>JAJTTW010000004.1:2427107-3027107 GCA_036971245.1 Arthrobotrys sphaeroides
CCGCACGGATGGTACAGATTCCAGAATAGGAGCTGAAGATATGGATACCAAACACCATGGCGACTGAGAAGTGCAGGGTCGCGACGAATGGATAGTAGTAGTAGCCATAGTAAAAGTCCGCTTCGAGGAATTCTAGCCAGCGAGTGATAGAATGCGATGCCAGTACTCTCTTAGGATGTGTGTGTGGATAATGATGATGGGCAGCAGTATTGTAGAGTGGTAGTATCTAAGGAGGAAGAGTATCTTTGCTTGCTTGGATGTCTTTACAAATCAGACGCCAAAAGGAAGGATAAAAGACGGCCCTCCGTCTCATTGAGAAGAAGGGGTTTCAAGAGCTCACCTCGATAACTATCATTGCCGTTCATCTTTGATATGGGTGTCCAGAGGGTATGGACGCGTAGAATGATGGAGAGGCTTCCGGAATTTCCACAGAGGGTCAGATGATGGAGGGCGTAACAGATTCAAGAATAGATATGGTAGTCGGTCTGGAGGTGAAGGGAAGGAAATGATAGCTGGGATGTTGGTAGGATGTTGGTGTTTTGATGGAGCGAAGGTGAGGTCGGCGCCGAAAGTGGTTGGCAATTTCGCGAAAGAAATTGAAAGGCGGTGCAATCACCAGCCACAGTACGCACCAGCCACACAGATGCCCAGCGCCGCCAGGCTAAAGTCGCCCCACGTTTGAATGACATCCATCCTTCTCATCCCACATCTGCTCTTGCGTCGTCATATTCTCACAGCATCAAGGAAATAGGTCATCTATAGCACGAAGATACATCCGGTCCCGAGAAGAAGCTTATTTGCCCGTGTACCGATTAATTACGTTTGTCGTCCGCCATGGCGACCCCGGAAATACCGCCCACCATGAAGGGCTTTGCCCAGTTCGTCACGAAAGCGAAGCAGATGGAGAAAGCCGACCCTGTGATATCGTACTACTGCTACGTCTACATCGTTCAGCAGGCACTGGCGAAGGGGCTTACTAAGGGTGTGGAGGGCGCATATACGGGTCATATCATGGACATTCTCGAACAGGTCCGTGTCTCTCAAAGCCGCCTAGCCTCGTGTCCCAACGCACACAATATATGGGAATGAAGTCTTGCTGAAATAGTTATGCAAGCCGGTGTAGCGGAAGATGGAGTTGGGCGATAACGACGCCGTCTCAGACGATCTGGTTGGAAGGGTCTATGTGGAGCAGTTTGCGAATAAGATATTTGGCAATGCTGAGAATACGCAGAATGCTCGGAGATGTACAAAGTAAGGCTCTATTTGACGTTATTTTGGCTTCGAAGTTCGATGGAATACCGGTGTACTAAATGCCTATTTTGGCCAGGGTGACTGCGGAAACATTTCTGGCAGCTTCGGTCTTCCTAGAGATACTTCGGGTCTTCGGTGATCTGGATTCTGAAGTTGCAAAGAAGATTACATTCGCCAAATACAGTGCTACTCGTATATTGAAAGCTCTAAAGGCCGGTGAAGATCCGAATCCACCGGCAGAGGAGGTGCCGGAAGATGATGTGCCGCCAGTGTTCACAGATACGGCTCCACCGAAACATCATGAGGTCTCACCGGTCTCACCGGTCTCCCCACATCCCCAACCCGCAACAGTGGAAGATGCACCTGACGAGGCAGAGAGTTTGGAACGGTCGATGGCCAGGATATCAACAGCAGACCAGTCGCTGCACCCGAGTCGGATGATGACGCCGAATAATGCACCCCCAGGTTTCCCGTCGCCGCCACACTTTTCTGGCAGGACAGAAACTATGTCTACGGCTGAGACTTTTTCGACTCCTTCCCAGCCTCCTTCGGCGGGGTACTTCCCTCCAGCTCCATATACATCTCACGAGACGTCTGTGGCATCACCTGGTTTGGACCTACCATCAGCTCCTCCTACTCTTCCCTCTACAGCGCCAGGTTTCCCTCCCGCGCCCTCGGGTTTCTCTTCAGGTTTCCCTTCCACACCCCCAAATTTTCCTTCTGCGCCTCCAAACCTCCCTACTGCTCCGCAAAACCTCCCCTCCGCCCCTTTACTTCCTCCAAAGTCACCACCCACATTACCCGACAACTTCTACTCCGGTGTCGCCGGTGCAGGCGTAGGCGTCGGTCTTCCTTCGCAATCAGAGCCAGGAGTGCCACCTTCTGGACCCCACTGGCTTGGCCAAGTATCTCCTCCCACAATCCAACCTCCACTGAACCCGCAACCACCTGTAAACCAACCTCACTACTACCCCTCGCCTCCAGCAACAAATCCCTACATTCCACCTCCGCCACAACAAACATACTCACAGCCACCGGCCTACCAAAGACCACCACCGCGGCCTCAACTAGTAGATCCAGATGAGAACCCGGCTGCTATCAAAGAAGCGCATAAATGTATCCGATGGGCCGACTCGGCTCTAAATTTTGACGATGTTCCGACTGCAGTGACGCAACTGAGATTGGCATTAAAAGCTCTGGGTGCGGAATAACGCTGGGAAACTATCGTTGCGGGACAGGGGTAATTTTGGCCTGATATTTTCTGCATTTGAGCGATGTCATTCGTAGTCTCTTGGGCATGTTTTTTTACATTAATAACAGTGCATGAAGTTCTAGCTGATGGATTAAACGCTTTAACCCAAGGCTACAAGCTAACTGAACGTCAACACCGGACTACATTTTGGAGGAGCATCCCGCTTCCATATCCAGTAGGATTTAAAAGTAGAAGCTTTGATACCGGGTCGGGGTAACCTTGGGAAGCGTGATACTCCTATTAGCCGTCCCGATACTATGCATGCTTTACCAGATCAGCATTCACTCAGTCTTACGTAGTCCATCTGGATTCCTGGACCTAGTCTGGGCTCCGTCGGCACCCTATACCGGCTGATTGGAACCACATTCATAAAAACCAGTGTTCGCGTTCACCAGACTAGGTCCACGAGATCGATTCCACCGGGGCAAATAGCAATAGCACCCAGATCGACCCAAACACCCTCAAAGCATTACAAAGCACCAAACAGTGGCCACTTTGTGGCATGTGGTTATGCGTGCTGGCCCAAATGTTTGTCAAGGCCAACGTTACACAGGGCCAGGGTTTGCACAATCCAACACTCTGACCCCATACCTATAAGCAAACGTGCACGGCTTTCGGTTTCGCACATTGCATTGTATACCTTCGCGTCGAACACCAGATCGTGATGCACCATCCAGGTGGGATTGCTCAATATGCCTACATGTTCGTCTAAAAACCTCTTTCATTCGAATTCTGCGGCCGTTTGACTCAAGGGCTGGTGGTCCAACGAAAGCACTCCCCAACACCGAAAGTTCCAGAATCAACATGTTGATCTATGCTCAAACCCTACGTTGGATACGTGCCGTTGGCCCAAACGAGTTACGGAGAGCTGCAGTTCTTTCATTATATCCCGGGCACAAGCATGATCCCGTCGGGAGCTCAAGCGTGTTAGAGCCCTACGAGCTTGGGGTTGTCTCCTGGAAACACAACTTGATTGCTTTGAGAACAACCTGGTCGCGCCCTTCAGTAAGTCCTTCAGGCCTACAGACTTTCTGAAACATATATTATTTCCTTACATTCTTACCGTTATGCAAACTTCGAGGCGAGTAATGTGGGTACCAACACTTACACGGACCATGACTTCTGCAGCTGCCTGTTGTAATTAAATGCCCGTTTCCAATGTTGCAACTTGCAAGATGTCTTTCAACATCAGCGTGCAGAAGACAAAGAGGGGCACAAAGAGGAAGCCACTAGACTATAGTACCAAGGGGAAACGGGTTGGGAATACAAAACTTGTTATTAAGTCGCATACATGCATGAGCATACGCCGCAACAGTTTTCCCATGGAGGGGTTTTGGCACCATCCCTTAGTACAATGGCACAAGCTAGCTAATAGCCAGGGCTATTGGAAGCTTTGGCTTCTGCACCAAGTCATATCACGTGCTGCACACCGCGTCGTTTTCGTGTGGCATAGACCAGGACAATAGACCAGGACAATGCTTTAGTTGGAGACAAAATATCAAGCCGTAGCTGTGCCGATGGTGTGCTAACGAATCACAAAGAATATGCGTGCTGAACTGTTTCAAGGGATCCCACATTGCAAATGTCAACATGGTAGTGGACGCGAGAGCTTTTACACACACAGAGAGAGAGAGAGCTCCCCGTTGTGATGATTATCAGTCTTCTGGAACCGGGGAGAGGTATTAGTGGTATAAATAGCAGTGTCTTCTGGCTCATGGAGCTTAGAAAGTTCAAGCTTCTTGTAATCCCACGAACCCACCTTTTCGAAAGGAAGAGAAGATACGAGATCGCTTTCAAAGCCACCAGCTAGTTTATCGGCCTTTTTTTTCCTCTCGTCGTCGTCCAAGATATACTATACGATATCCTAAAGAACATTGCAACAGTATCAACGCGGAATAAATCTTGATATTGTGTCTGGAATCTGAAACTTAGATATACTTACGCTGGTACGCGTATCTGCACTCCGGTATTGAGCCTTATAATCTGATAAATTTAGTATCCCTGCAGCTCTATTATCGGGGTCAAACGACAATGGGGTCGTCTTGGAGACCTCCTCCCGATCGATACCTGTATTCCGCCTCAAAACATTACGGAGACTGCGGCCAATATGGCTACTCCGGCCCATCGGCTTCCCGTCGCTTTGATATTCGACCAATACAAACCCCACCACAGTCCAGAGAGCAATCCAGAGAATCCTCATTACCCTCTCCGATCTGCACGACCTCCAGGGTAGCGGACTGCTACAGACCTGAGGATTCCCTCTTTATTCGGTCTACGCCACCAACAAGCCCTGTTGTTCCCAGACACCAGGGTACGGTTGTAACAAAGAGAGAGGATAGTCCGTATCCAGGTTTTTTGTCAGAGGAGGGGGAGGTTGGGGAAGAAGATGGAGGGGAAGAATCCGATGCTGCGACGATTATTGGGCCACGAGATACACCTCCAGTATCGCCCGTCAAGCCGATCAGGTTTGAGGTTCCCACACGAATAAGTACTTCGCCCGTGAAGGATATAAATATCCTTCGACACAGCTGGGATGAACCAACGAGCATTCAGACACAACCAATACACTCTCCATCCTATACCAAAGACTACACCGAAGAGAAGAAAGAACATACACAAGCAATGCCTGCCAAAACGATTGGTCCTATACCCACGGGACCTGCAGCTTCTCGCAAGCCTCAATCCCCACATTACAGCAACAACAACATGTCCAGCACGAAGAACTATAACCGCGGGACCGATCGTAAGAAGACGGTAAACTATAATTTGCAGAAAACAAAGACATCGACGCCAATAGATCCAGGCAGCCAGGGCACTTACCCTAACAACGTAATCGTCCTCAAACCGAGATTTAACCATCATCAAGATGAACGTGCGAAACAACCGCGGCGGCCGGCGCGTAAACAGCTTATGCCGGTATTTCCCCGACAAGATCGTGACGTTGAGATGAAGGACGCTCCGCCATCCGATGAGCCTGATCTCTCAGAACTTTTGAAGGATAAACATTGTCTCGTACCGGAGAATGCTATAACGACAAAGAAAGTGAGGGATAGTGGGTGTCAAGACGGGTTGACGTCCCACTCGCCTAGTTATTCGGTTAGAAAGGAAAGTACTGGGCACGGGATAGCTGGAAGGGAGGATGTCGAGATGAAGAACGCCACCGATCGAGGGACATCCACTTCCCTGGTTTCGATACCAACGCCAAAGCCAAGCCCAAGGCGCCTTTCATCCGAACCTGCATCCGTGGGGATAACTTTGGGGGACCTTGACCTTGAGATATTGGTCTCCCGAATAGTCGGAAAACTGGAGGACAAGTTCGTATATGTGAAGACCGAGAAGTCAGAAACGGAGAAGAACGTCAAGGAAGGGTCTGCAGTCGAGACCAACAAAGAAAAGGCAAATCTAAGGACATCAAAGTCACCGGACCGCAGAGCAAAGACGCCCCCTCATGCTCAGCTTGCAAACGAGCAATCGAGCGACGAAACTCCTAAACCCACGGCTAGGAAGAGGTTGGAAAAGCGAATCTCAAAGCAAAGGGTTGAATCCAGCGATGATGATGAGGATAAAGGAGCTTTCCAGAGGAGACGCAAGCCAGTACCTAGCCCGACTACCGCTCCAGAGGCCCAACAGTCCCGAAAGAGGACCCGCAGCTCCGACCACAGCGACCATGGCTATGGGGAGGAGGCGGATACGTATACGGACAACTTCAGGCCAAAGACACCCGCCGACCTTCACTTCAAAAAGCGAAAGCTGACCGAGACCCCGCAGACGGGAAGCGGAAATCCAACCCGTTCTCCGTCCATGGCCTTATCGACTATTGGGTCTCCCTGCCCCTTTGAACGTAGGGCCATATACAAAGCCCAAGGGGGAGCTCCTCTGAAGGTTAAAGACAAAAAGCCAATGGCGGGCCAGCCGCCCACGGGGGCCATGTGCACGAAGCCTACCAAGACGCCAAAGGCCCTGTGCTCTCCCGCTCCCAAAGCCATGGGGAAAATCCAGCGACCTCAGCCAGACCGGCCACTGCTCCCCGAGATCTTTTGGTTTCAACGTTACTTCAACTACCTGACTTCCAAGACGGAAAAACCAAGCATTCCGAATAAACCCCCAAAGTTCTTTAACCGGTTGATGCTGTCGCATTACCTCGGTGGTAATCATCGCCCAACTGTTTGTCCGATTTCACCTGAAGCTATGTACTCACGGGTTCACAACGTCAGGTGCCTCCTCGCAGTCAAAAGTGAGCTCGTCCCAAGGCACACAGAGGCGGGAGAGGTCATTATTCTCTGTTCCCCGCACATATTCGCCAAACAACTTCCAACAGGTGTATCGAAATTCCCAGTTTTCCTCGAACGTTCGGCGGCTGAGTGGGAGTACATGGGCCACTACGAATTCTTCGATAAGCGTAAGCCATTATCCAAGAAAGAAGCTGAGCACTTACAAAACGACGCTTTGATCTCCTTCTGGATCTGGAGATTATTTATAATGAAGGAGAAAACTAGGGGTTCCAGAAAGCGGGATAAGGAATCTTCTTCCACTACTTCTTCCCGGCCGACCTTGTGCCACACAGCTGTGAATTCCTTGGCTGCGCAGCTCGTCCCACAGCCCTTTAGGTCAAAGAGCCGTCTCAGAAATCTAACTGTCGAGCAAACCAAAGAATACTTGAAGGATGGTACCCTGAAGTTGAATTGGGAGTTTCTGAAGCCGGTTGGATATGATAATGAGCTCTTTGAGAAGCTGTGTAATGCGAAATGGCCAGTGCCAAAGAAGAAGCAGGACGTATGGAGCAGTTTGGAAGATTAGTGTAATGGTTGAAGGACCAAATAGGGGCCATTGTCCTAGATTGTGTGGATTCTAAGTTATTGTTACTCTCTCTTTGTTCCTTTTGACGATGTGGTTTTCCTAAGACCCTGCTTGGGTCTCTGGACTTTTTAGGAGTTCCGGGGGCGAATAAGATTGGTTGGTTGGAGAAGTGGTTATGGATAGTGTCTTGGAGTTTTAGGATTTCGAAATGATGTTGATATCAATTGCATGTTTGCCCCGCGGGACCGATCAATCCCATATATCATAGTACTCATGTTAGCACTAGCCTCGAGCTCGCTGCTCCGCTAACTACTTAAGTACTTACGATTTAGCAAAGATAATCGAGTATGGTCTTGTCCTTAGCACAAATATAGGCAAACATTCCACGAGTTCAGAGGAGATATTCTCGAATCCCGTATCATAGATAAAAAGCGCCACCCCAGAATTAGTCTCGTTTCCAGACGCCAATATTAATCCGTCACACCTCCATAGCACCGTTTACATTTCTCGAACTCCGCGAACGATTCATACTCATACCCCCGCACATATCCATGACTGAGCATAATCAAGCAGGAACAACATTGACAATCTTCCCCGTCTCAACCTCATAAATCCACCCACTGATATTAACACTCTCCGGCACAAACTTCGATTCCTTCAAGAACTTCACATCCTCTTTCACTGCTTCCGTCAAACTACCCAAAAAGAAACCCCACAGTTAGCCAAACCACCGCTCTAAACCAGAGCGAATACGAATAAAAACTTACTCAGGAAACGGCAAGAAATCAATATGAGAAGCATCGGCCCCCAAATTCTTCTGCACCAGCGCCCTCGCATCCTCGTTTCCGAACGTGAGCATACCGCACCCAGTATGCTTGATCAATAAGATCTCATTCGTCCCAAGTAATTGTTCTGAGATGATTACTGAGCGGAGACCATCAACTGCTGAAGCGCCGGCGTTGCGAATGACTGTAATTACATAATATCAGTATAAATTTGCAAGCTCGATCGTCCAAGAGGGGGTTGGGCATTTGGTAATAATACCATGAGCATCCCCAAGATCGATACCAAGCGCAGCAGCAGGATCGATACGAGCATCCATGCACGTCAAGACAAGGTACTTCTTCGCAGGCGGGAGCACCAAATCGCCTTTCGTAAAGCTCGCGGCGTATGTGGCGTTATTAGCCAATAGGGTATCAGTTAAGACCGTCATATCTGAATAAGGGGTATCAAGAAACGTATGCAAGTAATCTTCTTAGTAAAAAGAGCTGTGACTGATACAAATGCAGAAGCTTAAGTAGCTACTGGGATATATGGCAGAACATCGTTCAGGAGGGGCACAGGGGTGCCTTTATATACATTTTAAAACCCACCAGGAACCATAGCTCCACCCCACGCCGCACCGTATCTACCCCTCCTCACCAAGCCGCCATCTCATCGATGTCTAGATCCTGATCAGGAAATAAAAGTGCCACCCGCATACACCCGTAGTGAAATCGTAACTTCGAGCAGGGATGTCGTGCTCATACCTCTTTATTTCCAAAAGCTAGATACAATATAACCCCCCAATTGATCAAGTATATCTTGGAAAGAAACCGGGAAACCACAACTGCGGGGTAACTTCAAAACCCCAAAAGCAAGATCTACGACCTGCATTTGCGAAAAGAAAGCAAAAAAGCAAGACGGCACGGGATAAATGGGTTGGCAAAACTATAATGGTTGGATCTATAGCAAAGCGGGGAGCTTCTGTCTGACAAGGTACTGATAAATTCTGGTCGGTATGGATCCAGATGGGGTGTGCATCGATGGCGTGCTTTGCCTTAGCCGCGGCCTAGCCGGCCGTCGTTTTGGTGGTAGATGTTGCATTTTGTTGAATTTTTGCGTTGATCTCCAATTGTGATATAGAATATGCATATGTGATTGGTAAGAGTTAACCTGATGAAGGGGCTAGGTCGGTCTGGTTAATGCGAAAGTAGGATCAAGGAGGGGCATTAATCAGCGTTGATACGCTGACTGCTGGCTATTCGGAATTGTACAAAATCCTATGGCATTGATGGGAACCGAGTAATCTCCCACCACTGATCTATTCGAAGCGAATCGTCTAATTACATCGAGAGTAGGACACTCGTATTCATACGGAAAAAGCCACCTACCGAGCTGCCTACTTCCTATAAGCCTCCGAGAAAATCCTCGAGAGCTCTAGCCCCGCGGCATCACATAAGCCATAGAGTGTGAACGGCTCGCGAGGTTTCGCCTTAGCGATTCCGATGTTCATCCTGTTATACTTCGACCGGTCAACCTCGGTGTAAGGGTCTGAGATATCCCGAATCATTTCCTCGGTTTCCGTGTCGATGTCGGTTTCTTTGATGATCCCTTCCTTGCGCCCCAGATCCAGGAGTTTGGCTATGTCAGGCTGCTCGATGAAAAACTCCTCCGGAGACTCATCTTTTCCGGTGTCTTCTTCGTTTTTGATGGTGTAGATGTGATGGAGGACGGCCGCGTATGCTTCTGATTCACCACGTCCGCAGTCGATTAAGATTGTATCCTTTTTCCCGGGGGCCTTGTTAGATGACGATTCTTCAACGGCGGTGAGATTACTGCTCGCTTACATTTATTTCAGGCGAGGGGGCATGGACTTCTCCGAAAACTCCAATAGTCGGAATGTACACGGCACCTCGTGCTACCATGCCAAAGTTGAACCTGTTCGCGTTTAAGTCATGAGCAACTAACTTTATAATCGAAAAAATTGGGAGACCGGGGAGAAGAAGGCCGGCTTACGAGGAAAGTTTGGTTTTTCGAGGGGTAGTACGATTCGGGGATTCATATCCCCAAGAAATTTCTGCGGTTGTTTCTAGCAGAATCGATGCTCTATTCAACCTCCCACAGAGGAAATCCACCAAGTCGCTCCAGTTTTTGCTTTCTGGCCAATTTTTGACCGCGTAGTTTGAAATTTTGTGGACTTTGGAGTAGTCCCGTTCTTGGTAGACATCTATACCACACCTAAGTTTCGCGACGGTGTTTAGAATAGCATCTGGAAGTTGCTTGAATATAGGTGAGCGTATGACAGAACAGACAGGTTGTTGCATTGCACCGAATCGAGAGTCCTGGGTGAAGATGCATCGGCGCGCTGTGAGGTACTCTTCGTCATCAACTACTGCTATGAAAGGTCGCTCCCGCTGCAGGGTATATGTCAGTATTGAGGAAGGTTATGGTGTCAGAGCCCTTGAAGTGAATCAAGGTCGAATGCAACGGAGGAGGGTTATCAGAAAAAGTAAACCTACAGGCAGTCCCGGGACTCTCGGCTCCCTCTTCACGACCGAGGCAAGGTTGATAAGACTCGCAAATCCAGCACTGAGGAACTCTACCATACGAGCCTGCGTAGGAAGATCGTCAATGACCGATTCTTCGTAGGGTGTTTCGCTCTCTGGAACGTCGTGGATTGGGGGAATGTCCGAATCTTCGAGGGGAAACCCAGCGTCCTTCAAAGCCAATACCAAGTTCCGTTTTGAGGTTACACCGGGAGCGATTTCTATCGAATCCATGGCGTCTGGGTACAGAATCATCCACTTGATAACGGGCGTGTCGTTAACGATCATTGCGTGGTCTACCACCTCTCTAGCGATAAACTCTTCGATATGTTCACGGATAGCGCGGGCATAGTCCGTCATGATCTGTTTCTCAGTGAGATCAAAGCCGGGGGGCTTTGGTTTCTCGAAAACCTTATCTTGCGTGGAGAAGAAGTCCGAGAAATGGGCACGGAAATCGGCCCGTTTGGGGTCAAAGAGTAAATATGTGCCAGGCTCTCTCACACCAATCCCGATTGGCGTATGAGGAGACTCTGATGAGTACCTCATGATCGGAAGCGTCTGGATAAATAAGTGTTATATATGAGCCGGTGGGACAGAATAGGTAAGGAAGGATGGCATATATATAACTTACGGCAGTCCGAGGTGTGTCAGCGTCACGGTCCCAGTCATCAATGAGCTTGATCTCAGGCATTCTGATCCTATACTCTTCAAGCTCCTCGTCTGGAGAGAATTTGTAATCGGTTACAATTTCCACATCTTTGGGATAGTAAGCAACGAATCCAGACAACGCTTGCATCTGCAGCGAGATGCCAACGATGATGTCTGCCTGTGGCCTCTTCACGAACTTTGAAACGGCCGAATCGACCGTCCATGATGGAAGGGTGCCTAGCAGCGTATCCTTCAGCTTTGATGTGTCTGGAATTGGTATCTGTGGGAGAAAGGGAGATGAGTAGGCAGAGAAGGTTTTGAGGGAGGAGAAGAAGGCAGGTTTATACTCCCGTCGACGGTCTGACGGGAGGACGAAAGCTGCCACCAGGACAGGAAAGGCCCCGTGTAACCTGGGCCCTCGTGGGAAAGCTCTGGTGAAGAATCCGTGCATCTTTGGAGAAGTGAAGCTAAGCTACGGGGCTAGACCGGTGTACGGTACGGCGTAGTCCCTTGCAGCTGCTGTCACCGCCAACGAGGCTTCTCGCTATCTAGGGATTTATACGCCCGTATCAGCTAGATGAACAACCAAAAGCCTATTCCAGACATCTCAAATCCGATGGGGATGGTATACTGACAATGCAATGAAAACGGTTGATATGGTAGATGGGAGGTGATGATGGAGGGAGCGGATAGGGAGAGAGAGGAAGGAAGGAGTGACGTCTTGTTGGTATCTGCTACACATATTAATACTACTACAGCACAGTTTCGAAGTCGGCACTGTTGGGGATATAAGCTAGGCAGGTATGGAGTCCTGTAGCCCTGTAATGCACTGCAGGATGATGCCTCTGCTTCTGCTGCTGTTGGAGGTCAACGAGTATGCATCTCAGCTCGGCGCAAACGAAAACATGGAAACACAACAGCCTCGAATGCCCTTTTGGTACTATGGCTATGACGACGACCAGCGACAGCCGGGGAGAGCAGGTGTATGGTCAGGAGGACGCAGAGTATGTATATATCCGACTCGGGGAAATTTCAGAAGGGAGGGTTGCTTGAAATAGATACAACGGAAGGCTCTGAACGGGGAGCAGAACAGTCCCGTCGCACAGGAAGACCCAGCACAGGACACTGCAGCAACGGGGCAGTCTTATCAGTTCCTCCAGAGAGTGCGACTTATAAGGAGGCAGTCCCGGTAACCAGGCTATTTTAGTCCCGTCCCAGTCGGCAATTGCTGCAGTGGGGAATTCGAAGTCTTTGGTGAGTTGTGGCCCCGTCAACGCGCGTTGTGGCGACGTTGGCCTCGGCGGGGCGCAACTACGGCAACTGCATTGAGTACTCCCGTTTGAGGTGACAGGCATCGCAGCGGGATTGAGAAATGTGGCCTTTCTCGCCCGTATCAACGTCCACATGCCACTTCTCAGCTAAGACCGCCATCATCATCCTTCGACATCCTTCCGGACACTTCGCCGACGTCCTTTCAATCTACTCTCCCTTCGATCCTCTTTGGTAGATAGCCAATCGGTCCCGATTTTACCAAGACAAAAAAAGTACAAGCAAGTGCTTCCCGATCGAGTCGTTTCGCGCGACGACTGCTGTGGACCCCTTCGCTGCTGGTCTCACGATGGGTAGAGCATCCCGGTTGATGAGGCTCGATGCCTTCACAAAAACTGTAGAAGACGCCAGGATACGTACGAACTCCGGTGGACTCGTCACAATATTCAGCGTCTTGGTCATTCTCTTTTTGGCGATTGGGGAATGGAACGATTACAGAAACGTCTCCGTGATCTCGGAGCTGGTCGTTGATAAGACCAGAGGTACGGTACCTTCACACAGTGCACTTTCGCAACAGCCCAGGGAACCATCCATTGTGATGGTGGATTGGATTTGATCACCGAATATGGGCCTTAGTCGTTTGGAATGGTAGTGGCTAACGAGGAGTAATTATTCCGAGCATGTAGGTGAGCAGATGGAAATCCACCTCAATATCACCTTCCCGAAGATCCCATGCGAACTCCTTACCTTGGACGTCATGGACGTCTCGGGCGACCTCCAACCATCCGTCAGTCACGGTATTGGCAAGCACCGTCTCGATAAACAGGGGGGGATCATCGAATCTAAGTTCCTTGAGCTCCACCCCGAACACCCTAAGCACCTCGACCCCAACTACTGCGGTGAATGTTACGGTGCCATTGCCCCGGAAAGCTCCAAGAAGCAAGGGTGTTGCCAGACCTGCGACGACGTTCGCGAGGCTTACGCCGCCAAAGGGTGGGCTTTTGGCGACGGTACCGGTGTGCATCAGTGTGAGGAGGAAGGATACAAGGAAATGCTCAAGGAACAGGCCGAAGAAGGCTGCCGTATTGATGGACACCTCTGGGTTAACAAGGTCGTCGGAAATTTCCACATTGCGCCAGGAAAGTCCTTCTCGAATGCTCAGATGCACGTCCACGACTTGGCCAACTACCTTCAATCGGATGTCCACCATGACTTCACCCACACCATCAATGCTCTATCATTCGGTCCACCGCTGCCGACCGACCGATTGCACGAGAGACACCACCAGCAAAACCCATTGGACGGCACCTCCAAGCATACCAGTGAC
This sequence comes from Arthrobotrys sphaeroides, assembly GCA_036971245.1. Lineage (NCBI taxonomy): Eukaryota > Fungi > Ascomycota > Orbiliomycetes > Orbiliales > Orbiliaceae > Arthrobotrys > Arthrobotrys sphaeroides. The sequence goes on from JAJTTW010000004.1 coordinate 2,440,960, forward strand.
AGGAACTACAACTATCTCTACTTCCTGAAGATCGTCTCGACGAGCTATGAGCACCTGGACCACGGTTACACGATTAATACCCACCAGTACAGCGTTACCAGCCACGAGAGGAGTCTTGAAGGTGGAAAGGATGAGGTGCATCCGGGAACCGTCCATGCACGTGGCGGTATTCCCGGTATCTTCTTCAGCTACGACATTTCGCGTAAGTTTTCGGCTACAGCAGGGGCGGTTAACTAGGTTGCTAACTTGGAATTTGCGAACTGTAGCTATGAAGGTTGTCAACCGCGAAATCCGTAACAAGTCATTCTCCGGTTTCTTGACCAGCATCTGCGCCATCGTCGGAGGTACCTTGACAGTCGCTGCTGCCCTCGACCGTGGACTGTATGAAGGAGCTAAGAGGATCGGGAAGGCTCACCAGAGATAAACAAAAGTCGCCTGTTTGGAAACAAAAAAATATAGAAGCGAAAGAAGAAAAAATTTCATTATCTCTACCAGATGGCGGAGCTGTGAGGGGAGGCGGCTCCCTCTTCCTTAGATTTCGGAGAATCGTTGGGTTTTGGACCATGCATTCTGCGAGCCTTCCGTCGGTTGACGAGGGCTGGTGTAATATTAGCAGGTGTATTTGTTTTTACAATTTGACATGTCCTCTATGTGCGGTCTTCTTCGGTTTTCCACTTTTTCTTCCTCTGTTTCCTCTTACACTTTGATTCTTGTAAGTAATTTATCTACCTGGTGGGTTGGAAGTGATCGAATTAGAAGATTGTTGAACATTCAGTCGCGGATATTATAGTGCTGTGTCGCGGACGCGTAATCAGCAGCGGGTTTTTATAAATGTATACGTAGTGATTGATCGAAATCAGGGCTAGGAATCCGCTTCCCTTCACCAACGTTATAACTCCAACCTACTAGTTCGGATACCCCGGGAGTGCTCCGAGTGTACGAGTATGCAATAGCAACCCGATGACCAACAATCGCCGCATATAGTTTATCATGCCTAATCTTTCAGAGGCATGGGGAGTCCAGGATGATTGGACTGGAATCACAAATGCTGCAGAACGGAGGCGGAGGCAAAATCGTCTGGGACAGAGGCTTTACCGTGAGTATATAATCACCACTCCTCTATACACTGGTCACTCATGCTTAAAATATATGTATACTCCAGGCCGAAGAAAGCATTTAGAAAAGTTTGCCATTCGTTGTTCGACCCCTTCGCGGGAAACGACCTCCGCGCCTTCGCAGGTGGTCGAACCCCCTATCACGGCCGTAACGCGTTCAAAGCGTCACTCAAAGTCGCACCCACCGGATGTGATCAATTTTGCGGAAGGTTTCATGCTAGTCCTCTGCCCACAAACCCGTGACAAAGCCGTGGAATTCGCACAAAGGTTCTTTGCGGACTTTGCGCAAATGAGGCCGTTGAGGGGGGATTTATCCATGACGGTCCACTTAAGTGTTCTCAACGCCTGGTGTCATAATGCCATGATGCTTGAGATTCCGTTTGAGGCTTTGTATGACGACGATGGGATTTCACCTTTTAATTTTCATTTTCCGGAGAGAGGAGTACCTGGGGATGATGGGGATTTGCCTGCATACTCTACGGTGCCGGGGAGTTTACACCCTACACGGCTGCAGAGGACGGTTATTCACCATCCGTGGGTGGATTTAATCCCCATTCCGGGTATGAGGGATAATATCCTTCGTGGATTAGAACAAGGAATGTTTGATGACGATGAGTTATGCAATGATCTTGGTTGTGCGGAGGATGTGGATGGGGACTTCTCGCGGGTGTCCTTTTTGGTTTGGGGGGAGGCTTGGGATGTGAGAAGTTGGGAGTTGAGTGCTGGGTTTTTTGAGAAATGGGGATTTTTGGTGAGCGGGTGTGAGGAGATTTTGGAGGCTACGAATTACTGGAGGGGGAGGAGGGGGGAGGGGAGGATTGCGGTTGAGGGTTTGGGGGAGGGGAGGGTGGTGGATATGGGAGTTGAGAACAAAGACCTGGAGTTATAAAATGCAACAGCATCGACTGGCCGTCGGATTGGGTACTCATATAACAAATTTGAAGCGCATCGAGTATATTAAATGTATAGATATAGCCCTGTGTTAGATAAGTAACTTAGATAAGAGAAACAAAGATAGAGCGGAGGATGTTGGATTAATAAAGAGACACTGTGCTTGTTCCCAGTCTTGTACTGGCTTGTTCCGATATATCCAACGTTATAAAGTGCGTTGGTTTAGATATTTCGATATATGATGGATTCAAAGGTGCGGGCTTAGTTCTTTCCGAGTCCAATTCCACAACTGCTCTTGCAGTTCACGGTTCTGGCCCGCCTTCGAAGTCTTCCACGGTAAGCCAACAGGTGCGTAACAGCCCCCATTCTTCGCATCAGGGCTTACCGCAGCCCAAATTTGGTTTAACGCCCCTTTCTCGACAGGTGTAGCCGCCAGGTATATCGCGGTATTAAGGAACGCTTTGAGGAAGAACCCGGATGCCTCGTGGTGAAGGTTCGTAGCCACCATTCCAGGGTGAACAGCGATATACTTGACGTCCTTAGACCTCTCAGCCAGTGCCAAAGAATAATGTATATTCGCAAGTTTTGAAATTCCGTACCGGGCTATAGTGTGGCGGTTTGGACTGGTCGTCCTCAACTCCTCGAAGTTGTAGATGTCGTCCGGAGCCACTCGGTCAGACGCCGAAGCTACGTTGACGACGCGGGTTTCTGGGTTTATAGCAGCCGTTTTAGAAAGTATTGGCTGAAGAAGGTGTATGAACAGCGCGTGGCCCATGTGGTTTGTTCCGAATTGGATTTCGTATCCCTCGTTCGTAAGCCCCTCCGCGGTCATCATTATCCCGGCATTATTAATCAGGATATCTAGACGGGTCTCCGAGGCTTGGAACTGTTTGACAGCAGCCTTGATGCTATCGAATGATGATAGATCAAGGCTTAAGAAGGATATTGGCGCCGCATTGGGGTTATCCGTTTTAACTTTTTGGATGGCGGCTTCGGCTTTTGAGGCTGACCGTGCGGCTAGGTAGATACGAGCGGGATTGTGCTTTGCTAGCTGTTGAACTGTTTCTAATCCGAGACCGACGTTGCCACCAGTTACGATTATGATGTTGCCTTTGAGGTCTGGGATGTCTTTCTCTGGGTTGAAGGGGTTGCTATTCCAGAACATGGTGAAGATACGAGGTAGTGGGTATGGCTTCTAGCTATCGATATAGATGCAAGTATATATAGGATAGCAACAAATATTGAGGAGAGAACTGATATAACTCCTTCAGTAGTATTTGCAATTAAATTTGGTAGCTAGGGAATCAATTTGTTTGGAAAGTGGTGGATGAAATGCAAATGAGGTTGAACATAAGGAGATTCGACTGAACTTTATATACACAGCTCCAGGGAAGCTGACGTTTCCGGTATACGTACCTTAACTACAACGTTGCAATATTAATCTTTCCATTCTAGCAGAAAGAAAGGCAACCTCGTGAAAACAGTACCCGAGTACCGAGACACAGGACTCCGTGATATCGAGCTGGGTTGAATTGAAGCGGTTTAACCTATTTTGAACTAGCCCGCTGCAGATGCATTACACCCCTGCCAGCTGTGGCTTCTCGACACCCATGTTGGGTCTTAGTTCGTGATTTCAAGTTCTCAAATATTCTGCACACCTGATTGACTCGACGAGGTAATATAAGTTCCCAGAATTGTTTCAATTGACAAGTACTTATCGTCTCTTTCTGGATGGTACAGAATGCAACTGAAGGGTACTTGGTAGCAACTGCCAAGCCTCCTGTGTGTGGATCACGTGATTATTTTGGGCTTCAAAATAGTGTCGGAAACTGCTGCGTTGTGGGAGTCTCCCATACAAAAGTGACCAACTTTGACCTCTACTTTTGAAGGAACGAGGCATGATAACTTGTCTCCGACAACGGTATGAGGTAGACGGGATCTGGGCAATTTGAATGAATCTGGTTTTGTAACTTTTCATAACCTTTTGGTTGAATAATCGTAGGTGATGGAAAAGTCAGTTTCGGAATCGTCGTCGTTCGACTTGAGATGCTGGACGTCGGTCGTATTAATTAATAGTACACATCGGAAAGCTTTATAATCGGTAGATCCAATTAGTCTACAGACGCCCAGGCCAAAACTTCTGGGCCACATAGCTTCGTACTATACACGATATTTTTATCGCAGTGTACTGCGCCTGAGATATGAGCGGCATCCGATATCGATATCTCTAATGCAATTTGCAATTGCAATTGGGCGGTTGAGTGACGTCTCAACACCACGAAATCTGCTTAGCCGAGTGTCGCGGGACTTTTCTCAACCTCGCTTCAACCCTTCCGCCCGCCATTCCTCCATCCATACCCGACCCTTCTCGTCAATTGACGCCCGAATACCGGTCAGATGGCTGCAGGAGGTAGTGGAGATGTAAGTCTCGTTCCTTGTCTCTATTCTTTGGGACTATCCGACGACTCACATCTAACCCGGCGCCGGTCCGATAGGTCTTCGACATCTTCAAGGATGCCGGCTCCGCAGACACCATTGCCGCCCAACGGGCAGCCCAGCAGGCTCGCGACGAAGAAATTTCCCTGAAGGCGCAGCGTCGGGCAGCCGAAACGATACAAGAACATTCCTCGCAGCCGGTCTATTTCGATTCCATCACCGTTCTCGGTGCACCCAGGACCCGCCGGTCGTTTCTTGAGAGGGTTGTGAAGCCGTCGCTTGACAGGAGCGACCAAGGGGATTTTAAACTCAAAGATGCACTGTGGGAGTTATCGAAGACCATCAATGGGTTGCAGCATTTTGGTATATATTCGCGGTACTTCTAGAGCGTCACAGGCCGGTCTAACAAGTCGCTTTTCTGTGTGTAGATATATTCCACCCGAACATCCAATTCTTCCTCGATACCCCGTCCGACTACTCATACGACCCAAAGACCCCGAATAACCCAATCCCTCTATCAGCTGTTATAAATGTAAAGGAGAAATCTCGAATTGTCGTCAAATCAGGTACAGATCTGGGTAACACCGAAGGCTCTGCCTACATCCAAGGGTCTGTCCGTAACGTCTTTGGCGGTGCCGAATTCCTACACGTCAGTGCCTCGAAGGGTACTCGAACCCGCTCAGCATACGATGCCACATTCACTACTCCTATAAACTCCAACCCTCTGGCTTCCATCGAACTCAAGGGACTTTCGACGGCGAGGGAGAACGCCCATTCGAGCCATACCGAACTCTCGAATGGTTTTATTGGCACCGCTCGCTGGGCAACCCCCGCTTACAACCTGAAACAGTCAATAAGCTATGAAGGGCTCTGGCGTACTATCACCTCGGTACATGAAGATGCTAGTGACGAGGTCCGTCGAGATACAGGGGATAGCATGAGATCCGCTATTACCCATGTTCTTACACGCGATACTCGCGACAATCCGATCTTACCGTCATCCGGTACCTTGCTACGGCTACGAAACTCTCTTGCTGGCATTGGATTGTTGAAGGGTAATGTAGCGCATTGGAAGTCTGAGGCGGAGACTTCGCTCGCATACCCAATATTTAAGGGTGTCACGGTGAATAGCAGCTTTAGGGGTGGTATCTTATACCCTCTAACATTGTCTGGAGACGCTGCACCAAAGCCGAGTACGATCTCCGACAGGTTCCATATCGGTGGGGCCAACGATGTAAGAGGGTTCCAAACAGGCGGGTTGGGACCACGAGCCGGGAGAGACTCGTTGGGAGGAGATGCATACGTCGCTGGGAGCCTGGGATTGTTATTCCCTTTCCCGAAGGTAGGAGCGGATAGCAGACTTCGATTCCAGGCATTCATCAATGGTGGGAGGTCGTTAGCACTGGAGAGGCCGCCAGAGGTCCAGGACATGGACATCGCACAGGGGATGAAGTACACTGTCTCGAGGTTGCTGAGCGAGGCTCCCAGCCTTGCAGCTGGATTTGGGATTGTTTACGGTCATCCGGTTGCGAGATTTGAACTGAACTTCTGTCTGCCTATTGGGGTGAGGGGTACATATGGAGAGGAAGGGGCTGAACGGGCAAGGAAGGGACTCCAGTTTGGGGTCGGGGTTGAATTCGCATAGGTTGAGTGTCTATACATACGCGCCTAGAGGTTTGGACATGGTGATTTTGTACATACTGGTATTCTTGGTAGACAGCATAAAAAGCATTGTACATTGGAGGGCCTCCATCGTGACGATGTGGTTTGGGGTTTCTTTGCTCTGCAGCGGTCTCCAGTGCAATGCAAATACGTTAATCCATTAATGGCCATTCACACTCGAAAGTTCGAATCTTCTCGCCTCGAATCACAAATCCCCCCACCTGATAAGTGTAGAATCGTGCATACACGGAAAGCATCAAAGCGGATACTCCATCCCGCCGTCCTGGAGGCAGATGCAGCTGTCGCCGTCGAATTAGAGCGCAGAACGGCCAGTCGGTGGGGCCGCCTCTCAGCGAGGAACCGCCTTCAGCTGTCCCAACACCTTGTCAACTTCAACCTCCCAAAACAACAGCTCCGTCCGCCATCCTCCACCCCGCCTCGGAATCCCCTCAACCGTGTACCATTGGTTCCCAAGCCGTGATCCAGCATGACATAGCGTGGCTTGTTTCCATCCTCCTTCTGGCTCCTTGGGCTCGTCTATCTATCTTTTTCCGTCATTGCATTGCATCGTCCGGCGTTTCATCCAGCTACCAGCTCCCAGGAGCTATCGAAGCTACCCGATTCACGAGTCTGATAAACCGGGTCCACGCTTTAAGCGGCCTCCTGTCGCGATCGGGCCGCTCGCTACCTTTTCCCTCCTCCCGATCCGTTCTGGACGTTCTCTGCCTAGTCATCCTTCTTAAGCTCCCTATCCTTTCGATCTCGGTCTTGCCAGCCTCTCGACAACCATCGCCATGACGGACGACTCGCATCCTAACGGCGGCGTTAGAATCGACGATGCCGGTTTCCCTGACCCTGAAACTAATGGTGGTCCCTCGAATACACTGCTCTTGCCTGGGATGTCCGGCCCAAATGGAGGATTATCTCCACCTGGATCCATCGGCAGAAGCGCTGGCAAGAGTGGGAGGGTGATAGAGAAGCTCATGGCCGAGAACGACAGGTTACGGAGGGAGTTGAAGAGTGAAACAGCGAAGGTACTTTTTCTTCCGTTTCTCGTTCTTTCTTCCCTTTTGCTTTGCTCTCGTTCTCTTGATTTCAGCCTTACTGGGACAGAATAGCCTCCCACTTTTCGGCAAAATCGGTGGGCGATTCGAACAGCTGCATCCGGATTTCGCGTGCTAACTCATCGGTCGTCGACGGTCAACAGCGCGAGGAGGAACAACGTAGAGCCGAAGCCGCCCGTTCATCGCGAGATTCGTTACAATCTATCAACGAGAATTTAGTTCACCAAACCAACATTGACAAGGTCGGTTCTACACACCAGAGCATCGATTTTGGGAATGCCCCTGGTAAAAAGGCCAGGGGGTGGTCTCGATCTCGCTAACACACATCCACCAATAGTCGTCCCTCTCTCGTAAAGATCGAAAAATCGAAGAACTCCGTTCCGAACGCGAAGATAACCTCAAAAAACGCCAGGATGCCGAATCAAATCTCCGAAAATACGTTGCTGAACAGGATGCCAGAGTCGCAGACCTCGCGAAAGATCTCTCGGCCGAGATCTCGGAACGAGAACGATATGCTCGTCAGTACGATGTCCTCGCTGCGTCGTGGAAGCATCTGGAGGACAAGTATCAGACGAGTGTGAACCGACTTAAGAAGAGAATCGAAGAAGTTGCAGCTGAAGAGAAGAAGAACAAGACGACGGTTGCAAAGTTGGAGATAACGGTTGAACAACAGAGACAGGAAATCGAGAAAATGGGCGCGGCTAGGAGGAAGATCGAGCAGGCTTACAACGAACGCATCGACCATACGGAGGAAGAGCTTAAGAAAGTGAAAAAGCTGACCGATGGGGAATCTGGGGAAGTCGCTGAGAAGCTCAAGGAAGCTATGGAGGCGGCTGCACAGCTGAGGCACATACTGGCCGTACAGAAGGCTATACGGGGCATACCGGACGACGAGATTCCTGGAAAGACATAAACCACAATCCTCACCTGTTTATTTGAAACCCGTTCACTTTTCCTGAGGCATATGAAGAGACCAGGCGAACCACCCTCGCTGAACTGCCCCCACATCAACATTACGACATTGCTTTTCCTTCGCTCATATAGCATTTGCTTTCTGTTTCCTGGCCGCTGCATCGATTTTAACGCATGACTGCTTTAGCTCTTGATTTTATAATGCTAACAAACTACTGCTTTTTCGCAACTGGCTCCCTCCTCGCGGTTCCTGCTTTCCATAACGACCTCTACTTGCGGTTTTTTTTCTTATAAAAGGTTCTGGGTTTCCACAGATGCACTAACGCTCGTGATATACCTATATACCACAGGTTCTATACTTAGTTCTTTCCTTTTGAGATATTTTCATCTGCACAGTTGGCGAATTCGAAGGCTTTTTCTCCCTCTCTCACCAAATCACGAAAACAATTGGTTGGGCTTTCTCCCCTTCTTCTCCTGTATATATGTATATGGATACACGACAGAAACACGATATGGCTATTTGAAACGACGGGCAATGGGGATGGTAGGCGTTCGTTTTTACTTTTTTCTTCTTTTCTTCTCCTTTTTCCCCGTCCCGGTTTTGATAGATGATGTATCCCGTTTCCATTGTATTTCCTTTGTTTATATCTTAGCCCCCATTGACCCATTGTTGGCATTTTGAATATACAAAGCTTGGAGACGCTGGATGAACATTACTTGGACACGATATATAAATTATCATGATCAACATATCGAGATATACGTTGTTTACATATCAAATCGAACACAGAATCTAGGACTGCACATGGTGCTAGCTCTTTTTGGATATTTACTTTGATTACCCGCCGCAACAGCCTGCCTTCTGTTTAGTTCAAGGTGAATTCTACGTATAACAACTTGTGTATATGCTTACTACATTCGTCTGGGAACGGGGCGAGCTAATACATACGCATGATCATATGATGGGTCGGAGACTCGCGAAACACATACAATTTCATTCTCACATGTTTCTCGTGCATAACAATATAAAAAGAATAGAAAGGAAAAAGAGAAGGAAACGCTCCCCCTAAACGCCTTACCTAAGCACTGGTACAATACAGAAAACAATTTTCAACTTCCCTTTCCAATTGCAACCCCGCTACATGCACGATCCAGAAGAAAAAAAGTATAAATATTAATACTTTGCGGGAATGGGCCCGTGACGAGACAAGCCCTTTCTTTTTGTGTGTGAGGAAAAAAGGGGGACCCTACCTTGCAAGCGCGAACCTAAACGTCTCCAGTCCGCTTTCGAGTAAGGCTCTCCTGTCCTCCAAGAATTTCCTACGCTCTCGGATATCCGTTGGCTCCGCGGCGAGGAATTCGATTTCCTCTTCGGTCATCAGGGCGATGTCCATTGGTGAGATGATTTGGGTTGGGAGAGTGACCATCAGGTGTCTTTCGATGACTTGTTTGGTGACGACGTTGATGAAATATTTTACTTCGTCCTGTATTTTGGAGAGGAGGTTAGCGTTTGTTAATATAGCATTTAGCGGGCAGAATTCGAGAAGGGTATTTACCCGATAATAAGCTCTCTCTGAATCGAACGCTTCTTCAGCAGCTGCTCTGTCCATATCTGCCGCGGGAGCATCATCCGTAAATCCCTCTTTCAATAGATTACGTAGTCGTAGATTCCGATTCCGCTGGACATTGGCGGCGTAGGTATGACTGTACGTAATCGGGTGGCGGTCTTTATCGTCAAGGATTTTCTGCAATTCCGCTTTTGCCGCTAGAACGCCTTCCTTGAGAGACCTTTCCACTTTCGAGGCCCAGAGACGTGTCTTCAAATCTGGGGCTGTGCATTTATCGAGAACCATGTCGACGAAGATTCTGCACGCTGTACCGACTGTTTCGAGGTGTAGGAGTGCGATCTGTCTCCAGGGTTCCGACTGCTCTCGGAATAGTTGGCCGATAACTTGTGGGTTGAAGCTGCCGGGGAGTTCTCGTCCTCGTGAGAGCTTCATGACTTGGACCGCGTGGTCGATGGCTTCGTCTCTTGTCACTTTCTTTGGGAGCATGGGTTCGTGGCGTAGATTGTTATCCGTATTCTGATCGATGGCTTGGGCCCATGCGGTGAGTTCCTTCTCAACTCGAGGCTCTACCTCGAACTCTCCCGGGTCTACTTTTTGGTCTTCAACTATCATTGTCTTTCGGCCGTACCGTTGCATGTCCCTTGAGAACTCGCCGTTGTAGTACTGTACGTTGGCACGAAGCCTGGCTATGTTGGATTCTGGAGATATGCTGGAGTCGTCGATGCTGAAGAAGGCGTGGTCGTATCGGCCTTGAATTGCGGCTTCGGTGAGGGCTTGGACTGCCATGGACGTCTTTGTCAAGTATGTTATTTGCTCTTGGAATGTACCCCTGCTCTCTCCCAGCTTTTCCAGGTCCTCATAAGTTATCTTGAGGATCTCGCCCAATTCCTGTTGAAGCCCTGGAAGCTCTTTCTTGAGATGGTCTCTGAGGAGTCTACTGAGACGAAGACGGAGAGACGCCACTCCGAGCATCTCGTGTGGTAGTTTTCGGTATGGTTCTTTGAAGAAGAACTGTCTCTCGGAGGCATTCCGGTGGTCAAATGAACTCGCCAAGTCACCGTCTTCCCTATTCTTGACTATATGCCATCCCAGATCGAGTTTTATATCCTTATTGCAAGCGAGATCGAGCCACGCCCGTTCGTTATCTGATCCAGGACGGAGCATATCGGGTTTCGTTATGATACCGAGAGTCCTACTGCCTTCTGGGTCGACCTTTCGACAGTGTTCGAGGATGATTTGATTCGCGTAGTCATTTTTGGCGGAGATTACGGCGAGGATTATGGTTCGTTCGTTCTTGATGTATTCTTCGACGAGTTCGCGGATTAGAATTATGTCTTCCTCCGTTTGGGATTTGTTTTTGGCGTGGATGAGGCCCGGGAGGTCGACTAGGGTTCTGCACAGGGCCGGTGGGTTAGCTTTTATACCAGCTTCCAACTACTGCTTACCAATTGTAGGCCTATGGGGAGGATGTCGACCTACAACTGAGGTCTATTCGGACCGCTAATCTCAATGATCAAAACATCTCTTGAGAAAGCACGCCCCTTCTCTAGTCCCATAAGAATCGTAGCCTGTTCGATAAGGCTTGGTAATTGTCGAAAATCCGAGATAGTCCTCGAAAACCTCCTAAGGGCCGCCTGCTCCCCTTCAGTCCTTTCATGGTGAGGATTAATCGTAGTCGTAACCTTGAGGGTGTCACTCCGTCTCAAGATGATCTCAGTGGCAAACCGCGTGCAGAGGTTTTCTTTCCTCGGGAACGGAATCTCAGTGATTGCTTCCAACACTGACGACTTCCCAGAGGATTGGTCTCCGCAGACCACGAGTTGCGGAAGACTTAGCACGTTACTGAGCCCGATCCTCTTCAGGTTATCCACCACATCGAGGATTTTGCGTTGACCGTCGTCCTGAAGAGCTTCCAGGGATGCGGTGTTCAGGTCATCCAGGGGAGGGGCAGGGGCTAGTGCAGCTGAAATTGCTGGGTGATTGATTCCATTGAGTCTCGGGTCCTCATCTCCCGCTGGCCCGGACGGACCCCCTGCAACGGAGCTCGAACGCGAGGAACCAGCCCCGTAAGTGTGCCCGTTCGTCTGAGAGCTCGAGAAGAAACCCATTGTTGCTCGTCTGCGGGCTACGTTCTTGAGGTTCGACAGTGAACTGGGGGTTATATTGTGTATTCCCTGTATCGAGGAGGAGGGTAATTGGTACATCTCTCTTTATACGGCCGTAACGTTTATATTGCGTAAAACAAAAAAAAAAAAAAGAGGGTGTGAAACGAAAGGCAGAAGGGAAGTAATAAGTATTGTTGGTGAAGGGGGAATAAGTTCCTTACTATGCTTCCAGATAAAATTTGGAGGCGTCTACAGGGAAAGAAACTTTTTTCTCTCTCAAGGCCTCAAGAAAAAGGGAGAAACCGTTTTTTATAGCGCCTGGCAACGTTAAAGCCCACCCAAGTAAACACCCGTCCGAAGACGGGTCGTGAAACCGAACAGTGCACTCCTGTATCCACGTCGACGGGACCCAATGGGACAGAACCTACCCGCAGGATGCAAGTGCTGATGCTTAACTTGATTTGTCTAAGAGTTGCTTTTTGATGGATCTGGTAGGTCGAGATTTTGTTGACGATTGCAGGTTTTGGGGAAAGAAACTGGTGTGATAATTGAGCAGCTGGTGGAGCTAACTACCCCCTGGCGTTATATCAACACGGAATCGCTTGGGGTCTTGTGTGGTATCCTGCAGTCACTTCGTGCCGGGATACTCCTGGGGGGTCTGGCGGGAGAAATTCTGCTGTCCTGTCAGCGGGTAGACCCTTAAACGTTGACGCGGCCGGGTACCACGAGGGCAAACCTTAACTGGACTTGTCTGTTCGTCGGCGTATAAAAAGTTGATACGTATTACTCTGCTACTCGTACAATGTTATGCAATGTTCTATGCACTCATTTGTAAACAGAAGAAAAGGGAAGCGGAAAAAACATCCCAAGACTTTCCCACGAAATTCATTTCCCTATCAGAAGGTCAGCTCCCGAGCCTTTGTAATTGTTTACGCCCAAACGGGGTATGCGGGGCGTGTTTACCACCCCACAAGATCACCTGGTAACGAGTCTAACCTCGTTCCGTTTCCTCAATCCATTGGAGGATCGGGAGGGTTGGGCAACGAGATTTCCTTGATTGATTGGGGGCTTGGTGGTATGATCGTATTGCTTTTCTATTTTGATTGGCTCATTATGTGACAATGAGGTAAGAGAGGAGCCCATCAAATGTCCACGGATGTGAGGATGTGAACGGGCCTTCTTGACCAAGCCTTTTGGGTCAACGTTCCAGCCCAGGGGAAATGTGACGCGGGACAGCCCGGTTGTGCATGCAGAATTTATCATCACATCCCCCTTGTCGTTATCACTATCACACAACACAAAGCCTCCTCAAAATACAACATAGTCAACGCATCTGAGGGTATTTCAGCCTTATGGGGTAGTTTTGGTAGAGCACAAGGTCCGCGTGAGGGATGGCACATATAAAACCTCATTCGGATTGTGCTCTGTTCCAATTCGATTGTATAAGTATTTAACACCCTCGGTGAGCGTTTAGACGAAAACTTTGTGTCACCAGCAGTCTCACACTTGCTATCTCTGATACAACACAACTCGCACATTCTATTCCGGACCGAATGTAGCTGTTGATGTTTCTTAATATTGGCTAAATAGACGGTCACGGGATCACGATGAGGCTCAATATCATTCTTGGGACAACTGGCTGTCAAAAATCTCTCAGTGCCGTCTGTTCCGATACAAATCGTGGGATTTTAATATAATCCTTCAATAATGCCAAGAATCCCTTGGCAGGCCCGATCAATCTGTTATTGGGCACAGATTGATCTTCGAGATTGAGAATTCGGACGCATCGTTGGCTTGTGAAAGTCGTAAGTCTTTCAATATTAAATATAAAACTTCTTTGGCTTATCATGAGCTTTCGATAGCCGTTAATTCCTTTCTCGAGATGAAAATCAATCGTCTCTGTCGCATCGTTGCCTTTAATCCATGAAGGATGAATCCCATTAGAAACCACGAGATCCGTTATCCGATATTAAGGATTGTGGCTTCAGCTAGGGAGCTCGCACGAGAGGAGTGCCTCCAATGAGCCCCTAATGCGCCAGGCACCTAGCCAGGACAGAGGTTCTGGCTATTTAAGCTTTCTTGTAGCCGTTGGCGCCCAGATCGCACAGTCGGACTCAAGACTTTCTTGTCCTTCCTTCGGCCTTCTATATATTTTCCTTACGCCATAACATTAGAGTTTTAAATTTTTTAATACGCCGGTCTTGCAAAGTCTGCCTTTAATAGCTTTGAAGAAAGATTGTTGGACAAAATTCACCTTAGCGCCTTCAAGATGAAAGTCTCCTTTGTTATCTCGATCGTTTCAGCGCTGGCTTCGACTGCCGTAAGTGCACATTCTCAACTCTCGTTACAGGATAGGCGGCAAAGAAAGCAAACGCTATGAGACAGAAATATTGGAGATAAACGCACGAGTGTAGCAAAGATCGACGTTGACTCCTACTAATCTTAACTATTGTTACACAGGTCGCCGCCACTTGCGATGCCTCCAACGCCCTCGATGTTACACCCTATCTCGAAGAACTCTCCAAAAGCACTGGAGGGGGTGGAAGCCTTCTCGATGACGATTACCTCTACCGCATTATCGATAATGCCGTGAAGCGACGGGTGAAGCGTGCAACTTTGGATTGCATGGGAAGCGAGACTTGTGTGAAACTTCAGGAGTTCCCTCTCTGCTTTGATGCATTGTAAGTTGTTCCGACTTCCGACCAGAACCTCCTGCACTGTCGGACTTTACAAGACAAGCGGCATAGTATTAGCATGAATTATGACACCCGTGAGCTTCAAGGCTGATGTTTGCTATCCAAACTTTGCAGAGCATACACCTGGAGGGATGCCGCCGGCGATAATGGCAACCTCAAAGACGGAAGCTACACACTCTCTGACGGTCGAAAGGGCAATCTCTACACTGGCCCTTACCCTCTCCCTGACGGATCAACAGCGTCCCCCCCTGCTGCGACTCCAACGAACTCGAGCGGCGACTCGTCCGCCAAGACGGAAATGCGTACCTCTCCTGCTCCTACAAACTCCTCGCCTGGCAATCAAGATCCCGCTCCAACTACTGGGGGGTCAACTACTAGTGCACCTTCCGCCTCTCAAACTCCAAATGGCGGTGTCAAGGCCGGCGGCAATATCGGATTGGCTGTCGCAGCTGTCGGAGGCGTCCTTGCTGTCATGTTGTAAATATTTGAAACTGGATTAATTAGATGCTAGAAATGGATATTAACTTCAATACCATCCTAATTTGCGGAACGGGAAACGCTGAATTAATATTACGGAGAATACTTTTGGGTACAAGTTCACTGGGTGTGAGTGTGAAGGTACTAGTATCTAAATATAGATTCACAATCACAAGTTTGCTATTCGTAGTTTGCGCATCTGCATTCCGCAGGTTTCAGCAGCTGCGAGATACTGATCCTACGATTCAAGGCAGCATTGATTCAGAATTGTACATGAAAATGAGCGAGGTCATTCTTCGGCGGCTGGCTGCATGCTAGCATTATGAGACTAAATTGAGCAAACAATGATTTATATGGGACCCTGTGCCGCACTCTGCCAAGGAGATACAAAATACCACACATCCTCAACCAAAATCTCCCAGAACGACTACGATGATGCAGTCGAAAACGAATTCGGGCTAATAGGAAAAAAATCGCGGCCTGCGCCGTAACACAAGTTGCCAAAAAGTCCACGATCTGGGGGATATCTGATAGCCGCTCGAGGTTTTTTCCGACATTTCATACCGGACTCTGCATGGTCGCTTCAATTAAACCGCTCGCTGTACTGCATTGGCCTGGGATATCTCTGTCTATTTGATCATCCAATCACCGTTGATGGCAAGAAAGCGAGCTCAGTAATCATTCAGGTTTTCTCTAATGATGAAGGCTCGGATGAGATAGCTGCAGCTGTTTCAGGTCCCTGAAAGATGGAATACACCCCTCCGAGACTTCTTGAACCTATCGATGATCACGAGACGAACTTTGCAATTCTTCCTAGCAGCTGCGCGAACGGGAATTAGCTTCAAGGTACTACAACATTTGAGGTATACACAATCTTCCCGCTGGATGGTCCACTAAATCCGATAGCAATAGCTACTAACGGCGTTAGCATGCGCCTTGCTTTTCCGTTGGCCACGCCAAAAGCAGTGTACACGTGTGTATTTATGCGAGGCTTGTGAGAACTCCTCACCCTCTTCTTCCCCACCCTTCTTCTGCTCTTCTCCTCTTTCTTTCGACGGGTATCGTGGGTCTGGGCAATCTAAAAAACCCCAGGATCTCCGTGCGCCTACTTCTCTTTGGATCTATTCGGACGACCACCTCACTACGATGGATCAAATCCCACACAGAGCTGAGTCCAGCTTCTTCACCGTCGGAGTACCGCTTGGGATCGCGGCTACAAAGCTCTCCCATCTTACAAGAGATGTTGTTTCCGCTCCACTCACACTAGACGACCTTATTCAAGAGGTGCTCAACACCAGACAACAGTTGGATATCGCCCAAGATCATCTGAGGCGAGCGAACCTTTCACAAGGGCGGCATGATCAGTACAGGAACCGAATTCAATTCCTTGAAACGAACGTCAACAAGCTTGAAAATTCTACCAACGCCGAGATCATGAAAGTCACCCAGAAGAATCACTTTCGGAGAGCCATGTCCAGACTATCCCTCGTCAGCGACGACTTTAGACGCGTCCGTCGAAGTATCGAAAGGCTTAATAAAGATATCGCATCCGTAAAACAGGATATAGCAATCGAAATCACCCTTGCTTTCCAGAGCGAACAACGGCATCAGCACGAGACTATCAAGGAAGAAGTCCGGAAAGTCAATAAAAAACTGACAGGGACTGATGCCAAACAAATTCGGAAGATCTACTCTAGATCAGCTCTCGATCTTATGCATCCGATAGGATTCGAATTCCTGGTGGTCCAGCCGACCGTGGCTCCAGATCCACAAATTAGCCTGCCATTGCCAATGCCGAACCCGAAGATTCTGCGTGTTCCACCCTTGAATCCTATCAAGGTTGCGACCCAAGAGATTGCGAGAATGCAAATAGACGTTAGTTTTTCCGGTGCCACTGATTTGGCCGATATCAACGAGGCCATCCGCACAATTGGTGAAAAGCAGAACTTGGGTCAAGCCTCAGGCTCTGCAATGGGGCACATTGCGGAGCTTCCCAGTTGAACTGTAAAATGTACTTCGAGCGTGGTATTTCGCATTGGCTGGGTCGGCTCTCATATGAACGTACACCGCCTTGGGAATTATGTTTGGTTTCGACTTTCAATTGACTTTGATTTTGTCTAGTTCTTGTTTTTCTGTATAGTATCTCTCGCTCTATCTTTGAAGTATCCTTTCTATTTGTGTGGCAGGTCTAGATGGCGCTCCTCTTAACATGGCACAAAATCCTTTATTTGTATGACAGTTTCAAGATAAATACCTATGAATAAAGTATATATGCCGCATTCGGCCCTTAAGTGTGTGCACAGCAACCACGGATGAAGAAGCGACCAGAAAGTTGAAGTTAAGAAACCTAGGCCTCAGACTCACAAAATCTCCAATAAAGCGGCCATTGCACCTGTAGGCATTAGAGTACCAAGGGCTTGCGATGATTCATCGCGGTGTCAGAGCCTTGCGCCCTAGAGCCTACTCCCTCCATCCCTATTAGTCCTTTAGCCAGTGTTGCCATCCGCATGATGGCCTTATACATATTACTACCCTGCAACCGGTTGCCTCGTCGATCATGAGTGCTGTACCGCTTGCACACCAAGGGCACCACCAAATCTCAACATTCTCAGGATCGGATCTGTACTGTCTCATTTTTCCTATAGTCGGGTGAAGAATTCGACAATTTCCTTTATTGCAAATTTTGAGTTCGATAAACAATTCCGTCTTTTGGGGGTTGCGATCTACCAGGTAGTGTATGTCTATTATTCCTGATGAGTTAGGTTATGGGATAACAATTCAGTGACACACTTACGCAAAGGGTGGCTTCTGAATTGGAGCTAAACACTAGGCAAGGGTGAATTTTTGCGCCGGGTCATTAAGCTTACGGGAGCTCGGCGTATTAACATCAGATATCCGATGCCCATAATCCTGACGCGGTTATTGTCTAGTAGTCTATGGGATACGTCGTCTAAAATACATTGTGAAACTGATTTATGAAAATAGACACCATCCCTAGTATTTGGCTTAGGCAGTATATACGATAGCTTTTTTGCAAACGTATGCCTTTTTGTTCCTTGACTTTGGAACCCGTATAACTCCTGGTGATATCAAAGCTCTGATAGTTCCATCCATTTCGTTGAGTACCTCCATGGAGTCGCTATTGGTCCCCGGTTCTCCCAGGAGTCTGACAACTAAAGATTCATCCCCCAAACCCCCTTCGGAATCCTTATACCTAAAATCGAACCTGAAGCTATCCGTCTGGGCCCCTAATTGGACTGCTAAGGTAACAATAGATTTGGCAAGATCTGCCAAACTTTGTTGATGGAGCTCACTATCCCTGTGTTCAAATAATACATGTTGCTTCGTCTCCCTTTTTAGGATCTGGCGGATTCTGTTTTCTGGTCTTGCCAAATGCGACCCCGACCTTTGCATATTGCGACATATTTTCCTTCGAATCGTACCGCCGCCTTGAGTTTAAACCCCCACGTAAGTAAGTATATATAAAGGCTTAAAACCCGCTGAGAGGAGAGGTTGAAGGCGATGAAACTTACCTCTCGTAATATCAGCCTCCTCCTCTGCATTGAAGACTTTCCAATCCGTAATGCAAGTGTACGCATGGTAGGCCAAAATCGCACGGAACACCGGGACCCGTGCTCCGGCGTTTGCCAATAGTGGTCTGCCTTGGTATACCATCTTATTCCAGGAGATTCTAGTACTCTCCGTGTTCATATAACTTTGATACTCCCTTGAGGAGATTCCGTCGTTGTGCCAGTAATTGTAAACGTGGTCGGCAACCTTGTTATCTAGGTCGTTGAAAAGCTTCGAGAGTGTATGGTCATCTAGAGCGAACTCGGGGAACGGACTAAAGCTGGAAAGTTGAAGACTACGAGACGGATTCCTAGACACCGTGGAACCTAAATTATTGAATGGGTGGCCACATCAACTCGACGTCCATGGCTGTATATGTGTATAACAACATGAAACTCCGCGCGGCGGGAACACTACTATGTACTAGGCGTCACGGGAAACCTTAAGACTTACCTAGATTGTTTCTCGTCAGTCGCGTGCTACCGGGATCCAGCGGGTCATGTATTCCAGGCTCCAAAGTTCTTCTGTTTGATATCTCTGAGGCCCTGGACCTCCTTCGGTGGCGGACAATTAGAAGCCCAAGTATACTGGAGATCAAAAGCAGAACGGAAATTACGGCCACGGCCACCCAGGTATTGCGTGGTATACCTGGGCCCCCGTCGTGATTGGATCCGGATGTGGTTGCAGAGGACGCGGATGTGGAACTTGTAGAAGATACGACGGAGTCTAGTGTTGGAGTGGGGGAATCTGTAGGAGTACTGGCTTCTTTGGCAGAGTGAGGGGGTGTTGCCTATGGCTATCGTCAGCAGAGTCTAGAGTTGGGAGATCTAGTAGACGTACTTCTCGATCTCGGTTGTCCCGGGGCTCGATAGGGGCCATCGTAGTAGGATCAATAGAAGTACTTTTCGATGTCGATGGGGATCGCTATGGGGGGGTTAGGTGGCGTCGGTGCTGTCGTGGATTCATGGGCTCCTGCGTTTGAATGAAGTGCTTGTGTATACGTATAACAGGAGGTAGACTTTGAAAGGGTAGAAGATCCTGCCGTTTTATTCTCCTGATCTCGCCAAGATGAACTAATAGAAGCCCCTCGATCGACTTTGTGGAAGACCTTCAGAATGAGGACTTGTTTGTTGTGTGGTCACGATAGAGGTCCCGCTCCAGACTGCAGACGGATGCAGGCTGCGAACCCGCCGAAGATCACAGCTGAAGGGCCCTATAAAATTATAAGTTAGAAGCGACCCGACAATATATATATAGTCCTGAGAGATTGATGGGGTAGACCGAGATTCGAGTGCTTTATGGCTTGCCCGAGAGAGGGATCTATCGGGACATAGCAACCACCATACCTAATGTTGGACACTTATAAAATTATAGCTTCTGGATAAGGGTGCGCATTGGTGGGTATATAGAGTCGGTATACTCGATCAACTATAGCTAAGCTATATAGAGGGACAAATGGTCTCGTACCCAGACGTCACAAAGTGGATGGTTACTTTGTTTGGAGGACAAATATTTATCAATAGAAGAATTTGGCGGGTACTATGTGTGCATAGTACGTACGTATATATCCAATGAGCTGCCAATGTATATATTAATGTATAGTTACATAACTTCATATCTCATAATTTCGCCCTCATGGCTATATGGCCAAGGCGATGGATGTCTCTTTAACTACTAGCTTGCAATTGCATGCAATGGCGCATGCACTGCTGCTGCTAGCTGCAGCTACTGTCATGCGTATCACCGCACATTTTCCTTTCAGAGGCACAGACTCCTAACACTCATAATTCTGGGCCGAAATCCTTTGCACCCCGAAACCATGCCTTTGCCTTAATATAGATATTTCGTGGTTCAAACACTCTCAAGCAAAAACGCAAGGCCACAATAAAAGTACGCATTGCATATTGAGGATTTTCAGTAGTTCCGTCTAGTGTACATGTGACGCAAATGTCCATGTACACTGAGCTGAGGGGTTCCGCCTGTTGCGGTTTATGGGACTGCAGTCAATGATTGGCTCAGAATCTCGAGGTCCAAAACTCAACAAGGCCGTGAGTTAGGCATCCTAATTTAACACACGCATCCGCATGCACAGAGTTGATTGCTTTAGTATCTGATTCTAGGTCGGCGGTTAGCAGGTTTAAGGCATCCGTTTGCCTGTCTAACTGTAAATACACATCACATTTGAATTATTTTGTCTTATTTTGCTTTATTGGAACGCAGTCTGACTGACCTCGAAGCATTAGACCGCCTAAGAGACCATGAATCCAGACCCGCTGAGCATCCCACTTTTTCTGAAACCCAACCACGGATGAACTCTTCTTCGCGACCAACCTCCATGGCTGTTGTGAAAGACACAACATAGCCTACTCGATTATATACAGTCGATCTAACTTACAATATCAATACCATATATATATACCGCTGGGTATGAAACCATAGGAACCATATCCTAAATTCGGAGGCCTCCAATAAAGATCAAGGTATAGATGTTTCCAGTTAGTACCGCAATTTATTGGTTATGTGGTCCCGAGTTAGTCACTTTTTCTACGGCTCGGTCACGGCTATAAAGTTTTTGTTAAAAAAACATTACACTCTGTTAACTAGATCTATAGAACGGTGCCTTCCAATAAAGAAAAATTAAAAATCTTTAAGGAATAGGTATAATATAGATTCTGAATATAGAGTTATGGATACGCAGAAACAAATTCTAGCAATCGCTGTTGATTTTGGGACTACCTTCTCCGGTACGTAGCCCTGAATACTCGTTCCTCTTCCACGACTACGCTCTGTCTAGACACCTGCTATCAGAACGAAATTAGGTCTATGCTATGGCTAATTTTTCGGTATCCTAGGAATCTCATACATGCCGGTTGGTCATAATGAACAATTTAGTCAGCTGGACAACTGGCCTGGTGCCCCCGGGAAACTTTACAAAGTTCCCACGACTATCAGCTATAGATTCGATAAGGACGCAGTTGCATACCTACCAGATGCCTTCGGGTTCGCAGCGGAATCAGCGCCCCCGATTCAGAGGTGCTCGATGTTCAAGATGTTCCTCGACGTCACCGACGATGTAACGAGGCGGCAATCAGTCCTTCCGCCGAACGAGCCTGTGCGGAAACCGACCTGGGAAATACTCGGGAAAACTGTCGACGACGTAATCCGAGACTTCCTACAGCTTTTATATCACCATATGAAGCTCACGTTTATGGACGAAGGATTGAGGTCTGAGGATATGGAGTATAATATCCTTTTCACGGTTTCAGCGCAGTTCGAGATCCTTGAAGTTGAAAAGTTTCGGTCATTGATCAATGCTACTGGGTTCGGTGTGCATAATGTTTCTGTATCTCTCAGGGAACCGGAAGCTGCCATTCTCTACACTCTGAATCACGGAGTGAGGAGCTTGATGCCGGTCGGGCAGTGTATTATTCTCTGTGATGCTGGTGGAGGCACAGTGGTAAGTGGACCATGCGCCCGCCTTATCTTTTCTAACAGCATATAGGATATTGCCTCCTACAAAGTTACTGCCCACGTGCCCACAACCAAGATTGAGCAGATCAATATCGTAACGGGCCGACCATGCGGCTCGATGAACATAGACTTGGCCTTCAAGAGATACCTATTCGAGGAGTGTCTTGACCAAACCGGACGCCTTTACTTCCGGTCTCCGGATGGGATGACACACCTGCATCGGATGTGTAAGTCGTTCTCGGACCGGAAAGAAGCCTTCGATAACAGCCCGTCCGCACCGTATATCACTATTCAGGTCTCGCCACCTGACCTCACCGGTGCGAATATAGAAGCGGGATACTTAAAAATATCAAGGTAAGGTTAATGGTAAATGGGCGCATTAGATCTATTATATTACTAATTCCGTATATAGAGCGAAGATGTGTGAGTTGTTCAGCGAGTCAGTCACCGGGACTCAGGAATGTCTGATAGAGCATCTTGATAAATGTTTAAGAGACAGGCTTTCTATCAAGGTTGGTAAAATCCGTACTTCATCAATCGTAGCTTACGAATTAACTGAAGGTCTGGACCCATAGTCTATATTCTTGGTCGGTGGCTTGGGATCTTCCAAATATCTCCACCAGAGGATAAAAACGTACTGTGAGAGTATCTCGGCTTTACGTGATACTGAAGTAATCAAGCCTAGGGACGCGTATGTAATCCAAGCCTTATGGGGGTATCTTCGCTTCTTATATGCTTATATACTAAACATTTATAGAGAATTTGCGGTTATCCGTGGTGCTATAGAGTCGCACCAGAGAAGCCTGCTCGGGGGTGGTGATCCCATCTCCCTGCGAATATGCCCTATGAGCTACGGTATCCGTATAAGTGAGCCCTGGAATCCGACAATACATGATCCAAGTCTTGACAAGAAATTTTTCAATTCGCGAACCAAAACTTTCATGGCCGGAAACCGAGTCAACTGGCTGATTCGAAAGGTGCGATGCGAAACGTTCTTGTATGAGCTGCTAAAGAGCTTCGTCTTGCTAAAAGTTTACCGTATAGGGAGACAAAATTCAAGGCAAACGGGTTGCAGAGATCAAGCAACTGTTCCAGCGGAATTTTGAAAAATCTCCAGAAATCTGGAAGGACTCCATAGTAATGTGCAGTCTGGATGTTCCACCTCCACGAATAACTAGAGGTATGTCTACCATACTTATCCTTACCCTTCCTATAACCGACCTCCAGCGTCGAATGTCCGATTCGGATGAACTAACAGGCGACAGACGTAAAACCTGCATGCTGCCTGATATCCGATATGAAAGGCATTCCAATCGAAATGTTTCAGAAACATAAGATGGAAGAAAGGACGGGATTCTGGGGACGGCGGAAGGTTTATTACAACTGTACCTTCGACATTGTGATGAAAATTGGATTGACTGATATCGAGTTCCAATTGTATTTTAAAGACAAATTGCGCAGCGATCTGTTGAGGACATCATGGGGCGAGTTGATTTTGTAGTTCAAAGTGCGTTCCTTTGCAATTGGGTTAGGAGTTCGCTATTGCCGTCGCGCATCGCTTCGCATCCTTAATATATTCTAGCATTCCCATACAAAGACCGTCTTCAACGTGACATATTGCAAGAAGGGTCTTGTCAGCCGTGACACACCGACGAGACTACCACCCGGCAAACCGTCTTCATCGATTTATGGCCCACTGACGTAATCCTGGTCCCACTGTCAACGTAACGCGAAACAGCTGTTGGGGCTAGCTTGCATTGCATCTTGGGCTGAACGGGGCCGGGTTTGGTTACCTTACCAGTCTGCTCAGCTCAGCTCACGACCCACCCTGGAGGCCGATATACCGACACTGTTTCACCGTAGTTCAAACGTTCCCCCAGAATCCTACGAACCAAACAGGCAAACCCATAGCCTACCCGCCTAGCTACCCGCCTGCCTACACTACAGCCGTGCTAGCTACATATTTTAAACGTACGAAACTGTGATTTAGGATCATATTAATACTAGAGTTAAATTCTTACAAAACTTTTCCGACGTAGTTATCGCTGTTATCAGAATGTAGCCTCGAACGCTCGAGGCAAAGATTACTGCATAGAATGACACTTTTTTGTTGTGGTAAAAAGTATGTTCCGCGAGCCAGCGGCTTCCGTTGCAGCCTTTCTGCACAGTAGACTACGTCTCTAACTAGGGCCATTGTCTGTGCTTGACAGCCCCGACGTCGCATTGATCGCGAAATAGGAAATAGGGGGGTCTGGAAAGGTCCCGCTTCACCGCGGTACCACGGACTAGCGAAATAACTACTTGGGCTGTAAAACTATCCGACTTACCTCGCATACCTCAGGGTATTGACCAAGACCGGTGCTTTGGGCTGTAGCGCTATCGGTAGATAAGGAGAGGAGGTACCGTGGTACCGGTACCTTCCAAGAGCGCCAGCTTCGTCGACCAATTTCGCTGCCTGGATTCTTTCAGGGAGCTGAAGGATCCCGAGTGGTAAATTCTATTTAAACGGTTCGAATTTTCCTAGATCCTTGGTCTTTGCGAATACCGAAACCATCAGTGTCGACGATTCCAACAGATTCACACATCAAACATTCGAGTCCCCATTTATTCTTTTATCACTTCCTACAGATTTCGTGTATCTCATATATAATTTTCCTTCCCATACCATTTATCCGCAAATTGAAAGAAAAGGCTATGGCTCCGGAAATCCTACATTGTGGTGGCGACCCCAGGCATGGTCGTGTCAAACGAGCAGTTGCTTGGAAAGACACCGATGATGGTCAAACTACCTGGCCCTGTCATGGTGTCCCTATCACGTGGAAGGTACACGGCAGATTCGCTTGTGCCGACCAAGCCACCATGGAAGACATCATCACGCGGGCTCTACAAAAATGGGACGAAGTCTCGGGTCTCACTTTCGCGAAGGCTGGAGATGGTACCGCTTGGGACGACCTCAACCTCAGGATCACCGTCGCAGGCCCAACAGAAGACGACAAGGATTTTCCTGCCCCGGAGCCGGGATATGCGCGGACCGCCGCCAATGCGTCTTGGGGTCCCAGCACAAAGGTAGTTTGGAACCCACAGCATGCTTCGAATACGACGATGTACTACGCAAATGTCAAGTTCAACAACACCAAGACGGGGCCAGGTAACTGGACCCCCTGTAAGATCCACAACGTTTTCTTGCACGAAGTCGGGCATGCTCTTAAGCTTGGGCATGCGTCGAATAGTCACGCCATAATGGCGGCGCAGATGTCGTTGGGTAACGGTGATAAAGATTTCCAACTCGACCATGACGATATCACCAGAATTCAGCACTATTACCCGAAGAGGTAGAGTTGGCAATGACGATGATAGGGCATATGCGTACTGGGCATACCACATTCATAAAAAATTCAATGTTCTATGGGGATCAATCAATAGCGAACAATTTAGCGGCTTCTAAGATATTAGAGTCTCGATGAAGCAAATTACATCGGCATGTAGGCCGTGAATTCCTGTTTATAAGAATGCACACAATTTTTGCCAGCTTCCTTGTTTTTAACCAGCAGAACGCTCCTGTAACAATTTCCAACTTCTCCCTGATCCGCTGATTGGGGTAAACCGTGACCGTCCCTCAGAAGTAGTCTATTCGGATGGAGAAGAGTCTTAAAGTCTTGTGACCGTATTGTTACTTAAACAAAATTGCCCTTAAAAGAGCCAGCAATTAAATTAATGGAAGGAGCATACGGAAACGTTGAGCAGAGTTAGTTTAGCTAGACTGCGGCGGAGTCCCTTCCTCCCAAATAAACTCTCGCGAGTAACGCGAGGTTTTAGACCCTCAAAGCACGGGCCAGTAGCGCAGACATCAGACTTACTGAGCTTTAAGCTTAATTAGTAATTAGTTGGTCTCGTCCCAGAAGCTTCGGATTCGTCAAGTTGTCTCGTACAACCAGCCGCTGACGCTTTTGCATCGGCTGACTGGGCAATCTAGTTCCCAGAATAATTTCTAGCCTGAGGTGTTCAATTAGCTATTTCTGTGAATTCGGTTCGGCGGTATCGATATATATATCGAACCTCGATATCGCGAACGCGAACTATGTTCAATACCGACGTGTGTTGCACGTTGCAATTGTGCCAGCAAGTAATATTATTAAATACCTCCCAGGCGGCTTCAGCAAGAAAAGGATATATCGACATTTCCTGTTTCTCACAGTTACAGGTTCTCCACGGCTTCTCAAGGACATCTGAGGGAACCCCACAACGATGGGGGAAAATTGTAGCAAATTCGAAGTTTGGGCCTTTATTTATATAACATTTTAATTTTTGGCCGGCGAGTGCAGTCACGTGGACGGTGAGGCTCGGTGACCGGCTGATAACGTTGAAACCCACGCAAGGCGACCTCGCAGCCTGCAGCCTGATGGATCATCTATCATCCATGCGATGAAGGATCAAAGGGCAAACCAATATGTGACGGATTTCCCCGTACCATGAATCGATTTTATTCCAATTCTCAATCCCCAACCTCGAAATCTCCGGCACTGCCGCTGTGCCCATCCGACAAACAATGTATCTTCGGACGATTCTCCTGTTCGACTTGATTCGGGTCCTAGTCCCCAGGGTTGAGGCCCAATCAACAACATCGTCATCGGCTCAATTCTCTAGCGGCTCGCCGTCAAGTAGCCCGACTACCACGACCACCGGTGTGAATAGGATTACCTACGCGCATCTCCCTTCTTGCGCGTCGGCGTGTGTTGCGTCGGCGGTTCGATCGGTCCCTTGCTCGCCGTTCGCCGCGTCATGCCTGTGTGCTCTCCCAACCGGCAGGCTTTCGTACCAGCTACCAGTTGAATGTGTCAGGGAGAACTGTGGGCAGGGCGATATTGATGCCGAAGGGAAGTGGCGCGAGATTTTTTGTTCAGGGTTTACGTCAACTTCCATTGGATTAGCGAACCCTGTGACATCTGCGACTTCCGCGACATTAAGCAGTTCAGCGGCGGAGGCCACCGAGATTTGTGGAACTGGTTGGAAAGGGTGTCCGAAGGGATTGAATGGTGGCTGTTGTCCAAGGTGAGGAAATTCTAAACCCAATTAGAGTTGATTCATTTGGCAGGGCCTTTGCTAACACCAGGGTTCGACGTTCAGTGATGGCTTCTGTAACCTGCTTGACTGCCAGCCGTCGCCGGTGGCTGCTTCGGTCAACGTTACGAAAATAATATCACCTACCGAAGTGCCGGTTATTGACGTTACCGCTGTTTTTCCACCTTGTTCTCACGAATGCATTGCCCGGTACCTTCCTACCACTGACTGCGATCTCTCCCCGCTGAATTCAACTTGCTTTTGCCAACTTCATGACATATTCCCTTGTATAACTACATGCGAGGAAACCGATATTCAACAATTCGTCACCACACACCTTGAAATCTGCAAACCACTGTGGTACTTTAAACCCTATGATTCAACCTACGAAAGATGGTGCGACTTGGTGGAAGGCTCAGGGAAACGAGGGAGGCCAGGAGACTATGACGCGAGAATGGGCAATTTGGAGTATAAGTGCCCGAATTGGTGGGAGCAGAGAAGTCCTGGGAAACGATTTGGTATCGTCTTGGGGATTGGGATCTTAAGCCTTCTGTTCTTGCATGGATGTGGTAGGTATTGGTTCCATGTTGGAAAGAGAGTGACTAGGATTGATAGGGAGAAGGAGGCAGAGAAGAGGAAACTTATGGGATTTTAGCTGGTTGTCCGGATACTATT
This sequence comes from Arthrobotrys sphaeroides, assembly GCA_036971245.1. Classification (NCBI taxonomy): domain Eukaryota; kingdom Fungi; phylum Ascomycota; class Orbiliomycetes; order Orbiliales; family Orbiliaceae; genus Arthrobotrys; species Arthrobotrys sphaeroides. The sequence goes on from JAJTTW010000004.1 coordinate 2,468,660, forward strand.
ATATGTAATGCCATTATCGGACCAGATATTGTTTTGTGGACCTACAATTTGACGATTTACAGCTGTAGCTGTAGCTGTAGCTTTTTGGTTGGAGCCTTGAAGCATTATCAATGGATTCATACAGCACTGCTGTATAAGTACTTATATATACGTACTTAAGGACTTGCTGAAGTCAGTATCTTAAGCACTAAGTAACCATACATACTAGGGCGTATACGTGTAACAACAGTCCACGTGACATCTTTCGTCTCTAGAACGCGATCTCATGCTACACAAGAATATAGAATCTGGTCGGTGCCCCCCCAACCTTGCCTACAACCGAGACTGCCTCCTGGCAAGCCGAATCTGACAACGCAAGAACCTCGCTTATAATTTTCCAAAAATCTGCCACGACTAAATTGTTTCAGAGCTGAAAAGTGTCACGTGCTTCGCTGTCTGGTTGTGGCGATGCTCAGAGATTCATTATGGCACAAGCCACGGAGATATCACCAGCCACATTACCACTTCAATGTATGCGTGTAGCTTCTTCAATTCCAGGATTTGGTGTAACCCGGTCTCGTTGTGTAACCCCCTTTGAGGCCGGCGGGATTGTTGATTGCAATACAGTTCGGAGAGCGCCCTGTGTTGCCAGTCGCAAATACCACGTCACATGATCAAGCACGGGGACTTCCGATGGAGAAGTTCGCCTGTGCGGCAAGCCCAGGCAGGAACCTGGCGATGTCCAATCAAAACTCTCCGAGACAATCCCTTGGCCACAGGTCCTTTCAAATTCAACCAAACCAGGGAGCACTGGAAATCGAGCTTCCTTTATACATAGCGCGCTTTTATATGCATCGTCTTCCCCAGAAAGTGTACCCGAATCCATACCTCATTCTCACTTCTTTGCCTTTCGGCGGTTCACGACATACCCGACCAATCTTCGAGTCCAGAATGCTCCAGGTGGTGCTTCTTGGGAATTACTATCGCCTCGACTTAGCTGGCGGCGGGTGAAAGCAACGTGCCGTTGACCACGTGATCTAAGTTCACGACCTTGTATCATAATAGAATATGACTGAGTACTCGGTATTGAGAGCCAGCTTGAAGGAGCAGCTTGAAGGGATTGAAAGGTCCTATCCAGGCGCATCCTACAATGCAAGTGTGGAAGATTTCAGAGGGGAGGAATATCCTCAACTGAACGGTATACAGGAGCCTCTGGCCCCCAGTCTTAGCCTCTCAGAAATTAGTAACACAGACGTTTCTCCTGCCTAGGTGTCACATACCTCGACCACGCCGCGACAACCCCATACTCATCCTCGCTTATCGATGCGGTATCCTCGGATCTGAAGAGGAATCTATTCGGAAACCCACATTCGCTGTGTCCTTCGTCACTTGAAACCACCAGGAGAATACAAGATACTCGGGTTCGAGTGTTACAACTATTCAATGCGAACCCAGAACATTTCGATGTTGTGTTCTGTGGGAATACAACAGCAGCAATTAAACTGGTGGCTGATGCGTTCGTGGCTCACTCCGAGAAATCACACTCCAAATTCCAATACAGGGTCCATGTGGACTCTCATACGAGTTTGGTCGGGATCCGCCCGATGGCTGCTGAGTCTCGAGCTCTGGACTCATATCAAATGAACACATTTGTACGAACGAAAGGGAAAAACGAGTTCGGCTTGATGGCTTATCCGGCACAATCGAATATGACAGGCCAAAGGCATCCACTCTCTTGGGCCGGAAAACTAAGGCAGAACCGGTCGGGGTGGTATACCCTCCTCGACGCAGCCGGGTTGGTCACTACATCACCACTCGATCTTAGTGATGTTTCGGCCGCCCCGGACTTCGTGGCACTCTCCTTTTACAAGATGTTCGGGTATCCTGATCTTGGTGGATTGGTAGTGCGGAAGTCAAGTTCGTCGATTCTTCGGAATAGAAAGTATTTTGGGGGCGGGACTGTGAGCTTTGTTATAAACCCTTCAGACCACCCGTCAGATGAGTCGCCTCACGCAGTCAGAAAATCAGGGGATCCGCATGAGTATCTTGAAGACGGAACCGTTCCGTTCCACTTGATAATCGCACTCGATCATGCTATTATGGATCATATTCGACTTTACAACGGTTTTCGAAGGATCTCACAGCATACCCAAGCCCTCGGTACGCTCATCTTTGAGGCTCTTAAAACTAGGAAACATGCGAATGGGGCTCCTGTTGCGGATATATATACGGACCAACATCCGAGTAACCCGGCCCTACAAGGCGCTACATTCGCATTTAACCTTCGAAAACCGGATGGCTCATTTGTTGGATTTAATGATGTTCTCAAGCTAGCATCCGTTCGCGATATCCATCTTCGGACCGGGGGGTTGTGTAATCCCGGAGGTGTGACCAGGTGGATGAACCTGTCAGAACAGGAGATGCGAAGGAATTTTGCGGAAGGGAAGAGGTGTGGTGACGAGTGGGATTTAATGAACGGCAAGCCCACCGGTGCGATACGTATCAGTCTGGGAGCGATGAGCACACTCGACGATGTCGTAAAATTTATATCGTTCATCGACGAGTTCTATGTTGAGGAAAACCCGGTTCGACTAAGTGCTACGGAGTTATTCTCTTCCCCACCAAACGCCGCGAGGATTGGCAAGATATCTATTTATCCGATCAAATCGTGCGCAGCCTTCGATATCCCTCCTTCGAAATCTTGGAAAATCATGCCGCAGGGCCTCGAATACGACCGCGAGTTTTGCATAATACACCAAGGAACTAGCAGAGTTATGGATATGAAGATGTATCCCAAGATGGCTCTAATCAGGCCATCTATCGATACTGAAACTCGAACATTATCTATCTCTTGCAAGCAGGCTCCAGATATTCTCCAGATATCCCTCGACGAAAATGTTCCAACTCAGTTGCTCCCGATAACGAAAAAATGCAACAGTAAGGTGTGCGGCGACAACATTGTCGTCCAAGTCTATTCAGAGAGCCGTATATCAGAATGGTTCTCAGTCGCCCTTGGTGTGCCCTGTACACTCGCTCGGTATCCCTCTGCACCTGACGGCGGCGGGAGATACATGAAAAACCATCTTCGTCAAAGCAACGGAGAAATACCAATTGCTCTTAGAAACGAGAGCCCCCTCTTGGTCGTCAATAGGCAAAGTCTGGACCCGATCAACGAAGTAATTTCTACAACAGGTGGAAAACTACCCGACATATCCGTTTTCCGATCCAACATCATCGTAGACGGTCCGCAACCTTTCAATGAGGATAAATGGCTCCAAATCGGCTTTCGAAACTCAAGCTCAATTATTCGAATACTTGGTCCCTGTCGACGATGTCATATGATATGCATCGACCAAACGACTTCAGAGCGGTCACCGGAACCGTTTGTAACGTTATCAAAACTCAGGGCTATCAACGGGAAAGTTTACTTTGGACAGCACGGAACATTTATCAGCGATTCCGATGATCAAACGGGGTTCATACAAGTTGGTGATGAACTTGAGATCAGTTACATTGATTTGGATACTTCGGATACCGATTCCGGGGAGTCATGTAGTTCTTGTAATACTTCGGTAACTGCGGATACCGCCGTTGATATCCCGGAGCCGGCCGCTAAGCAGGACTCCGTGCCAACGAGTTGCATATTGCAGTAGTATTCATTATCATCTCGTTGTATGGTTGGAGGAGTTGGCGGCCTTGGAATGTCTTGATTGGTGCGACATATCGGTTTAGCATTCCGTTGGCTTATTTCCGCAGTATTTTGTAGCCTCGAATCCAGTTGAACCTGCGCGGGTTAAGTTTTAGCATGCATTGTATTTTTAGCGTTTTACTTGTGTGTACCATACCTTCTATAGCTACTCCATTAATTGATATTGTACAAGAGTGATCTAACTCGAAAGCTCTTTCATGACGGCAGAGGAAACGGCCTCTACGCTCCTCGCAAATCGATCCGCGATCAGGTGTACCTCTTCCTCCTTGATAATATACATCGGAAGGAGCAATATAATATCTCCAGAGATCTTGCCATCCTTATGCACAGTTCCCATACCCATCAACATACTCAACCTTTCTTTCTCCCAAGCATATTCCAAAAGCCGTCCAGCGAACCTCGCACTTGGCGGTAATGTCTCCTTCGTCACCCTATCCTTCACGAACTCCACGCCAATCTGCAACCCTCGCCCGCGGATGTCGCCAACGTACGGTGCATCCTTTAGCCTCTCTCTTAGAAGACTGAACAACAACTCCCCCATCTTTTTGACATTGTCAAGTATATTATCCCTCTTCACAATCCTTTGTACGGCGAGTGCCGCCGTGCAAGATAACGTATGGGATTGGTACGTAAACCCGCCGTTATACCCTCCACTTTCCGTTAGCACTTTCGCCACATCCGCCGTCATGAGGACCGCAGATATAGGACCATATCCACCGCCCAGTGCCTTCGCACAAGTCATCAAATCTGGGCCCGCGTCTTCTACACTCCCGTCTTCCATCCAAGAAAACAACCGCCCCGTTCGTCCCATCCCGCACAGAATCTCATCCATAACCAGTAAAGCACCATACTTCTTACAAAGCTTCTTCACACCAGGGATATAACCTTCCAAGGACTGTGTACAGGCTTGAGAGGTTCCAGTCACGGGTTCCATCCAGAATGCAGCAACTTTACCATCATACTTTTTAAACTCGTCATCTAGTTCTTGAAGTAACCGCTGGCAGAGTTGGTCCTCTGTCTCACCATCCCGTAATTGACGATAAGGATAACAGGTCGACACAAAAGATACCGGAGCAGCCGAAAGATATGGTGTAAAAACACCCTTTCTAAGAGGGTGTCCTGAGATAGCCAGTGCGCCGAGAGTATTGCCGTGGTATGATGGAAATCGAGATATTATATGTTCTCTGGCCGCCGTTGGAGGGTCAGATGCTAAGCTTTTTGCAAGAGAGTACTGGCGAACTATCTTCATTGCCGTCTCTGTGGCTTCAGAGCCACCGCTGCTGATAAGGACCTTTGAGAAGGCGCCTTGGGATTCTTGGACTAAGAATGCTGCGAGGTCTTCTGCCGGCTGCGTTGTGTTGTGACCGGAGTAGACGTAGCTGATCTGTGGTATCGATAAGGTATCAGTAAAGTATCAGAGCAGGCTACTATTCGAAATTTCTTCGTATGCCGCGATATTAAAAGATTTTTTAGGGTTTTTGGAAAGTACAATACCTTTTGCATCTGATCAATTATTGCTTGGTGAACCTCCCTATTGGAGTGGCCGAGGCAGGTCACACCGGGACCTGCTGTTGCATCCAGAATCTCATCATTGGAGTCGGTAACAAGGTAACTGTCGTGGCCTGCAATCACAAGTTCTGCTGGCTTTGAGTATAATGTTCGGTTTAGGATTGCAGAGTCGGAATCTGCTACCTTCCCGCATGTTGGGTCGTGAAGAATCGGCATTATGGTCGGTATCTTTGAAGTTTTATATAGATAATTAGATAAAGTTGAAAATAGCAATTGAGGGTCCTCGTCCCATGGAATTTAACTTTGACGTTCACGGGATATAACAGCGGATAGGTAGCTATGCAAGGCCTAGGCCGGGGAGATAACTTGGAGATATTTGAAGATTGAGAATTTGATAAAATTTGGGAACGGGGTGCCATCGGGTCGCCATATTATAGAAAATCTCAAAAAAGTTAACCTCGGGTTACAAGATGCATTTTATTACGAAATCTCATACATTTCATGGATTCATAGAGCGGCGGCAATCTTCGATCCTTCACTAACCACGGCCAAGCCCGTCTATCCACACCGATATCGCGATGTTTGATATATTTCCCGTACGATATAACCACCCGAAGTGTGGGGCCGATAAGTTTAAATTCTAGGCAGCAAGCACCCATGACTAATGGATATCGATAGGATATTTTTTCCTGGGACGGTATGATGGATTTTTCAAAGAAGTAGTATTTTTGCGGTAGAACAATGCAGTCAATGCTATATACACGAATCTGGGACCCTTTGTGGTATTTTATGCTTCTTCAACGCAAATTTTTTCTTTTCTCTTTTCGAATTTTCTTGACCAAAGCAACCGACGGGAAACACCTGTGCGCCTGATATTAATGCTGGACTGCGATCCCATTTTGTGTGATAGCAAGAAACAAATCAAGACACTTAAACAACCAATCATCCGCCTAGGAACCTAATCGCCAACTCATACGCCGCCATTTTGCATGTATTTATCTACAACTCGAAGTATCGAGGATTTGTGGACCGGTACCACCCGTCTAGAAGAAGCTGACGTGGATGTGGTTGCTAAGTCAGGAGTTAGCTATCGTTGCAAATTCTCCGCACGATATCCGTGGTATTAGGAGGAGAAGACATACCAGTGACGAGCATTGCAGTTAGTGCCAAGAGCCTTTGGTGGAGTGTACTTGCGCCACTTGGACCAGGCCTTTGGGGCCTCCTTGCGCTCGCGGCTCCAGATCTTTCCGTTCCAGATGATGTACTTGACCTTGAGGGCGCCGTAGTTGCGCATGATGTACTCGGCCATCTTGGTAGCATTTGGGTTTGGTGCGATTTTCTGTTCGATGTTGTTAGTAATTTGTATGTGAAAAGGTGTGAAGGATATATCTACCTTGAGCATGAAGTCCAAAGCTTTGCCAACAGCGTGATCGCTCTTATAGGCTCGGGAACCCTTGCATCCGACGCTGGAGATCAAAGTTGGGAAAACCTTCATGATCTTGTAACCGTTGGTGTAGACGTATTTCTGACATCCGCCAATTGGGATGCTGGGGAGCTTAGCGCCCTTGACGCAACATTGGATAGCAGAAGAACCTGGGCAGAAGCCTGCATAGAACTTTCCGCCCGAGCAGGAACCGGATTTATTGGCGCAGACACCCTTCCCGGCACCGTTGTTGCAGCTGGTCGCGCGGGCGACAAGCTCACCCTCCTCTTCGAGTAGGGATCGGGCATCAAGTTCGCCTTCTTCGGTACCTTCGTACTCGTATTCATCATCCCGGGCAACGAGGGCATCGAAATCTGGTTCGATGGATCTTGGGGTGATCTCAACATCACGTTCGGCAAGATCCTCGATGTGATCGCCGTGGTCTGGGCATGCCAGAACAGAGGAGGCGAGGAGGAAGACTGGGAGGAAAGATGTGAGCTTCATTGCGAAGGGTTGAATATTAGAATATTAAGTAAATTTTGGAAGAGAGATTGTAAAGTATTGAAGAGAGCTAGACAATTAGATAATATCGAAGCTTCGAGGCCGATTGCTTTTCAGTATGAAGAAGCTGTTGATGGCTGATGCTGTGATGGTGAAAGAAAGGCTCGATCGGGGCGACGAGGACTCAATTTATAGACTTTTGAAGCCATATTGATCTCAACCTCCCGAAGCTGAATACATATAAATCTGTAGATTAATAGGAGCTACACACTGACTGTGTAATCTATTTTCAGATCCTCAAAGAAGATTCAGCCTACCTAGCGCCAAGATGAATCAAAACGTCCACGGTTAACGTTACCGGCGCAGGAACGTCTATGGATATTCCCAAGTTCCCCTTGCTGAGATGTTGACAATGCATATTGGAATTTTAGGCCGCGATCGAAAGCGCAGTTTGAGCCTATCAACGGTCCCATGCCCCGCCACCTTGCCGATATTGAGCTTAACGTTGGTACGAAATAGCTAGTTGGAATCATATACAGAAACTGCCATGTTTTGTCAAAAGCAACCATAACACCGGAGAGATTATCTAGCGGCGTCAGGTCACCGTGGTGTGTCAGCAATCGATAGACGGGAGAGCATCTGCGTATCGGTGTATCGCGATCGGTGTGGCGGTTTTAAGACAAAAGGAGTCGTACATTATTCTACATCGATATCTGCAGAAACGCCTCTCGCGCTCGGCTGCTATTGCTTCTGTCCTCTTGACATCGGCCCCAGAGATGCATTAGCGACTCGCTACGATCCTTGGTGTAATTTTATTTTTAAGCTTCAGGGTGTGTGTCTTGCAAATTTTCAGCCTCAGGGATAGAGCTTTTCCGGAATTCCATAAGGTACATCGCGGGGCAGGTGTCTATCAGGCCAACAGTCATAGTCTAGAAGATGTACTCCGTAAGGCAGGTGGAATATATCGCAGACCGGGATGTTGGTCTTGGGGCCGGGCAGATTCGAGAAACATAACGTTAGAGGGACGCAATTTTAGATGGAGGATTTTATTCGATATTTAGCCATATGCACTTTTCAACAGGCCAATAGGCTGTGTTCCTTCGCAACGTTCAACGGGCCAGTGGGTTAGACAACGCTAGCTAGGGGCACCTGGGCATCAGAACGCAGGAGGTTCTGTCTGCGGACCTGACAACTAATGCAGTTACCCCGCATGCGCAGTCGCAACCGTTTGTAGACGTAAATGGCTAGATGGTGGATTCCGCTCCGCGACGTTAGAAGGTTGGTAAGAATAGCCCGATCGTTGGGGTCTGTAGACGTCGACGGTTTTAATTTAGAAATCTTGGGATTTGTGTACAGCCCCCGAAGCTGCAAATTCCAACATGGGGAACCTGGGAAAGTTGTTGATTCGTCCCTGTCGATTGGCTTGCATCACGATCGAGATCGATAGTTAGTGCTATCGATCCGTCTCTCGGAAAGTTTAAGTTCATCGATATCGCGGGAGAAAGAACAAGCTATTATTGGCAAGACCATTACTTCGCGCTTGTCCGATGCAGCGTCCTTTCTAATTTTACTTTCGTTCCACTAAAACTTGCATACTGTTGTATTTCCAAGAATCCGATGGCCATTCGCGGGCAATTTTTATTTCGGGGGCCAAAAAAGGCAATCTATCGGGACGTTCCAGAGCGTGTGTAACGACCTGCCGAGTCGACAACACTCTTTCCGTCCAACATTTACATTCGACGAGCATGTTGAATTCGAATTTCGATTTCAGCCATCCGATGCAATATATTCTGCCACTGTAATATTAGGCTTCCTACGGGATGCACCAGCTGCTTCAAGGGTAAATCTGGTATCTGTAGCAGCTGCTAGACCTGCCGTGGAAATATCTGCCTTCAAGGCATTCCAGTCACCTTTTCCAACATGTTTCAACGCTGGAAGCGAAACTCCTAACGATTGCTTCACATGCTAGAACGCCTAAACCGCGGTCAGGCTCAATTCTTCGAGTAATCCGCGTCGATAACGTTAGCTACCATAAAAATCGTTCAGGGACCGCCTACCCTTGAAGCTCCCCAGCCAATTGGTGGCTGAACAGCGGCGCAGTTGCTCTAATGTGCAGCGACAAACAATCAGAGCCCAGAATACCTTTGAAAAAGTTAATATAATTTAGGACCAGGTTCTCCGGTCGAATTCAACGTCCTCGCCTGATGGAGCTTCAAATTCTGGTGTTGGTGCCGTGGGCTGGATGGGTAAATTACGTAACAGCCAGGGAGATAAAGCTTCGCTTGCATGCATGCTTGACAGGCCGTTATACGCTGCCAACATATAACGTCTACCAACATCGTTACGGGGTCACGGAGTTTTGAACATCCGACGGCCAAACTTGTTTCGGTAGGTTGTTGTTTTCATGTCAGACCCTTTTCTAAATATGAGGACCAAGATCGCCGATATTTCAAGGTTCTGTCGGCCGGATGAACTTGTTATTTCTCGAGTAGCGCAGACCTAGTCACATTGGTCCCAAAAGGCGAAGTCAACTATTATAGCAAGAAACATCTTTGAAGGGATAATGGGCCGACGTTTTTACTTGACGAATTAACAATGGGGAAGTATTCTAGAATATAAAGATTTTGAAGCCAGCCCTAACGCTTGGCTTCGAAGGTTCTTGAGATCTCTCGTATTGCTCTAACTTATCCGGCCGAGAGCATACGGGTATTAATTATATTAATAAGCACTGACGAACAGGAGACAAAATGGCCACTCTTGAGGATTCTAATATGGTGATTGTAATTGATCAAGCTATTTTCCGAATGCCTTTGCAAACCTTCGTCCTTCCTGATTATAATCGGAACATATTGAGCACTTGTTCATCGCCGTCCGAATATAATTGTAATCACCCCGAGATCGATTACGTATACAACCAACAATGGGCCTCCCGCCTCTGCCTCAGGACCTCAGCTTCGAAAACCAATCCATCCTTATAACCGGAAGCAACACAGGGATTGGCCTCGAGTTCGCCAGGGTCTTCCTCCGTCGAAAAGCCAAGGCTGTCTACCTCGTCGTCCGTTCACTCGAGCGGGGAAACAATGCGGCTTCCAAGCTACAGCAGGATCCGATAATCTCAAAAGAAAATCCTAAGGGTGAAATTAAGGTTTATCAATGCGATCAGAGCTCCTTCGAATCTACCGTTTCTTTTGTTAAAAAGTTCAAGGAGGAAGTGAAATCTTTGAACACTGTCGTTCTGAATGCAGGGGTCAATAACATGGAATTCTTGCCCACTACGGAGGGATGGGAATCGAACTTCCAAATAAACTATTTCGGGGCTGCCTTCGTTGCTCTAGAGCTTCTCCCGTTGTTAAAAGAAGGACAGAAGAGCGGAGTTAGGTCTCATGTGTTCTTCACATCGTCGTTGATGCACAGTAAAGCTAGAATCTCTACTGCATCCCTGCTGGCAGATGATGTAAACGTTCTTGAGTATTTCGGTGCAAAGGAGAATTTCCCATGGGACCCAAGCCAACCCTACGCAATCTCTAAGTTGCTCATGACGATGTTTTCAGAGGAACTGGCAAAACATGAACCGGAGATAACAATCACCAGCGGCTGCCCTGGCGTCGTCTTGACGGAGTTGGATAGAAACCTCCCAATATGGTTGAAAGGGCCGGTGATCTTGATGAAAAAATTGATTGGCCGCGAAGTTTTGGTAGCTGCAGAGGCAATGACACAAGCAATGATTACTGAAAAGACCGGGACGTACTGGGCAGACGGTGTCGTTAAGCCGTAAGTAGTATACCCCCAATTTCACGATGGCAGAACCATGGCACTAATTCGAATCCTAGGCATGGGTCGCTGCTGAACACTGAGGACGGTAAAAAAGTCCAAAGGAAATTGTACGAACAGACATTGCAAAAGTGCAAAGAACTGGATCCTGATATTACTCTACCTGTATAAGAGTTAGGGCGGGTCCTTGAGACGATGGCCATGAGTCCGGGCGCTTAGATCTCGTGGCTGCCTACATTCACGAAGATGCATATGGTCCAGAGGATAACGTTGGTTTGCTATGACAAGTCCTTTCTTTCAAACACATATAATGCCTCATCCTTCCCTGCAAACGAAGGCAAAGGTACTTGAACAATCTTGTGGAAATTTGGCATCTCCTTTTCGAAGTACTCATTTACCGTCACGTCTTTGAATGCTGTGTACCCGTTCGAATTTTGCGTCCCAGCAATACAGATAATATCTCCCGCATACTCCGCTAGAATCTGCTTTGTAAAATCCAAAGAAACGATGGGGTATACCAATAGTAAGATATCATCCTTCCCAGAGTTTTTGTCCTTGAGATATTCTAGGCCGTCTACGACAATAGTATCGTCGACCCACATCGTCCGCCAAAGCGATTGCATGTTGTCGACAGCGAAGACTGTCAGCCCCGCTCGACGGAGCATGTATGTCCAGTACCCGTTACCGCTGCCCATGTCTATAACACCGCATTTCCGAACCCGACACAATGCCTTCAAAATCTCGATACTTTCGTAGCTAGGGCAAACACAACCAAAGTGGTGCATGAAGATCGGTAGAACATGATGACTGTTCTTCAGGTATGCTGTGGACTCATTCGGACCGCACCATTCCAGATTATGGCACGACCACCGCCAAAAGTCCAGGTATGGGTTGACATGTGTCTTGCTCCGAGGGATAGATATTGAAGGCGGTGCTGGAAGCCTGAGGGAAACAAGATGCGAACCTACGCCCGCTCGAATAGATTGTTTCTTTGCATTGGAAGCAAAATTTGAGAACGCCTTGTTGCAAGCCGTAGCTGAGTTGAAGATGGAAACATATGCGGCTATATCAGCCTCGAGAGGTGGTTCTATCTATCCCACCTCGCGACATTAGCAAATCCAGATTCTACTCAAGCTAAGATATGATAATAAGACAGTCGTCATCAACTTACCGGTTCGCCTTTCTCATCCCGGTACCACGCATGCAAACCCTTGTTACCACCCTGAACAATAGCATTTTGGACTTGTTGTAAAGTTACGCTAGCTATAGCATGGTACACATAGCTATCTGATTGTTTAAGTCCGAATGCTTGGATGATTGAGGCCCGGAGATCATTATTTGGAACCGGGTCTTCCTGCCTCTCTTCGGACCAAGCCTCGAAGAATGCGTCCGGTGTGAAAGTAGATGACCCCGTGGTCACAGCCTTCGGAGTCGGTGGCATGGCTGTTCGATAAAGGTCTGAAGTTTGGGGTATGGAACGGGACGGCCAGACATACTTGCTCAGTGAATCTTATGTCAGCAGGAAAATACCACACAACTCAAATGTTCAATAATTATGGCCATAGAAAAGATTGAGGTAGCGCTGATAAGAAGACCGATGCCAACTGTAGGACGAAGTTCGAGCTCAGTGCTCAGTGTTTTATTCACAGCATCTAGCTGTTTAGGTTGAGGCTTAATTTTATTAAGGCTCCTAGTCGCAGTGGATCTCGAATCTTTACTATGACTTAGTAAATGTAGCGTTATAACCTCGTTTCTAGGAACATCCGAATTCGAATTTTCGCAAAATATAAATATATGCAATGCAATGAGTCTCTGCAGCTCTGCGATTACGAAATTGGCCTGTTAGACCGAACGTGGGCTCCGTACGCAACCGTATAGCTCGAGTGACACTGATAGGTAAGCTCAAAATGACAATCAGGCAAAGTTATTACATTAAGGCTTCAAATTTTACCTTCAGAGCTCCGTTAAGGAAACGTGAGGATATCAAATTAAAATAATAGAAAAGAGAGGGAAAAACCTTTAGTAGTTGGGATGTCCCATGCGCGCCGGATCGTTCAATTTAGGATAGCCAAATTCGGCCAAAGACCTCGTATACTACTGACAGTATGATTCGTTTTCACTGTTCTACCTCTAGATGCAAGTGGTTTTTACATGCCGGAGGTGATCAATATATCAGGCTGGCGTGATGAAGACGAAGCTCTGGTACGTGCTGGTGGCTTTTAAATCTCAGACGATTTTTTTTGGTGATATCGTCGATCGTTAAGCTAAGTGATCTCGAAGCACTTTAAATTTATCAGCTAAGCTAATCAGCCACATCGACCAATTGGCCAAACATATATTAGTTAATCCTCTAATTACCTCGAATGACCAGCCTTACGTAAAATTCATTACGACACCTATGAAACGAGATCTCGCAGATGGATTGATCCACTTGTTAGTGCTAATATCTAACGCCAGTAATACGAAATATTTAATATACATGCCCGAGTGCTATCGAGAAAGCAAGACCGAGAAAATAGCAGGCGGAAGGACTATGAAGGGATTCATATGGTCAAACACAGAAAGCTCCTCGTGGAATCAAAGCTTGTGTCTCTTCGCGCCAGATGCAATCCTTCCGAATTCCTGCTGGGGAACGCCCTTCATAAAGCGCTCGACTCCGCCAGCGATCTCCAGAACATTTGCCTCCTCGAAGCCCTTCATGTAAGCATCTTTAACCAATTTCTTGATGAGTAGGATACTCTCTTGGTTAAGATGATCTCCGAGCTCTTCCTTAACGTGCTTCAGGACGGCCTCGTTGAACTTATCGGTATCCTGCTCGTCAAAAACCTTATTGACAAACCCAGCAGCGAGGAGCCTATCAGCGGTGATCTTCTTGGAAGCTAGCAAAGCCTCACTAGCAAGCCCATAGCCCATTCGACGGGTAAAAGTGAACGAGGCACCGCCTTCCGCAACAAGTCCGAGCGAGGAGAACGGTGTGAGCAAGAATGTCTTCGGGACACAATAGATCAGGTCACACATCCCGATAATTGCAGCGCTCAGGCCCACTGCAGGTCCGTTTAGTGCGGCCACTAGAACTTTGGGATGGTCTAGGAAAGCACGGGTGAGCTCTAGATTTTGCGACCCAACTATGGTATCGAGCACATCCGGGTCAGCTAGTCCCAAAGCGATGACAATATCCGAGAGTCAATCGACTTACAAGTGCTACCATAATAGAATCGTGGCGAAACATCAGATGCAGTTATCGATCTGCCCTGGTTGACGTCTGCACCACTGCCATTGGATAGTTTAAATTAGCAAAAGCCCTATTTCGGATGGTAGTATTAGATTAATATAGTGACATACGCGGAAAAGAACCTTCCGGTGCCCATTAGAACCGTAATGGTGACATCTTTGATTTCAGCGATCTCACGGAGGAGATTCCCGATTCTCTGGTAGTTTGGTCCGTTCAAGGCATTGAGTTTCTTCGGCTTGTTGAGGATAATCTTAGCCACCTTCCCTTCGACCTGGAGCAAAACTTCTTCGTCGTAAGTCGACATGTTGGATGATATATTTTGTATGCTAACGGAGCTTGGTCTCGTTAAGTTTGTAAATGCAGGTCGAACTCGTGCCTGAGACGCGTTGTAGACGGTATAAACTCCTATGAGACTGGGAGAATCGAAAGCCGGCCAGGGGTAAGATGCAATAAATACTACAGCGAACTGAAGGCGGCTAAGCCGAGATATCTACGGCAATAGATGGATGGCTAACGATTCAACCGTCACCTCACGAAGCAATACTCAGTTATCGATAGCCGTCTCCAGAAAATGACGGCTGCAAGCAAGGCCTCGCGTCAGCCGAGATGCTGACAGCCAGGTTGCAACCAGCCGAGGCTTAAAACCCAGCTACCGAACCAGCGTCTTGGATCCTCTGTGCCCTCCACCGCAATGCATCTTCTCGGTCCCGATAAAAAAGGTATCAGGAGGGATTCCAAGGTCGGTGATATATGGACACACCCAAACCTAATATTCCATGGCCACCCACCGCTGACTTCTGGAAACGACCCCGGTTCGACACATATATATATTCGGCCTATCGGTTCAGATTTCTTTCACATTCTCGAAGTGTCGCAGCCACCTTATGAAGGCTGCAGCTCATGACAGTGTGAAACCCTTATTCTTGCATGAGAACTTTCGCTCCAAGCAACGCACGTTGCATCGAGCCGATTTAGCCTATGGGCGAAATGTGAACCGTCCAGGCCGGAAAAACATTCAATTCGCTGCACCGCACATGTGCGAATGGTGTTTTGAAAGCGAGCCGTCTGCCGGGCCAGCGACGGCCACCATGGGGGCGCCCTGACGGCTCAGAAGTTTTTTTTTTTTTTTTTTTTTTTTTTTTTATTTTTCTTTTTTGGTGTCCTCGTCGCCTGTGCACCTGCGCATGTGTTTTATCAGGCCGGGTGTTAACATGTTCTGATTCGAGGCTAACATGTTCTGCTGTTCGAAACCATCGTTAAAGATCGATATCGATCGCGCGGAGCAATACTCGGGAAACATTCCTTCCGCCGGTAGTAATTAACTTTCTTGCGACATAACCACAACATGGCAAATTCAGTGCAATCTAATCGAATTTTCCCGTCCGATCTGTCAATGCTGACATGATGATGCCAATTATTATCAGCCCTGCAATGGCTATTATCGAGCTGGGGGCAGTCTGGAACGATGGCTTCGATGGCTTTCGCCCCTCATTTCAATGCGTCGATTGATCGTACTTATCCAAAACGTGGAAGAATTCAAACATCCCGGGGTATCCCACTGGAAAGAGTTTGATCCGCCCCACTTGGCGTCTGCATTCGAAATCTCGGGGCTCTGCACATTGGAACATTCTGAACGCGGGACGAAGACATCCTCACCCTTTTAGCGCCACTTCGACATTATCCAACACACCGAGTGTGACGAGTCCATGGAAAGCCTGCAGGACACACACAGGATTTTCTCGAAGAAAGCCCGAGCGTCATCTACAGCACGCACGCGAACTAACTTTAAAGCTTACCACGAGCTAAAAACCGGCATCGTGGAGACCCTGTCGTAGCCCCATTCGCAATAGATCGTGCGAGACAAGTCGGACCATGATGCCCACAGACCCCTTCGATAGACCACGAGGGAATGCTGGAACAGGAGACAACAAATGAAAATCTCGATGTCGGGTGCCCTAGCCTACATACGGTCTATATCTCCAGGATAACGGAAGAATCGTCCAGAGCTGCAGGAACAAATATTGCTAGAGGCCTATATTATACCCCGGCCGCACCCCAGACCGAGACTGTCAGATTTTCGTCGAGTCTGCCTTTTCATTTTCTGCTGTGGAGCCACTGTCCCCACCACTGATATTTATACATACATACTTTATATACTCCCACGTTTCCAGTTTTCCTTTTGAAAGTTTCTGTACCTTAGAAAGATTTCCGGCATTCTCATTATATTCGACACGGGCGGACTATTAAGATATGTCGGCGACAACGACGAGTGTATCGCCATGGTCGACACTTCCAGATCATTTAAGGCCAATGCTAGACCCGCCGGACGGCGTCATACCGAACTTCGAGAATCCATACAATATTGGATGGCAAATCATCATCGGGACGGCGGTTACGCTTCCTCTGGCGATAGTCGCATGCGGATTGAGATTTTACACACGGCTTGCTTTAATTCGTAATTTCAGAGTAGATGATTGTGAGTTTATGCTCCTTGCTCCCACATGTGCGTAATAAATGGTAGAAATAACGTTAACGTTAACCCTTGAAAGATTTATTATTATTCACGTTAGTATGTTTCACCAATGATACGTCACCGCTTGCGCATGGACGAGAGCCTCACAATTCTCTGAATTCAATAGATATCGGCTTTGGTATTTCAAGCATGTAATATGTATAGCGTCAGTCTCGGATTGGGGAAGAATATGTGGGATGTGCCCTGGACGATAATGTCACCGGTCCTTAAGGTACGCCACTCGATCCTCCACTTGACGAGCTTTTGACTCATGACAGATGATGCATAGTGGTTTCTCGCAACCGAACTTACATACTTCGTTGCGATATGCGGCTGCAAGCTCACCATCCTTGCCTTCTACCTACGATTTATCATGAACAAGACACAAAAATACATCATCTGGGGGTTCCTGGCCGCCATAATCATATACAACGTCCTCACCATCTTGATTCTCGTCTTCGCTTGCAGGCCGGTGTCGACGCTTTGGGATTGGAACCTCGATCAGTCGAAATGCATCGATGTTGATCCGCTTTACTTCATCAATGCCGCATTGAACACGATAACAGACATCGCGATATTGATATTGCCTTTGAGGACGTTGTGGAAACTGAAAATGCCGACCAGTCAAAAAGTTGGTCTCATCATGCTATTTACGACTGGTGGATTGTAAGTTGAAGATTAACTGCGGAAAGATTATATATTGCTGGTCGCAGAGAAGAGCTAACTGGCTTGCAGCATCATCATTATCACCATCATCAGAATGGTCCAACTGACTAGTATCCCCAACGGGGGCCAAAACATCACGAGTAAGCTCTATCTACTTCCACTGTCGTCATGGAAATTTCACTCACACAGGCCTCTTTGCAGTGGGATTTGTGGGCCCATCTCTTTGGTCTGCTGTCGAAGTCAACCTCAGTATGGTCTGCGCCTCCATCCCCGCCCTAAAACCTTTCATCGTTCGCCATTTGGGCAAATATTTCAGCAAATGGGCTTCCGGCGGGCATGGATACTTCAGTAACAGTCGGGGACTTGGCGACTCCGCTGGCATCCAGCTTTCCGGTGCGAAACGGGGCACGAATAACAATAGCCAGCTCAAGAAGAACAGTCTTTTCTACAAGGGCAGTGTCGTTACTACGACAGAGATTACTGCTACGCAGAGCGACGAGAATCGATTGGTCAACACTTATCCAAGCGATTCAAACTTCACCGATGTCGAGTTGGGTAGTCAATCCTCATTACAGGATCATGACAGGAGGATGTTCCAAAACTACGACTTAAGGATAATGAAGACGAGCAACATCGTTGTCGATTCAAGGCGGATAAGCGCCGAAACGACTCTGCGATAGCACTCAAACTTGCAAGCACCCTTCCCTCCAACCTAGTTAAGGTTTCACGATCCAACGAAAACGCTTTTGATTAGTTATCGGGTTGAAATTTCGTGACGGTTTGTTTGGCGTATGGTAAACAGAAATTTGTTCTTGATTGTTCGGCTATATTTGTTTCATGTTGATATTTTGAATGCTGGATGCTCGGGTTGGGACTTTGTAATAGAATGTCATCTTATAGGCTATAGAGCGACCCAATTAACAGGGATATATCATTCGGCAAATTTCCCACGATTTTGAGTGACATCCGGCAATCCGAACTCCGGTCTTGAGGGTTTTGCCGGCAAAATCTTTTTAGCAGGGCAATCCCATCATAGACGAAACCGAGCTTGCTGTCTTCCTTGGCCTGAGCATCAGGCGACAATGTTCTGGTTACGAGACTGTAGACAACCAGCAATCTGAAACCAAAGTTCTCGCGTGTTTTGACGAATAATCTCTCTATCGGATACGATGTCGCTTTGACAATCATAAAAATCTTAATAATATTCAAGCCTGCGGGGTATCGTGTATAACAATCAAGAGAAACTTTGGATCTGTAACGCCAACAGTATCAGCAAATGTCCGAAACAAACGAGGTTTTCGGTAAAACCCTACCCGGTACTATACATAGCTCATGCATCTTTGTCCGAACTCGTAGCAGTTTGAGAGCATCCTAAGAAAAAAAGTCGTCACGTAAGAACAGTGTCGGCCGGCATCCCGGGGCCGCGTATTATCTCCTCACATCTTCGTTCATCCCGCTAACGAGGTCCTCCGCTGACTTGAGAAACCTCCATACCATCCCAGCGTACTCAGTGACCAAGTCCTCGTTGGACCGTGAAGTAATGTTGCCGGAAGAGCGGATTATGGAGCCAGTCCCTCTTTCGAGAACGAGGACAGACTGGACGCTCTGCTTGGTCTGCAGGCGAGATAGTAACGACTCTATTTCTTCATTCTGAACGTCAATGTTAGCTAGAAGGTAAATATCCAAGTGGCATGAAATATACAGCGAACGTAGTTCTTACCGCAATGGAAGTCGCCTGCGCCATCTTGGAGATGTTGAGAACAGGTAACTGTGGAGCTTAAGCTTGTCGCGTTAAAGTGGACGAATGTGGATGTTCCTTTGAGTTGGTGGATGCCAAGCATTCTCGCTTCTAACCGGCTGGCCAGGAAATTTCTATTCTGCGACACCAACATTCACCATACAAGTCACCAGTCGACACACCACCAGCTGTTCAAGATGGGATCTAGCAGTAAAAAGAAAAAGGAGAAGCAGAAGGACTTTGTTGTATGAGGCCTTGCCGATTCAGGTTTATGGGCGCTACTGACAATTTGTTAATCCAGAAACCAAAGCTGAAGGTCGGGAAGACCAAGCCGAAGGCCGACAACCATACCTCAACATCCTTCAAAGCTAAGGGTACGAGTCGGGCCAGTCGCTGGAGATGTTTCAATGGAGAATACAAGCTAAATGATTGCATTGGATAGCTATCGTTGTCGGACATCAATCCCTGAATGCTGCCGCCCCGACCTTACAGACACAGCTGAAGCACAACCTCACACTTCTCAATCATCATGCGTACGCCACTCGTCGTGACTCTCTCGCCCATATCGCATCAGTACTATCGTCATCTTCGGCATCGAATCCTCCAATATCCTATGCTATCCTACTACCCGCCCTAGCGCCGCTCATTCTCGACTCGACTGGTCCAGTACGTACACAGCTACTCACGCTGTTAAACAACCTTACGAAACCGAAAGATCTGCGTCAGGATCCCATAATCCCAGTTGATGCGATACGAATGCATACGCCGCGGTTCCTACTCTATATCCATAGTGCAATGACCCACATCAGCGCTGATATCCGAGCCGACTCAACGAATTTCTTGGCATGGCTATTGGACGTCGTTGGAGAAGAGGCTGTGCGAGGGGCAAAAGGCTGGGGCAAGACGTTGAAATGCTGGATCGTGTTATTGGGATGGGAGGGTGCGAAGTCTGGCCAGGGCGTGCGCGGTAGTACAATCGAGTTTTCGGATCCTGGGAAGAATAAAAAGGCGTCCTTGCAACATTTGGGGGTTTTGAAACAGTTCCTTTCCACGGGGATACTCGAGGAGGAGGTACAAAGTTCCTATTTCGATATCAGAATGACGGATTCGTTACGGCCGCATCCGCATACAGACTTGCATATGATGCCGAAGACCTCAAATATATTTGCACATTTGTCCCTTTTCGCGACGAGCAGTGCTGTTGAGAATATCAATGAGGAGGATGTGGAAGGATCAGCTGAGGACTGCGATAGCCGCCGTCGAATTGTAAGGAATGTGTTCGAAAGCAACATAAAAACAGGCCTACAGGCCAAACTCCAGGAAGGAGGAGAGGTGGGCAGGGCGGCTGGGGCTGTGCTGAAGGTCCTCGACAAGGCTCTGAAAAATAGCAATACAACAATGATATGAAGCCTTGATAACTACACTGGGGTACGCATGACAACAGTGGATGAAAGATTTGGACTGAAATTCGGGTCAATTCTACCCAAAACCCTGGGCTTACGACCCCCCAAAATTTCGGACTTCCAAAACATCGCCTTGGACGTTTGTTGTTCCTTCAAAGCCCGTTTGGCGCGCAATGCAGACCCTGGCTCATGCATATGCCAAGAACCTATCGTGAAGCAGGCTTTATGATCTCACGTGGCAATTCAAAGGCATTGCTAGGGCTGTACTGTACGAGTTCACGCTTGAAATGAGGGGAGTAGATAAAGCCTGGGAGCCCCAGGGGAGAGCGTCTAATGTCCAAGCTTCGATTCAGAGAATTAGCTCCGGGAACTAGGAATTAGCGTCCTAGATATGTCGTCAAGGTTAGCCGAAACCCGTTGCATTTTTGTCCTAGATTCATTCCCAATGCTAAAACCCACGAAGCGGCCTTAGCCGTCTAGAGAGATCCATCGAAAATTTCAAGAGCAGCCTAAAACTTGAGGACCGACATAGCCTTAAAAACTATTCCGATCCCAGCGCCGAAGATGTTGCGAACTTCATCAAAGATCTCGATGAAAAATTTCAGCAGAAACAGAAGCGGAGGAAGACGTTGCAGTTGTCACCGTTCGCAACTTTTGTCCAATCGATACAACAGTTTTCAGGCATCGTAGACACATGCGTTCAATCGAATCCTGAGATTGCTGCTCTTGTATGGGGTGGAATGAAATTCGTGCTTCTTGTAAGAGCTATCGTGTCTCTTCCGTGTATGGATAACGTAACCCTAATCCCGCCGATATGCAGGCATTCTCCAACTACCTCAAATACTTGGAAGAAATTATCGATATGTGCGAGCAAATGGGCCATCTGTGTCCACAATTCGAGAGATTTAGCAAACTTTTTCCAAACCATAAAGAGCTACAAAGTTCGATTTGCGATTTCTACGCCATCGTTGTGGACTTCTTCAGAGAGGCGCTATTGTTCCTCTACAGCTCAGGTGTGTTCGCAATTCATCCCGAAGGCTTAGACATCTTCCATCTAGCTGTCTGGCTGAACCTTTGCTTACTTCTACACTCCTTCTAGTTTTAAAACAATTTGCGATTGCAACATTTCGACCGTTCCAGGATAAGTTCAGTGGAACCCTCAAGTCGCTCGATCTAGCCAAGGAAACAATCGATAAAGAGATTACTCTTTCATCAGAACAAGAGTTGCACATTGACAGAATAAACAACGCCCGACTACGAACAGACGTCCGAGATTTATGTCACTTCACCAGAGCAAATTACCAATACTTCCAGGATGACCGTATTCAACTGAATGAAGAGGCCCGACGCTCGAAGCGGGAACGAGTCTTGCAAAATATCTCCAGATATCCTTATCACTCCGACTTTACGAATAACCTTCATAAACGTATTGAAAATAGCGGCCTCTGGATATACAAAACTCTTGAATATGATTCATGGTTTAATTCTCCACAATCATCTGGGTTATGGTACCATGCCATCCCTGGTTTTGGAAAATCGGTTCTTACAGCCAGCGTTATCGATAATCTCCTAGACCTATCAAGGCGGTCGAGAACGGAGAGGCACTACGTTGCATACTTCTTCTGCACCTATACGACTACTTCCAGCCTTCTCGCACACACAATATTGTTGAGTCTACTCTATCAACTCTTCTATTACTCCAAAGATCTCCCTAGAAACCTTACAGAGGGTCTAGAGTCACGTTTTGAAGATAGAGAAAGCTCTAGTCGGGTGCTGCTGGCGGATATTCAACGCTTTCTCACACAAATAGTTAACAACAATCATGCTAGCAACTACATCGTAGTAGACGGCTTAGACGAATGCGATGATCAAGAACGTGGAACCGTCCTTCGGATCCTGAAGAAGTTGCTAGACGATGTGCCGCAGGGCTTAAAGATTCTTTTCTCGAGCCGCGGATCCCAGGACATGGTTCGAGCATTACGAGGCTTCCAGCATTTGGACCTCGCCGCCTCTAACCAAGAAGACATTGAGGCCTTTATAACCCAAACCCTTCAAAACAAAGAACTTGAGGGACAGCTACCGGAATTACCAATAGCCATTCTGGACAAAGTAAGGTCGTTCCTTGCCGAAAATGCGAAAGGCCTTTTTATCTGGGTACATCTTCAAATCGAGGAAATATGCAAAGAGGCCAGGCCAGAAGACATCGAAGCAATCCTCCCAACGTTGCCCAAGGACCTCGATGAGCTATATAACCGCGTGATCCAGCGGATCGTACGACTAAGGCGTCCCGAAGTTGCCCAAAAGATCTTCAAGTGGGTAGCGTATGCAGTACGCCCGTTGACCCTCCAAGAACTCAAGGAAGCGTGTTCACTGGGCCCCGGGATACTATCGTGGGCACAGTTGAACGCTGCAGCAAAAGTGGATGAATCCATCTGGCTACGAAATTGCGAAAATCTTATCGTTGTGAACAGAGCGGATGAAACGGTTCGATTCGCTCACTCAACCATTAAAGAATTCTTGGAATCCTCAAGGCCCAATCATACCTCCTTCCTCATGTCTACAGCATTTCATGATATTCTCGGGAGCGCATGCATACAATATTTCGAGCTCCCGGAAATTATTCAACCCGACACGCAGAGTCAGCACACAGCTATTCCTAAACAAAGCATTAATTCTTTGATCGCAGCCTCTCAGTTTAACATTTCCCAGAACGCTGCATCTTGGACGAACTGGATGGCCAAAACGGTGTACAATTACAGCTCACAGCTCGCACTCCCAACTGTGGGTTCAACGAATTCTAAAGCCCTTATAAAATCAGACGATTCTATGATCATCGCATCACAGAACCGAACGTTCAAGTTCATGCTTCGGACCTACCCGTTCCTAGAATACGCTACAAGTAGCTGGGTTGTCCACTATCTAGAGTGCCTTAAGACATCAATCGACCCCGCCAAGCTGGGAGGGAAGATCTTTACGATTGGATTGATGAGACACCACTCGATTCGATTCCCCTGGCAAACCCACTTCAGACCAGAGTCTTCAACGGACGAGGGAGGCTTATTCGAACTTTTCGACTGGGCAGTTGAGAATGGAATTACGGCAATTTTTTTAATTGCCCAAACGGTATATGGAGAGAGCAGGCGAGGAATCTTCCTCAAGTACTGGTTTCCAATCAATCCAGACAGCTCTTCTGAATTGAGGTTTGAGAAACTCTGCTGCAAAAATCCAGAGGACATCGGCGTTACTCAGATGTGGCGTTTGGCGCAAGAGGCTGTCCAGATCGATGTCGGGGGCGCCCGCCTCTTTCCGGGATACCCGGGAGGTAGGTTGTCCAAGGAACCGAGTTTCCTTCTCAACTACCTCCAGTACGCCTGTAGCCAGGCCGACGCTTTACTGTTTGATGAGCTTACGAAAGTCCTGGAATGGTTGCCCGGGGCCTTCTTTCGTACTAAATTTCAGTTCTGCAAATATCTTAAGAAGGCTGACTATAAAGGCTTGATCGAAAAGTCTATTCAGGGAAATGCAGTCAAAATCATGGAAACTCTTCATTCAGACAAATTCTCGGAGTTTATCTTCGGGATCACCCAGGCAGAGAAATACTCATTCTTCATGTTAGCAACGGGACTTCGTAGACCTGGTTGCTTTGAAGTCCTAATCTCACGCCATAGGCTGGGACTTACACTGGCGGGCCCCAAAGAGCGTAGCATCCTTCAGAGAGCTGCAGAGGTAGGCGATGAAGATATCGCCTCCTTGTTCCTTCGCGAAATCCCCGATTTGCGCACACGAACTCAGGACTATCGTATATATCCTATACAAATCGCGGCTCGCCAAAATCACCTCAACGTTGTCAAGGTGATGGTCCCATTTTGCAATCGATCAAATGGCGACGCGGACATGACGGGGACGGGCGCCTCAGATACGGCCCTGACGTACGCAATCAAAAACCAAAACATCGAAATGGTGAAGCTTCTACTAGACGCCGGTGCAGATTTTGCTAGAAAAGGTCCAGACCTGCAGGCGAACACCAGCACAGCAGAGAATCACAGGTTCAGCGACACGATCGAGCCAGAGCGCACTAACTATCCTATGCTTCAGCTTGCTACAACTCCTAACGCGGAGATAGCGGGATTATTTATGGCACGAGATAGAAATCGTTTTCTCGAATGTATCCTGACCTACCAGATACCCAAAAGGAAGCTTATCGATTCTTCGAAAGCTGGGCATACCGCCAATGCAAGAATGGTCATGCGAGAGATATTCCTCGCGTTTACAACTGCGGAATTGGATGACCCAGAACTGCTAGATTGTCGGCAGGACTTCGTTGAAAGGGGCGATCTGACATCCAACCTGTAAATTTGTCAAGGCTTCAATTTGAATTTGGAATATCTGCAAACATCTTGCAATTGATATTTAGATCCAAATCCTAAGGTCGCGAAATTAATTTGCCATTTCGAACTCACACACACTTCAAATGAATTGTGTTTAAGCTTTGTTATACCACAAAGGTTGAAGATATATTGTACGAGGGATAGTTGGTACGGAAATAGCATAATTTAGACTGGAAGGTTATAAAACATAGGGCGTTTCTGATTCACGGGAGGGCGAGTATAAATTGATATCACGTATCCTTACGCAGGTCCTGCAAACATCAAAAGAATGAAAAACCGGAAAGCGATAACGCAAAATAACATCATCAAGGTATTACGACGCCTCTTCTCTGCTTTGACGGTAGCTTGCCTATTGTGGTGTTATTTAATATTAGTACGAAGAAGTGTTTACGTTAGATTTTAAGCGGATCGCTTTACCTCTTGTTCTCTTTGAAGCGCGTTGATAGATTCGGTGACATCCTGGAGAGCATCGACTGAGGCTTGATGGTACTCAAGTTGTGCATGGACCATAGCAGACAAACCCCTCAGCGGCTCTGGAGTGTGCAACAGATCGTTCATTCGCTTCACTGCTTCCTCCATAGCGGAAATAAACTTATCTTCCAAGCCCTCAATTTCGTGGCTCAGTTCTTCATCGGCAGCAGCCTCATCAGCAGGATTCTTCTTAAAGATGCTGCCAATCCCTGGGCCGCCACCACCTTGCTCTCGTTGCCTCTGCCGGGCCTTAGCAGCGTCCAGAAGTAGCCTTGAGTTTTCGACTGCTTGACGGTACTTGGCTACTGTTTTGAAAGAGAGGTTGAGATTGGTCGTCCATGGCTTAACCAGCTGTTCCACAATGACATGGTCCTGGTTTAGGCGTGCTTGGCCGATTTGTCGGGTGGCATTTGCAAGCTTGTCAAGTCCAGATGAAAGCGGGTCCGAAGCTGGGAGGAACTGAGAGGAAGCATCTGCAGCACGGGAAATGGCATGGGCAAATGTCTTTGGTTCGGTAGGAGCTTGTGTCGGGGATACGAGGGCCTGTTGGGCTTCGGCGGGCGTAGCAGCGTTGGAAAGAGCCTGGATTCTGCCGGTGACGTTACGGGAAAGGTCGGTAATCGACTCGCGCTTTCGAACAAGTAAATCAAATGTCTGGCCGGTATCTCAAGCTTGAATTTTACTTACCAAATTCGGTGGGTAATCATATGCCTTCACAATACGTCTTTATATGAGAATCGATTTCATGGATATAAAGCAGTCTTTAAACATGACGGCTGCTCACCTCATTATTGAATTGAGTCCTACGTATTATCTGGTTAGTTAACTCGCTCCGAACCCAAGCCATATTCTAATTCGTAGCTAGAAACTAGGGGTAGTACTCACGTCACACTCAGCATCCTCTGGTGAACCTTCTGGAGCGCATCGACACGGGCCTCCAGTTCACGGTAGTCTGCCGGAAGCTGGGTCTTTTCGACCGAATCCCCGTTCCATTTGAGGAAGATGTCAGCTTCCGCCAGTCGAATCTTGATAACCACGCGCCACGCCCACACCGGGGCAAATCGCTTTCAACATTCAATTCATTCTCCTCAAAAGCTTTGAATCATCGAAATAACTTGAAAACAATAAGACAAAACTGCGGCACGTGAAAGTCGCGCTAACAACGCAAAGGGGGGCTTTTTTTTCCAGCTTGCACATGCACGCACGTTTATAGGGCCAAGGATAAACGGTTACGAATCATAGCTTTGACTACGAACCTCTGCAAGAAACTTGGGAGCGTAGAGGTGGGAAAGGCGCTGCATCTGGCTGGAAACGACGACGGAAGCTTGACTGACCTTATCATCTGCTTGGCCGAGCTGCTCCTTCACGAACTGCGAGGTTCGGGCCGCGAAGGGGGAGATACTCGTCGTGAAGGTGGAGCTGACGGTCTTACCGAAGCCCTGGAGAGCATCCATGTTGGATAGGTAAAGGTCTAGACGGTAACGGAAGTGGTTATGGTAACTGCTCGGGCAAGAGAGACGGGTCTCGAGAGATGGTTGGAATGTCGCGAGCAATCAGTTGGTGGATGAGAGGAAGGAACCCAAGGTGGTGTGGTCGATAGTGGGGCTGATGCTCCTGCAGCTGTGACCCTGCCGCCAACGTTACAGAGACCCAACTTTTACACGCAAGCCCATGTCAGCGCCTCAGAAACTCGGACGTTTGCGGATTGGGTGGTTGTGGGATCACAGGACTTACTTGAGTTCGAGATCTCGTATTGGGGTCTTCCGGAGGTGTATCGGCAGCTTGAGGCTTCGGAGAGGACAGCTGCCTGTCCAGCTAAGCTTCCATATAAGCTCAAATCTTATCTGCGATCGATCTGATAAGATCTTAAAATACAACATTTCCAACGCAGTGGTGTAGGCCCTCCCGATATCGATATATCTCGATATAGTGATAGTACCTGACCGTCATAATTCTGTGGCGCTGATATAACTGGCACTAATATGGCCATAGAATGATGTATCACCAAAGCCCCCGCGGTGGTGGCCTCAATGCATTACTTGAGCGGGATTGTTTTATAATATCTAGCTCTCAAATGCTGCCTTCGTCCCTCTATCGCCTGTTTCTATTCAACGAGACGTGGACGCGAACACAGAAATATAAATATAATGAAGTAAACTGATAATTATTACAGAAATTATGCATTATTGGATTTATTTTCATGGTGTTGGTATTGTATGATATATATGTGGTAATCTTTCGGAGACCGGCGGCTAGCTATATATATATATATACAAGCTCCACCACGTTTTGCTGATCGACCTGAGAATCCAGATATATATATATATATATATCTCAAGATAATCGACCCAAACCTGTCCTCTTATCCTTCTCTTCACCCTTGGTCCCACGATATTCATTTTTTCCATAGTACCTCAATTATGGCTTCGACTTTTAATTCCCTTGGGAGAATTTTCCCAGCAGTAGTGTCCGGGGCTCGCTCCTCAGGACACAACCATGCTGCTGGTTTGTACCGACGGCTCCTCTATACATCGGCTTCAAAGCCCCCGAGTGTTGGAAACAAGCCCGACCGGGTTGAGAATCCTCACTTTCACTCATGGAGTTCATCATCTCAATCTGAACTAGAGGAGGCCAGCCACGTAGGGCAGATCGATAACAAGTCCCCTATATCTAATGGTAGTATGTCACCATTGCTCTATATATGCATGCAGCGGACCGCTGTCGTTCCCTAAGATTGAAAGTATACTAGCTGACCTACATGTCTCACAGTCCGGCGGAACACCATTTTCTCGGGCGGATCCACTAGGAGCAACAGTGACTGGTTTGCTGCCCGTCATGATTTCCGTAACGAGGACCTCCCACCACCGGTAGGCATTTCAGAGCGCCAACAGCGAAAATTATTTTCCAGACAGTAACACTAATACTTGCGCGATATTCAACAACAGCCTAATATGACTGAGTTCGAGTCCCTTACGTGGTGGCTCGCCAAACGTGCTGAAAAGACCGACGACTGGCGGTCAGCAGCCGCTGAGCGTTCTAGGGAGCTGGATACCGTATGGTTCAACGAACATGGCCCGTCGCTTCCATGGTTCTCAGACTGACTTTATCTTGCCCTTTACAATAGAACATTAAATCGGCACTTACAACCATTCAGAGCTCCATCAAAACCCTCCATAACAGCTTGGATGAGGCCAAAGACGAGATCATTGAGGAAGCTGACAAGAACCAGAACAGTAGTGATGTGGAGGACAGCTCTATCCGCGAAATCCAGTACACGATCGATTCCATTCAAGACACATTCAACTCCATTCAGAACACGATCAATTCTATTTCTCCCAATGTTAGGGAGAGTTACGAAGGACTTAATCAGCAACTAGCGACCATCCAGAATACCCAACTAGAGATTCAGCAGGTGCTGACACAAGTAGCGTCTCTGGCACCTGATGTGAAATCTCATTTATCAAATTTAGAAAGCGACCTTCGCGCTACTAGCCATGCCGCTGGCACGATACCGGACCAAATTCAGAATCTCGAGAAACGTTTTGAAGACCAATTCGGAGTAGCTCAGCAAACCCTCTCTAGTTACCACGAAAACGTTATCCAGGACGCAGAGGACCTGCAAAAGTGGCTGGAGCACATACGCGATATTTGCGGCAACATGAAACAGCCAGCGACTCCAGCCGACCTAGATGCGATAGCAGAGCATTTGGGGTCCAAGCTAGAGAAAAAGTTGGAAACTTTGATCGCAAATACGAGTATCAGGTCGAAACCGCCGTTGCGTAAGAGGTTGGCGGCTCGGCTCGTGGACTTCGTCTCCGGGGTATGGAGCGTGGTCAAATTTTTCTTAAGGAACCCACATCTCCTGATCTTTACCGTAGGCTGTTGTGCCTTCATCACCTGGGAAACGTACATAATTCTAGATATCCTAGGGGTCTGGTCGAGGCTAGCTAGACTGGTAGCGTCCTCCGAGGAGAACCCTCCTGGAACGATACACGGATAGTATTCAGGCGGTTTTTGCTTTGACTAGCCACAGCCGAGAATATTTGCAAATAATAACAACCCATCATACTAAACCCCCGTGCGATAGCATCTACGTATAGAATAGAGGCCATAATAGAAGCCCCAACCAACATTTTGGATTACAAATATTTGATCATACCGAACTGATTAGGCCTTCGACCCCATGGACAAACAACCGTCGTTCCTCCATCTCCCAATTATTCCAGTAGCGTATTCACCTGAGCTGGCAACGGATGGCCCCGCAATAACAATCTCGCCCATCGGCCCATCCGCATGCTCTGCTGTGTATTCACCTACATCCCTCAATTTAACCTCAACACAGCTTAAGGGCGCACCCAAATGTGATTCCTTAAAGGTTCTGGTGTCCTCTCCCGGTCTGTAGTCGAATGACGTGGTTTGCGTGATCGCCCCAGCGGCCGCCGGCGGGTACGTGAGCGCATACACAACTTTGCTATAAAATATAGCCCTGAGATCGTTGAGCATGTTGCATGTAATTGGTTTTGTTCCTGCAGCTGGGTCCTCGGCTACATAGATAAGCCTCAGATTCTTCCCAAGGTTTGGTCTGTCGTAGTCGTTAAACCTTGCAAAAGCAGAAGACTGGGGAACTTGGCCATAACGTGTGAGTTTTCGGAGCTGGTAAATGTGCATCCATTCGTGGAACAGTTCGACCTGAGCCGCCTTAGAAGAGCGCCAAATTGAGAAGATTGTGTCTGCAGGAACGACGATAATGGATGGAACAGCGTTGGCGCATGAAGATTGGAGACTGCCAGATGGTGGAGTTACAGCATTGACAATAACGGTGCATCCAGAAAGCATGGCCGTGTAGGTGAGAACTCGGGTGAACTGGTCGGCAAGAGTAGACGCTGGGGTAAAGATATCTGTAGGTTTAAATTGATCCTTTGGCGATGGAGCAGTAGCTTGTGCAGACACAGCCGCAACGATATTGGTATGGCTGTATGGGACTACCACCGCCGTTTGGCGTTTGAGATCTTTAGAGAACACAAGCATATGAGGTTGTGACTCGTCAATCTTTTCGGGTCGTGTGCCTTTCTGGCCATTGGCAGCAATATCATGCCATTCCTTCAATGTGACCTTCGCGTCCGGGTCAGCCGCAAAATCGAGATGCCTGCTGCCTTCCTCAACGACAAGAATAACGTGCTTAAGTAGATTCCCAACATTCAACTCATTGATGTCGAGAGATGCAGCAGGTATGATCAAGATCTCTGCGTTTGAGGCTCGAAGTTTCTCTGCGATAACCTCAGGCTCGGCTGGGTACTCGATTGGAACGAATATGAAATCATAGAAGGCAGCGGCTTACTAACAGTTAACAGGATGGTTCACAGACACAACTGAGGATCTTGAGAACTTACTAAAACCAGCGACCAGGTTTTCAGCTGAATTTGGTAGATATGTAGCGATGACCTTTCTCTTCTCAATAGTAGGTAATCCGGAGATGTAGTGTCCAAGAGTATCAATCTCAGCGTCCAAGGTGTCTATATTGATTGTTAATCCGATGCCACGATGACCAAGTATTTCAACAGACGTGTGAGTTACCAATACTATGAACTATCTTATCGTTGCCCAAGATAGTATGTAGGTGGCCTAGCTTCTGCATAAAGACTCTCCATATATCCCTCACGTCCCCATTCCTCTTTGAGTATCCTTCCTGAATACCCAATCCCTGACGAAGTGGAAAACCGACTGGCGTCTCACGTGAACGGTGGATGGCAGACTCGTTCTTATTGCGAGTCGGGCCTACGGAGGACTGGTGGAGCAGTGCCATAGGAGGCCCATCGGGCTCACCGTCAAGAAAAACGGGCACGAAAATGAGGCCAGCCACAACGGCCAGCAGCGTGTACGTAACGTAGCTTATGTCGGAGGACATGGCGGGGAAATGGGCTTCAAATCCAGCCTCTCGGTACTTGCCGCGTGAGTTGATACGAGAATCTAACGGTCGTTCCGTTGGAGGTTGCTGAGGGTCAATGGAAGGCCAACATCTATCTGGTACCGTGGCAGTTGGCGCTCTGTGATAGTGGATCTATGTGAATGGGAGTGTCGTCTGCTATGACGCCAACCTGGGAGCTCGCCCACGATGTGGGGCCACGCGGTCTCGCCGGCCTCGCCCGGGGTCTGGAAGCTTGCCGGGGTCCGGGGTCGATCCAACGCCACAACGCAAAACCTCGTGGAAGTTTAATCAGGGCCGTTGAGAAGTTAGCAACAGCGCTAGCGCGTTGAGCTTTGATCGAATCAGGGTCAAAAAGTCTACCGCTAATTGAGCCACCGCACTCTAGTATTGCAGAAATCGGTGGAAAGAGGTAGGAATCCGGCTACTTGAATGACTCGAGCCAAATTTCCGACTAAAGCTAAAAGCTTCAGAGCACGCTGTTGTCGGAAATTTTCTGCCGTGCACCTTTCGAATTTCGAGCTTTCTAGCGCTAGCGTGGTGTCAATCGGCTGAGTTACAGTTTATACCCACCTTTAGACCGCCCCTTTACTGATCAATGATTACTGGAATTTGAGCTATTTGAAGCTGAAAAACCCCTTGTCGATGGCTGGGCCATTCTCAAAACCATTGGACGTATAATTTATTACCCTGGCGCAGGGCAAAAAGCTAATTTTTTGGCTTGCTAAGCTAGACTAAGGCGGTTGATTCGTGGAAACAAGACTTGATAATAATATGAAAAGGAGCGAAGAATATTGCCTGGGACTAAGAAGAAATAACAGCAACGCCCACGTTAACTCCGAAAGCTTAATTCCAAAACATCCCGATTCTCCAGCAAGATATGTAAATATGTATCGTGGATATGCATATACAAGGAAAGACGTGAAGATTATTAAAGTCATAAAATGAGATAGAAGACGCTCCGGTTCAAGAGAGAAACAAAGGAAACTAAGAGAAATGTCATACACTTGTTTGACTCCTGTTGGCGCTGTGGCTTATTTTGCTATGATCGTCTTTATCGTCGCTATCATCTTGCATCTGCAGGATGAGTTCCGTATCATCTTCCTCTCTGTGGATCTCAATAGTCTGAGAGACCGCATGGGAGACCTTGATGCCTTTCATTTTGATAGATTCGGTATGGTTCCCAGGCCCTCCGGCGATGTGAGTAGTGGTTGACTGGATTTGAGACTTCCCACCACTCGTGATTTGCCGGATCGTGGAACTGGTATTCCTGTACACGGATTTGAGCATCGGGAGGAGTGCAGGCACACATGCGGCCACAATGGCACTGGTGTATTCTAGAGCCTCTGCAACGACTGCATTAAATATACTCCCTACGCATAGGATGTCAGCTAAGGTCTAATCATAATACGGTCGCGTGCTTTTCTCTTACTCGTAAGGTCCCCGTGTAAGAATTCGTTGTACAAGGCCAACTTAAGGATAGAGGCAGCGCAAGCAACGAGACCCAGTGTGAAGATACCAGTGATTGCTATCTTTTTCCTGGTCGAAAAGGTCTTGATATCCCAGATATGCTTCAGTGGGAGTGCGAAAATAATGATATCGAGAAGCGCCCGGATCGCACCGACGATGTAGCTGCCAACAGCGCCGTTGGTGCACTTTGTGTTCGGGTCCGCCCTTAGCTCGAGGCTCCAGAAGGCTCGAAAAGGTTTGCAAGTGACAGCTTGCGCCGCCAGAGATACCGGGCAGAAAACTATAACGAAGGCTATCAGGAAGTACACCACTCGTCTCATATTTGTCTGCATCGAATCGAAGATCCTCCGGTACAAAACGAGTACCGATACCTTTACCGCGGTATTGGCTATCGCGAACGTTGTAAAGTTGACGATGAAGAGCTTAAGACACTCGTCGAATTGTTGGATCGTTAGATCGTAGGTAAACCGTCCGAACCCCGCGTATAAGAAGGCATACAAGTTGACGCATGCGTAGGCGATACAGGATATCTATGCATGTGATTTAATAGTTAGGTTGAATACTCTCTCAAAATATCCGGAGCCGCTGTAAAAGCATAATAACATACTGTTGCTATAAGAACAAGCCAGTCATCAAGCAACGGGCCACTCTGAGCACCGTACTTATACCGCGAGTAGAACCTCAAAACTGTCGACGAGATCAAAAAGAAAAGAACAACAACAGTTAATGTTACTGCTTGTTGGTCCATGTTAGGAGGTTCATAGTCCGGAGAATAGAGCTCTTGAATTTTCTCTTCCGTTAAACCCGGTCCACTCGAGCCCGTCATATTCGCAATCACCCCGAGTAGCTGGAACATCGCAGTTCGCTCCTCAGGCGTCGGTTTCGGGACATGACTTGGAAATTGTCCCATTTCAGGAAATTATGTTCCTATCGTGAACGAGAGCCAACAATTCGAACGATACCTGATAAAACAAGAAGAAGAAAAAAGGGCAAAAAGAACAAGACTTAGAGATGGTCACAGCAGATTCCTCATCAAGGGAAGACAGGTGCGAGATAATGAAGACCCTGTAAACTGTGTTGCTGAAAGTTGCAATCTCAGGTAAGCAGCCGAATGGATAACTGCACGGTTGGAATCGATCTGAGATGCGAAAAGGTATAATTGTGGAGAACTATAACCATCCCTTGACCAGTCTGCGGATGCATCTTGAAGATATATAGAGCCCGGAGTGAAAGAAACTTTGGATGAGGCTTTCGCCTTTAGCAACCAGAGCCACCACTTTTCACAGACGGTTCCGTGCACAACTCGCTTGATTCCTCAGCTCTGTTTCCAATTTGGCGTTTCCATTTCCTCGAGGCTACCATGTGTCCCCTCGAGACATAACTACTCCACACAGAGGCTAGAAAACGATAGACGCATGCATGTCCATTGTGCTCAGTTCGCCTTTGCGAAAACACAGGGGCCATGGATCCATGGATGTCCAGTCTCACGACCCAAGTAATCCCCAGCTTCGGTAGCGATCATTGGGCCTGAACTCATGGGCGGGGAAGTTGAAGAATTCAGGTAGACGAGTGGGTCAGAAAGGTCGTGGAGAAAGTGAGGGCAATTCTCTGCCATCGGAGCGCTTTGACAGCAGAATCCGAGATAACGCGCCCGAGATGCATCCTGTGAAGCCACAGGCAAGGTACCACAGCCAGAAGATCTCTGGACCACACTTCGGTTACTGAACAGAGATTTCCTGCCATAGTCTCATTTCCTCCAGATTGATGAGTTAACATCGTCGACACCGGGACGATGGCAAATACCCCCAACTTTAATCTGTCGGAGCGGCCTTGAGAGAACCCAGTCAAAACGTGTGGATTAGCGCTAAGTAAGCGGCCAAGCTGCAGATGTCGACCGTCTTTCGAACTTCGTCGTCAATCACTTGCCGTTGCAGGATGTTGCATAGAATCTCTCGAGACGACGAGCCGTTTCGCACATAAGTTATTCCGCTGCTGCATCGTGGATTTCTGCGTCTGCAGGTTTCAAGGCAGCTTTCATCCGAGAAGGGACCTAATTTGTTGTGATTTGATAACTTTTGCTGGGGTATGCCTGGGGAATCCTGATGACAAAGGGATCCGAGACCCAATGCGAGGTGAGCAGAGCTATTCCAGGGAGCCACGAGAGGGTTATGCGCCTAAGCAGAGGTCAAAGAGGCCGGTGATCGTTCATTTGACTAGCGTGATATCTTCATGTTGGGGCAAAACTAGCACTAGCGCTAACGTCGAAGAATGGGTTTCTAAGATTCCAGTATTCGGAATCCCACAACCTCACAGGTGTCAAACGTCGATGGATGTTCCAGACGTCGACAGGCAAGGCCCACACTTATAGGGTCCAGGCCTGATAGCATATCAGCTTTTAATAACGAAAATTTGGGCTGACGAATACCATCAAACAGTGGGAGGGAAACCTCCAAATGTTGCGGGCAAGAAGATGTGGGAGTCCAGACGGCAATTTACAAGGGTTAATCCTGCATTTCTGTAGTTAAGTTTCAAGGGCGAGAGAAGTGGCGTCCTTCTAGACGTCGAATTGGGAAGCACTACTTCCCTGTCTGATCATGTGTCCCGTCCTAACTGTCAAATGGCTAGTCCTGCGTAAAATACTTCACAGTTCCAGGGACCATTCCTTGTTGAG
Organism: Arthrobotrys sphaeroides; assembly: GCA_036971245.1. NCBI lineage: Eukaryota > Fungi > Ascomycota > Orbiliomycetes > Orbiliales > Orbiliaceae > Arthrobotrys > Arthrobotrys sphaeroides. The sequence goes on from JAJTTW010000004.1 coordinate 2,504,026, forward strand.
ATAGAATACGGGTGTCACGGCGCAGACCAATGCAGCGTGATGGGGAAAAACTCCTGCATCCAAATTAATTTGAGTCTAAGGGCTGTGGCAAGGAAGGGATGATACCAATCGCTATACAACTACCGTTACCGATTGGAGGATTTCGAAAGCAGCACGTCAGCGTTCCAATTATAAAATCTGAAAAGGTTAGCCCTGCTGCCAATCATCTTCTCCGCATATCGTCCTGCTTCAATGCAAGATTCGATATCGCACCAACACCCCGCTCCTGTGTGTTTTCCAAAAGACGATATCAAATGATCCAAACATAACCCGGTATCCCGCATTGACGAGGCTTACGGCCCAGCAGCAGGTAGGAGCTTGGAAACCCCCACTCTATGAGCCCAACCGATGCAGGATATCTGGCGGCATATCCGCTTAGCCAGGTACCGGTATTCCCGAACCCTTGTTTATCGATAAAAATAATTCTATTGAAATCCGCCCTCTCATCTAATAGGTCATTCACGAAGAGACTTGAAGTGAAAACCGAACGATTAACCATCTCGATCATTACAGGTACTTCCTTCCACAGTGAAGGCTTTAACCAGCTGCGGTGGAATTTACAAGATCTTTTCACTTAGACCTAATAGTTCATTATCCGTAAACCGCTTGTAATTGATCAAGCCATGGTGAATCTGATTAAAAAGTGAGGTAAATTCGCTCGCGAGCCGTCACTGCATACTCTCAAACTGTCAACTTGGGGAGCTCTTCATTCAGCTGGCCAGATTGTAAGATCAGACCCTCGCGGCCTCAATGGGAATGGGAGATAAGGAACTCTGGAACCTCAAATTATTCCTAACGACTCAATCAATCCTTCAATCATAGCCTTCTGCCCCGATCACTGTTAGTTTGCTAGACCAAAACATAAAATATAATTGCGCATAGACTTTGCCAATGTGCCGTAAGCTGACGAAGCATTAGCAAGAGCCCGGCTTGGGTGCATCCACTGGTCCCGCTCGAGTTGATACCGCAATAGCTGAGGCCCAAGCACTGTTCTCAATAAGACCCCGTGAAGGTGAATATGATATTGAATGTTCCCACACGGTTTCAAACGGCTCCAGAGAATTTGACCATCACCGCATGCTCTCAAGTTGCACAAGCTTGCATTCTGCTTTTGCACGGCCTTTGATATATAGAAAGGAATAATATGATATGCAACGTGACAATGCTTACGGAAGCTGTGCCGTAGACGCGAGGAGCGAATATATTATATTCCCAACCGCAGCGACCCCGACTAGGTCTAGTTTGTATTACGAAACCATGACGCCCGCAGATGGTATCGTACGATATGGGCCCCAGAGTTCCAGAAGCAGCAATGGGACCTTCGCGACCCGAAGGGATTCGGTCAGAGCCTCGCGCTCAGCCGCACATGCGGGCTCCTGGATCGGCCTACGCCGGTATATCGTGGGACTTATAAAGGTAATTCCGCGAACACGTGACCCTGATTTAATACTAAATAGCTGTTGTGTTAGGAGTTAATTGTGCGACGAATCATCACGTTTTAAAATTTTTATTCTGTCCACCGGGTACGCGTACACAGCTATACGAATAATCAGCCGTTCCGTTTCTACGGATGCCTTGATGCCCGTTGTCAACGAGATTAGATTCCACGACCATATTCTAATATTCTGGAAACCTTTATAAAATACTTGACCAACAAAAATTAATCTTGACGAAGGGAACGTCACGCTGCATCGCAGCGCTAGTACTCTACCACAACTGTAGTTGTTTCGAAACATCCATCAGGACCGTTTCTTAGCGTCTTCCGATTTTGATCAATGTCTCCAGATCGAGTAGAATTAAGCGTGTCCGTCTGTTCACAGGGCCGTGCGCCAGTCCAGCGACGCTCAGCTACTCCTTTCAACGCTGCACCAAATGCTTGGTATTACTATCACGTTTCCCCTCATATAACCGGATTTCGTAACACTCGAGCTTGAGATGGCTTGTACTAAGAAACGGAATATAATAACATTTTCTCCGTGAACCGAAATCTAAGTGCGCAAGAATTCGATATCATAGCGCAACCAACTATTCCCACCCCGATCTCCTAAGCGAAATCAAGAAAATTTAAATCGGTGGCGTTAAATTGACAAGATTCCAGAATTTCTCTTGTTTGTAATTCTAGAGCCAATGGAAAGGGATCAGTCATCGCCATCGTTTCCCACGCTCTCTTGAAAAGGGGTTACATAATCTGGGTGATTGATTCAATTCATCAGTTCCTGAATTTTATAGACGTTCAACCAAAAGCAGGGGACTGTTGGATATTGAACGAGAATATGTGTTGAGGGCGTCGACTGGCGAGTCAGCTGCCCGTTGATCATGTCGATCACTCCAACCCTATTTATCCGTGTAATTTACTAAGTGATACCTACTGAGGTACTTAAGTACCTGGCTACTTGGTCAGGTGTCAGTTGCCAAAACAGCAAAGATGTGGTGGAAATTTTTGATTGAAGGGGGAAACTCTACATATCGACTACACTTAAATATGTTCTCTACAATTAATATATTATTGCTGAGTCGGAAAGATTAACCCGGTATTGGTACTGTATCAATACGACTTGTTACAATACTACTTTATAGATCTCAAACCACTGGCCTAATCTGGTATCTATAGCATATAGTATTCATATATCAAATGTTACTCCTGTTCTCTAGACCGCTGTAGTACGCCTTAAGTACCTAGGTAAGTACTTAAGTATATAGCAGCCATATGGCCATAGCGCCGGGCTGGTCCGCGATACGGTACTCGGAAACCAGCCTTTATCACCACAGCAAGTACTAAAGTACTTAGATGGGTACTATGCAGGTGGTTTGGGAAGCTTGCGAGCCAGCTAGGAGAGCGAATATGCTTATTTATTATGCTTGTTTGGTCAGAACTAGCCGCTCAAGTTATCTACGAGGCCCCTGGGTGGTCGGTTTCTTGATACATCAATCATTCTGCGGTTAAAGGGTCAGTGTGGCTACTTATACATTGCGTAGGCATTAGACAATTACTACAAATAACGTTCGAGATTAAGGGTATCCAAAATATTATACAAGAATAAGAAAGATTGGACGATTAGTACGCGGGATCCCCGCTGAAGTACGATTCCGTTTGGGTGTAAGTCGTAAATCACGTTAAAAGTAAATCAACCCACAGCGACGTTCTGTGCAATTTCGATCGCTAAAAGCGTAAGCTCGACCGCAGCATGCCTCTTTTCCTGCTCACCGTTGGCCATAGCGACGCAGGTGACGACAGTCAACTCCTTGAGCCTTTTTCTCTCGAATACATCAACTGGGACTGGGGAATCGGGAAGTCTGGGAGTGGGGAAGACATGGGCGTGACGTTTCCTAGTTGGAGGCGAGAAAGAATCCGGGGAAAGGTAATGGTCTTCGGAGAAAGAACGTGATCGCCGTCTAGGGAGCGGTGAAAATGGAGTGGACGATGCTTCGGCAATAATCTGCACAAGCCTCTCGATTGCAGTATTGTCGATGTGCAATCTACCCGCTTTTCTTTTACCCCAAGTGCATGTGTACGTCGCAATCACGAGTTCTTTCTTCGGAGTTGTCGATGTCGCTGACTTTTTGGAAAACATGCTTGAGATGCTTGAGATGCTGGATCTTCGACGGAGGAAACCGGGTTTTTCAGCGTCATCTGGGCTTAGGCAGGGAGATCTGGGTGATTTTGGAGTCACAGGGACCTCTTCTTTCTCGCCAGGCAATTCGGCCACTAGTTTAAGGTGGCTGTAGCGGTTCAGTGCGCCCCATGATTTATTGTGCTCGTCCTTCAGGGTTGACGTCCCCTTCCAATTGAACTTGATACCCTTGTAAGTGAAGGAATATTGTCGGCCGATTTTGTTTTCCCAAATCATTTCAACTCGATCTGGGTTGTTAGGGGTCAACGGAGTAATTGGAGGAGTGATTTCACAGGTTTTTGAAGTGTCAATGGTAAGGGCCGGTGTATTTCGTGCAGGGGATACTGATTTTGGTGTCGATACTGATTTTTCTTCAGGAACCAGGGCTTCTTTCTCCGTTTTCGTTAGCGGTTCCCCAGCGATATCGATCACTGGAATTGGCCGCACAGGTACTGGAACGACTATTTCCTTCGTTTCCGTTGGTTTTGTCTTGGAGCCTTTTGTTTCGGCGCCCCTTTTCTTTTTAGTCTCCCTCTCGTCAATCTTCCTTGTCACGGCCTTGATAACAGGGCTCCAGGGACATAAGCATGGGGATTTCCTAGTTGGGCTTCTCCGGCCTCTCTCTTGTTGCATATCAGGCTCATCTTGACTCCCTTCACTTTCTTTATCAAAGTCTGAAGCTCGCCTCCATCCCGGTCTATAGAATTTTCTTGGGTAATCCTCCGCAACCACCCCTCTCTCGTCAACAACTCCCTCCCCATTGATATCTTCAAAATCAAAAACCCATTTACGCCACGCAAACGACCCATCAAATCTACAAGAGATGGGAGAATGCCTGTTGGGGCCGACTCGCAGGGTCATTGGAAGAGGTTTCCAAGTAGCAGGTGATATGGGCTTATGGACGAAGTATGTTGGCATTCGAGGGTCGAATTTCGGGTTATCTGGGCGTCTAGCTGTTCTGGCATCGGCACAGGTAAAAGTGCGCGCCCACCATCCAGGTGTCGGTCGTTGCGAGCCATCTGCGAAAGTGGCTCGGGGTAGGGCACCCAATGACTTATCGGCAACCTCATGAATCGAGATGCTACCCCCTTTGGGGCTGCTTCCACCGATTCTATATAGGTGGTAGGTTGTTGAATCGTGGTCCTCTGGAATCGTGCGGTATGACGGTGCCTCTGAGGACACAGAGGGTGTGACGGAGTTGCTCCTCTTCCGGCTACCGAATAGCCCTGTAGGGCTGCCGGGACCAGAGTATGTGGGTAGTGTCTCCATTGTGGAGATTGACGATGAGCGTCTACGCCGCCAACCTGCAGGAACGTCCTCGACTTTCAAGGAGTCCATGCGGCTAGTCGAAGGCGAGGGCGGCGCGGATGATTCAGCGTCCGATATGGAAACCGGCGTTTGGGGCCTCGAAGAATCCACATCTGTGATCGCGAATTGTGGAATCTGGATCGTTGGCGCGGCCGCTGGTGCCATCCTTGCAGTCAGAGTTAAGCACGTCTCGCCTCTCTCGATTACTCAATTGAAGTCGTTGAATTGAAGAGAAGAATGCGCAGCAAAGCTAAACCGGAGGCACGGCGACAAATTTCTCGGTGTTTACGAACGTTTTACAGAGCTATCCAGAAAACGGAAGAGGCTTGGAACTGTCGAGGGTTCCATGATCATTAAGTATCTCTCGAGTTTCCACTTTTCGCATTCTTGAAGTATGAAGTTGATCATGGTGGGCCAAGCCATTAGGCGACCATCCGAGGGTGGGTTTTGGAGGCAGTGTCAACATTAGCGGGGCGCTGGTTGCAGAACTAGCGGGGATTATGTCACAAGCATTTTCGAAGCCTTCGACGAAACGTTCCAAAACTGACCAAGGAAATGCTTCAAAAAGTTCGTCTACTTCCCGCGGGCCCGGGTAGTCACTCTACTAGTGTGGCGAACATATCGACTGGGGCCCACATCTTGCATGGAATTGATTCAGTAGGAACTGGCATCTTTCTTGTTAAAAATCACTCCACAAGCTACGGAATAATACGGCCTCAAAGAAGGCACAAGGCGTTCTTCACAGCCCGATTAGCGGGTTCTTTCTTATCTAATTCCTCCACGGGCTCGGGTATCATTACCCGTGAGAGCCCAATCACACGGGTTCCTTCTAAGGTGTGGAAAGAATCAACATGATAGCTTGCAGCTTGATGGTCAGAAGATGGCAACCAGCCTGAATTCCTCTTCCATAGGAAATCTTTTATCGTCGCTGCCTAGACATCTCTCGGTTATCCACCAACAGTGTTGGACAATAGCAGGTGCTAGACTTGTACTTGCCTGTGCGGGCCACCTCCGTTTGCTCTAAGGTTACACGAAAAATCATTTGTTCAGAGCCGACTTATGATAACGTTAAGCTTTCGTCATCCGATGGCTGAATGAAAGTATCATCATTGTTTTAGACAACGGGAAAAATGTTAGCTAATCGGTACATTCTCAACAGGTAGCAACTATTCCGATTTATGAGTGCTCGACTAAGTGGATAAATCGTTCTTTTCCCCTCGGAACAAGCTTTATCGGTACATAACCACTCTTAATCTGCACGGTTATAGCGATTTTCGAGCAATTCCTGATGGTTTGTCTGACTGTCGTCCGCTGCTTCTCATAAAGCGTGATCTTTTCCTTTTCGCTCAGCTTCTCGGCTGCATCATCAGCCACTCCGTCGACCGCAAGCTCCACGCTATATTTCTTAAAGATCATGGCGAGAAGTATCATGATCTCGACCTGCGCAAATCTCTTTCCAAGACAAGACCTCGGGCCGTCCGAGAAAGGGATATAGGATCCTTTCAGCGGGTGGAACAATCGACTTGTATCCCTGCCTGCGCCTGCTGACACATCATTTGCACCTCCATCTTCCTCCGCCCCATCTTCCCGTGGCATGCCATTAACGTTATCCTTAACGAACCATCTCTCAGGTACAAAATCTGCAAGGTCGTTGTCTTGATCGGTAACTTTCGATGGACCAGTCGACGGCCAATACTTCGGATTCCGTTGTAATGCAAGTGCGCTCAAGCTGACCACTGCCCCCTTCGGCCAGATTGTCTGCCTGCCCTGGTACATTATAATCTGATCCTTTTCGTCGGTTACTTGTTTCGGAATGTTGATGACTGGCGGGACGAGTCTCAGTTCCTCGTGCATAACGGCACCAATCATGCTGCTTTGCATTGCCGTTATGTCTTTACTGTAGTCCCATTCCTCGATTGGCCTATCACCAAATATTTTGTCGATGTCCCTCTGCATGCGTCTTTGGGAGTCCGGATGAAGAGCCAGGAAGGTCAGTACGTAGTGCAAAGCACCTGCAGAAGTTTCGTGACCAGCCAGCAAGAATACGAATGCATTTCCCAAGATCTCGGAATCCGTAAGAGTCTGCCTTTCAATGTCACTGTTGCCTGTCGCCTGTTTTTTCTCACTACCCAGTTGGTTTTCGGGCCCATAGGAGTTTTTGACTAGAGCCCCCATGATATCTATTCCATCTACTTTCTTGCCGGCAATTACCTCCTTTCGCTTTTCGACGAATAGCTCGTTCATGTAAGTTTGGTATTCCAATGTTGCTTGTGCTGCGTCCCTTGCCCATTGGAACGGTGCATTGGCTATACGGGTAAAAGCAGAACTGTCAGTCTTGCAGTCCCATAGGCCGTGGTCTATGTATAACGAATGCAATATAATGCAGGAAACATGGTTACACAGAACCAATCGAATCCATCGATCCTCCTCTTGGGGAAAGGGCCTGTGTAACATGAAGTCGACTCTCTAACTCACCTAAAAACCACCTCGGAAACACCAACACAATCAGTAAATTATGCAACAATCCAGCCAGTGCATCCTTAAAGCTGAGGGTATGCTGATGTGTCGATTCGTCGCTCAACGGTTTAATGATATCGCTGTCCTGGGTCGTCCCTGGCCATTGCAACGAGACCCCGAACCCGGCTCCGCTGATAACGTGCAGACTCAACCTCATCGTATCCTCAAGCACATCCTTGATCGTAATCCCTCCTTCACCATTCTCACCGGTCCACTTCCTAAGCATCATTTTACCCTGTCGAATCGTCTCGTCGAAGACCATTGCGTTATTCTTCTCACCGAATGATGGTGACGTAACTTTTCGGTGGAATTTCCATTCGGCGCCCTCGGTTGTCACGACGTTTCGACCAAACATGTTGACTGTGCGGTACATCCATGCGGGTTTGGGGAAATCATCTCGACGTGTAGTGATTTGGGAGATCACCTCACGGTCTGCGATGAATATTGTGCAATTGGCGGGACTGACGGTAATAAAGACGTCGCCATAGGTGGTGAAAGGCTCAAACCCGTAACGCCATGACCACTCTGGGATCATGAGTCTATTAGAAATAACCAGATAAGTAACTGTCCAATTGCTGCAAGGCTTGAGTAAACTCAACGGGGTAGGTAAATTACAATAAGTATTTCGAGATCCATAGATCCGGATATTGTGTGACAAACCAGGTGCCAAACTTTCTACCAGTGATGAGCCATATCGGGTTGAAGGCGTAGATCGCTGTCCATAAAAGATGATTGTTCAGTCAGCAGATCTAGGTATTATTCCGTTGGATGTTTACTTACGGACAATCCGATACGGTAGACCGGACCTCTTTGCTGCCTGGATATTTTTCCAAAGGCTAATTGAGGTAGACACGATATAATAAGCCGGCAAGGAAAGAAAGAACACTGTCACAACTGACACCATCGTGGCTAGTACTTCGTAGAACAGAAGCTCATGCACCTTTACAAACTGCTCTCACTCCAGCCACAGTCTCCAAATATGGTGTTCAAAGAAATCAATTGACAACAATGATAGGAGTGGGGGGTGCTCCCTCTATATACCCATCAAACACTATGGGTGAAAATACCCACCTTCGCGTATTACCTAACATATGGGAGAGCCTCTCTGCGAACCCGGCTCCACAGTTGAACGGTAGAAACGGAATTACCCTGCCGTCAATATGCAAGAATGCTTAATCTTTCAAGTCCCGACAGTCAATTATCCTGGGCTAAGCTCGTTTTGATACCTCCACCAACAGAGGACGGATATCTCCCGTGCAGACGCCTTCGTAAGATTTCTTCGCCCTTAACTTCGCTTCGATTCGCAGTAAGCGACTCGGAATACGCACAAAGGGTATAGACGGCACTTGAGAATCTTCCTACTTATTCTTATCTTTCACACTCAAAGAACGCCCTCGGAGGAACATATCCGGATTTACTTTCGAAAGCCAAAAGGTTTCACAATTTCAACGATTCTATGATTAGCAACATTTTTTCGGTTAGGAGCAGTGGCATATAAGTATGGCTCCCAAGTCGACCAGCTCAATGGATCTCTCGTATGCAGGTGCACTTTTTGGGATATATTGGAACGGATGAAACTCTTAGTGCCAATTCAGCCACGGCTCAAGCTAAGGATCAAAGCTAGAAGTCATTCTGTCGCAGTTAGCTATCCGTCGGGGAAGTCCCACTCTCGATAAATTTAAAACAGAAAAAAAAAAAGGAACAAGGGAAGTATCATCAGCACGGACCAATTAGAGCACCCGATTGGTGACTTTTCCTGACGGGCAGGTATGGCGTAGGCTATATCAACCGTCGCATATAGATGGGCGGTAACTATAAGCTTAGCATAACTGTGAAATAACCTTAAACGGACGGTGATACGAGCGGAATGGATTCTTCAGTGGGAGTTGGACCCATTGCCATCTGGTGGTCTACTGGCGGAGTTTAGAGAATTACTCCACCAATTAATAACCGGCTTAGCTTATCTGCTTAAGTATCGATGAATAATATAAGACAGAGTCAAGTTGCCCGGTTGGGTCGATTGATACGAGGTGTTTATAACGTATCGATATCAGCATAAGATATTTTATGATATATCACTATCACCGATATCCACGTGCATACTGAAGTAGCTATAGCATGTAGCAGAATCAATTGCTTCAGGAGCAGAGACACGGTTAAAAAACACATCCTCAAGGACTTGGATATGTCTCTGGTGATCGAGAGTGTTTTCTCGGCAGACCGGCACAATGTATGACTGGAGTTCTTTTACGCAGGGCAAATCGACTGGGGATTGTATTTAACCAATAGAACCATACGGAGTTTAATATCAGAAAGAACAGTTGTTTGATACATTTAATACCTCCAGGCCTGCACTCTACATTTACGGGTTCGTGTTCCGCCGCCCGTTTGGGAAATCGTGGAAGCCCCGTCTCGAGGGTCCCGGTAACGTGGGTGGCACATGGTTGATATCTCGTATTTGTATACCCCAATTCGAAAGTACCAAGTGATTAGCTGGAACCGCACCTCTTAAGCTTCCTTGACATTTTCGCGATTGGTTGATGGGATCCGTTGCAATTGTCGTCGACATGTCATTGCCCACGGATAATTGGTTGACGCGGGTTGGCATTCTGGACGCGGAAAAACCCAGCAGCCGAGAAAAACCTTTCCGTCGCAAAAACATCACCACTGGCGCCCCACAATGGACAACTTCAAATCCCACTCGATACCCTTCCAATCACCGGTCTTCACGTTAGCATCGCACCCTTCAGAGCCACTATTCACGGCCGGCCTCCTCTCAGGTCACGTCTACACCTATACATGGCCTAAGGAAGCCCCATCCGACGATGAAGATGAATCCGAAGACGGCCTCCCCGGTGGCTACAAGGTAGCCTGGAAAACCCGACGTCACAAGGGCAGCTGTCGCAGTGCGGCTTATAGTACCGATGGTCAAGGTATGCATTGTATATGAATGCTCTGATATCTCAATTCGTGCTTTCTGACGCGCTGTGTCGATGTCGCCAGGAAGTTGACCGTTCCAATGCCGGGCATACTAACGCCAATTATGAATAGTCCTCTACACCGTCGGGACTGACTCCCTGATAAAATGTGCTTCGACTAGCACCGGCCAAGTCATATCGAAAGCCCTCGTCCTTTCCTCGGACTCATCGGACTCGGCGACTCATATCTACCCATTAAATCCCCACCATCTATTGCTCGGAACTGACTCCGGCACAATCCACCTCTACGACACCCGTACATCTCTCCCCGCGAAGCCAGCGACAACATGGGAATCCATCCACGATGACTACATATCCTCCATATCGGCTCTTCCGCCAACCGCAGAAAGTACTTCGAACATGCCAAAGCAATTCGTTGCAACCGGTGACTCTACATTATCATTCCTCGACGTTCGAAAGGGTTTGATTCAAAAATCAGACGACCAAGAAAACGAGACGTTATCATCATGCGTCGTATCCGGTGTCGGAAAAGGTGGACGATCTACCCGAGCATACGTTGGAATGGGAGACGGTATTATTCACGCCTTCGAGCGTGGGGTTTGGGGTGATATGTGCGAGAGAGTAAAGATTGGAGGGAAAGGGGATGATGTCGACTGTGTCACGGAGTACATACAGGAAGGGGATTCTGAAGTTACGAAGGGAAGGTGTATCGTCGCTGGATGTGGTGACGGGACAGTTAAGGTTGTGAGATTAGGTGGTAATAGAGTAGTTCGAGTATTTGAGCATGGGGCAGGAGAGTATTCAGAGGAGGAAGGAATCACTGCGATCAAGTTTGACCGCGATGGGGCCATGATGACTGCGGGTGGGAGCGTAGTGAAGATTTGGTATCAAGATGATGGAATCATTCAAGAAGATGAGAAGTCAGAAGAGGACAGCGAGAAAGAGAAGGATGACGACAGTGACGAAGACTCCGATGATTCTGATGATTCTGATAAACCTCCCTCGAAGTCGAAAGGAAGGAAATTGGAATCAGACTCCGACGACAACGATGAACCTAGTGGCTCAAAGAGCAGCCAGCGTCGAAAGAAAAAGAGGAAGAACAAACGCCAAGGATCTGGTCCCAAGAAATCACTGTTCAGCGGGCTTGATTGATTCCACGCATTACGACGTATTCATATCAGATTTATTAGGATATACGAAATGTGTACGATATCAAGCGTTCTATGGCGCCGGTTCTTGGAGGTCTTCTATTCCGCCTTATTCATATCGCCCTCCACAATTCCTTCAGCTGGATCAGTGCCGCCCGATTCGCATGTACCATACATTCGCGACTTCCCCCACGCCCCCAATTTAACATCCCATCCATCACCCTCCCGCGGGACCCTACATATTTGCAACTCATAATCCTCGTACCTGTTATCCAAGCTACTAAAATTGAAATCTTGGCCGGGCATGTCATAATACCCTCTCACGAAATCCACATATTCTAGGTCCTTCAACCCTAAAAGCCCCTCCAATGCTGTCCCGGATACCAAAAGGTCGACTTCCTGGCGCAAATAAGATGGGTGGATAGCATCTGAGTCATCTTCCCAAGTGCTACCCTCTTCGTACTCCTTTTCATCTGAGAAAGGAGTCCTCCACGGCACCCTTGCTATCTTTAACCGTGGAAAATTCGATAGGAACGCGTACCCACTCCCAGGCATGGTGTGATACCTCGGGATGGTAGTGAATTTTGTTGACTCAAGGCGGAGCTCTTGAACACTGGGAAATCGTAGCCAGAGGACTCTCAGCTGTTTCCAGGAACAGTGTTCCGACATGACGTGAAGATACTTCACGGTGGGGTACTCAGGCTCGGGGCCGCGGCGGCGGGTGTGTAGTGATACCGCTCGAAATGTCAGCCTTGTCAGGTTATTAGTCCAGTGGGGATATACCGCTGGCACAGAGAGACCAGGGGACCGGACTCGCTCGAGAGGCTCCTGTGGGACGTCTCTCGATTTATGCCATAGGTTTATGTGCTCTGTGAGATCATTTCTGAGAAGGTAGTATATCTTGAGCTCTTCAAGAGCTGTGGGAAAAGGCTCGGTGCCATCCCACACGATGTCCGTTCCATTGGCTGCATCCGCTTGAGGATCTTCTGATGATAATAGGAATGCATCTCCGTCCTTGAAACTAACGCTATTGACTTCTTTTCTCAATGCGAGTCCCTCGATCGATAGGGATCGAAGTCCGTTAAACCAAGAATATTTTGATATCACCCTTAGAATCGTAATTGGAAGAAGCCAGTAGTAACATGAGTTTGATCTGTAGCAGATACGGACTCCATTGATATTTGGGAATATGTCGAGGTCGTTGCAGATTGATCGGGTGGACCTGAACTTGTTCCGAAACTCGTCGTCCTTATCGCATGTGACAGGAATGGAGATTAATATATTTCTATTTCGCAGTTTAATTGATATTTCGCCGGCTCTTGTTAGCTGATAGATTTTTAAGTGAGAGGTCGAAATTGTAAATACCGAACAGAAGACGCTATATGACTAAGCTTGCCACCGGCCTTGAACTTCTTTACGGAATCTTCGGTAAGTTCAACCTTTCGGAATAATAACGGGAGAGTGATATGGCGTAAGTATTTCGAACAGCGAGAGGTACGTAGCAAATCGTTAAAGGGGAGCAGGCTGCATATCAAGTGCCATATCTCGACCGGGACTCGGGCTGACGCCCCGTCAGATCTAGAGCTGGTGTCCATGCCCGTGGGTATTCTAGCTTAACATGCGGCGCTAGTCTGGAGTTTATACATTGGACGATAAATTACGGTCCACGATGCAGGTTTCGAGGAGGAGTTACAAGGACCGACACGAGTACAGGATCGCGGCTCAAGCTTCGGGGAGCAGCTGCGCTTTGGGATACTTGAAGAGCAGATCTTATTCTTGGCTTTAAGGTTAGCCGCATCCTATTCGGTGTAGTCCAACGTACTATAACACTAGCGCCAAAGCTCCGTTGGATGTGACGTCGTGACAGCCCGAGCCATATAATATAAGGATCGTTGCGTAATATTTTAAATCTTTGAGAAATATCCGAATGTGCTTATGTCAGTACTGCACTCCTCCCTAATATATATTTAAGTAACTGAACACAATTGCCAAGTAGTTAGCCTGGCTATAAACTATTTTATACCGACTTTGGAGACCTTGCATTTGTTACAATGCCTTACGATTTGGAACCAGAAGTCCGCCAATGCGAAGAGGACTCTATAAGTGATGGTGCCAACTTGTGTCCGGTCTTCTGCACGACCGCATTAACGACAGAGGTAAAAAGATAAATCCGACCTGTCTATTTCCGAGTTTTGATATTCAGAATATATCACGAACATACTGAACAGGTTGACGTCTAGGACATTAAAGGTATCGTCACTGATCTCGCCACAGAGAACAAGGACCGACCTTTCAACCCTCAGTACGTCTTTCTCGACACATCAAATAGCACCCGACCCGCTTTATCATCCATAACCCACGCCACACGTCACCCATCACCACCTCTCACATCCCCATTCTCAGAATCCTGGACCCCGCGCGATTTCCACAACTTCTTCAACCTTTACGTCCGCCGAAACCCCAACGAATCCGGCCAAAAAGCCGGCCACTTCGCCAACTTCGTATTCCTGATCTTATCCCCTTCAAGTTTATCATCTCCTTCCAGACCCGTTATAATATGCAGTGACGCCCCAGATTTCTATGAGTCCCCCGATTCCCCGCCAGTCCTGAAAACACGGGAGATGTCGTTTGCGGAAGCCGTCGAATATTTCGACTCCTACGAGTTTTGTGTCGGATGTATCTCCGAATACGGTCTCCAGAAGGTAATGAACCAGCAACCGCCGGCCATTATGTCGGACATCGAATATTCTTCGGAAGGGTTTATGCGGGGTAAGATAGCGAGTGCCAATGAAATGCGGGCGAATCGGTTTATCGCGATCCGGAAATGGGAGGAAGTTATGAAGAGAGACGGACGAGAGGAGGGGTGTAAGGCGAGGGTCGAAAGTGTAACGTATAAAGACGGATAAATAGCAAAATCGAAAGGTCGTCGATAGGTCGTTCAGACGGTGTCCTCAAAATCAAGTCTTCTTCTCGTCCTCCTGAACATGGTAGCCACGCGCTACTCCCTTTCTCCCTTCCTCCACTATAGCGCCTTCGTCCCCTCTCCACACTTCGTTTCCATCTTGATCGTATTCCGCCTCCGCAAAGTCACTACCAAGTCCCTTCCATCCTCTCTTCTGCTGTAGGTACTCTGCGGCCGGCGAAATCTGGTTGTTGATCATAACCGTCAGTCCCTTCTCCTTCTGCGTCGTTGTAAGCGCTGTGCTACTATCCCCTCCGTTCGAGCTGGAACTCTCAATAAGGCTCGTCCTAACAGCCTTCATCGGCCTTGCCGTGGAAATATATCGACCTGTCCTAAAATCGAATACGGGCTCTTCACTCTCCTCGTCACTGTTGCCATCTTCATTATCCTCCCCTTTCTCGCCTTGTAAAGCTTGGTACTCTTCGACTTTTGTCTTGAATGCCTCCCAATCACCTCTCCACCCATCAACACCCATACCCTCTCCACCGTCCAATGCGGCAGTAACCTCCCAGGGCGTCACTACCACCCTCCACATCTCACGTCTCTCGTCTACAACGGCGGACTCCCAACATCCCACCACGATCCACACTTCTACCTCCGCGAAGTTTGCAAGTTTGGCTGCATTGAGTTTTCCAACGGTTACAAGGTAGCTCTTTTTGTAGTGTTTCGCTAGGAGCGTTTGGAGGGATTTGATGGTTGAGAGGTAGTTATTGGAGGACAGTGTATTGATGAGGATGCCGAATATACCGGCGGCACGGATGTGTGATAGAAGAGCGTATCGACGCATAAGAAGTCGGGAAGAGGCACTTGAAGATATCGTATTTGATTTTGGATCGAAAATCTCCAGTGACGTCGAAGAGGTCAATGTTGATAATGTGAGAATGAGGGATGTGAGGGGTTGATCGATGTGCAGGATGTGATAAGTGGATATGATGTCCGTCGAAGGGCAAGTCCGGTTGGGTATTGGGGAGGATGGATTATGGATGACTGAAGTTGCGAAGAGAGATGTGTAGCCCTGGGAGGTAAGGGATTCATAGACAGTCGGAACGTGCGATGAGTATGGGAGCGAAGATGTGATCGCCACCGGCGTGGATTTGTCCGGGAATGTCGAAATGAAGGAGGATATTAGGGCTTGAAGATCCAGCGGGAGGGTCGTGAATACGTGGAGGACGGGTAGACGATTCGTTCTAAAAGGTTCAAATGAGCAATGAGAACTGTATATGGCGATTCTGGGGAACGTACGGCGAAAGACATGCCCGGCCGTAGTGGACAATACAATCAGCATCTGCATGTTCGGCAGCCACCTCGTCGACACAGCAGGACCCATATGATGTATCGGCTAGGATATAAACTTTCTTCTCTTTCTTATCGCCTTTGATATTCAAAGCCTCGACACCATCTTCAACGGTCGAGGGTTTCCGTCCAGCCCTTAGGCCATCTTGCAGCGCCCTCTCGACCTGTGTACTGTCTCGAAGCAGCTCGTCCGGGAATTGCAGTGTTATTCGAGAATAGTCGTTTGATAGGATCCAATCCACCGTTCTGTCAGTTTCGTAGATTGTGCGAATTTCATCTGACGAACGAGTGGAATGTTCCACCTGAACAGCGGCAGGTTCGTAGTCCGGATTGGTTGACAGCACCGGCGCAGTCGTTAACTCTGGTTGTGTCATTTTGAATCGACCCGGACAGTTCAGCGGTATTGAATTCGTCGCTGTTGTGCCGGTGTCGTGGATGCTAATGTTGATGTTGGTGGAAGTTTGAAGTTTTGGGGGTTTGGCGGGGCAGTTTATTTGGCGGGGCGAAAAGCATTGCTAAGCAAATTCTCCGACTGGTCCACGCCGAAAGGCCTCGACCAGCCTATTTGGATATATCAATTTCCCAACCACTAAGGAAAAGAAAGAAGGAAAGAAAGGAAATGCTCTATCTAATGTACAATCGCTATGCATGATGATAAAGATATGAAGTGACGCCTCCCAAGACCTTGTGAACTCCAAAACCGCAATGCATCGTGTTATCGTGAACCAATCTTCCAATCCTTGGTCGTCACCACCCAATGAGACGCTCTACTTCTTTTTCATAAGCGGTGTCGCATCTCCCTTCCGATCCGCCCTGGGAGTCGGTGCCCATCTATATCTCAATTCCGTCTTATCAGTGCCACCGAATACACTCTCGCTTCTCCCCGTTCCAAGCTTTCCTAGCAGCCCCTTGGCTGCCGGAGTCATATTTCCCAAAGTTCTTAGCCTCCTTGCTGTCCCCACTGGTGTACCAGCTACACTCCCGCCGGGTGTTCCGGGAATCACCATCTTCGCAGAAGCACGTTTCGATTTGGCGACCTTATCCACCATCCTATGCAACGTTCTCTCCCTCCGCGGTTGCTCATTGATCTTAAACGGCGATGGCGAGGCTTCGACGCTAGGGAGAAGGTCATCGATTGTTCCCCATGTCATTGGTGGCAATCCCAGCTCGGATGGCGACGGGGACGGCGCATCATCAACGAAAGAATACCCATTGACCCTTGGTGTCGCACCACCACCGGTGACTGAAGCGTCCGACGCCGAATACCGTGGTCTCCCCGCGATAGCATCTCTGATCGCAGACACTGACGGTGAAGGAGGTACTGTATTGGCTTCTCTGGGTGGTGGCATCCTAGTATTCGTGTGGGATATACTCTTCGGCGCTGCTCTCGATTCCGTATTTGTAGCCGGATTGAGGTCAGGGTCCAGCATTTCGTCATCCAAGTTGGCCGGCGTAAACATCAATCCGTTCCTCGGGTTAACCTTCCAAGTCTCCGGCATCGCAGGTTTATCGTCTTGATACTCCAGCAATTTGGTCTTGTCGACACCTTCTCGCTCTTCCTTTTCCTTCAATAACTTCTGTCGCTCCTTCTCAGCGATAACCGAGGGTTTGGATATCGTATTCCCCCGCCACAGCCAGCCGTACTCATCGCGTCGCTTCTGATTCTGATCGTCAAGGAGGTCGTTGAAGCTGGCGTTATCTTCGGAGGTATACTTCGACTGGAAGTTATCCAACGATAGTTTTTCTTCGTAGTTCTTCTTCATCGGATTCGAGCTTGCCGTCCCAATACTCATATCGTCACGCGTGCTCATCGGTGTATCGAATCCACGAGCCGAAGGTGTCGCATCGAGTGCCGCCGCTGATCGTAAAGAGGGTGTACTGTGTCGGTTCCTTACTCGCGATCCAGTCATGACTTCGGAGAGCTTCCGCCCGGCGGAGGCGATCCATTCTTTGTTGTTCGAGGCAAGGGCGTCGAGGTATTCTTCTTGGTGTTTTGCTTCGGCGAGACCGGGGAAGAAGTCGCGAGCGATGATGTCGGACTAATAGCGAAGAACACCGTGTTAGTAGAGGCATTAGGAGAAACCAAAGAGTTGTAGTTTAAGAGTACGTACTATCGCCGTCGTGTAGCTGTCTTCGTCCAGGACCTTCGGCGGGCGCTTGATGCGCTTTGCAGGGGGTGGTGGCATTAGTTCTGTGTCGGTGGACCGACGGATGAGCGCCTGGCTCTGGGCGGCAGAAGAGTAGTCGGCCATCCTGATTCGAATACCAGTTATAGGAAGGGAACCTCTGCCGTAATGTTGAAGTGAGAACGCAATGAAAAAGAACGGTGGCGATGCGATGGTGAAGCTGGAGAGGTTGAAGACGAGTGAAGGCGGACGGCGGCCAAGTTATGAGTCGCATCCGCCAAGCAAACTACTTCTCTTCCCGAACATCCACCTTGAAACCACCACACCTTTGATATCGCGATATCAAGGCAGTGTCTTCTCATGGAGGGCTGAAGATGAGTCCGCACGGCATAGTCGATTGGTAAGCTCTTCCTTTGGTACTCCTTCGATACATATATTAATTCCGGCGCATTCAGATTAAACACCAGTTGCAAGGTTCCGTTCAATATCAAGATAGAGCCCGCCGCTCACTCGGCTCTCTCGACGAGAGCGAAGGACCGGATATGCATATGAGATACTTCACCTCATCTCGCCGGCTGCCCATCGCGAGGCATACTAGGAGGCTATTCATCCAAAACTCATTTCACAGTACGCATATTCCCAATTAATTCCTTCCAAACAAAACAAAAGACCTAACAATGCGATTCCACCAGCGCACTCGTATGAGATCGAAGACGACAATGGCGTCTCAAACGTCAGAGATATCGCCAAAAAGGTCACTGAAACCATATGGGACGGCCATCCCGGTGTCCCTCACAAGCATGCCTACCTCAACAGCGTCCTCGAGACCATGACTTCTCGGACGCACGCCGACTATCCCGCCGTAACGGATAGATCAGACTATGACGCCAAGGACTCGACGAGTTACAGCTACAGGAAACTCGGGACGGATATATACTCCACAAGGAAGAAACTTTTGGCGGTGCATGAGATCGAAGATAAGCTTGCGAAGGGGGTGGCGGAACGTGGGTTCAGCATAGGTTTGATAGCAGATCGAAGCTATGAGTTTGTAGGTGGGCTTTCGATTTATCCCTTTGCCAGCGGAATGGTCTATGAATATCAAAGCTCCGGGCCTCTGAAGTACAGATACGCCCATTGAGTCTCTCGTTCCCATTCACATGTATGCATTGCCGAAGTAATTACTAACGAAATCCCATACCACCAGTCAACCTCCTCGGCCTATTCTCCATTGGCGCCAGACCGGTTCTTATATCCAATACCTCCAAGCCTCCGGAGATTCACAGTCTGATGGAGACAGCCAAATCATCCATCTTAATCCCCCCTTCACGGTTTTCTCAACAGTGGATGCAGGATTTCGCCCAAGAATACCCAGACTACAAAACATGGACGAACGAAACTCTAGAATCACAAAAAGGTCACCCCCCTCTCCGTCAAGATAAACTAGATAGCGAATACCTCCTCCCCACACCCCTCAAAAAACAAGGCACAATCCTCTTCACATCCGGCACAACCGGAAAACCCGTACGTGCATACCATACCCCCCTTCTAAAATACCCCCTTTAACATACATAACCCTCTTCTCAACAGAAAGCCGTTTTCACCGACATCGCCTCAATAGCCCGCCAATGCTCCAACCTCCAAAACCTCTGGGAGTACACCGAGGAAGACCGCATCCTCCACGTCCTCCCAAACCACCACATCCACGGCCTAGTAAACTGCGTCTTAACCCCACTTTCCGCCGGAAGCGCAATAGAATTCATAAACCAACCCTTCAACGCCCACAAAGTCCTGGAACGAATATCCCGACCCCCATCAGTTGACTTCCCACCGATAACAATGTTCCACGGGGTTCCAACAATGTACTCATCATTCATATCAGCGTATGAATCCTACTCACCATCCAAGAAGAAAGAGGTAGAAAAAGGTCTACGAAGCCTCCGCGTAGCTATCTGCGGATCCGCGGCGTTACCGGTACCCATTGCGAAGAAATGGGAAGAAATAACCGGCACTATACCGTTAGAACGGTACGGTATGACGGAAACCGGGATGGTATTCTCGAACTCTCTTGATACATCCCTTCGTAAACTAGGATCAGTCGGGTACCCAATGCCCAACGTCCACGCGCACATAGTCGACCCTCATGATCGATTAATCATGGTCCCCAACGTTCCTGGAAAACTGGTGGTGCGGTGGCACTCACAAAGCCAGCTGTTTCATAAATACTGGAATGATATAATCGCCACTAACAAGGTACGCGTGAAGCCTGAACAGGTGGCGGCGTTCGCGTTAGATAAGATTGAGAATGGAAGGGTGTTGGTTAAAACTCTTAAGAATAAGAAGAGGAGCTCGGGACCGACGAGGCAGAAGTTGAAGGATAATTGGTTTAGAACGGGGGATATGGCGGTCAGAGGGGAGGATGGGGAGTATTATATGTTAGGGAGGGAGAGTGTCGATAGTAAGTTTCATCTGATCACATCGAATTCACCCTTCTCCATTGTCGGTTACTAACCCCTTACCTACATTTATAGTCCTAAAAGTCGCCGGGCATTTAGTATCAGCCCTCGAAGTCGAACGAGAAATCCTCACACTACCAGAAATCGCCGAGGTAGCCGTCGTAGGTGTCAGCTCTGACACCTTCGGGCACATCCCACAAGCAATAATAGGCTTAAAACCCGAGTTCGCGGAAAGATATAATTTAGAAGCAGGGTACAAAAGGGAACTGATAAATAGTCTAAGGAAGAGAATGAGAGAGAAGCTGAGTGATGAGAAACTGCCGAGAAGGTGGATCGTAACGGATTCGATACCGAGAAATGCCATGGGGAAGGTTAACAAGAAAGAGCTGCTAGCTGACAAGGCATTCTTTCCGAAGGCCGCCGATGGGGGAGTAAAGACTGATGATTCTGAGAAAAGTCCTAGCGCGACTAGTTCTGAAGAGCCCAGTGGCCCGGCAGAGGAACATGAAGATGAAAGGGACACCGAGCAGCCAAATGGTAAGGAGTAAGAGACTGGATTCTCTTCTGTGTATAAACCCTCATCTATAGATATCCGATGACACAGATTCGATTGTATATATAAGTCTCTAGCTTATTGAGCACCAGAGTGTACACCGTATACGCGTATCCATTACAATATCTACTAAAGCAGTCTATGGAAATCCTACGAGTACAATTAATTCCGAAGGCCGAAGCCGACCATTCCCGTCACTGGACTGAGAAAACACTCGAAGTCCCAATCACATCGATACAAAAGAGAAAACCATCACCACATAAACCTCATAACCCCCTCCGTCCCAATCCACCTAAACTCCTTCTCCAAGAAAATCTTAGTCGTAACCGCATGCACCACCAAAAACGTCACCATCTCCATCCAAACCCTCAAATCCACTCCTCCAACTCTATTCCTCATCCACCAGCCCTTCTCCTCACTTTTACCGTCCCCGATTCCGATGTGCATCCTCCACATCACCCATGGCACAACGAAATACCTAAACTCCACCAACGGCGCAAGAACCAGCGTCCCCGCCGTAGCGGCAAGGAAAGCTAGTAAGAAAGTTACGGTGTGTGTGGTGTATACCACCACCGAACTCTGCGGATTTATGGCCTTAAGGACCGGCGGTAAGGCCGGTTGTTTCAAGCCTATCTGACGGTAGACAAAGAAGCTGGCGAATAGGTAGAGTGGTATACCCACGTATTTGGCGTCTGGATGGGAGAGTATCGTACGGCGCCAGATGTAGAATACATAGTGCCTGTTGTCGGCGAGCATGAAAGGATGAGTGTAGGTGAATTGATGGACTGCACCAGCGATCAATAAAGTTGCGGCAATGGTGCTGACCGCTTTTAATGGAGATCCGAATAGAGATTTGGCAGTAGTAACAATCAGGCTGATAGGGTTCGTGAGGAATACAAAGGGGGTGCTGAGGACGGTGAACAGGGCGAAGTAGAAGAGTTGAACTGGGTGGAAAGTGCTGACGTGATTGGTCTTATCACCCAAAGCGATAGATCCGTTCAAGTAGACGAAGAAGCCGAAGAGGCTGACAACATAGATATACGGCTCGATGGCGATCAGGATCGGGGACAGATTGCTGTACCCGGAAATAGTGATCGATAGGAGAGATTTGAAGTAGTCAGAGATATCGGAATGGATTATTGAAGGGTCGTAGGTGCCGCCGACGCCCGCACGTCCCAGAATCGCGGACAGCGAGAGAGAATGGTGATGTAACAAGGTTGACGGGGCCGGTGGATGAAGACGCTTGAGGATCCGGACGGCAGAAAGTATAAGAAGGAATATAGTCCAGAGGATGTTAGTTTGGCGGAAGAATAGGGATATTAGAGACCACTGTTCAAGTTGTTAGCATTCTCTCTGATATAAGAGACCCTATATAGAGGCATTGGCAGTTGCAACTCACACCGGCGCTGGTCCACGGGGAGTATAGTAAGTAGCTACGGTACGCGAAGAGCACGAATACCGTCGACCAAACATCCGTATAGAACAGACTGTTGAAAAAGTACAGTAACGGGAACAAAGCCACGTTCATGGCCGTCTGTGCCGCCGATGCTTCATGATTCATCCGCTCCTCGATAACATCCACTTTCGGAGCAGGCTCTTTGGGCCCAACGCCAGGAGGAAGCTCGGTCTTCCTCTTCGCTTTCTCGACTTCCTTCGGGTCCGCTAACGAACCGCCAGGTCCGGGACCCGCGACCACTACGACGGGTATCGGAGGCGGGGTGACCTGGTGATACGGCGAGTGGACGTATAGACAGATCTCGTAGACGAGCCAAGGGATGAAGATCGAACCTCCAATGACGTTAAGAAAGCGAAGAGAGGCGGTGGAGCAGTGTTCGAGCGAGGCATGAGTGAAGTTATTGGTGGAACCCGGCTTGGTCTCCCAGCCGGTCGGCGTGGTCGTGAAGGTGGGGATGTTCTGCAGGACGAAGCGGTACACCGGCAGGACGGTCTGCACGAACCCGACGTATACGTACGACAGCAGGTACCTATTATGCATATTCCAGCAGCGGCAGGAGAAGCAGTTAGAGATGCATCTTCTATCTTGAATGACAATTGACCCGGCATCACGTACAGTCCGGGCGGAGTGGTTATCTTGTCGTCCCAGTCCTTGAAGTGCATCAGACAGTACCGCTGTGCCTGAGGGATGTGAAAGACTTCATCCTTATCAACCACCGTCAGCAGCCGTCATTGACTCTCCGTTCTCAAAACGAATCATGCCGTTGTAATCATAACAAGCATCGTGACGGTATCGGGACCGGACATACGAGGTACGGGTCTGTGACGACGCCATTGACCTTGACAGCGGTATAAACGGATATGGCCAGCAGCAGGCCGACGCGGAAGTACAGCTGGAAGTCGTCTCGCAGCAGCGGGTCCATCTTCGGAGGCTTCGGCGCGGACGGGGGATTCGAGACGGAGGAAGTTGGCTGTGACATCGTCGCCGGGTCCGCGAAGGCTATTTCGTCGGCCGTCTGTTGTTCTTTGAGAGGTTTACAGTTGAGCGGGTTCCTTTGCGCGAGTCAGCCAAACCACCAATTCCACAGCCAAGGACGGATCAATCCCGCAAGGCTGCACCGCTTCATCGTCATCATCACCACCATCGATTCAACCCTCCATGACAGACTCGGAGCCGGTCGCTGGTCGCCGTGACCGGTTCTCTTCATCGTCATCTCCGTCACCGACGCTGCCATCGACATGTTCTCGCTGAACCCCCTCCCGCTCGAGTTCCAGTTCGCAAAGGCCCCGGACTGCATCAACGACTGCGTCCCCATCGTCCTCTCCTCCCGCTACTGCTCCAGCCTCTTCCCGCCCTCCTCCTTCGAAAACATCACGGCTTACAACCGTTGTTTCTGCGATAACCCGTACATTCTGCCCTTGACCACGGGCCTCCAGTGTTCTTTCCTCTGCGGGCACAAAAGCCGTGCCAGAGTGATCGATATCATCAAGGGACCCCTCGGCTGCGGGTCCTACGCGCCATGGACGACCCTCGCGTCCTCGATTCCCGATCCGGAGAGCTATGCACCGGATTACTCGCCTGCCGAACGATGGTGGAGGAAGTGGACGGACGGTGAGAGGTTCGGTATAATCTTCGGCTGCTTCATCGCCGCCTGGTTCGTCATCTTCTTCGTCTGGGGGGCTGTCCAGCGGGTCGCCGCTAGCATTAAGGAGAAGAAGGGACCGAAGTGATATTGATTATCGAAGAGACAGAAGTGGTGGAATACCAGTTATCGTAGCTATTGTACCTGGCTGTTCCTTTGGATGATACCTTTGAGCCTTTGCTTCCTGTTGATTCCGTCTACTGGCTTGCTGGGAATGCATCTACGGATTGAGAGATAGTCTGATGCATAGTATTGAACATTGAATACACGTCTCCCCACATCCAGGGGACTCCATCCACCTGCTGCATATATTACAGTGACCATGGTCTCCCAAATAAAGCTCCCTCTCAGAGTATAGTAACCCGAAGCTGTCGCGGATGTAATAAGAGTATCTAGAAAGATGCAAAACCAGACAAAATCAGACCCGACTCCCGCTAAAAATGGACCGCAGATGATGCCAGACAGAAGCAGAAGACAGTAAAACAAACAAAACGGAGCGGAAGATAGAGATATGCTGACAGCTCGGACTTCAACGGATCATTACTCTTCGCATCGTCCCCTTCGCAAAGAACCCCTTCTCGCAATTTACCACCGTGTCCCGCAATCCCTTCTCATCGACCTGTGTTTCCTCCTCCAGCGTCTCTACTGCGGCGTCGCCGTCATCGTCGTCGCTGCTCTGCTCGTCAAAGTCAATCTCCATAAGACTTACCGCGCTGCCGAACAGACCGTTGACAGCTCCGCCGTTCCGAGCCTGCTCCCTCTTTTCCCTCTTCTGTCGCCTCTTTTCTTCTATCTCGGCCTTCGCTTTGTCCTTCTCCGCCTCGATGGACTTGACGACGTTCATCCACGTCTTCTCAAACATCTCATCTCTCTTCCGTCGTGCATTTCCTCCCTTGTAAATCTCGCTCCCGGTCTTCTTCACCGATCCACCGTTGGCCTCGCCCCGATTTCTTGTCGCGGTGGAAACTCTGCTGAACTCGGCAAGAAGCTTTCTAAGCGTCTCCCCGCTCTGTCTCGCCTCCTCACTAGCTAACTCTCTAAGCTTCTTCGGATCCCTAACCACCTCTCTCTTCTCTTCGTGGTGCTCGTACGTGTGTTTGCCGGGCCAGGCGGGTTGGTGGGGGTCGATGTACGATCGTTCGGTTTGTACGGTAGTTGTCGGTTTGGTCTGTGCTGCGAATCTGGGGTTGGTAGGGTTCTCTTGCTCGAGCTTTGCCATGTAGGTGGGACGGTTTGGCGGTGGGAGCTTGTATCGTTTCCGGGCTTTCAGAAGTTCCGGGCCGAGGAGGTCGACGAGGGAGGGTTCCTCCAGCGGTGCGGGGTCCGGGTTAGGTAGCCTGTATACATGCGGTTTGGGGATCGGTTTCTTGACGCCGTTCGTGAGAGGGGTCGACCCGGCTTCCTGTGATTCCGGGAGGGACGTCTGCGATTGTCGGTACCGAACGACTTCATCTTCGAGGTCGGCAGGGGTGAATCCGCTTCGCAGGAGTACTTCCTCCACGTCCGTGATCGTAGGACGCGTCCGACGTTGAGATGCGCAGTAGGCCATGGCATTCGCGGCCATGCCCTGCAGGACTGTGTTTGAATCCAATCATTAGCCCCTTCTTCAGTCTCTGGAACCTCGAGCACTCCACTCTCGCAAGCTCCCGGGGTAGAGCGGTGTCAAATACATTCTCCTGCCATCCGCCGCAGACTGTTCAACCCTATCGTGGTCCCTGTGTCGAATCCCTGAGACTTGAGTATCAACGCGACCGACTGCTCAATCAACGGCTCGACGATGGTGCCCGGCATGACCGCAGCAGCATCGGCGGGCATCTGCTGTCTGGCAATCGGTGGCCGTTTCTTCGGTCGAGAGAGAGCCTGAGACTGCGAAGATACCGTCCGCGACGAGTCGGCGGACCCGGAAGCTGCCCCCTCGCCGTCCGGCGATACCCTCCTCTTCTTCGACGGCGGGCCGAGGCCCAAGATATCGGGCGCCATCGGTTGTTCGCGTCCCCCGGCCAGGATTCCGAGAGTCCGTATCGGTCGATTGAGGAATCTGATGGTAACCGTGCCCTGGAGAAGGTACGGGAATGGTCGGGCAGATGCTGGTCGACGGTGGTCTGGCGATGATGGCGATGTTGTCGTTGGAAAGAAGACGGCCGGCGGAACACCCGCGACGGAAACGCCAAGCCAGCCGGCCCAGCCAACAAGAATTCCTTCGTTCCGTTTCAGCTTCCCCACCGCCAACTTCGACAACCGTCCTGCATGGAAGACAGCATGGACACCGACATCGACGACATCCTCCGCGAGTTCGACTCCCAGAATGCCCCGTCGAATGCCAGGGACTACGAGGACCTGCTCAAGTGGTGGATCAATGAGCGGGCTGCTCCCGAGATCCTGCAGTACCAGGACGCCCTCGTCGAGCGAATCATGACCAGAGTCCGTCGACAGGTACGCTCAGCTGTCCATCTTCCTACCACTCTCCCTCTGCTTCGTTCATCCTACGGCGGATACGATCATGATGGAATTCCCTTCTCCGACGGTACGATTTCAGCTAACTAATCCTTAGTCCCTGCCCGGTTGAACCACTCCGGCTGCGTCGAGCAAACCCTCCAGATCGAGCAGATAGAAGACCAGACAGGCAATCTGGACCCTCGCACCAACTTCCAGTTGATTATTGTTCAAACGGAACTCGAGCGTGTGAAGTTCCTGATACGGTCGTATCTCCGGACGCGGATATCGAAGGTACCTACCCCAACCCTACGTTTCCCAGGTCTATGTATATTATATATAAGGCTAATGAATCCAGATCGATAAACACGCTCTCCACATCCTCTCCACCCCCTCCATCCGCCATCTCCTCTCCCAGTCCGAACAAACATACCTGAGAACCCACCAAGCCCTCCTCAACGAACTATACCTCTCATCCTTCCTCAAAAACTTCCCGGACAACCTGAAGAGGCTCGACGACTCCGCCGGCGGTATCTCCATGGTCGAGGAGCCGGATCTGGAAAGTGCGGTGTTCCTACGGGTGGTCAAGGATGTGAACGTCGAGATTGCGTGGGAAGGCGGTGAAACACTCGATATGAGGGCAGGGGACGTATACGTTATACGGTACTCAGCCGTGCAGGAGGCTGTGAAGAAGGGAGATGTAGAGCTGATATAGCCGCCTTGTTTCTACTGGCGTTTTTATGGCGTTTGTGTATACTCTGTCTATATACCGGTTTGATGGAAGGAAGGGTGAAAATTGAATTTGAATAGTAATCTTGACTACCTATCCCGACAAATACCAAACCGCATACGAATCACTGAGTTATAAATCACGCCGCCTTCGCCTTCGCCTTATCCTCCATACCCTTGAACTGCTCTGCAGCCTCCAAGATGGTCTCTTTCCACCCGATATACTCCTTCCCACCCAACAGCTCCTTCCTAGCAATATCTCCCTCAAAAGTACAGGTATCGGGATACTTCCCCGGATCACCCTCCGCAACCCTACCCCTAGCCCAGTCAAACAGTTCACGGAAGGTATCCGCCGCAAGCTGGGAAGAAAATGGGGTAGGTGATGCAATGGTATACCGTTTATTGGTGATCGAATCATCCAATGCGGCGTTGACGAGGCCGGTGGTGAGGTCGTGGATTGAGATCCTATGATTGATATGTATATTAACTCCGATATCATATTGTAAATGGGCTTAAGGATGCATACCAAGAGGGGACGGGGGATAGGGGCAAAGGACTAAACCCCGTCGTAAGGAACCATAGTTCCGCGTTACTGCTGTTCAGCTCCGAGATCTTTTCGACCGGATAGGCTGTCGGTCCGAACTACTCATCCCTCATCGGATAATCGCCCACACAAGTCGTTAACAACCATAATACAACCCCTTACCATAAAATATAACAATAGTACCAATCAGATAAAGAAAAAACTCACCACCAAAGGCGGACACAAACTCACAACCCCAACCCGTCCCCCCTTCTGCTTATCCTTCCACTCCCAAACCTCCTTCTCACTCAAACTCTTCGACGCCAGATACGAGTACCTCAGATCAGACATCCCTTGTTCATAGGTAATGGGATTCCAGTCTTTCGCGGTATACTCTACACCGGGTCCGATACCCTTAACGAACTCATCAACTACGGCGGCGAATGATGACAGCACCACCAGTTTTTGAACCGATGGCGTGGAGGAGATGGATGCTAGAAGTGACTTTGTACCCGCGATGGCCGGATGGATGATTTGTTCCGGGGTTAGGGTGAAGTTCAAAGGCTTTTTATATATACCATCATCATCAGTATCAAATATATACCGTATATACCCCCGGTAGAATTTAAGTAACACTCACACTAGCGCAATGAATCACTGCATCAATCCCCCCCTTCAAAGCCTCATCAAAGCACCCAGGAGCCTCAAGGTCCCCGGTGTAAACGAAGTCAAGTAGTGTATCGATTTTATCCCCGTAAAGGGTACGGAAGTGAGCTCGTATAACATCGACTTTGGATTGAGAGCGATAGGTACCGCGGACGCGGATACCCTTTGAGAGGAGCTGGGAGACGACGTGGGCACCGATGAAGCCGGTTGCGCCAGTGGTGAGGACGTAACTGGATAGATCATAGAATAATTAAAGGTTGTTAGCTAGTATTCATTAACATACACGCGTGGCAAGAGGATGGGATAAAGGGCGATAATGTGGATAGGGGATTACCTTGGTGGCATTTTGAACTTGCGTGTCGGAGCAGAGAGTTCAAATTCTCGTAAACTTAACGATGTTAATATTTGACACGAGAGTAAGAAGCTAATCATGCCCTCAAACCATTAGCAGGTCAGAAGTGCCATAGAACAGGCAGAGGACAAAGGATGCTGACTTCTCAAGTAAACTTTCAAACGCGTACCCCTTATCAAGAGAAAAGAGAAATAATGTAAAAGTCACTTCTGTGAAGTTAAAAAAACGTCAAGATGGTAAATAAGTTTTCTTTTGGAAAGAAAATTGAATATTTAGAGAAGATGAGGTATTCACAAGAGAAAGATAGCTCTTACCCCCTTTTATACCTCAGGAGGATCCGTGGATTAGCTAATTCTTCCTGCTCGTAGACCACTCATTCAAGCGGGGTATTGTTGTAAATTGTGCCCAAGAAACTCGTCCGGAGGTTTGAAATCCGACGATGACTTGCGACATACCACGACGATTCCACCAAAGTCACTGGACAAACCACGGTATGCTTCAAACCCAAGATACTTACACGTATAGCAAGCAGGATTATTCAATTTTTCTCAAAAAATTTCAATAAGTCTCATACAAAGTTTTTATCATCACCACTCTCACCTCGACGAACTGCGGAAACGCAAAATCTGGCTTTCTCCGCAAGAATTTGAGGTTACACACTGCGAAAACAACACATTTGAGAATTTCCTGTTCGGGGTGGCCAATGAGAAGCGGCCGCGGTGTTTCAGGAGGACATGGATGCCATGTTTTGGAGGAGACCGGCTTATGGGCTTATCGATTACGAGGGCTGTCGGCTTTTACGTGGATGCGACGGCCCGATTTCGGATAGCAACTTTTTTCTTTCTGGCAGTTTAGGGTTCGCGGTTTATGTCCTACTGAACTGTAGATTTTCAGTTCTAGATTGCGGAACCAATAGACAGAATGTTTTTTGGCAGAGAAGGAAGAAGAACGAGATCGAGACTTAACTTCACATACCGGCACGGCAGTATATGGCCATATGGGGCCAGTCCGGACCGTCGATAACCTTATCTTCCACAATGCCGTTAGTAAACCGGACTCAATGCAAAGAGCTCTCTCGCGACCGAGCCTGCCGTTGATCCGCGATCTTAAGTGAAGGATCTGTAGAACTAGAACACCGAAGAACTTTCTTACATATCAGACCCGGGTACCCTTGATAGCCGCTCCGTTTGATCAAGTGGCTAGCCGGCTAGTAAGCTTCAACGACATGCCGCCAATTGCAATTATAAAACCCCCAGCTGTAGCCCCGGACCCCGTAGCACATGTCCTACACCACGTAGGGATATAAAATAGAGCCATAATAACCCTCTAACGATAATCGATTATAATCCCGCACCAAGCCTGAATTCAAGCTAGCCCGCACTTCGCATCTACCGCGATTCCAACGAACCAACAGGAAAACCCTTTTCTCCCCACACTTGCATATACCGATACGTCCACCACCCCGGCTGGAAAAGAAATATAACATTGAGACTGGAAACCCGGAACCATGGATTCCTCGCAATTCCGACAGGCTGCGCACGCGGCTATTGATCAGAGTTAGTGCTAGATCCCCGTTTGCCCCCTTGTCTACATCCCAGTCCGGGAGTTGATACGTCCTTTTTATTGCTCCTTATATATATGTACACACCAGCACCTCACATATGTATAAATATGCATACTTCTATTAGTGCCCCGTGAACTAATGTGGTGAATGATTCAATTCGTCTATAATATAGTCGTCGACTACTACGACAACATTCGTGACCGTCGAGTCCTCTCCGATGTCGAGCCCGGGTATCTCCGACAGCTCCTTCCACAGGGTATCCCGGAGACTGGTGAGAAATGGGAAGACATACAGGAGGATATTGAGGCGAAGATTATGCCTGGGATGACCCATTGGTATGCTCCGAGATCTTTATATAGAGATTAGTATATATTCATGATACTAATGATACTTATTCAGGCAATCTCCAAACTTCCTCGCCTTCTTCCCATCTAACTCTTCGTTCCCCGGCATCCTGGGCGACATGTACTCCGGAGCCTTCTCCTGCGCCGCGTTCAACTGGCAATGCTCCCCAGCCGTCACAGAGCTAGAAACCATCGTCCTCGACAACGTAGCTACATTAATCAACCTTCCCAAAGAATACCACTCCACCAGCGAAGGTGGCGGTGTGATTCAGGGTACTGCGTCGGAAGCAATTGTTACTGTGATGGTGGCCGCGCGAGATAGATATATAGCTAGAATGAAGGAGCGATGGGCGGCCAAAGGTTTCAACGAAGATGAGATTGAAGAGAAAGTATGCACGTTAAGAGGCAAGCTGGTGGCTTTGGGGAGTGATCAGGCGCACAGTTCTACCAAGAAGGCGGCTATTATTGCGGGTGTCAGGTTTGAGACTATGGAAACGGCGGTTGGTGACTATGCTCTCAACGGGGGGCTTTTGGAGAAGAAGATTGAAGATTTGGAGAATCGGGGCCTCGTACCATTTTATCTTACTGTTACTCTTGGTAAGTATCTGCCCCCTCTTTATTATCACTAAATATTAACCGTGGAAACAAATAGGCACCACCCCAACCTGTGCAACCGACGACTTCGACTCCATCTCCACCACCCTCGCAACCTACCACACGGCCAACCCATTCACCCCAAAAATCTGGACCCACATCGACGCCGCCTACGCCGGCGCAGCTCTCGTATTACCAGAATACTCCCACATCCCCTCCACCTTCCCAACCTTCGCCGACTCTTTTGACTTCAACATGCACAAATGGTTACTCACAAACTTCGACTGCAGCTGTCTATACGTTCAACGCCGCCGCGATCTCATCGACGCATTGAGTATTACCCCTGCATACCTGCGGAATGAGTACAGTGACCGCGGGCTAGTAACCGACTACAGGGATTGGCAGATCCCGTTGGGGAGAAGGTTTAGAAGTCTTAAAGCCTGGTTTGTGACTCGTACTTTTGGGGTTGAAGGGCTCAGGGCGCATGTTCGGAAGGGGATTGAAGCGGGAGAGTTGTTCACTGGGTTATTGAACGCTCATCGGGAACGGTATACGCTTGTTGCGAAACCTGCGTTCGGATTAAACGTTTTTAGGGTTAATCCTCCTCCGAAGTTGGCAAAGCAAGGTGATGCGAAGGAGTACGCGAGGAGGAGTAATGAGATTACGAGAAAGGTTGGAGAGAGGGTTAATAAAGAAGGGAAGATATTTATTACACAGACGGTATTGGGCAAGGGTGAGGAGGCGATTACGGCTATCAGAGTAGTCGGTGGGGCGCCGGCAATGCAAATTGGAGATTTGAAGAATGCGTTTGACGTTATTACTGAGGTTGTGGATAGGGTATGGGAGGAGGAGGTTAAAGAAAACGAGGCAGTTGAGAGGGAGCAGGTCGAGTTACAGGCGGTTTGATTCGACACCTTAAAGCCTGTTAGCTAATTAGCGCTTGCATGTTCGATCTGATCAATGGAGTACGAGAACATTCGAGCTGTTCCATGTATACCTACTATATATGGTCCCTCGATCCTCAGCCTAGTCGAATATATAATGCAGTAAACCATTAGGGTACAAATATCCTAGTATACAGTATCTAGTGCTTAAGTCAGCACTCAAGTATATAATAGTGACTCATAGCCATAAAATAGCTAAGCTACCCCTCTACTTCGCAGCAGGTTGGTTTGGCCAGTACTGCAGTATGCATGTGCATGCATATATGTGGCACAGCGTAACAATATAATGCCGGTACTTCAGCATCAATTCAGGCAACAATCGCAAACAGCTCTTCCAAGACTAAAAACGTTTAAACGAAACTGCACCGAGTACTTAAGTAGAGACAAAGATTCCGATCTTGTTGATATCATACCTTCATCACCATCTTCATATCTACAGCGTGAGTGCTGAAGCACCGGTACCCAGCCTCACTTGATATCGATACCAGCCTACCTCCAGAATATTCGTCTTCCTTCCACTCTATCAACACAAAGGATCCAGAAATTTCGAAAACAACGTCCCACCTACTCGTGCACAGAGACCTGGGAACGAGACTACACAAAGACTATAATACGATCCACGGCCTACTCAACCCCACCTTCTCAAACGTGCAAACTTAAGACTCGTGTGCTCATAACGACTCTACACCTAAGATGGATACTTCTGAACCCGCGTCAGTTGGGAGAAATCTCATGGATCTCCCAACGGAACTGATTCTAGAGGTTCTGAAGAATATCCCATCACGCGCCCTCGGATCATTCGCAAAATCTTCGAAGCTCTGCTATAACACGTGCCTAACGCTCCGTTTCAAGAGGATTATCATAACCCCACAATCTATTGACATTCTCAACGGGGGTTGGGTGTGTGACCAGAGTCGGGATAGCATCAGGTATGTTTCACTACCTAACCACTCCCTAAACATGCAAAGTGACGATACGTACGGGCTTACCCCGTAGCTTAAATTGATCGTAATGAATACTAATCCACTTCAAAGAACTGTCGTTATCCGGGGCGCCCCAGACTGGACTCCTAAACAGCAACTTGAGGGGCTGCGAAAGCTTATGGATATATTAGACACCTTTCGCAAAATCAAAAGTCTGATTATATCCTATGCGACCTCAAAAGCAATCGAAGCAAGTATCTATGTTGCGCTGCTGGACAGACTATCTCATTATAGCCTCTGTAATACCTTGGAGAAAATCAAAATTAAGGTGACAATCACCTATTTAAGAGAATCCCCGTCAGGCAAAGAATTCACAGACCTTACCTACGTGGAGGGAATATCAGCTCCCAACCAAGAGTTTCCGGGGACGGCGGAGCCTCTTGATAGAACGGAGGAATTAATCATAGGGAAGGCACCAAATTTCCCGGCACTCCAAGTTGTCAAGATCAGGCACGACTTGATGTACTTCTTGGGCTTAGACCCGATGGACTCTACGGACCCTATGGATGCTACTTTCGCCGATTCTAGACCCCCAGGGCTACTTCAACAACCAATGTTTTATTACGCCGCATTCACTTCAGCTCCACAGCTTCAAGAGCTGCATATCAAAACAGAATCTCCATGGCCAGTCAGCACAACCTCTGAACTAGTTGGCGGCGACGCAGCAGCGGGCCTCAGCACAAAGCTCCTAGACATGTTCTCACGGATTCAAGTCTTGAGAATGGTGGGATTCCTCGAGCCTAACGAGGCAAAGATGAAAGCGCTCGCAAACAGTTTCCCGAGCCTGAAAACTTTGGATATCAGGTTCACTGACTTCGCCAGTCGCTCGCATACTTGCAAGGGGTATCCATTCGACGGGATCGGGAGCTTTAAGGGATTGAGGAATGTTAAATTGCCGTGGCTACTTAAGGAGCGAAGACCCACTAATCCAAACGACCTAGAAAGTTGGATACGCCGTTGGGGGACGCTTGAACCTGGTTGCATAAAGAGCATCACCTTTCAAGCAGGAGTGTTGTCCCGCCCGGCCGGGCACTTCTGGGGGTCTAAACCGTGCATGGAATATATAGGAATAGAATTCGAGCCATTCCAAACGGAGGATGGGTGGGGTTTCCGACGGTCGGGAGACGTATCTGCCCATCGAGATTTTGTTGATTATGTTGGGGAAGAATCCGATGATGAAGGCGATGAGTATGGGAGTAACCACAGTGATGAGGAATACCGTGATTACGATCGCGAGGAGGAAGAGTGGTATCAGAGCCAATACCAGTACGGCTGGGCTCAGCGCAGGGCGGACGACATATATCAATAAACCCTACATTTAAAGTCTCGCATCAACGTTAACCGTTCTCACCGACACCATCTGCATTCCGTTTGGCTGAAAAACTTTGCCCGATTCTAGGCCCTCTACCTCTGTGAGAAAAACGTGTAAAGCAGATGCAGCACTAAGACTTTCAAGGATCCCTGTGCTAGGAGTATATTAGATCGCGGACGTCTGTTGCTAATGACTTGTTTTCGGCCTCTTGTATTCTTAATTACTTTTCTAACAAAATACAAACGTCACGATGCGAAGAGACTGATGTGATTGGGGGCTGAAGACTTTGCATAAAGTTAACCACATAGATCTAACCAGGCCACGCCGAAAAGCTGGTTCCATATCGATATTTCATAATTTACCAACTTCAGCGACTCCAATATTACAACGTTACAGCTTTCTCCCACTACTTGCCCCAGATGAATTTATACAATATTAATAATATGCATTCGACGAGCTGCCACCGCCGGCCGTTGCTAATGATTTACATAGAAAGTCTCTAGATATATATATATAACGTTAGTGCTTGTTAATTTATAGATGTTGTATTTTTTGAATATTCCTGGTCGACCCAAGTCCATTAGCCAGTATAAAAATCAAATATTCGTAACTAAGGACTTAGCCACTAGCACTGGGAAACGTTCAAGGGTCCTTAGGTAGGACTAGTAGCGGCTGGTTTACGAGACAATATAAGAGGCTTGCGAATGTCGAACGAATATTTAGAATTGCATATTATATTATTCTTTAAGGTCGAATGATATCCGTCACAAACTTCGTAATCCCATTGGTCGGAAACCTATTCGTTCTGAGTAACAGTATGGATCCTGATTCATATAATTGTAGTACATGTACAGTAGCCTTATTTGCCCGCGTCGTAATGCGCTCTGGAAGATCCCGATGACTAAAACCCGCGGATAACATATTTGCAGATCCGTTTACTAAAGCATGGTTCCCGAGACTCAAAATCCCCGACGTTATAAATTAGTTTAGTAATAATCCCGAACCGCTATTCTCGCCTTGAATTTAAACATTTCATAATATAAGCTCAAGACTGTATTTCACGGTATATATACTCAAACGGGTGCTTCAGCATCTACAGATCAACAAATAACTTCCTGTAATCCAATCACCAACCCCTTGTTATTCCCACGAATACATTCCCTACCTTTTGCCCCCTTTTCCCGTCCCAAAACTTGAACGGGCTCGTGCGACCCATGTCTACCAACCCGGTGCACAATGCAACCAGGCAAGATGCAGTCTGCAATGTAAATGTAAATGTAAATGTATGCAACCTGCAATTGCCCTGGCGTTGCATTAAGCTTGATTTCTTTAGCGGGTTTGCATACGGGCCAGTGGAGCCGCGGGTTTCATTAAACACCACAAAAGGGCCATTTGGGTTGAGCGGACGGAGTCCTTGGAGAGTTCGGAGTCAGTGCGAATGGGGCGGTCCAGCTGGCACGAGTTGAAACGACAGATGCTTGCGACTTATCAGTTCATGATACCATTATCGTTTTTTATTTTTAATTAGCACTGCATCCGTTGATATCCCGTTCGTTCGTTCGAACTCGTCGAAGGAAAACATATCGAGTTAGCTGGCTTTGGTGTTTCAAAAACCCCTCAGTGTTATTATTTTTTTTGATATCGATACTCTTTGCTCAGAGATTATGCACTTGGAATAGCGGGGCTACTTGGGGTTGCAACGTCGACGAGACAGCTAATAACGCGTGCACCCATTCGACTGGCTTTCGAAGCTTCATGAATTCAGCCCCCCTCTGGATTTTTTAGGTAACATTTTTGATTTTTAGATCTTCTTGCTTGATAGCTGAAGGCCAAGTTATCACGGTCGCCATAAAACTCTCGCTTCTAGATGTTCTCGAACCGAGCTGTCAATTGCAAGGGTCTGTTTTGCCACTGATAGCTGGCGTGGAATATCTATATTTGCCTCTCTTGGCTATTGAATCGGTGAACATCTTAAGGTCGTTCTTAGCCTTAGATTGGTCCATCGAATCGACACTACTTTCGGTACCTATTGATCGGTAGGAATATCAGCTTGTCCTCGAGATCGAGCGAGATAGTGCCACGAATTCTACACCCTCATAACCGATATCCATTTTTGTTTGCGAGTTTTTATGCAGAAGCAATTAAGGAGGCTCGGGGTTTACGAAAATCCATTTCAAACTGCATACCGACCAGTTAGACAGTCCGGTATCCTGGAATACCACGAGAATCGCCGTCCGGGGATCGCGTAGGCAATCAAGAAACACACGGCCAGGTGATAGCAAAAATTCAAGGCAGCGGGTGGTTTTGAATCCGCCCCCGTCCTGGTGATTATATGTATCC
Source organism: Arthrobotrys sphaeroides (assembly GCA_036971245.1). NCBI lineage: Eukaryota > Fungi > Ascomycota > Orbiliomycetes > Orbiliales > Orbiliaceae > Arthrobotrys > Arthrobotrys sphaeroides. Next base: position 2,540,857 of record JAJTTW010000004.1, read on the forward strand.
CTTTCTTCAGCCCTTTAAACTCCGCTTCGTGCCGACGCATCAAGTCGACGTGCAAGCAAGGCAAGCAAGAAAGAAAGCTCTATAAGCAAATCTCCAGCAAAACCGAGCCACATGCATCTTTCTAGATCCCGTGTTTTAGTCAAATCTACAACTAAAAGGTAATACCCGGATTCAGCCTCTCTTACGAACCACTCCAAAGGTTTACTCTATCGGATTACTCAATTCAACACAAACATTCGTATGCCAGTTGGAGAAGGTCAGCTCGAATATCCATTCCTGAATGCGAAAACCGCTGCGAGTGGCCCGGCTCTCGCCTGCTTTGCTCTCTGTTAGAAGCCCGATGCCCTTGTCTTCTAGGTTATCCGGTCTGCTCGACACGGCTTATTCCTGAAGGCACCTGTCGCCAACAGTAAGGCCAGGGGAAACCCTCACACCTGTGATACCCCTCCTTCCATCCCGGATCAAGAAAGATCCCTAACAATAGGTATCTGTTGCATTACAGTATACATATATGTATACGCAGGCTTTGTCACCGTACATTATCTCCAACCCTCCGTTCTATGGCTCCATTACTTGCATCGAAAAATTAAGAAACCCGCTATCTCTCAAATCGGAGGATTTTAGTCCATGAAATTATTCTTAGCAAAACGCCTTACCTATCAGAACACCTTGGAAATATGACATACTTGCAGGATGTAATGTACGTGTGTGTTTGGTGTTTTATGTTAGAGATTCGTTCAAATGGGAAAGAAAGCTCGGGGACGTGGGGTGGTTTATTGGATAGACGCCTTGAGAGAAGCAAGGTGTCTGCGGCGTGCATGATGCATAATCCGCTTGGCCTTCTGCATGTATTATGGGTATATCCTGCAAGAGGTGGTCACACGATATGGATGATTGGGTTTAATGGTCGCGAGAGTGGTGCGCAATTCGCTTCGAAAGATTGCTTGGGAAACGGTTGAGCTGCATTTTGGAGATTTGAGATCGCTTGATAGAGCTTGGAGAGCTCACGGGGAGATTTCGCTTTCTTGATCTTCAGGGTTCCCACGGTTCAGGCTAAACGGCTGTGTGTGATGGAAGCAGGAGAAGGATTTATTAGAGGTGTGATGATATAGGTGAAGATCGCATGAAGTCGAGTTTGGAGACGTCGCCTCGAAGATCTTTAGCCATGGAACTTTTGAACCGGTTGACGACATGGCAGAAAAGGGTTGAATCATGACACGAGCGCAGGCCCGTCGCCTAAAAAAAAATTGTGGGGAAAAGAGGCGAGAGTCAGCACAATCCTCGCGTGGGGATGCTCTACGAATGAAGCCGATTTACGTGATATTCGAGGCGCTCCGTTCACGGTCCCCAGCAAACGTAACCTTATTTCTTCGAGCCCTGGGTTAACGGGAGAAGGAATGAGACATGGATAAATTGGGACCTTGGGGTTCGCGTGCTCGTGCTCCTTTCGCCAAACAGGCCGTCCACTCACGCGCATCCGGGGAAGTGGGATGTGAAATCAAGATGTGTAAAACCAGACCAGCTCCTCCACTTCTCGGTGTCCACCTTTCGTTCGCCTCGGGCAATCGATCCTTTTCCAAGGCAGGGAATTCGGGGGATGGAATGGGTATCACGGCACGGCAAGGTGCGGAATACGGTATGTGTGTGCCGTTCCTTCCATTTCTTTTGCACGGGAACTCCTCAAAAGTCGGTCATGTTTGGCTTAGCAATTGAAGTTGTGAATGTATCAAAGGGGATGTTTGATTACAGAGCGGTGGTTGTTTGGGGTTGCACGTTCCATTTAGAGTTGGCTGGGGAAAGCTTGGGGCAACCCTGGAATTCCTGGGCGTGGGGGGTTTCTGGCACCCATTTTCGAGGAAAGAGAGCATGGAGCCTTTCGGCAACGGAGCGAGAGGAGACGTCGCAACGTCCGCGATGGTCGACTACACCCTGAAACGGGTGAAAGAATGTCGCCATACATCTCACGACTTTTTCTCGATGGCGATGGTAGATCGTTGTATGAGGTTGAGAATTTCTGCTTTGGGTAATTTCTGGAAATGATCAAGATGGCTAGATTGGGGCCGGCTGTTCTGGGTTAAGACTTCATGATGGAATGTCTTGGTAGGCTTCGATGCTAGAAAGAAGCTTGTGAAGTGGATATAGCGGCTAAATAACCAAGCTTCTATCGAAGATCCAGAATGCCATCTAAGATATTTTAATATCCGCGTTGACGACGACTCGGAGATCTTATATCCGGCTGAGACCTGGACTGAGGGCATTTCTTCTGGCGCCACGAAGTAAGCTTCAGCTTCGTCGGAGAAATATGATTATCAGACCTAGCGTCGGTCTATAAAAAGACAAAACTGAAAAAAATTCTTGTTAGTGGCTCTGCCGATGTCAATATGTTTCATCCAACCTCAGGATAAAGATATCGTATCCCAAGCAAAAATGATGGAGGGTGTCGATGCTAACGGAGCTCTCATGAACGAATTTTCACGGCATATGGAGCTAAGAACGAGTGCGATTGCGAAATGCTTGAATCCGCGGCGGTCCAATTGAAAAGAATTAGCAATCAGTTGCCCCTTCTCGAAGAAGATGGATGCGTGGGGCAACAGCTGCATTGACATGGATCCATTGCAGACGGACATGGACGAGGATGGTTGACCACCATCTGCAAGTCTTGTGAAAGGCGTCTACCATACCCACTGGAGGTCGCCGGCGGGGTTGTTGATTGTTCGAGCCCACGGAGAAGCAGAGAATCCTGGATGGAACCTGCTGAAAGAAGAGAAGAAGGGAAACAACCGTGCAGATGGTTGTTCTGCTTGCATGGCGCTAGAAGATCGCCTACTGGGATGCTTGCATTCCGGTGTGGTTCATTCTGGAGGAGGCCCGGGCTGTCAAAAACGACTCTGTCGAAGCTCCAGCTTCGTCCTGGGCTGCGAGATCGGTTCCTGCGTGGTTGCTTCTTCCTGTTCTGATCTGGCGAATGGTGTTTTGGCATTGGGGAAGCACAAGGAGGTTGTCTTGAGAGGCCTGTCGCCGTCGGCCTCTGTCCTAAAGCCCAAACCTCAACACCAACCTCCAAGCTCCACACCAAGGCCATATCGAGATAGTGTTATTGGCCCGGGCACCGGAATTTGATGGCTTTGATGGCTTGCTGGAGAGCAAGGTGCAGGCGCAAGCGATTCAGGAGTTCTCCACCAAACAAAGTGACAGGAGAAGCCAACGTGCATATGAAAGTTGTTGGAGTCCGTCCCACTATCGAGCCTCTGGCTTTTCCAGCCTCTACATAAAGTCTCCTGATTCTCCCAGAGAATTTGCCTGGAAGGCACCCTCTCAAATTTAACTACTTTATTCGACTTTGCAAGTCAGACCGTATCCCCACAGATATCTCACGACGATTCAAAACAGGCATCAGAAAGGTAATACGCGGAAAGTGTGCGAAGGGTTTGAAAGTGATATTAATATCGAGGGCTGTGGAATTTCCGGACTGCTCGGCCTCTAACATCTTGCATCTTGCCTCCCGCGACAGACAAACATAAAAAAAAATAAAAATAAAAATAAAAATAAAAAAGTCCACGATCTGACGTGCGCGAAGACCGAATCAGTCGACCACCGTCAGCAGACTTGCTCCGAAGAAGGCAACAATCGAGGCTTCCTGGCCGAAGGTCATAGTCGCATATAGCCAGCATCAAGGATCGCTTCGACAGTTCTGCCTGGGAGCATTCCGCAACCAAAACAGAAACTTTAAAAAAATAACATCGGCCCGTGGAGTTATAATAGTCTGATATATCGCAGGAGAGTCCGTATTTTGCCAAAGTGAACTGAACATTGATTTGTGCCGTAATTGGTGCTATTGGTGATTTGACTTTGCTTTGTGCGGAATATCGTGTCGTCGCATTCAAATTCCATTACGACGTCCTGAATAGAGAGCATCCTAAAGGGTAGGTGCAGTGATGCTGTTTTTCCTTGTCTTCATTCGATTACCTTATCACCGGTATACCATACTGCCCACCCCCACGCGCTCGTCGTGAATATTCAGATTCGTCTACCGTTCATCTTCAAAAATCATACTCTGCATTCCCCACATTCCTCACCCGTTTCACTGCGACCCATCATATCGCCATAAGCCTCCATTTTCGCCGCCCGCATCTTTGCTAGTTGCAGTTTATATATCCTGAATTCATCAGTGTCGACCGCTTTGGCGGATAAAATGGCGGAGAGTGTGTGTTCGAACAACCAAATCGTCAGCGAATTCGCGGCATCGGACTGATCGCGAGACGGCCATCGTGAAATTTCCAGACGAGTCTCTCAGACGCCATGCTGAGTGGTTACAGGAAAACAGCCGCGCGAAGGATGTTTAGGCGAAATTGCGGATGATGTTCCGAACGATGGACAGGACGGGGGCTCGAAAGGGGAGCAGATGTCACTGCCAAATATAACGCGGTCGTTCATACGTCATGGGCCAGCGATTCCTGGCCAGGACCCTTTCGCAGCTGCTGCATTTCCAAGCGGGCATCTGAACGGCCGACAATCATGTCAGCGAGTTACAATCACAGGCCGGGACAAACGATTTCCCATGTCCGTGGTCGAGAATGCCCAATCGGTATCTTTATGCAACGAGCAGGAAAAAGGAGACCGAGCATTCCCCAGATCCTTCCAGTGGGATAACTCTCCATGCATGGGATTCGATATTCGGCCGTGGTATGGAGCTTGAACCTGCCTGGGCTGTTTTCAGGCGATTCTTGCTCCATGACGTTCGGCATCGCAGAGGGCTTGCCTATGACGGCGATAAACCTCAAAGTCTTCGTCTAGATCCTCGTTCCTTCACGGCGGCGTCTTTGCATGGCAATTTCATATATTAGAGCGGATTTGCTGACAATCTCTGTGGGGTCCTCGTTCAGACTTTTTCAGATTCGCCTCTCAAGCTTTGGCAGTCGAACACTCAGGGCCTTGAGTGACATCTGTTAAGCTCAAGATACTTAATATCCGCTGCATCCGTGGACCCTGACTTGGTTTCTTCGACTTCGACGTCAGTTGCAATTAGCCTGTCTCGGTTCTAATATAAGAAAGAGTCAACGTCAACGTCAACGACCGACACGGCCGTCGTATCTCCAAAAGCCGATACAACGGTGGCACGGAACATACTGGAGACATAAACCGGTGTCAAAATCCGGCCAGCAGACCACGGAGCCTTTCGCTTGGGCGCATTAGCATTTGGGGAGCAGCAGAGCGTGCCAGTGCAGGATTTTGGCTTTCGGCGTTTGTGCGCGCCTTGGAAAAGGCAAATTGGCTGCTACTTACGGAGTAAGTCCACCACCGTATTGTTCCCCCCCTCCTGGTTTAAGGGTCCGCGAGGGTCCTTCCCACCAGCATGGCATTCCCTGGGACCCGTTTTTAATTTGGCCGACTGGAGAGGAAGAAAAAAAAAAAAAAAAAAAAAGGAAGCAGGAGGGCGCCTGACATTGCCCAGTCAGAAGAAGCACCCCCATCTTCCTGGCCAGCCTCGCTTTCCCTGCCCCAGACATTCCCACGAGCTGCTCCATCTGCACCGAACTTGAACTTGAACGTTTGGGGCCTGGAGCTCCGTTCGGGCCAATCATTCAGGTTCGAATTTTCATACGCCGAAGTGGTACTTTTCGGTGACCCCAAATTGCACACATATCTGAGGTCACCCCGAGTGCTGCTGCTCCCACCCTCATCCGCTGCTTTGATGTTAGTTACTTTCTTTTCTTTTTCGGGCCGGGAAACCTTCACACACCTCTCAACTCTTAAATATCAAACTCGCCCCTTCCTCTCACGAAGCTTGCGATACCGCTATTAACATCATCATCATCTCAAGCTCACAGTAGTTCACATTCACATTCACATTCACGCACATTCAACCTCATCCTCGACATCGCTCATTCGACCTTGCGTTGCGTCCCCTGTCCTCCATTGCAGATCCCAACACACCAACAACGCATTTCTCCGATCAACCAGCTCTTAACACTCTCAATCCAGATCATCGAGCTTGCCGTCTCGATTCCAATAAAGGATACAAGATACACCAGTCTTCACTATATAACCCTAGATCTACACATACATACTTGCGGCAGTAGAGCAGAAAGAAGCCACCGTCGCTATGTCTCTGCTATTTGTTCCCAGGCCGCGGCCTGACCAGTTCGAAAACTCTCCTTGCCACTACGAGCCTCAGGACGACCTCGAATACGTGCCGTTGACATCTGACGCTCTTAAGCAATTGGCTGCTTCTCTACCGCAGCCCATCTCCACAGTGCGGTATTCTAACCGGGAGAACAATTATCTATTCTCAGACCGAGAATCCGTGTACTGTCCTTCCCTGTGCTCATCGCCAGCATCTGCTACATCGTCGACTAGAGTGTCGATGATACACACACCCGACGAAGGAACACCGGAAGTTGTATTTGAAGTTGCACCCCTCTCAGTACCACCGGAGAAGATGGCTCCACCTCGGCACCAGCCTGCAGGGAAGCCTATTGAGAAAGGTGCCATAGACTTCGATTCCATGTTTGATATCGGCGGCGAGGCCAACTTCCGAAGGCACTCCACCGTTGAATTCATGCCAGAGTTTGACCAGATCGATGACAACTATGTTCCCGACGAAAGGACAAGAGCCAGGTTGGAAGATGAGCGGGAGCTCGAGAAAGCCAGACTCCTCTGGGAGAAGGAACTGGCGGACGACTACCCAGTTACACAGGCACGGAAACCTGTCATGCCAACCTCGCTGTGGACACCTCAACTCCGGCACATCATGACCTCGGACTTTGTCCCTTCTCCCAAATCCACCACTTTCGAAATCCCCGTTTCCAAACCTGACATCGAACCGTCGGCAACCTCTGATTTCTTCCCGAGGACTCAAACCTCAGTCGGGTCGCTGGATACCAACGTCTCTTCGGCCACAGACCTGACCGTTCCATCTATCGGTGAGGACGACTACGTTGAAGTTGACACCGAATTCGTCGACACCATCTTCACCTACCTATCCCTCAACCACAACTCCATGGCTCGCAAGTTCGACGGCGAGCTAGCCATCGGATCAGGCTTCCCGATCGAAAAGGTCCGGGAAGACCGAAAATGTGCTTTGAAGGCTTATATCGAGAGATACATCTTCCACAATCCCGAAATCTCGATTTTGTACTAAATATATTACACACTTTCCTTCCTTCCTACTCACTCGAAAGGGGGCAGCTGGTCCCTCGTTTTCCTTCATTGCACATATGCAGCCGTCATTCTTCACACATTCAAATCTCTAATTGGGAGGACATCCGAAATTCTCAATACCAGTTCCAGTTCCAAGCACTCATTTTTCACATGAAAGTTGCTCCTTTTGCTTCCCTCCCAAGCCACCGCATCGGCACATCTTGATTCATCATTTTCAGTTATTACGGGGGATATTTGTCTTTCCACGGCGTTTCACTCTCCGGCGGCATCTGCGTTTTACAGTCCGAATTTCCTGATCAACATTTTCCGAATACTTCTCGACACATATTTATGAAGTCCTTTTTTGCTTCCGGGTTTTATTTTCTCTCTTATATACTTCTCAACCATTCTATACTCTTTTAATCTACGGAGGGGATTTACCCTGCCGACATTGAAGCAGCAGAAGAAGAAGTGGATTTATCAAGTTGGTTGGTCTTTTAAAGACTTGAAAGTTTCTATACATCGAGCCATAGAGCTTTGGTCTTTTGATGCAGGAGTTTTTTTTCACGAACGTGCCTATATTCTTTTTTTTGCAGAATATGGCCCTGATTCAGGGTTAACTTTATTTCAAAGTTTATTTTTTTCTTGTTTTTTTGTTAGTTATCTGTTGGTTGAGCAAGATACCAGTGTACTTTAGAGTCCTCAGAGTTTGTTTAGAATAGCGATCAGACAGCGAGCTAGCGGGCATACTTGGAACCATGGGATGGATTAGACAGAATGAAACGAAATGAAATGCAGGAAAACCTCGAGGACGGTTTTCGAAAGTTTACAATCAATCAATTTCCAAAATCTTAGAATTGGAGTACTTCATCGCTGGAGTGGAAGGGAATTACTCTGTTAGGAGCCTCCTCCTTGCCCACCCACTCCGAAAGCAATCCATTACATAATTTAACACCGTTTTCTCGCGATCAACTCCTGCTCACGAGCTCGTCGGATGGTTTAGTTCCAACTTGAGATTTCTTTGTTTCAGCACTAGTCTGAAGTATAACGATTTCAATCAATCCCATTCCAATGACTTGGGACGAAAATCGAAAGAGAAAGAGAAAGAGAAAACAACGCCAACATACATACCCTTTCTTCCAAATCAAATCCCTGCTGCAGTCCTCCCGGCCCCGCGGTGAATGCGTTTTCTCAAAAATTCGACAAATCAAAAACTCAACCTATGACCTCCCTCCATCACTTTTCTTTGCTCTGCACCGGAACTTTCACGGGGAGGGGAAGTGAAAGAGGGGTAACGTACATGACAAAGTCGCTGGTCCGTTCAAACCCGTCGAGCTCATGAGATGTTGGAGGGGTAAAAAAAATCTCTTAATCCCTTTGGATCTAGACTAGGTCAGGTGAAGTGAGGTGAAGTGTTTAATCCAGCGGGTAGGATATCATGCATATCATCATACAAACGTGCCGCGCATTGCTTTGTCAGATACCTACGCACGTCATGTACGCAACGTTAACTGCTCCTCGGTTTTTACACTTAACAATTTTTTTTTTGCTGGTAGCTTCTCTGCAGCCTGCGGTGCAATGTACTGTAATGTCTGCCTGCCTGCTGCCAGCGAAGAGAAAGAGCTCGAGAGAGCGGGAATAAAAAAAGTTGACTGAATTGGGGGATATTCCGGTGCCAGCTTCCAGATTTGTTGAGATGTGGGATGAAATGTTCATCCGCCTTCCGATAGTCTACGTTGTTTTTTCCCTACAAGTTAGCGACTCGTGATCGTAAAACCGCCGTGGCTCAGTCAGCGGAGCTGGGGGGAATACGTAGCGTGGTGATGTATAATGCACGGCCCAAAAAAAGCCCTAGAGATGCGAGCGGGCCCTGCCTTGTCCGCACCGCATATCATGCATCGGATACCTACCGACAGCTGCGAACGGAATACTAATATCAATCGATATCTCAATCATGTCAGCAAGGCTAAGGATGGAAGGACACCTCGGTCAAGGGATCTGAATCATCGTTACACATGGGACGAAGGAATCCCCGGTATTGGTTGTGTACGGATTCCAAAAGTGAGCATGAGGAGGCGATATAACCGTACTGTCCACTATCATGCAATTGTCGGTATTTTGGAGTGCGTCCTGAGGCTCGTAGGTATTTCCGAGGGCAACGGGGTGCGGCGGCGGGCACAACCGCGCCCGTGCGTGGGGTTACGGTTGGGTAAGGAACTCGGTTAGGAACCGGCGGGCCTAAAACCAACATCATTCCACCTTTTTGTGACCCGGAATTAAACGGGGGCGAGTGCGTGTTTCTCGTTCACGCAAAATTTCGAATGCGGCGGATACTTTTGGATTGTTATCACTGTCACTGTCACCGTTACCGTTGCTTTCTGGTTGAAGGGGAGAGAAACTATCGTGACTTTTGTAATTTTTTCCTCGCAATTGTTAATTATCACGATGTGATCCTCAAAAGTATGTTCAGGTCAATTCAGGCGACGGTGATGGCGACGGATGCGGACGACCAATTGATCAGGGTCGTGCAATTGCTCATGTGGCTTCTCGGATGCATACGATAATCTGACCAGTCCGCGGGCGATTGATTATTATAAGCCTTTTCCCCTCCGGCGCACCGGGACAGCCTTATACCTAGGTACTTACTTATTGTGGCTCTGGATCCTAAGATCCTGATTTACTCATGTTTCTTTCTATTTATATTGAACAAGGTGATGAATTAAATATCGGACGTATACCGAGAGAAACGTATTATGCGCGAGCGCTTGTGATACCGTTACATCTCAAATCCATATTCAGGTGAGGCGGCTGCGCTTGTGGTTCACGATGTACATTCGACGCGAAGGCGGTTCGATGCACGATGCCATGTGAACTTTTTGATATGCATATATGATGATATAATCATCCTTTTAATTCAGATGGTTATTGGATTTGTCAATTGAGATAATAGCCGATTCGATACTGCGCAGGTAATACCAATGGATACAATCTTCGAAAGTATCGAGCAGGTATACCAGATCTCAGCCTCGAACTCAGACGTCTCAGCCCTAGGAATAGCCTAACCTCCATGATAGGTATCATCTCACTCCACCAGAAAGTCCCCAAGGAGAATTTCAAAATTGTATCCCACCACCGGTATATCCCACCCGCCGATCAGACATCGTGAGGGTGGTATCCGTCGAAGTTTAGACGGAGCTGATTTCTTATTCCGACTGAAGTTATATATTTGGATTTAGTTAAGTTCTTCGGGTGAAAATAAGAAAACAGGCTTAAATTGGTCTCGTTGAGTTAAACATGCATGGACCTAAGCTTAGAGTTTTAAAGTTAATTTTTAAGTAGTATCGAAGAAGATAAAGAACGTCGTGGAAGCGGATAAGCTTCAGCTCCCCTGAATCATGTCAATCACCCAGGCCAAAGTTTAAACATGTTGGGATCATCCAGATTGATCGATTCCGATTCTGTATCATTGAAAGGTGTTTCAAAAAGCTAGAAATCCTGATATTAGAGTTCACACGATACTTAGGGTACTTAGGGTATGAGGTCATTCAGCCTCAAAGTCAGAAAATGATCGAAGATGTCTGATATTCAATACTTAAGTAGATATGGGAAATATTCGAATGCAGACGGAAGTGAGAGAATATCAATCGGTATGGTGTGATATATCGGCAGCGGAGGGATGCCGAAGTCAAGCTTGATCAGTGAGATCGATGTGAATCTATAATTCGTCTTAAGTTTGGTTTCGTGCGAGAATATTATCGTAGATTGTGGTATACTATAGAGTCTAGCCGGATTGAGAGATACTATACCATTGGCTTGAGACGGTTTGGCCAGACTAGGCTTGAGAGCGGATAGTGGGATTTTGATCGGATCTGGAATTAATTTCGAAACGTATATGCATAGATATCATTCGTGGAGTAGGAAGCTCGTTATAAAGTATCCACCTCATGCTCACCGTATACGCGCATAAACCGTTCACAAAAGATATCATCATTTCCCTTGCAATTTTCGGACTTGATTTATTCCTTAGGCCAGCTTCAGGGCCAGCTGCGTACTTAGAACCAACTAGCTCTGGATTTGCAAGAGCAATTTGGTGCATCCTGCAGGCCTGATCTCGTACCCAGGTACACCCTAAATATTTTATTGATAATATAGACGTCTTTGCGGCTCGTAGGCTATAGAGGCGTCCATAATTCCCTATTGGCATGACTGATTATAACAAGACCGTGACATGATCATGTCTGTAAGAATTAGCCTGCTGAATACACTTGAAGTAGTATCCGTCCGGATTGAAATTAATGCCTTCACTTAGATACAAGCGAAAAGACACTGTGTTTTAGAATTTAGTGAATATGAGCGATCTAAGCGCTCTACAATATCTGCTTGGATATCAGTATATATACAGTTTCTATCAGGGTATCCATCTATAATCTACGCTAAATGACGACTTTTCTTAAATTAGCTGAGCCCCAAACAGCTTCTAACACCGACTATCGTCAGTTCTCTCTCTCCTCTCCCTCAGTACCAACCCGAACCCCCTCTTCCCCAATCCAAAACCAAAACCACCCACCATTCTTCCTCCTCGCCTCTCCCTGCCTCACGCCGGCCCCTTCAACCCAAGCACTAACACCAGCCTTCCTAACCACAGCCATCCGCATATCCCTCTCCTTATAAGCGTCCGAAAGCCTTATATCAGCATGAAACGGCGCCACAACGTCCCTGGACAGGATAATCCTCGCGCTCAGAAATTTCGGAGAGTAAGTATAACACCCTGGTAGATGACGAGGATAAGCTGGGGTGTTAGTATGGGGATTTGCCTGGGTAGAGTGCTGTGAGATGCCCGTTGGGATTATGGTGTTTGTTATTATTACGTTATTGTTGAAACGGGATTGGATGCTGAGGATGTGGGAGGTGATGAGGTCGTAGCGGGCTTGGAGGGAGAGTTTTGGTTCTGGGGGCTCTTCTGGGGGTTCTTTGGGGGGATTGATTTTTTTATCTTTGTCTTGGGAGGGAGACTGGGAGGATGGGCCTGAGAAGAGGGCGGAAGGGGTGGCTGTGGAAGCTGCTGAAGTGGCCCGTTCGAGCCAGTAGAAGGCGGAGATGCCGTCGATTATCAGGGAGGATAATGGACGGTGGTGGGAGGAGTGAGAAGGGGACGAGAGGAGGTAGTCTGAGATCGATGAGAGGGTTTCTAGGAACTGGGAGGGTGATTTTGGGGTGTATATGTGCAAGTGGGAGAGGGAGTAGACGGTGAGTTCGGTCACGTCTGACGGGGTTAGCGAGGTCAAGAGTTCGAGATACTCCCTGATCTCTTCATCTTCGACCTGTGACGACGGTGCAGGATGGATATTTGGGATATCTTCATCCTCATCATCGATAGCTTCCTCTGTGGGGACTCCAGGCCGCTGGTTGGACTCGCAGAACTGGATGGCGAGTGTTATGCGTGACTGGATGTATGATTCGATGATCTCTGACAGACGGGCGATGTCAAACCGGGAATCACAGTCGATGAAGACGACGGCGCCGTCTTTGCCTTCGAGGTTTATCCCGTTCCAGGAGGGCGGGAGCAATGCCATGCATGTTATATAGTACAACAGATGGGTCTTGCCAGCGCACGACCCGTCGGATGATATTTCTACAATGGCCGGCTTATCACGGGGCAGCTGTAGTTCATCCGACGGTACATCAAAGGACCCCACGAGGTGCTGGGAATGAGCCTGAACGATGGACTGGTTGTGAAGATGGTCGTGCAGATGGGGCCGCAGAAGGGCGTCGATGGGGGGGATATGAAGGGGACCGTCGGATGTGTTGTGGTGTTGGGCGGCCAGTCGGATGTCGCTGAGCAGCTACAACTTCTGTTAGCCCTGCCGTGATATCGATCCGTTCATTCTCGAGAAAGCATCGGAGACAGAGGTGATGGCGATGCTGTTTGGACGGTAGATGCTTACATTCGACAGGGTCTCCTCGCTCTTCCCGACTTCCATCAGCAGCCGTCTTCCCAGTCCCTCGTCGCCGGTCTTCGGATTCATCCCTCCGCCGCCGACCTCCGTCGTGATGTCCTTCCCGCTCGACAAGTTCCCGGCATCAGAGCTGCCTGCTCGACTGGCTGCTCACACGGCCACGACGACAACGTCCGGCCCTTACGCTGGCAAGTCGACGAAGGTGGCGAATGCCCCGATCACGGTGGGCAAGTTGGAGAAGGAATGCGTGCTGGAGAAGATGATGCAGTACGATTGCCAGGTGGTGAGGATGCTGAGCAAGACGGGACTCGATCTGGGCGACGCCGGAGTCAATTGCTGGGAGATCGAAAGGCGGTTCTGGAGGTATCCAGCGAATTCCCGGATATCCCTCGTCTGTGAAGGTGAAGTCTCGATTCTAACCGGTGCGTGTGTATCTGTAGATGCCAGGACGGACTGACCGTCGAGGGCACGGCGATGCAGCGGGCCTGGGCGGATGGCGGGGAGTCCCGGCGCCGGTCGATGGAACTGGTCAAGCAGCGACTCGAGGCGCAGCGCCAGAAAGCAGCGGAGCGGGAGCGGCGACGGGTGGAGAAGGAAATGCGCGAGATCTTTGGACCGGGCGACAAGTTCTGGTAGCTTCATCTATCCTGTAGAAGAGAGTCTGTGTATCTTAGTCATGCTGTGGGCGAGTCGAGGCGGGTCAGAACAGGCTAGTCGATGCATTGACGCCGGTTTCGAGCGAGCGAATCGAATCCTGGCTGCTGCTGCGGGAATGGCTGGCTGCCGCTGTCATGCCATTCTGCCATTCCTGTATTTCAACCTTCTCGCTCCATCCATCGACATACATCTCATCTTCATCAGCTGGCACTTCGGCTTCATTCGAAGGAGAGTGCTGCATCTGTGAGCGAGAGCGGGTGCCGTCGACGTCGGTACTCCACATGAATTAACCGGATTCTATCAGCCGAAGCCGAACTCCTAAATCCTAAACCTCACCAGGCTATATCCTTCTGGGGACTCAGTGACGCCGCCCGCATGGCAAGCATAGTCGAGGCTGTCGACCGCGAGGGCTGGCTGTCGCGCGAACAGCAGCATTCGCAGGCTCACCTGTGCCCTCGAGCCGATGGCATCCAAGGCTCGCAGCTTCTTCGGCAGTCGGAGACACCGGGGCTCGCTGCTGCAGCAGACAATACAGATTGTGAGTGTTCCGTGCCTCCCTCGTCTCATGCGCAAGCGTGCTTGGTTATAATTAGTTGGAAGCGGGGTTTCTAACATTGCTCTATCTCCCACGTTAGTGACACTGAATTCGAAAGGATCCAGCACAAGTCCCGAGTCCGTCGAGGACGATGACGGCGATTCGAGCTCCTCGCAGAAGCAGCAGATATCCTTCCACAGGACCAAGGTTGCCGACGGTCTATCGCATGGGGAATGGGACGAAGCGGAGAGCCACCTGTCGATTCTATTGAAGGACTTCGACATCAGCGACAGTCCGGACATGCAGATTCTACAAGCTATGTCATACAACTCCAAGGCACGCTGGCAGGAAGCTATGGACATCCTGAAGGACTTCAAACACCAGTCGTCTTCGGAACCGGAACTGTCGGCTAGGGCGTACTATGCGAAAGCGGTGGCGCTGTACAAGCTCAGGGACTACGAGGCGTCTCACACGAATTCTCGACGAGGCCTCGTCGTCGTGGAGAAGCTTCTCACGGGGGAAACCCAGCAGAAGTACAGGTCTCAATTCGGCGACCTCGCCGCCCGTACTCTCGAGGACCTTGGGAACACTACGCAGACGGCTAAAGCCGAGTTCTACAAGTCTTTAATTCACGAATCTCACGTCGAGGATCCGATCCTCCTGGTCACAACTGTCTCACAGTCCACCGTCCCACCGACGGCCGAGGAAACTGAGGCCTCAAAAGCCAAACTTCTCGCCGATATGCAGAAGTACCGACTCTCCTTCGGGCACGACGGAAAAGTTCTCGTCGGCCGGCAGAAGGACATCTTCTACGCCCTCAACGCCGCCCTGGAGTCCGACAACCTCCCCTTCATGACCCTCATATGTTCCAACGAGTGGTGTGCGACCCAATCGTTGCGTGAATCCCCCATATACTTCGACCTTGACCCACCGATGCCCCAATACGCCTGGCGAGCAACGACACTCCTCCATGTCGTCGCCGGCAGCCATTCCAAGTACTCCGCACCGATGGCTCAATTGCTTCTCGACAACGGCGCAAACCCGCAGACGACGTTGTTCGAAGGCATCACCCCTCTGCACATCTGCGCCCGTCAGACGAATGCCGAAGTTGCATCGGTCCTCATCAAGAACGGGGCAAATATCGAAGCTCGCAGTATCACTGGCAAGCCGCCGATTCACTTTGCGGCCTGGAAAGCATCATGGAACGCGGATGTCAGGATCCTGAAGATGCTGATATCGGCCGGTGCGAATATCAATGCGAAGAACTCGGGAGGGTATACTGCACTGCACTGGTGTATGTTTGACGGAAGGAGTAGTGCGCCGATCGAGGTTCTCCTGCAGAGACCTGAGATTGACAAGTATGTGAGGGCGGGAAATCACAAGACGCCGTGGGACATCTTCTGGGAGCACGAGGAGGAGTTTATGGAGAAAGGAGAGGAGAAGAGGGTTCAGATTCTGTATACGCTGAAGAGATATGGCATCACAAGATGATTGGACCACAGGTAGGCTTGAAAGGCGGACGGTGAGGGGGTGCTTGTGATGTTTTTTGAGCAGGCGTGATTTCTCTTCTTTTCTTGGTTCCTATATTCGGGCGATTTCACTAAATTTGTCTACGGCGCAAGGGAGTCTTCTTGGGTTGACTTGATTCTGATATCTCCGCTTTTTGAATTCCGAATTCCGTTTGCTTGATCTCAAATGTCAATATACCTCTGTCGACGGTAAAAGTGGGCTGGCTTTTGCATGCCAGCGCGAGAATGATATTGCATGCTTCCCCGTCAATAACCAATCTACCCGCACAGCTTCGAGGCCGCTTTCATAATCTAATTCTCACCGGCTGTTCGAACTATATTATTTTTCCAAGATAAATTTCGATTTCTGTCATTTGACCAATACCCCCATTCCCGTTCCAGCCACATGACAATTCCAGCCACATGCCGAGTGCCACACAGTCATGTGGCAAAACATCTTTAGTCACAGTCACAGGCAAAAGAAAAGGTGGCTAGCGTCGTTGTCATGGGCTATTTTGCCCGCATCGAAGAGTATCGAATGCGGGCGTTCGGTGGATGGAATCGAAGAGGGCGTACCTGACCCGCTGATAGGCTAACACAAAACCCGGGTTAGTTTTCCCTGGTCGTCGCAGCTAAGGAATCGAATCGTCGACCGAGAACCGCAGAGAAGTTCGACGGGAATTCCCATGCCCTCGCTCAATCAAGGAAAAGAGCATCGTGGAAGCATTCAACGGCTGTGGCCAATGCGACCTCGTCCATTTGCAGAGCCCGCCGTCGTCGTCGTGAGTCCGCTGTGGCTTTTGCGCGAAAATCACGCTATCTGTGACGGCATCCCTGCCCCTCAGCGATATCATCCCCAGACTTCCTCGTTGGGAAGAGCAGAAAATAGAAACAGCTTGCTTGGCCTTCGCCTTCGGGATCCCGCCTGGCGACGGGCGGCCTTTTGACAGCCTTGACAGCACGAAGCGGTGCATTGTGCGACAAAGTCTTGATTGAATTGGATTGACCGAGGAGCGGATATTAATATCACGACTGACGTTTTCATGTTGGCCGAATTCGAAGTTCTTAGCCTGCATTCCTCGACAGATTCGTGCACTCAACTTACATACACCCTGATGATGTATCTCCAATGCAAGGGCACTCCTTCACGAAGATAATACGCAACCTGCTCAATCGAACACCCAGAACAAGCAGCCGGTCACCAATAACAGCTCCCAGACCACAGCTTACGCAGGCCCCGGCTTTCTTAGCTTCCTTTCGGCTCTGTTGGGTGTTGCTAGGCGCGAAAAAAGGGCAGGGCTCCGTCTCGACACAAAGACACAAACAAGAGCACAGCCGCCTTTTCTCCCCGTCCAAACATCTTCAATCTCACCGACATCCAACAGAAAGATCTGGGCGATAAGATCGAGCTAACACCGCTTGGGTTATTTATGATTTGTGCTTGCGCCAGTATCAGGACTTCTCGGGAGGGCTCTTCCCCTAGATATTACGGCTGTTCGCTCGCTCGCTCCTTCGATAGCACTAGCGCTGCGATACTATACATCCGACCCATAAGACTTCCCCATCGAGGCTGACAGGATTCCCTCAACGCTCGCATTCCCGCATACATACACTCGTACATATTCTTGGACGCTTTCCAGGAAGGCTCATTGTCGATATTGACTCCATAGTCCCGAATACCGCGGCGGTGTGACGAGGCAGTCCGATTTTCGTGCGTCATCCTGGTTCCTGTTTGTCCTCGCCTTCAGGCCGTCTGGGCTGGCCGCCGTTTCTATTCATTCGATTCCTCCACGAAGGATTGGTGGTAGTCAGTCGGTACCCATTTCGAGTTTCAGCCGCCACCAAGGAAGAGATCAAGGGAAGATTTCCTTCCTCTCTTTCCTTTTTCTTCTCTTCCTCTTTCCTTTCTCTCTCCTCCACCCTCGTCTTTCGCTTTTCGACTGTCCCGGACGTTTTTGGGGTATAACCGCTGTACTAAGACATCACGATGGAATCTGAGAACATCGAGCCATGAAACTTTTAACGGACGACTCTTTCATGACACCGCGATCCATATTCGACAACCAGCTTACTTGACCCACTTTTCTCAAAATCCGATCAAGCCGAAACCTCTAACGAAACTACTGCCGTTTTTACTTTATTTTTTGCTCGTTCCCCACTTTCGCTCTGTCTGCTTCTTTCGTTATTTTATTTTTGGATATTCAAATTATCGCTATTACGAGTTTTCTATCCGGACACGATCAAAGCCTCAGTCTTACACCCAAAACGATACCCAAGCTTTCCGTTTCCCACAATTAACCGCACAGCATCCTTTACGACAAATCAAGCCTTTTTTTTCTTCTGATCTTGCTTCCTTCCTAAAATCTCATACTCTATTGTCTTTTCTTCAACCCCATCCCTGAAGCCTTTGCGTTACAATTCTTATCCGTTCGCTGCATCGATACTTACTACCCATCATGACCCACCACCGGCCCTCCAAACCTCACAAGCTCTTACTCTCCCCTCTCATCCTTCTTTTACTACCCACCTTAACACGTGCACAGATTTCACAATATTTCCCACCATACCTAAGGAATTGCATCGACGCCTGTGAACCTCTCTGGAGCGTCAACTACGACTGTGCACTTGACGGCCAAACTAGCGTCGACTGTCTCTGTCAATCGAGGTGGGTGGAACAGTTCTACGACGGCGGTACCTGCACATGCACAAGCGATTATGAGGCCCAGGAGTTTAGGAATTGGTTCGAAGGGACCGGCGGGTGTAACGCCTACGTGGAGGCGAGGATAAGGAACAGTTTGACTTCGACCCCGACTTCTACGGTTGAGAGTAGTAGCAGGAGCAGCAGTACATCGGAGGAGGAGACAACGACAACATCGAGGAGGACATCGAGTAGTAGGACGTCGAGTAGTGTTGAAAGTACGACTACTTCGGACTCGGACTCGACATTTACAACCTTACCGTCGACAACGGGCACCAATACTCGAGGAAATGACCAAACCAGGTCGGCACCCCCAACGGGTTCGCCGACCCTTTCGACCCCATCTGGACAAGGCGCATCTTCATCGTTCATCAATGATCAAAATAAGAGATGGGTAATACCTACCATCACAATCGGTGCATTAACAGTCGTTGGCACCCTCGTCTTCGCATTCCTATTCTTCTGCTGCGGGTTCTGTCGACGAAATGGACGCGGTAGCTATTCAAAAGCGCACAACCCATCGCTTGGCGGAAGCACGCTCGCCGTCGGCGAAGTCGGCGCGGCAGCGGCTGGCGGTGCACTAGGAAAACGGAAAAAGAAGCGAATGTGGCTCTCGACCGTTCCGTTCTTTGGAGTTAGGAAAAGCAACCGCAGCGATGGTAGTGGGGATACACTCGTTGGCGACCCGTACGACTCACAGAATCCGTACCAGTCAGCGAATTCGATGGTCGATACTGGGTATTATGGTGCCGGGGCGGGGTTGATGGGGATGGGCGCAGGTGGAAATTACGTACCTTATCAACATGGAGCGCCGTTACCGCCTATCGACGAGGTGCAGAGTATCGCGGAGAGCACGGTCACAAGGGATAGAGGTCTAGCCCATGGGAGAAGTCCGCTGGCCGAGGAGCCCGACGAAGGGTTCAACTTTGGATATGCGGAGCAGCAGGGGGTTACCTCTTACAGCCCTGTCGGCAACGGTGGTCGGGAGAGTATGGTCTTACCGCCCATGCCGGTTGTGCAACATGGTGGGTTTGGAGAAGGGGCGAGTTTGATAGGTGCGGCGGTTACGACTGGTGGTGGTGCTGCTGCAGGGGAGGGTCGGAGTCGACGGGAAAATGGTGATATGTCGAGCTTTTCGAATCGGTATGAGGATTTGACGACTAGACGGATGGATAGGAGGATGTTTGATCCGTTTGGGAACCCTATGCCGATGCCGATGGATGGGGGCGGTGGGATGGTTATGAGTATTCCTCGGAAGGAGGTGCGGAGTACGCCGACTACGCCTGTAGGGGAGCAGGTCAGGAGTATGACGGTTAGTCCGCCGGTGAGCAATGTTAGTGTCGCTAGTAGCTCAGGATTTGGTGGTGGAGGAGGGCCTTTGGCGGGGAGAGGGGGAGGGGCTGGGTTTGCGGGATTCCCCAGAGCACCGGCGCCGGCGGGGAGTGGACTGTATACACAACAGCCGGGAAGACGGCCTGGAGACTACTATGAGGACTATAGATGAGCCTTGCATCCTTTCATGTCCGTTTAGCACTTTTGTTCTTTTGGGTTTTCTGTTTCATTCGTCTTTGGAATTTTAGTTTTGATACCGATTCACGAACCTTTTTGTGGATATCTGGTTGTTTTCTTGCTTCTTTTTCTCTGTTAACCTGAGCTCTCGACTTGAGATGCATATGCATATGATCACGAAACTTGTGGCCATGATTATATTTGTTGGCGGGTTTTGTGAAATCCTTTGGTTGTTCTTTCTTGGAAGCACAGCGTCTGGCCTCGAGACTATCTCCTTTGGTTTAGTATTGATCGACTTTATGTACGCACATTCATGGTGGTACTGGGAGACGCTATCTAACTATTTCTGTCTCTGGCTCTTTTCCTTTATCTACCCCCCTTTGTATTGATAGTTTCAAAAGGAAAATGCCTGTCGAGCTTGGTTTTTGATGGCGTAGATGTTTTGGTCATTTCGACGGGTATTCAATAATTTTCTTGTTCCGCATTTCATAGTAGTGATACGTCGGATTCATAATGATATATGTATACAACATCCCCATTGTTTAGAGTCTGTATTCACATAGTGTAGCTTTCTCGATTCCGTGATGTTGTATTGAGGTCTAGCCGTGCAATATGATATTGGCCAGTCCAGACCACTTTGGAGCAAAAAACGCTTGTGTGTGTAACAACCATTTCTGGAAGGGTCACTTTTCCAACATTTTTAACAACACGCAACGCAGTTTACGAAGATTTTAGATTAAAGCTTCAAGGTCAATACAAGACTGGGATGGTAGGAAAAATGATGTAGAAGTAGCGGCATTCAAATGCTTGCTAGATGATTGTCTCGTAAACCAGCCACTAGGTAGGTGTAATTCCCCATAAAATGTGAGTTTAAAGGGGCAGCTGTCTAATGGGTTCCGGCGGTGGAGGCTGCATTGATTCCTCTCCCTCCTCCTCCTCCTCCTCCTCTTCCTCCTCTTCCTCCTCTTCCTCCTCCAATAACTCCAACTCTTTCTTCAACTTCTCCAACTCTTTTAGCTTCTTGAGCTCCTTTTCAAGTTCCTCAAGCTCCTTTTTGAGCTCACCAAGCCCTTCCTCTAGGTCCTCCTTTTCTTCTTCTGCTTCTCCTGGTTTGCCGCAGTAACAGATTTGACCACAATATTGAATGAGTGGAACGGCTCCGGTGGGGTGACCTCCCTGGGGCACCTTGCAACCATACATTTGTCCCTGACGAAGTTTTGGACTACGTACGCATTCACAGTCCCTTTGGCAGAGCTGGACGAGCTTGTGATAGAATGGTCTGGTCTCAATCTTTCCTTTCGAGAGTTTTGCAGCTACATTGGGGAAGGATGGGATATCGGCCCACCTTAGGCAAGTGCCGGGGGATATGCTAGTGGGAATTATGGAATAGTCTCCCGCAGAGGGATTTTCGGGACGACCAAGGAGGACGCTGTTGTTTTCCGGGCTTTGTGGCTCCGAAGATGAGACAGAATCGGGGCCTTCGAGACCCGAAGCGATGTTGAGATCAACCGCGGGCGATTGATCGGATGGGGTTTCTCGTTTATAAACTCCACCTGAACTTGAGCCCCCGTTCCCGCCGTAGAAACTCGGGCCCCCACCAAAGAAGCCGGAACCCCCACTAGACCCGGGCCCGTACTTGCCCGGTCCCCAAGGGTGATCGCCTCCCGGCCCCTCCAAGTAGTAGGGCCCCGATTTGTCGTCTATGCGTGTACGGTGTGGACTGTTATCAAGAGGCGTTCCGTCTGCGCGCTCTGTAAAGCCTATGGCGAGGTCGTAGTCATCGGGTACCAGTTGTTGCCCAAGTTCAACGAGTTGTTGCCCAAGTCTCCTATAAGCCCAATCGGCATCGTTATTTTCTCGTATAACATCTGGGATCCTGTTTATAGCATTTTGCCATACATGAAAGGGTACGGGGTTTAATAAATCGCTTAAATCGGCGTCCGGTTGGTGCAGTGTGGCCATGCAGAAACAACCCCACCAGAGCTGGCATCTCAAGACAGTTACTGGCCTCTTACAGGTAGCCGGCTGCCCGCGCCTTGTGTTTTGTGGGTATGGAGGTTGGATAGCGGTCATTACACCATCATCCGAACAAAGGCAGGTTCTGCAAATCCGACCGGTGTTGTACGCCACGCTGTAGATATGCGTTTTTTTGGCGTGAGATTGGCCCCGGAAGTCCGGACGTATGTGCCCTGGAATAAACTGAGTCCCAGGTATCGAAAGGTTAGGATCATCTCCGAGAGTCGGCCAGGGAGTATTGCCTGGTCCAGCGGCCAGCATCTGCTGGGGGGTCGGACACCACACCGTAGGCTGTTGCTGATAGAAAAATGCAGGCCTAATCTCAGTTCCGATCCGTTTATCTTGTTTCAAGGTCGGATCGTTTCTTGTTTTCGTCGGCGATCTATCTAAGGCGTCCTGGGGCAATTCCTCAGGCTGTTTTGCGGGATTTTCTGGCCGAGCGCTATTGATTGCCTCTGCGCTTCGTTCCGTCGTCGATTGCAATGCTGCCCCTTGAACAGCGGTGGTGCTGGAGCTTGGTTTAGGATCTGGGGGCGGAGCCGTAGTAGGAGATACCTCTTCAGCTCGGGCCCAAGGAGCTCCCGCGTTTAGATCCGGGTCCGGATCCAGGTATCTGGCTGCCATGGTATGATTGTTTGAGACAGAAATTTGCCCTGAAGGCGTAGATTTTAGGCCATGACGAAAAGTTTCTCCTGGCTGGCCGTCCGTGCACGTGGCCGTTGTTGAGGGACCCGGAGTTTCTCGCTTCTTTCGTAGCGGGTCCGTGGGGGCCGTAAAAGCATTGGGGAGGAGATAGAAGATCAAGAGAAACAAAAGACGATTCATATGCATGGGCACTAAACAGGTTATCCTTTGGTGTAGGTACTTAGATTCGACTCAGAATATAGGGTCTATAGTAGGTTATGCCGGAATTGAATATGCAAAAGTGGCCCACCGGGACTGGAATAAGAAAGAGTGATCACCCAAGTGGCCCAAATGATTGGGAATGGGCAAACAGAATTTGAACTATAGATGCGGGTATCGTCCCCGTTACTTAATTCTAAAGAGACACTTATATCATGGCTGTTTAGATTTGTGTGTATCTGCTCTAGGAGGGACGTGGACAGTTATATAATTCTACGGGAGAAGTCCTATATATCGGGTTGTCATGAGAAATGAAATGGAGCAGTCTGTGGCAAAGGCACCAACAGTTGTGGTTGGTACAGCTGAAACTTGGAGGGCAACTATACTAGTTAAGTAGCTAGTAGGTAGTCGGTCTTTCCCAAACGTCCGCTAGGTGATTAACTGCTGTGCTAGGAGACAGGTGCTTTTGAATACCTTTTGGACCCTGATTGTAGGCAATTTTCGACTCCAGCACTGTTTTAATACCGTGTTGCATGTTGTGGCGTAAGCCAGTCTCGTAACTGGTTATATATAACGTTGACTAGACAAAGTCTTCGAGAAGCGTCCTTTCCCTGTGACAGGAGTTATGTTGGTTATAATAACATAATCTAGCTTAGGAGTTTCGTCTGCTTCGTTGGTGTTTTAGCTGACATGCACCAAGGCCTATATATCAAGGGCTAATGGCCAACTAACAGAATTCGAGGGTCGTTGGTAAGGCGGAAGTCGTATTCTCGATTGCGAAGGACGATCTTGGCATACCTGAGAGCTTGCTGTTTTAAATTTCCTGTCGTACACTCAAGGGGAGACTTCAATTGATCAAAAGGCCCACGTGTGTTATTTTGTGCTCTATAGGGCCTTTCACTTATCTGATCGCGATCGATCTAGTCCGTGAGCGAGTTACTACGCGTATACACACTTAGGCCAGTATATGCATGCATGTACTAGGCCAACCAGTAAATAAGTTGCTAAGTCGTGTGATCATTACTAGAAACTCGAACTGAAACTGGAACAGTTGGTGGCGTCTCATACCTAGATCTCATGGTAGACTAGTTTCCTCGGGCGCCCAAGCTTCGAGGGGAAGCTTCAAAGGTCCGAGGGGCTCCGGCCTATGCATAGATGCCTAACTACTTTCCAACGTCAACTCATCTACGCGATCAATCTGGCCACACTTCTCACGTATATACACCATCAGATACCACTGGCTTCGCCCATAGATGCCAGTTGGCTATTTGTGAGACAAGATACAGGACCAACATTAATGAGAGGTTACAGGTCGGCAGAGCGGAGTGCGCAGTTCAGATTGTAGACGTCACGTCTAACATTATAGTACCAGCGGCTTACGCAGCGTGTCTAGCGAACAGTTCTATACCATTGCTAGTTGGTGAACTAAGTACTTTACCTACATATCGTATAGTATCTAACGTCGCAGATCCAGATCGTACCCAACCGACCTAAATTTCATAAAGATATCTTAGGGGTGAGCTGATGTCCAACCGTGACCATGCCACATAATAATTGTTTTAACCTCAGGAGGCAAAAGTATTATACATGAACCCGAAACAGAGTCTCGTCAGTCTCGTCTGGTTTGGATCGAAGATCTAGGATGCGGCATTGCAACATGACCTTGATGCGTTGGGTGAAATGATGCCTCCAATAATTAGAACGATGCTCCGGAATTGCAAACCAAAAGAAGTTATTAAGTACTGCTAACGTGAACATGAAACGGATATATATATATATAGCGCAAACAAGGCGATGTAACAAAAGAAGCCCATTACTTGCTTATGACACCGGTGTCTCCTGGCGCCTCGACAGGGTATGTCGGGGCGTATAATTCAACCGGTGGGATCATTCTTCCTTGCCCTCCCAAATTATCCGCTGACAATTCGCGATAATAAACCCCGTTCTTTGGGTACACCTTATCCGCATCCGGTGGTGTAGGAACCGGTTGATCCGCGGCCTAAGTACGGAGAAAAGATACCTTGTTAGCCAACAGAATTCTCTCCGGGAAATGATAATCGAGGGATGTGATATATTTATACCAGCAATTCTATAAATCTATGGTGTGGTCGTACCTTTCTTCTCTTCTTTGCTTGCCAGAATATCAGACCTAGTATTATGGCGATGAGGGCGACCACTCCAATCACGATACCGGCAATAGCACCGTCGGAAAGCTTTTTTGGGCTGCTGGGGGGTGTAGGGGTCGGTCTTGGTGGCGGTGGCGGTGCCTCAATACGGACATATCGGGCGGCGGACTGAGATTCTAAATCGAGCTGGGCCATGGAGAACTCGTTGCTACGGTAGTTTGCGGTCAAGTAGATTTGCTATAGATATCCGGGACGTGCGTTAGGCATTTGTAATCAACGACAGGTATATAGATCAATGAACGGGATTTATATACCTGAAGGAAGGATCTTCCTAAAACATAGCGACTGGCGTTATCGACTGGTCTGAGAGGAAGGTATCTCAGTGGAGAGGCCGGATCGACTCCTTCTGTTGGAGCGGCAAGAAATAGCCAATGGGCTGTAGTTCGAAATATTAGCGGCCAAAGATACGATAATAGTCCTGCCCTCGAGTTTTCAACATACAAACGCTGACAGAGTTGAAGAGCCAGGTATCGCCTGTTCCGCTGAAGTGGAACGCCAGAGTTGACTATAGGCGTATCGTTAATACAACCTTTCCGTTCGTAAAGCGCAAGTATTCAAGCAACTTACGGCATCCAAATTCTTATACGCTGGGGATGACAGATTGTAAACGTAGTAACCAGACCCCCCGATCGTTTCATTCCATACCGCGCCAACGCTCCGTGCGATCGTATCGGTGATATCTCTGGGTAGCCAGCAATATGGAGTCGAACTATCGATCGTGACTTCGATAGGCTCGGTCAACAAACTCGAGTTTGTTCTAAAAGTTGTCTGATTTGTTGGTCCGGTGATGTTCAAGAAAAAGTAGTCGATC
Source organism: Arthrobotrys sphaeroides (assembly GCA_036971245.1). Taxonomy (NCBI): domain Eukaryota; kingdom Fungi; phylum Ascomycota; class Orbiliomycetes; order Orbiliales; family Orbiliaceae; genus Arthrobotrys; species Arthrobotrys sphaeroides. The sequence goes on from JAJTTW010000004.1 coordinate 2,566,717, forward strand.
GTTGCTTTCATCGTTGGTCTTCCGTTATCCACTAGAGCCATGCTGTGGTTTTGCACCGAGCGCGGTATATATTTGGATTCGTCGTAACCGCCAAATACCAGCTGCGGTAGCCTCAACCCATCTCCGGATCCGGTATTGTAGGCCCATGTCGGGGAAGGTATCTGTCCTTGCAGATACATTTCCATGGTAAGGTTTCTTAACCCCAAGAGACCGTTATTGATCCTTGAGCTCCGTACCGCCCCGATCGATACATTTGCAATGCCGGGTATTCCACCTATGGATACCGTATCCTGGCCCGGCGTGCCACGGACTTCGATGCCGTAGGCTTGTCCGTTTACTATGACACCAGCGGACATATCGGCACCTAGTTCGGTGTCTCGATCCGCCGTAGGTATCCATGTCGAACTTGATGTTTGGTTGTAGGCGTTTCCACGGCCTAATATGCAGGCTTCGATGCCATTACATGCATCCGGTGTGATAGGAAGAATGGTGTCTTGGAGAGTTGCTACTGTGAGGTAAACTTTTTGCGGCGGAGTGCCGATTTCAACTTCTGCTACCGCCCATGGGCCGTCTGGTCCGTACCTGTTTTATATCAGACGGCATGTTAGTTGTACGATCGCAAAGAATATATATCAATGGAGCCATCTAAGAGGCCACGGATGGAGGATTACCCACCATGTCTGACCAAACTGCGCCACGGCAAGCTCGATTCTGGGAGTAGGGGTAGCTGTAGTCGTAGAGCTAGAGGATGTCTGCTGGGCGACCGCTGCGGCCAGCGCTGTGAAGCCAGCAAATGTTGTGAATGTTCGATGCATCTTGTCGTCGGGTATATCGGGAAGTATCTTTTCCTAACAATCAACAAGATCTCAACTGAATGAGTCTCATCAATCTATCCTCCAATATTCTTACACAGGATCGGTATAATATTAAGTCTCGGGTATGCTGTACTTTTCAACGTGAATAATCAAAAAACAAAAACAGAACGGTCATATATGCATAAGGATCCTAGGAAAAAGCGCAAAACATCAAAGATAGGTCGTGAAGGAAAACCAAGAGATCTGGAAGCGTTTTCAAGGCGGGGAGGGGACCGGTGGGTCTTTATCTACCACGCCGCCCAGAAAGATCGAAAGACGGTTTACAAATTTATCACTGGCCGGTGCAACTATTCCGCAATTTGCATCTCACAGGGTTTTCCGGTCCCACCCAAAGAAAGAAACGGGAAAAAACCCCAGTTCAAGGGGTCCATATAATCCGCCCCCATCCAGCTGCAGATATCAATGCATGTTCGCTGCAGCACGTTCGCAAATACCGGCCTCCAAATGCAGGCTTCCGCTTTGTGTTGCGCCTGTCGTCCAGCAGCCTGGAACTTCCCGACTTCCCCAATCAGAACCCCCCAGTCGTTGCCCACCAACCAACCACCTTCGATCCTGCATTGGCCACCACTGCATCGATTAGTTATTCAGGATGAGGATGCCCTTCAGGTGTGTGTCTATTACTGTCTTCGGAGGGTATGATAGCGGGTCTGCCCGTTTGGTTTTATCCGGGGGGATGTCAGCACACAGTTAGTCTGCATGGTTTGATTACTGAACTCCAAGACCGCCCCTGTTAACATGGCCTAGGCGTAGGCTGGGCACGTCGCCTTCCCTTCGAAAACTCAAACCTTGCGAGGATGGAACGGAGGTCAACATATAAAAAGCCCGGTCTATGCAGGGCTAGCAAAAGAGCTCGACTGGGAAGCCCCTCGCCTGCAGGCGCAGGCATGGCATTGGCTAGTGTCACAATCTGGACGTTCGTATGCAGTGGTCCGTTTGGGGGAGGAGGTTCGAGTCAATGGACCTCGATCGTTGGAAATCACAGGGTCAACGTTCTGTTCATCTTCGCGATTCGCGATAAGTTGCGGTGCTGGCGGTCTTGACTTCTCTGGCCATGGTCAACAGACCCGAGAGCGAAGCCATTCAACCGTCGGAGCAGCTCGGCTTGTCCGCCACGGGCAAGTAGATAAAAAGCACACCACCTACTGGCAGACTAAGCTCCGCAGTCTCGTAGGCGGCCAGGTTAGCTAAGCTGTCCCGTCCAGTTAGGTAAGCCACAGCGGCCGAACGTTGCATCCTACCAGGCCCCTCGCATACATATCTGACGAAACATTTATAGAAAGATACGAAACTGAAACGAATAAAAAAAGACTGACCCGGCTCGCTAACTTGAGTAGCTAGCGAGGGGCAGTTTTCCTGAAGTGGGACCGTTCATGTCAGGTTCTAACTAAGTATACACGATGTGGTATAACTGATAGTTTCCCGTCGGCCAAATATCATAATGAGGGCTCGTCTGTTCAGATATCAGATACGAGAAAGTCGACTGCCTTTCGTCTCAAAGGGCCCACGTTCCCATGCCTGGAATAAAGCTACTTACTTACTTACTTACTCACTCACTTACCGGAGTGGCCTAACGGCATAAGCTTTTCTAGGCACTCCCTGTTTTTCTCGTCTACTCTCAAGCCCCGTCTGCAGCTGTTGTGGTACTCGACGGTAAGCGTGTGGTAATTTCACAGCACCAACGCAGCCATGACTGAACCTTCGCAGAAGCTACCGCATTCGTTTTCGCGGTTGGAGAATAAGCGGAAAATTATCAATCCCTTATCATATCATCTGAAGAAATCTTTCCAATAGGAATCATCGATGCGCCCTTGGCGATTTTAGATGTTTCCTTGGCCCTTAAAAAACAGGGTCTTCTCAGTACTTACTTAGTCTATATCTTCGGATGATAAGTTCGTTATTTCACGCATGGACGGTGTCGATACCTTCCACCCGGAACCGGGCTGCCTTTAAAATTTGCGTTTGCGCATGCAGCTGACTGGATACAGCGAAAAACCTTAGGCCTGTGTGACTGTACATACAACTGTGTATTAAAGTCTGGGCCTTGCGTCTTTTCAGCTGGCTGCGTACTAGGGCTGTGCCTTAGAAGGCAGTCTTAGGTTGCGGGCATTGCGGCGATAGCATCTTCGGATCGTGATTCGGTCCTGAGTCCGAGCTTGCGAGGCAGCTTGATCCTGACCGGGGTCCTACCTCGCATGTCTATCTGGAAGAAAAAAAAAAAAAAAAAAAACAAGAAACAAGGAGCGAGGGTTCCAGCACCGAGTCCATGAGACAGCGAGCATGCGTGCACATGGCCCTAGTGGTTTGTGCTTGGGAGCCCAGTCGTAATCCGAATCATACGACTTTTTATGTAATTACGTTGCCAACTTTCAAGATTTGACAGGCATCTTTCTGAAATGATACGCACAATATAGTATATAGTGCGACTGTGATATGGGCTATCGGCGCCAATGGACCGGAATCCATGGGGTGCCTAACTCGAGACATTTGGAGTTGTGGGGTTATAGAGAACTCGCAAAAGATAGGGTATCATCTTGCGCTTGACATCTGTCTGAGAAGGACCGGATGTGTTCCAAATCACATTATCCGTATATTGCGTATCCATAGACGTCGGCACCTTTGACTACCCGTAGACACCCAGTCAAACGGATGCAAAACAAAATCCGAGGCCCGCCGCCGTTCTAGATTGGTGTAGATGATACCCAAATAATCGGATTTGTCAACCCTCCACAGCCCTCATTGCAAAGCCAACCCGATACTCCCGCTGCTTCTTGACATCATCGTCCTCAGCCCACCACACTCCAAATGTTGGAACACAGCATACTCCTTCGCGCCCAACATCTGCAAGATGTCCAATTAGGCTGTCGGCATGCTGCCACACCTCAGGGCTTAGATACAATGTCAAGCTGACAAATTTATATCTCTCTTTCTGCAACGCCGACACTTTGGCCATAATAGCGAGAATGCTATGGAGTTCTTTCTCCTCTGAAACCCCCCAGATAAGTTGGTGTAGGCCGAATGAGACGGATTGATATTGTAATCCACCGCCTCGAGCTTGTGATCTCTCAAAGTGTAACCTCGGTGAGCTCTGAATAGATGCAGCCGCGTCACCTCCATCGCTGTCGTCTTCATCCGCCGCCGCCACAGCTGCAATTCTGTCTAGGAAGGCTGAATCCACTCCTTGACATGCAAATTCAACGTGAGATCCGATGGGCAGCTGTGGCACTCGCACAATTATCAACGGCGGTGATACCTTGGAATGTGAGAGCGCTGGCGACCTAATTTCCTGGTCTGATTTTTCGAAGTAGCCTTCGTTGGCTTCATCAACATCTTCATCCTCCTCAGTGCCTTTTCCCTGGAACCAATTTCTCCAGGCGGTTTTCATGACGCCAACGTGCTCCTCGTCAACTACGAATCCCACACCCCCCAACCACCCGTCCTTCCCATGGATATTCATTTCTCTTCCCACCCTAACCATACTTTGCAGCGCTAACACCGCTTCGCCTTTCACACCCTCGCCTTCCCAAATTTTCATGGTCTCTGGCACCAACCCGATCATTCCTGCGACTGAGACCACGCCGCTAACAGAAATTGCTTGGCTATATGGTCCCACGTTCGCGGGTGCCCAGTAGGATCTGCTTTGCACGTGCAATGCCTTTCTAACATCTCCCTCATTTGGGATATCAATCGTTGTAGAAAGTAGAACTCCGATATTTTCAGGCATGGCGTTTCCGATGGCTACGCAGACGCGGGAGGGGGGGTTGGGGAAACCGGAGAAGTATGACGAGTAAACTTTGTTTACTGCTTGGAAGTCATCCATCGATCTGAGGAGGAGTAAGGTGGAAGTAATCTGCCTGACGGTCGAGGAGTATTTCGACAGTTGTACTTGAAGTTGAGAGAATATTGATTCCACTTGGTTCACGATATCCCTAGAGTTGCTGTGAATATTGGCGATGTATATGTTCCGCGGGGAAATGTGTACTGTCGTTCGAAACGGCTTTATAGCTGGTGCCGGCGGCAGGGGTGACGATACATCTTCAATCGTCGAAGTCTCAATATCCTGTATCTCTTTCAAGATACTCTCAAACTCAGCATCCAGTATCGGCGGCTTCTCCGGCACCACCGTCTCCTCCTCTTCCACATCCACCACATCCGTCTCCAAGAACCTGGTCCAGGCTACACCACCACCCTCATTCACAACCGCACTCTTCACAACCTCCACTTTCTTCCACCACCCCTTACACCCCATCACCAACGTCTCAAACTCCCCTCCCTCTCCTGCCACGTTTCCACCGTACTTCTTCTTTATACCTTCCAACGCCATGCGAGTCTTATAATCCGCGACACTACGCCCAAGCCATCGTTCGTCTAATCCCAGACTCGCGACTTTTATTATCCTCGCATCAAGACCCACCACTTCCATTTCCTGTAATACTCTCTCCTGCTTCCTTTGCCATAGCCAAGCGATTGATATCAGTCCTAAACGTTGGCATACACTCTCGACTCGAGTACGTTGGTATGATGATAATATAGCACCTGAAGAAACCGCTCTTAACTCTGGTTGTTTGATTTTGATCGAATGTAATAGTGCATATAGGTTTTCTATTTCATCCTCCTGTTCGTCTCCCTTCTTACTACCATTGCTAGAATCAGTAGCAGCCGGATGATATGATAACTCCTGATTTACCGAGCTACCGGTTATCGGTGCACGGTACAGCGGGATACCCAATATTGAAGAGTAGTGAGGGAGAACCGTGTGACCGACGGTTTGGTACATGAAGGAGTTGAGGTCGTCGGATTCCTCATTGTCGGAGGTTTGTGAGGACAGAACGGGAGGGTGTAGGTTTGCGAGTGCGATAACTTGGAAGCCGTTGGCGTTGCTGTGAAGGAGGGAGAAGAATGAGTCTTTTCCGCCGGATATGAGGGCGACGGTGGGGATTGGAGATGTCATGGTGAGGTGGTGGGGCTCTGACAATTGCGTGCAGAGTCGGGTCCGTGGTGTGCTATAAAATGACTTTTCGCAGTTAATATGGTTTGTGAGAGAATACCTGTATGATTGAAAAGGAATATATGAACTTACGATTCATGCTGGTGGTGTATGCTAGCGGTTGGATTCGATCGAGTGAGGGGTGGAAGGATATCAGATGTTGCTTTTATATGCGGCAGCTCGCAGTGCGGCAAACAACTGCGCAGCGGCATAAAAACGCCAAAACTTAAAGATATCGGGCATTACTCTGAATCGAAACCGTAAACTTCGAAGATTGAGAGATATAGTATTATAAATTCGCATTATCGTCGGCATCGTCGGCTTCTTCTGCCGCGTCTTCTTCATCGCTTTCATCCAGATCCTGCAGCGGAAATAATAATATGGCTGCTACTCCGCCTAATCCATCAAGCCTAACTCCACTTTCATGGATACTACTCAAAACCATAACTTCTCCGGCCCCGCTGGCCTTCACTTCCTCTACCATCCTGACATATCTTCTCCTCTCTTGCATGTCGTTACTCCTGAACAAGCTGTTGCTCACTAACAATGTTGCGACTGCACCCTTCTCTATCGCTCTTTCGACCTCTTTAGGACCGTACCAGGCCTTATCTTCGTCCGTCTGCATCATCTTGAAGAAAGATTCCATAGCCTTTGTCTCCTTCGCATACTTTGTATCCGCTAGTCTCGCGATAACCGCAGGACTCTTCAGAACTTCGTTTAAAGCGTGTACATGTCCTGTTGAACAATGTACTGTTACAAACTTTGGTTTAGCGCTCATGACAACCTTGTTGTCTGTCTTTATGGCTTCTGCAAAGATATACTTCTGTAGCGACTCGGCTAGGAATCCGGGTGATGCGAGAAGGACTACTTTTAGGTTTGAAATGGGGAGGTGGCGGAGAATGGATTGGTAGATGGTTTCGTAGAACCTCTCCATTGCCTTTTCGAATGCTGTGATCGAACCCGTGCGCTTTCGAGGGATCGATACGTCGATTCTTTGGCGCAAGACGGTCATGTGCTCTGTTATCAAGCAGATATTTGCCAGACCTGCATCAACACCACCAGCTATTAGTCTTCGAATCCCGCGATATAGTGTCTGTAGCACCAATTCCAGGATTCCAAATACCCTCGTGCAGCACAACAGCTCCAATCTCTGCCTTCTCAGCTGGATCACAAGCCTCCCTCACGACTCCCAAGCTGATGGAATCCCACTCCGCCTTCCCAACCGTGAAATTCCGGTTGAGTTCCAGGTCCAACGTGTGATGTGCCCCGATCTTGACATACTTGTTCTCCTCGCTAATCCGTCCGTTGATATGGAGCTGTCCGGCTTGGCTATCAAAATCAACCTTGTCGACCGTGATCGTGAGGTTCATATGCACCCGGGAAGATGACGTGGAACCCGTTGATGACTCGGAGACTATGCGACGGACGGCAGAGGCGCGAAGGGTGTCGCCGACACGGATGAGGTTGTAGGCGTGCCACATGTCCTCGGGCTCTTCGGGGTAGAGAGTGACGGTGCCGCTGCCATCGCGCTCGACTTGCTGCTTTATCAGACGCATCTTTCGTGGCTGGAGTATGATGGTGATGCAGGTACGGTGAGGATGAAGGTCTGCGGTTTGGGCTGGGAGGTTGTGAAGGTGGCGGGGCTGGAGATGTGTTGTGGGATGTGTTGTTTGGCGGGGTTGGTCGATACACACAACACATCTCTGAGGACTCGCAGACTTCGCGATATCATGAATTAGAAGTTAACTCCACGATGCCTCTGACTGCCATCTTTCGGCCCTCACTAGTGCCACATTCGATAGGACGGCAACGGCTGACTAGGAGATGATACATTCCAGATCCGGGTCTTACAGTCACACTGTCGAGGACTAACTGTCAAGCAGCAATTGCTCGCAATCCGAGCGCTTCAATTGATGTATACACACATGTATCGTAACGACATTGTTCGAATCCCACTTTTCCAACTTTTCATTATCAACATTAAAAAAAGGTCCAAATCCCTTTATCTTGCTTGCGAATATCCTTTTAAGGCCCCCCAAAAATGTAACTTCAAATTCCGAAGCGCATGCAGGCCAGTATCATATCGACGTTTCAAAACATATGCAGACGCAATGCACACTCGGTACCCAGATTACCTGTCATGTCGACTAATCCTCTCGTCGACGGTAAAACATGTAGTAAGAATCCCAAATCCCAAAAAGAGCCCAACCAGATCCTTTGCGGTTTGATAAAATAATAAAACAGACAATACTCCGTGTTTCTCCTCATTGTAGTCTCGCCAAAAAAAGCCGTCGTCGAAAAGTCCGAGCCCAGTCAATCCAGACGCAGTAAGCATGTCGGCAGCTCCACATGCAGCCAGCATGCATCGACCGTCCCCCAGTCTACTCCTCATCCGGCTCCCACCTCACCATCTTCTTCTTCCCCTGCTGATGATGTTGCTGCTGCTGCTGCTGTCCGGACGTCTCACACCAGGCGCCACACGCAATTCTCACTGCATCTTCGTAGTGATGATTCTTCACACTTTTATTTCTTGCGACACCGATGTCCAGATGCTGCTGTTTTTCTGCGTCACTTTTTAATGTTGTTGTCGTGAGACCTGGTTTTGTGGATTGGTCCGCTGGGGGTGTAATAGGCGGGCTCGCTGGCATCGATGCAGGGGGGGAAGTACTAGTATTTGAGTCTCGTTTTATTATTCTCGTGCGCGGGGGCACGCAGCGTCTTGCTGAGCTCCGAGACCCAGAACGAGGCCGTCCATTGCCAGACATCTTGTCTGCACTTGTCGGAGACGTTGGACTTGATAGAGGAGAGGACGGTGTCGAGGGTGTCGATAGAGGCGAGGAGACAAGGGAAGATGAATCCGAGGGGGGTGGTGAAGGGGCTATAGGCGCATTTTCAAGCGGCGACTGGATAGTCGCGGGGTTCGGAGACGGGAAGGGAGGAAAGAAGCGCAGCATGGTTGTCTATACTCCCCGGCGACAGTGTTTTATTGATCTCGATTGACTATGTATACTGTGAAGGATCTCGATGCCTTTCACACGGGGAGGTAGCGAGGTCGTGCGACTACGCCTTCGTCGAGCCTCGACAGGAGATTAACTTTGTAGATGTTATGTATAGTATAGTACAATCGGTGCGGATACCGTGATACCCAGGTAGAGATTTGGCAGATACCGTTGGTCAGAGAGTAGAATATCGCAGAGACCCGAGTTATCTGGATTTTAAAACAACGGAGTTAATGAAAAGCGGGTAGTTGGGAGGAGTGCTCGAAGACTGTCGAAGTAAGGTTGAAGCAAAGTAATCTTCCAAGAGACTGAATCAAGCTATCGGGAATGCATGCTAGTACATATATCCCGTCGAAGTAGTTCAGCCCAGCCGGGGTCTGGAGAGGGGGTTATGCAGGAATATGACCCCAGACCGTTTCCTAAGTAGGCGGTACCTCAGGCCTAGCCCTGCAAGCTTGAATCGACATGGGAAGTTGGGCTTTTCCAAAGGATCACGGTCAAGAACTCCCCTCCACGGATTCATGCGCTATCGATAAACAAGGGAGGATATATCTGACGTCTGGGAGGGCGCTAATACGCATTGCATGGGTCTTGACCACCCCGATATCACCTCGACTTTATCGCTCACGGCCTGTTAATTGCAATGCGTCCAATTGCATATTGGATGCGCATCATCATGCCTCGACCTCGAGCTCTTCCAGGCAGATACGGGAGGGAATACTGCATGTCCTGATACAACTCTCCGGGATGGGACCGCTGTCGAGGAGGGGGGCATTCAACCGAAATCTCGATCTGATCGGGATCCAGCCTCCCAGGCCGTTCAACAGTTGGATTAATTGGACGCCGCGAATCGAAATCGGGAACATCATGAACAGGGCAAGGGGACGGATCCTGAACCAATGATATCAGCGTCGTGTAATCCTAAGCGAAGGGCCTTCCAAGCACCCAGCTTTGTACGGTGACCGCGCATCGGTAAGCTCAGACTGCTCGATGAGGGTGAAGAAATTAAGCAGGGCAGCTGCGCAGACGGGAACGACCGATGGATGCCACGGTCAGCAGCTGAACCATCAATCAGAAGCTGAGAGGCACTGAGACCGCGCTAGAGCCGTCCGACGAGTTTTTTTATAATAGTGACGTAAAAGCTTCAAGACCCTGGGGCAAAGTCTCTGAGGCATGTGGCCCAACGTTCGACTAGTTCGCTGCTAATACCAAGTACTTCGTACTTAGCGGCGGACCCTTTTTTTCGATAGAAAATTCGATTCCCAAGCGAGCAGCTCGATCGCTTTAGTGTATACACCTATAATTGGCGTTGGGGACGGCCAGTACTTTTTTCTTTTCGGGGCATCGATGGCGTGAGTCCCCGCCTTGAAGAGTTAGCACTATGCTGCTGCTGGAGGGTTGGGACAGCCCTATGGCGAAATTATTACTTCCCTGGCCGGCTGGCGGGTCAAAGCTTGGAAGGCTGGTGTGATGCAAGGTTTATGTATGCTTGCAGGTGATCCATGACGATTTTCATACTGGACGTGATATTGGAGCAGACCCATGCTCTGACGGCTTATCTCTGGTTGTGCTCGTATCTGAGGTCGTATATACCTCGTCTTCATATGCGTCGATGCATCGTAAGCTCTATCTAGGATAAGGTTAGAAATCCCGCCTTCCAGCTTGCATTTGTCAAGGGTGCTATTGTGTACGGTTTATGGTGAAATTCACGCTTCGGCGCTGAGCTCTAAGAATAATATAATACAAGTTCCGTCTTAAATGCACGGGTGAGCTTAGGCCGGAACGGCATGTCGGCATTGTAGACGTGCTAACAGCTCAATACTAACTCGGATCTATACAATAACGGGCGGTACAAGTACATAGCGCGAGCGGGACGGTCTAAAACCATCTTCGCCACATCTTAATAAGAATCGAAAGAATTGTACATGTATGTATACGCATTGCGAAGCAAAATCAAAGAAATGATAGTCGAGGTGTACGTTAGCCCTTCGAATTCGTTAATTACGCCCCCCACGGACGATTATGTCACTGTGCTTGATACTTACCCAAGTAACTATACCTTTACCTCCCATTGCATAGAATTCGGAGCGACAGACACGTGCGCCCCGATGGCCATATGGATTTATTTGCGGTTCGACTCGACTTTCTTCATGATCCTCCCTACCAACTTCAATAGCTTCTTCCGGCCCGCTCCCTGTCTTTGGCCTTCCCAGAATACCTTTCCTGCGACCCATTCCGTAGTACTTAGCTGAGGTAGATGCAAGAACTGAACCCCTCTTGCCTCTACCCCTCTCCGGGCTTTCTGGGTCCGGAAGATGGTCTCGGGGTGACTCTTTCCCAAACTCCTCGATGTCACTTGTAGCACCCTTTCCCTCCATTCCATCGCCTTGGCTGTCCTCCCCAATCCCTCAAACGCGTCCGCAAGGCCTCCTAAAATCCTTGCCACTGGTAGTGGTTCAATTGTAGATTCCATTTTCGGCATCACACGTATAATCTTCCACAGAAATCCTGCTGCCTCCCGGATCATTCCGACCTGTATCATAGCTTCACCCAGCATCCCCATTGAATTGGCGATTTCTTTGAAGGTCCAGATGCCCCTCGGGACCTCAAGTAGTCCTGCGGCGGCGATAGGTATCAACTTCTTCGCCCTTTCTTGATCCACTTTCGCCAGTGCTCTCAGTAACTTTGCAATCGTATAAACTCCAACCTTGCTCCAATCTCCAAACTCCGATCTTGTCAACCTGTAGTGTGTCACCGCTCTCCTCAGCTCCATCTTCCTCCTTCCCGGTCTTTCTGGTTTTTCAACCACCCCATCATCCACGCAGTCGGATGCAATTCCTGCATCCCCCGCGCCTAGATCCTCAAACCCGGTGTAGGCGATGTTCCTCAACCTCAATCCATCTTTCCATCCTCCTTCGATCTCTTCCCACATATAACTCTCCCCAAGTAACTTGATCCCGCCCAGAGTAAACCAGTGCTTGCTTCCGAATCTCCTTCCTAAGAATGGAAGGAAATAAACAATAGCCTGCTCTTCTTTGCTCCATGCTACTGTCCAGTGGTTATCCGAAGACTCCCGCATATGAGCTATCATCTTTTCGCGCCGTTGTAGTACCCATTTCCAGAGCTTAGCCTCGTACTGAATCTCGGCCTCTGTTGCATCCTGGGCCATCTCTGCCTTGACGAGCTTCTTGGTTGCTTCGTGTATGTATTTTGGGTATCCCTTAGGCTCCGTTTGGGTCAAGAACTTTTTGCCGTCCCTCTTCTTCGGCTTCTTACGGGTGGATTCGGAGGAGATGTTCGCGTCCTCAACTTGCTCTTTAAGCCAATCCTGTAGGTGGACCCTGTATATATCTTCCATGTCAGCTGAGCCAAATTCGACTTGCTGGAATTCGTCCAACCCGGCATCGATTGATACGGATTTTTTGGACACGTTGGAGTTTTCTGAGCGAGTCTGCGGCTCGTCTGTTGTCTTCTCGATAGACGCCGGTTCTTCGATGACAATGATAGGTTTTTCGGTGGCATATGATACAGTGTCCGGTTTCCCTGGCTTATCGGCGGGATTCACTGCTAATGTGAGCTTATCCATGGCTGCGGTCAACTTGGTGGCTTCTTCCTTCTTCAACTTGTCTTCTGGCTTTTCTTTTCCCCAATCATCCTCCTTTTCTTCTTCTCCCCAATCGTCCTCCTTTTCTTCTTCTCCCCAGTTGTCTTCCTTTTCATTCTTTCCTCGACCGTCTTTCTTCTCTTTATTTCCCCAATCATCTTCTTTTTCTTCTTCTCCCCAATCATCTTCCTTTTCCTCGTTCTCTGGCCATTCCTCCTCGTCCGCATCTTCCTGTTTCACCTCTTGCTTCGTCTTCTCTTCCTTTGGTTTCTCGGTTTCCGGTTTCTCCTCTGTCTCTTCATCACTCCATTCTTCTTCCTCTTCCTCGTCGTCCCATTTCTCTCCACCTTTCGGCTTTTCGTCTGGTGTTTTCGGTTCCTCAGAGGCGGTACCGGGATCCTTGCTATCCTTCTTCTTTTCCCCTTCGACCTTTTCATCGTTTCCTTTGTCTTTATCGGACACTGTAAGGTCCGCTAGGGCGCCAGCAAGATCATCGTCCTCTTCGTTCTTAATATCCTCCAATTTGATCGCGAAATCGCCAGAAAGACCAACATTGGAACCAAGGCTTACGAGGATTCGGTGACGGTCATGTTCCTCGGTGAGTACCATCCTCATCCTGGGGATGATAATAGGTATCTTAGGTACCTTGCCCTTTGTAACCCTTCGTAATGTCTCTTGCAATCTCTGCTGCTCAAGATCGAGAGGCTGCTGTTGTGGCGCTACTTGCCAGGAATCCTGATCCTCTTCTCCCCAAGCGTCTTCGTCCTCGGGTTCCTGCTTCCAGGGCTCGGTTGGCTCTTGCTTCCAGAATCCGCCCGTATCCTGCTGCTGCCAGTCATTGTCCGCTTCATATGGCCATATATCGTCATCGTCCTCATCATCATCATAATTATTGGCAATAATTCCTTCCATATGCGTGAAGTCCATTTCGTTTTGTCGCCTCGCTTCCTCTTCCCGCATTCTTGCCTGAGCATCGGCTTGGATTCTTGCCTGCTCCTCAGCGAACTGCCGATACTGCTCTGCGCGGCGGCGTTCATATTCCATTTCCTCGGCTCTCCTAATTGCATCTTCCTGGGCTCTTCGTCTAGATCGCTTACCCAAGTTCATGTCGTCGCCGGGTGGTTTGCCACTGAGCAGTCTTGAAGCTCTGTCAGCCATCTCGACATACTGGTCCCTGTCATCGTCTTGCCTCCTAGACTCCTTTTTACGTGAACCATCGCGCGAATAGTCCAACGTAGATATTTCTGCGAATTCGTCTTTGATATATGTGTCCTTTCTCGATGCTTTCCTCGCGCTTGGGCGTCTCTCGCGCCGCTCCGGTTCCACTGCTTCGTTCCAGCTGTACCTGGCATCCGAAGGAGAAGGAACAAGGGGAGGAAGAGGAGGAGGAGGAGGAGTGGCTTTGAAACCAGGTGCAGCGACCGGAAACGGGGGCGGTTCTACTGACTGTGGTTCTATCTGTGGGGGTGCCCCGGGTTGGAACATGGGGGGTCCTTGGTCCATCGACGATGGTTGACTCGTCTTTTTGGACGAGAAGCCGAGACGAGATAAGGAGGAGAAGAAGCCACTCTTGGACTTCGATTGTGCCATTGCTGGGAGGGGCGGTGGACCAGGTGGTGGTGGGCGAGGCGGCTGGACGTGCATTGGCGGGGGTGCAGGCGATGGATACTGGTATTGAGGGCTGGGGCGTCTTGGAGGCGCAGTCGGAGGAGGATACTGACTTAAATCGCTAATCTATAGTCAAAGTAAATCATTGTAAGTATGCTGTTGAAGGTTAATATCTCAGGTAAGTATGGTGTAGACGTACATATTGCGCTGGAGGAGCGGCTGCTGGAGGAGGCATTCCAGCGGCGTAACCCGAACTGGAGCCTGGGAAATAACCAGTAGTCATGGAGGGCGGTGGGATCGATGGCAGGGTTGGCCGCGATCTGTACTCCATCAAGAACTCAACCTCGGGCGAGGATGATATTGGTCTGTTATACATGGACGGGGCTGTTATATCTTCGGCGAATCCTATAGGCGGGTATATTGCCGAGGGAGAAATATGGCTCGAATGTCCCATCGTGGTCGGTGCTGTAATATTCGAGTAAGCCTGCGCAGTCGTTTGCGCGAGAAGGAAGTCGTCTATTTCCTTATGCGGGGCGAGGGGGTTGAAGAATTCTGCGCCCGTTACTCCAGTCGGTGACTGCATGCTGCCTATAGACTCCGGGGAAGCCGTATCATGGCCGTGGGCCAGGGAATAAGGGTCACTGTAAGGGGGTGAATAACCACGACCATCGAACATAAGGGTGTCCGGATGCGAATGGCGAAGCCGAGGGCTACCGGCGACGAGGCCGCCGGGGCTGGGGGGTTCCACTATCCATTTATTCTGTCAGTCTAGCCATGTACTGAGTAGATATCGGACTCAGTTGGAATTGCCTTACGAGGTTCCGAGTTCCCATATCGTCGCATTATCTCTTTGACCTCGGGGAGGTCGATGAGAGTCCCACTAGGGTGGTAAAATATCGTCTGGGTCTTCCCGGCCCGACGCCGTTCCTTCACGATCTGGACGATATAGTCCCGTTGCTTGCGCTTGAGGTTTCTCTTGGAGTTCCATAGCTGAAGCACCTTCTTCAATTGATGCATTCTAGTGAAAGCATTCCCGTTAGCACTGCAATTATATTCCGAGCAATCGAATCGCCACGAGGAAGATACACTTACTCCACCATGAAACCCCTCTCGTGCCTCAGCGCATGCAAGATGTCCTTTTCCTTGACTTTCGCATGCCGCTGGCGTAGCACAAACTCCTTGTGCGGCTCCCATTCGTCAATTTTGACATATGCCCTCTTCTTCAGCGACTTTTCTCCAATGTACTGGTTGACCTCCAAGGGCCTCGTCGATGTCGATTGCGGTGGTATGTACATTGTGGCGGTGCGTATACGGTCCGACGCATCCAAATATGCGAGATACCGAGCTTTAAAAATCGAACCAGGTTAACGGGACATTGCAGAAATAAAAATCCGGACTCTGGTAGCCGCTACTCGTACAAGATCTTTACCACAGTGCTACGGTGGGTTTTTTTCGTGGGTATGTACGTTTCGTCGAAAGGAAGTCGACTTTTTGTACAGCGAGCTATAACGGACTATACTCCGGCGGGAATTTCTGCGGTTTTGAAGGTGCGGGGTCAATGCCTGGCGTTATGCTCATGTCACAATTCTGACACCGGCTTCAGAAACTTGCCCAGGTCGGTTTGCCAGGCTTTAGGCAGTGACCAAAACGGACGTCGAAGGCAGGACGGGCGAATAGCTGGCCATGTCGATGCCGTCTCCGCTGCAGTTTCCATCATCGGACTGCATTTCAGCGAGGCGGGGGGTTTCCCGAGCTAGTTCGAGACGAGCTTTAGCGCAGTGGGCACATTGCTATTTTGGGCCAACGCGAAAAGTACCACAGGTCGACAGTTTCAAGGCAGATTCATGCACGACAGAATCATTGCAGTGCGGGAACTCGTCGAACCTTCGTCAAGAGATGCGGAATCGGGAAGGCCTTGATGGCAGAAAGTCGGAATGTCTCAATGGAGCATATTCGTGGCCAGCATTCCGCCCTTGAAGGCAGGATTCGTGCATGCAGTGGAACTCGAGCTAATATTATATTAGCGAAGCATCCTAGAACCTTCGAGTATTCAAATATCCGCCTTATCAAAGTACTTTTGTACGGCGGGTGCGATTTCGATAACCGGCTGCCGACGTGCGACTTCGATTCGACGCTTTCATCCAATTGGTACACCCATCGATTTAACATTCCGGGCTACAGTCCGCAGAACCCCGGACATTTAAGGATTCGATCCACCTAATTAACACCGGAATCTGGAATGCAGTACTTGGTTCAAAGTTTATTCATTGACTTTGACATGTTGAGACGGAATTTACATGATATGTCAATCAGAGTAATAGCTAGTCGTCCCCCAAGGCGGCCTCATTGGCCCTCTCGACCTCCGCCACGAAGTCCTCCCAATACTCCGAATACCGGCTATAGTCACCTTCCCCTTTGCCAGGATCACAGGTAGTCACGTAAACCTCGCCAATCCCCTTTTGAACCAACATCTGAGCGGGTTCTCCTTGTTTCCTTCTACTCCCATCGAAGCTGTGAATCAAAGCCGTTTGCCTCTCAGCCCCCGTCCCAGGGCTCATCTTTGAGTCCGTAGAGGTAAACAGTGTATCCGGTGATATCATCGTTTTAAAAGATGCCTCGTATGATACAATACTATCCGCATAATCGTAGAAGATCTTGGGAACAATCCTCCCCGGGTTTGTGACAATATAGCCTGGCGAACCAACCTCCGCGAAGGCTCTTTTTGTATGGGCGTGCAGCGTTTTCATATACCCCAGATGTATCTTCCCTTCCCCGAGTTCCCCAGGTGTTTCGTCAACGAAGATTCCATCGACGTGGATATCGACGTCCGAATACGTAGCCCAGGAGGCATATCTCTCCATCTCGGTGATAACCTGCGTTAGATCCCTAGCGCCGTATGTGGTATGCACATACCCTATCAACGTTACGTTCTTGTAAACGTTGAGCTTGGCTATTGCGTCCGTGTACTCTGCGTCCGGAAATTTTTCGGGGCCGGGACCGGAATTGGGGTTTATGACGAACGTGAAATGTTGGGTTGGATGTCGTGATACGGCTGTGAAGGCGCGATCCCAGCAGCCGGGATCTGGGTAGATGTAAAGAGGGAACAGTATGGAAGTCCCATTACTGTTAGACGGCTTATATGGCTTATGCTTACGCCGTCCGGTGCAGCAAGCGAATGGGGAACTCAGAATGCGGAGAATGCTGTCCATGACAACCTTCAGGGGGTCTGTAATTGGAAGCAAAGGTGAAGAGTACCGGTCGTGACGTAATTGACGGTCTAATAGCGATGAGAGGAAGCCTGCGTGTATTCGGTGTGACGATTAACTTTTCTAGACGAACTGAGGGCTTCTTTGGATATATATAAACAGGCCAATTATCGAGACTCTGATACTCTGAGACTTTGAAGTGACCAACGGCTGGAGCGGCGACGGTGTGATATTGTAAAATTTACCAAGACCCCGCACACGGTTTATACCTCCCATGGCATGTGGCTACCTTATCATGCCTTTCCGGGGTTATCGTTTTTGAAACTAGATCAGGAACAGCTTTGAAGCTGCGGCTGGGCGTCCTTGACGTCGACATGTCGAGATGTTGCGAAAATCGTGTTGGAAAATGGCCGCAAACGGAGATATGAGATATTTGAAGTATGCCCGCGTGCTTCGTTTGTGGAAATCAGGGAATGTAAACTATTGGTTGGCAGGTAACCGGGAACTACAGTACTAACTACTAGTATACTATGGGCTGCAGTTAGTCGCGTGCGGGAGGCTTAGGTAATTCTTTTTTTTTACATGGATTGTTGTTGGAGTTGTGGTATTCTGTGCTGGCATTGCATTGTGTGACCGCAACATTGAATATTCACGGGCCTATTGATATCATGATGCTGCAGTGACTAGGCCAAGGCTGTAGCTGTGGGAGGATCTGTGGGAGCAGCTCAGACTTTCGTATAACCGTACTACCAAAAAAGCACAACAGGTTACACCGCCGTAACGTACCGGGCTACAGAATTGATCTTTGGGCTCGTTAGCCTATACATTCACGAACTGACTTTTAATTATAATATTACTATAAGGTAACATCGAGAATATTTTAATTATAGCGGTAATCATTTCATATTGACAGGACTGTACGCAAGAACAATGTCAGCTAGGGAGGATTGTATGGATAACAGCTTATTTGGCAGTACTATGAAGCTTGGCTCCAGTACTAGTATATATTGGATATGGTGCCGAGTACGTTGAGATAATATTCCTCCGGGTGTTTATTTATACAATAGGCCCTTTAAACTTTGACGTCTACTCAAAAATTGCTCGGGTCCATGTATACCAGCTGAGCGGGGCGGGGCACAGAGTCTGTGGCCTGGGACGAGTTTACAGACCCGTAGATTCGGCTCACTTTTGCATTTTTTTTTTCTGTCAAAAGGAAGAACAAAAGCTATCTTTAAACCCCGGGGTTATATCGCAAAGGGAGAAAAAGGGGAAAGGGAGAAGGTTGTGGGGAGATCTCGAGAAGGATGGATTCAGGCCGAGTATTAGTGTGCATTTTGAACTTGCGACTTGGGTTGAAAATTCCCTCCGAACCCCCACTTCTCGGCGAATGGTGACTTGGGGTTATTATGGGGATTAAAGGGCGGGTTTGAGGGGAGGTTTTGGCCTTGGTCAGCCTTGAAGGGGGTATTCCAGCTGAAGCTTCCATTTCTGCTTCCGTGACTGCTTTCATCCTCATCATCTTCCTCTTCCTCTTCCAACAAGTTACCGAGCTGTGGAACGGCTACGCTAGCCTTCCTCATGACATTCTTGTACTTGTTATCGTCGATAGTCATTACGCTCAGTCTCCGGATGAAGTTGCCAAAATCAGCCGAGCTTCTAGTAGACCCTGTCTCAGTACCACCCTCGCTTTCTTCGTCCTCTTCTTCGACGGTTTCCATGATTTGGCGAACAGCATCTGGGTCGACTTGTGCCATCATAGAGAGACGACGGAGACGCTCATAACCCTGCGGGTTATCAACAGCCCATTGATAGACGTCACGGCACATATCTTGAAGTCCGAATTCCGCATACCAGCCGAGCTCAGAGGATGCTTTGGAAACATCTGCCGTCACGGTACCCAGGTCGCCGGTACGGGCGTCGCTCAGAACGAATGGGATATCGTTTCCACAGACGTTTGAGAAAGCCTTGAGGATATCGAGAACGGAGTGCCCTGTACCAGTTCCCAAGTTGTAGCACCGATAGTTGGTGCGCTGAACGGAGAAGCTAGTGCCACGGATGCTGCCCTTGCTGCTGACACTGGCTTTAGAAAGCCTCCTTGCGAATGTTGGGCTGATGGGGGATGTAAGATCATCGTCTGGTGGTGGTGGGGCAATAGCACCCTTACCCAGCTTAATAGGAGTAAGTTTGCGAAGGGCTGCTAAGTGGCCACGGGCGAGATCCAAGACATGAATATAGTCACGAACACCAGTTCCATCTGGGGTGTCGTAGTTGGAGCCATAGACGTGAACTTTGCTACGGCGTCGCTGGAAGGCTTGCATGACAACCGGGATAATATTGTTCGGTGTTCCTCGCGGGTCTTCACCAATTAGACCGCTGGGATGTGAACCCGTTGGATTGAAGTAACGGAGAGCAACGACCTGCATTTCCGGGTCCGAGATACTACAATCGTTGAGGATTTCCTCGTCCATCCATTTTGAGCGACCATAAGGATTGGTGAGAAGACCGCCGCCGGTGCCCCCGCCGCCGACTTGGACAGAGTCCTCACGGATATTTGTCTCCTTCCCTTTACCGTAGACGACGGCGCTACTGGAAAAGACGATGTTTTTGACATTATATTCCTTCATCAACTCGAGTAGGTTGATTAGTCCAGCGACGTTTGTTCGGTAGTAGTTGAGTGGCTGCGAGACCGATTCTCCGACGGATTTCAGGGCCGCGAAGTGGATGACATCGTTGATCTTGATCGCAGTAGGTTTATCGGGTCCTAGCTGAGATGAGGTCGAGGAGGGGGAGAACTCCTGGCATTTGAATTGCTGCTTATATGCAAGCGCGCCGATATTCTTTGGAACTGATTTGGTGATCTTCTTCTCTTTCTTGAGAATTTTTTCCTCCGCGAACTTGATCAATGGCTTTCGTTCAGTTGTTGCGGGCTCGTCGGTTTTCCATGTTTCGAAGACGCCTTGCATGGCCTCTTTATCCGTGATGTCGACCTCATGGAAAAATAGTGGAGGAACCTCGGTAGGAGAGCGGCCTCGCTTGACAAAGTCCTGCTGAACAATCCAGTGGACCCTTACCAAGGATTCCCAGTGGCTGTTGCACAAGTTGTCGATGACGACAACGGCATACCCAGCAACGAGGAGCTCCAGGACAGTATGAGAGCCAATATATCCAGAACCTCCCGTAACTAGAATGATATGATAACCCAAGGCTTTTTGGCGGGCCTGGGTGATAGCTTCTTCGTCACGGCTAGGCATTCTGAAAGAAGTTTGAACTTCGCGAGAGAAGTAGTTCTGTGAAGGAGTTTGAAATGTGATAGTTATCTATGAATCCTCAGGCCATTGCTGTTGGGCGGAGAAATTTTAAAGTTAACATCGAGCTGCTCCTCTATATTTTATATGCAGGAGCCTGGGATCGGCGACTTGAGACCCTGATAGCTTAACTTGCCCAGACTCGACATCATACATGAGAGGCTGGGCCTCTGCAGCCCGATCTTGGAAGACTAACATCTTTGAGTCTGTAAACTCTTCTGTGATCGGAAAGTAGTGTTCGACGGCTAAATGGTAGATACCGATGCCATCGGCTCGTTGAGCTCGATTGATCATGATTGTGCTAGACAGTTACCTTTTCCGGCGGTTGGAGTCTGTGTTGATATGACGTTTCCGGAAGATGGAAACATAGCCGTAGAATGAAGGCTCTGGGATCAGAACTGAAGAAGTACCACAGTATATACTTCCTTGTATGCAAGAAGATATTACCCGGATTTCCAGCCACTGATATGCTTTGAGTCTATCAATACTAGTCAAGCACTCAGCCCACATGGGCACGCCTGCGCAGGGGAGTGTCAACAACTGAGACGTAGAAGCGATAGATCTAGAATGTGGGATGCGGCGTAATAGTGGCGGAAGAAGATGTTTCGCATTGGCTCATCAAACAAATCTCGAACGATCTTCCAAAGCGTCCTATATCAATAATGCCGATAAAGGCTTAGTTCTAGCCGGAACAATGGTGTAGTCTTGAGGCACGAATCGCGGCCGACGTCGGGATCGAGGGAGAATTGTTGCATTTTCTTGTGTTGTTGTGTTGACTTGTCCCAATTCGGTTATTTTGGACGACCCGACCAGGTTTCATGGTCGCACAGACACCCAGGCACCATCCTTCAACCCTGCTGGCTGCTCCGTTCTAGATCTGTGAAGTCTTCTCCTACGTAACTGGGCTATGACAATATCGTGAATCCTCGAATATCCTCACGATGACGTCTCCGAAAAAACTTCATACCCCTTCAATGTTTATGAACGAGCGCCAAGCCATCGCGTTCCAGACGCCTTACAGACGCGAGAGCCGGTTTGCTCCTAAAATCGAATGAATCGAGACGATCTGGTCCGATGCTCATGATAATCGCCATCCACGAGGCTCGAGACTCCCGAATATGGTATTATTGCTTGCCCGATTCATATGCCAGAGCCATGTGCTAATTCTTCAATCTTCGCAGTACCATCTAAAACTATCTCTATTGACACCTAAATCATCGACCGATCCTTTATCGCCTCGTTACCGGATAAGGAAAATCACATAATGGTGCCTGGCCGAAATAGCGCCTGGGGTTCCTGTGCCTGGACGGCCGGGGGTGGAAGGCTGCGAACGGCGTGTTTAGGCCGGCGGGGGCGCGGGATGGAATGCTAGCTCATTCATTCCAGTGCCTTTGACGATACGGATTCAGAATCTCGTAAAGCCGAATAGCCACAGCAGATCCTTTTCTTCCTCTATGATACGCATTCTCCAGAGCATGGCTTTTCTTTCTCATAGTTGTAATCGGACGAAGGTGAGACTTCGATTTTGTAGTCCCCTTTTTTTTATTTTCTCGTGGAGGGGTTATCCAACGGGGTTTATTCTGCACTCATCGCTAAGCATATTTGCTATCGCTTCATCGATAGAGGACGACCACCGCCAGAATCCCGTCCGTATAGGGCGCATTCAAGATGGTTCTCATCTATAGCAACTCTTTAGTCCCTAAAGAGATTCGGTTTGCACGCTGGTATCAATATGCAGCCTTCTACGGCTCATTGGGGATGATGGGGTTCCCCCTCCTCATCTGGTTCATCAGGGTTGTTATATACAAATATCGACGATGGAGGTCACGGCCACCGAAAGTACCCGCATCATTCTCCGCAAAGGCCTATCTTGCGGGGCGGCGCATGCAGCTAACGGCGACGGAGCGGAGGCCGTTTCCCGACGAGATTGAAACGTTTGGAATGTTCTTGGGGAGAGATGTCAACGATCTCTATGAGAAAGGGTTTGAGATGTTAATATTGGATGAGCAATCTGTGGCCACACTACAGAGGCCTAGGTTGTTGAGTATACCAGAAGAAGGTGGCACGGAGACGAAGTCTGTTAAAGTGGTTCTGTGTCATGTACGCAAACCGTTCTTCGACGAGAATACGACACCAGAGCAAAAGCTTGGGGCGGTAGTTGATGCAGTGCATCGATTATCGGGAGCCCCCAATGCATACGGACTGCTGCTACCTTCCGATATAATACCGAAGCCGATGTTAAACGAATTACTGTACCATTGCGGGTACCTCGGTATTCCGGTCTTTATCCAAAGCTTGCCGCCATTTACGGATATAATCGGGTTGGATATGACCCAGATGGGCGGCGTCATATTCGAAAATGCGTGTATCCATGCAGATGGAGAGCGCAGGGATTTCTTCCAGGCTGCTGAGCTTCGATACGGTTTAGGGCGCTGCGCACGGCAGAGAGAAACACGGCCCGAGTTCTTTGTTGGATTCCACGATACATGGGAGATTCGGCCTCAACCAGCCGTTGTCCGGCGAGCCATCAAAATTGCAAAGTTCTTCGGAGCAACGTTGCAGGTTGCGTCGTCAAGAAGCTTATCGCAGATCGAAGAGTGTTATCCTGTTGAGATGTGCCTTGCTGGGTTTGATTGGCTTAAACGAGACGACGTGAGCCAACTGCATAAGGATTGGGTAGAAGAGAAAAAGCCAATCTGCTGCGAAGACGAGGGTCAGTATGAGATTAGCCGGCTAGACGTCGAGTCTCTAAGAGACGTCATTCCTGGAATCGAACAGTATTTCCAACTTTTCAACGTTCGGGAGGAAGCGGACCACTCGTTCTTTTACCCCGATCTTAACCCTATAAACCCAACAAATTACAACCTCGAAGCGCCTCGACGGCAAAACTTCTGGACGATGTCGAGTTTAAACGACCCGCTTTGCCCACTTGGATGTTATGATCTGGGTGAAGAGGTTTTGCAAGATCATTTCGACGCGATTCAAAAGAGCCAAGAACACCTTCGGGATATCAATATGCTCCACCTTCTCGGAGAGGCACAGATTCACTCCCTCTCCAAGGCGTATCGAAGGCTTCGTTCCTATTATCTGGAACAAACAGATCCTATACTTCAGAACGAATACGCTAGCAGAGGTCGAGTAGTTCAGCCTCTTATTGACGGTTTGGCTACGGGGAGAATCTTTGTTTTTCACGGTCTCGACACCGGTTTCGCTACTCCGGATAACAATGCACGACTTTGGGCTGTTAGTAAAGTTATTCACAATCGGGGGGAAGATGATAAATTGCACGTTTTTGTGTCCCAAAAAGCCACCGATCTGCTGGGAACTGTACTGCACACCTATCTCGCCGTCGCAGGTGTTCCGAGAGAAGAACGGTTCTACTACGAGATTGATCTCGCTCGATCAGCCAAGCCCGAGCTTCCCCTAAGTACTCTGCCACCCAGGGTTCTAGCAGAGATCAATAACGCTACCTACGCCGAACAACTTACACTCCTAGAACAAATACAAGTATCGAATAGTCCACGAACACCGATTATAGAGCTTGTCGAAAATAGATGCCGCGAGTTACTGATTCAAGATGCAACTAGGCTTGCTTGGAAGGAGGTTCACGCGAAAAATCTTTTAAATGGGTCCATGAGCAGCTATGACGTCCTCAACTATCGCCTGACCTGGTATAGACGACAAGGGGCCAGAGTGCTTCCACACATTGGGCGGCTTGATCGACTGTTCCAGATCGTAGATAGCGTTGTCCTCGATGCGCTATATGCCATTGACCGAGATACAGTGAACGCGATTACGACGGTTTTACTCGCTGCTTTCGACAAGTCAGACCAACGGTTAAACAGGATTGATGTCTTGTCTGACCTTTTCGCCTTGATGGTATTCTCGGCGTTTCGAAAATACGGGTTTGAGGACGTCTACTTGGAAGCAACGGATAGATGTCCTTTGTTTCATCAGCAGAAGGATCAAGCTGGTGTCTTCGCCGAACTCTGGGTATTAGGGTCCCAATGCGAATTATACTTCGATATCACGCCTCGGCAACTTGGAGAGGTCATATATGACAAATATCGAAATTACTTGCGCGCGAATCCTCCTCCGGATGATGCGTGGAATGGGAAAGACCTCTTCACTGCGTATATGAAAGTTGAATATATCGCAGAACCAGAAACAAGAACAGGGCCGCTTGCAGAACCTAAGAAGGAAACCGGTGAAACAATGGAGGGGATCAAGAAGTATGGATATCTGTCCATTTTCTGTTTGCCCGGTATCATTGATATCCTGCTTCTTACATTTACGGGGCGGGGACTTTACTTGACCGGCTTTATGCACGATGTTGAAACTTTGATGGCATCTTTTGCTTTATTGACTGCGCTTTTGATGTGCGCTGGTGTCACCGGGTGGGTTGGTAGCGGTGGTGGTTTTTATCTGTTCAACGTAAGTCTTGCATATCCTATCCTCTTCGACCGAATACTAACGATATACTAGTTTGCCTTTGATTCTATGAATCACTTCTTCATATCTCGCATGGTCGGCGGCTTTATGCTTTCGTGCGTGGTCAGCGTTTGCTGTTTCATTTCTTTCGGGTTTCAATACGGCTGGTACGGTGCCGCCATCTTTCTCGCATACTTCAACTTCCTTTCTCCATATCTTAATCTAATCGGCATTCTCGCCACAACCCATCGAGATGGCGCCCCACTACCATCGGGCAGAAAAGTCCTGGCGAAAAGTATGTTCGTTCTGGTGTTATCGCCTATCATCACGACTTTTTATAACGGCCACGATATTGTCATTTATCTCCCTATCTGCTACACTTTCCTTTTCGTCTTGTTCTACAACTATCGGAAACTTTGCGTTACCTGGGCTACCTGGCTAGATAGTATTGTCATGATCGATGACAATAAAATTCTAGACTGGTGGGCGGAGGAGTACGCCGGAGGCAATAAGCTCGCGATCCCCAAAGACGATGAGGGCGCTCGTTCTGCTTTACTCGACAAAGCCCGCGCTCTGCTCCTAAAGCGGGTGCGTAACGCCGACTTGCGAAAACACGGCGTCTTCACCAGATTCCTTCCGATAAAAGAAACACCGTTCGTGAAAAAGTTGGTATTGGGCTATCGTGAATCCGTGTGGCTACTGAAGAAGGATGCTTTCGGTGCGGATATTCCGGAGCCGTACACGCCGACATGGCATGTCCAGCTCAAGGTGGCGCTGAATACTCAGCGGCTGTTTGTGAGAGGGCTGAAAGAGCACAGTCCTTTCCAGATGTGGAGGTATTCGAAATACGATGTGAGTACCTTGAAATCTCTCTTGATGCACTAGGTTTGCAAAACTAACTCGTCCTCCAGATTGCTCAAAACGTCACTGTCTTCATTATTGCCCTGCTCGATCGATGGGTTGAAATAGCGATGAGTGCAAACGGATATATTATCAGTTTGTACATCGAATTCAGAGCGAGATATGGTATCGCCTTCGGGCTTCTCTATTTCTTATCGGGGGCTATCGCCCTGGACAGCCATATTCAGGGCTGTTGGGGACTGATGGCCGAGAAATCAAAGAAGAAGCTCAAGAACAGCGAAGCAATGGATAAAGCTCTGAGCGGGGATATTGCAAGAAAACGAGCGATGTACTACAAAGCATTGTGGGAACTATTACTCTATCTCGCATTCCTGTTCGGTGTTTACACTATGGCCTTGTGGCTATTCGTGCACGATACAAATCAAACGGTGTTATACTTTGGATATTGTTATGGGTATACTGGGGTCCTAGTGATGCAGGTAAGCTACGAGTCTGAAAACGGGATTTAGCGGTTACTAACCTAAGGTATAGTTCAACCGTGTCTTCACAAAGAGTATTCGACAATACGACTGGGGCATCATGATCGCTGCTTTTACCGGTTTCTTTACTGGTTGTATCATGCATTCAATTCCCGCTCTACACACTTTCCGCTTCAACGATACTATTGCCCTTGCGACCGCTTCGACGCTTGGTGTGATTTTTAGCTACATGCTCACGGACTTCTCTCCCCAGCCGAAGGTAGAGGAGACAGCCGACACCGAGAATGTAGAGAAGACCAACTGGAAACTTTACTCTCAGAAATATCTTGGCTTGGTCCCAGCACAACCATGCGTCAAGCCCAAACGAATGGATCTCCTCGCTGAGGAATATCAGCACGTTCGATACTATCCTGGTAGCTCACTATCAGACCGTATTGAACGGATTCTTACGACTCGGAAACCAAGCACTGACCTATCTAAAGCCCTCCCCGCTCTGACATCTTATCAGACAGCAGCGTACACGCGCTGGCGAAACGGTTCTACGGTGTTGTACCTGACTACCGCGAGCGGAATGCGAAAGCTCGGTTCGCCGCATTCAATGGCTGTTGGGATAATGCGTGGCCTGCATCTCGACGTGTACGCCTTTGTCCCCGGTGTAGCACCCTCGTTCGTCCAAGACGACCAAGTGGATATTGTGGCGCACATACTCGCCGAGGGGCTTCTCCACGAAACTTGCGAGGCAATGTTCTCGCTCACTCATGCGGACGCAGCACTCGCTGAAACATGTCTTTCAGATCAAGAGAATTCCCTGCTATCGTACCGAATGCGCATACAACTCGAGTTCAGCGATTACAGAAGTCTGACGAGGATCTGTGAGAGAACCAACGTCGAGTTGCTCAAACACCTCAGTTACAATCAGCCAGTTAACCAAAACTGGGTTTCCCTTCCTGAGGATGTACGAGAGATGATTCTCGCGCGGGTGGAGAACCGAGTGTTCTTGCCCACTCCCGACGTAGTGAATTGGGTCGGGACGATAAACCGTGAACCTTGGCGGTTATTCGTCGATAGGATGACCTTACGGGTCAAGCAATGCCTCGAAATATACGGTATGGCGAATAAGAATGTCAGCAGGACAGGCGGCGCGCGTCCAGTTTCCTACGTTTCACGAGCCGCATTCGCGCTACCGGACCTACCGCCAACGGATGGGTTGGAACTCATGCAAATATCCGACCCTCCGAAAACCGGATTCCTAGCCACCTGCCAGAGCCTTTGGCTGTCGTTTTACTGGTTACTATTCGCTTTAGTGAAGTACGTAGCTATCACTTCTTCAGCGGGTTATGATCTTGGGCGAGAGCTATGGTATGCGTTACGGCACAAATGGTACCGCAAACCGCTATTATTTACCATCCTATTCTGCTGGAGAGTATGCCGACGAGTCCGCGAAGCAGCTATTACAATATTCTTGCTTCACCATCGACCAGTTATCACCAAGCTGCTCAAAGTGGCGAAAGACGGAGTCCCGCGGGTCTTAACGACGCAAACAATCACTGTCGACGACCCCCAAACTCCCATGACCGGGTTCCTAACTCGCGAAGAAGGATCGTTAAAATGTGAGTTCTTCAGCGGAGTTTTAACCGCACGTGGAGATGATAAATCATGGAGAGGGATGGCCGAGTACGATGGTACTCAGCGATTGAGATCCCTTAATGCCGGGGCGCTGGATCGGCCCATTCAAACGACGTATGACTACGATACTTCTGAGAAATACAGCCGCCATCCGCTTTATAAGACTGTTATAAAGGATAACAGGATCGATAAGATTTACTACGATGCTCAGGGGCGACAGAGCCACGGGAGTATATTCGCTGGAGGGAGGGAATGGTATTTTGAGTACCTTTATGCCGTCACACCGCCCACGAGTCGAGAAATTCTCAAGGCGAGGTATACGTCTTTGGATCCTGACTATCCTGCTATATACTCGGTTTACTGGTGTATCGTGCCGCTGCATGAAGATGGGAACATCAAAAAGTGGAGACCGTACGAAAAGATTACGAGGCTAGTGTACTCTTACCGGCAGAAGTCATGGGATACAACGTGGACGTACGCGCATCAACGACATCCCACGCTTTCGACGGTGTACCTTGAAAACGACGAGATCCGGTTCCAAGATCAGCCCGCTCCCGAAGCACTGCAAGATCTTTACGGGTTCTTCAAGAAGCCGCAGAATCTTGGGTTTGAAACTGAGGATTTACTCTTCTTTCATCCGCCTAGCAGGATCGGATCGTTGTTCGCGTCGAGTTTGGGAAACGAGAAGCCTTCTTGGCTCTCATTTTCCAAGAAGAATATCGTGTATGGACCTGTGCATACAGCGAAGTTGAGGACGATTCTGTGGCAGCAATGGGCGTCTGCGACGAACTTAGACGGTGTCTCCGCTTGTTATATCGATGAGCTGATCTTACGAGAAGAGCCGTTGCTGAAGGAGTACTGGAGACTCCGGGATCGAGGACACTTCAGAAGGGCGAACCATTTCGTCCGGAACAATATCAACACGATCGCGGCGACAATAGAGATCACAGATGATGTTTCCCAGAATACTTGGTTGAGCATAAAAGTCGGAGACTTACTCACCATGGGAGGAGCGAAAGATGCCACACATTTAACACTCAAACCCGAGGAATGCTATCAAGATACATTTGACAAGTTATCCGTTACATTCCTGGACACAGGGTGCTGGCCGGATGCTCCCGGTGGCGTGAGCAACTGTCGTCGTGATCTGGTTAACGGACATACTACGATTCGCAACCATGTTCTTACGGAATCCGCGAACGACTACGGAGTCCCCAGGTACCAGATCGAAAGAAACGTTAATTCGATGCAGGTTATCCCACTTTGGGGTCTTGACGGGAAACTTCCAAACCACGGTATATTCGACAATCTTCTGGATACGCAGGTCGAAAATCGTATCCGTGCTACGAATGTCAAGCGCGATGTCGTCGGTACCTTTATACCTCTGTTAAAAAGGCTTATCAAAGGTGCCCGGCAGAACAGGTACAGCAACGAGGATTTGGTTACTTACTCCAACGTCTTTCTCAATCTCAACAAATACTTCGAAGAAAAGGATTACAACAAGTCATGGCGAGCCAGGGAGACGCTTGTAGCCTGGAGGGAAGCATGGCAGCAGGAATACGATGATCCGAATATGGTCAACCCTTCTTCTTTCTTTGAACTAGAACAACCTAGTCTTACGGACTTCGATAACGCACTCGAGTTATTCATCTGCTACTTCTTTGTTTACCATTGCAAGATTCCGGATGTGGTACCTACTGTTTTCCAGAGTACCCATCACGGTGTCGGATCACTTTACGGTATGATATTGAAGTTGAGGAGAGGCGTGACATGGGGGATATGGGACCATGCTATCATGTGGCGGGAGAGTTGTTTGAATATCTCGACGGCGCAGTGTTTGCTTGCGATTCCGGTTCAGAATATGTTGTTGAGTGTGATGAAGTTGGCGGCGAATCTGGCCTACTTTCATGCGGATGTGCTGTTGCCTTGTACAAGTGTTTATAATCCGTGAGTACCCCCGAAGGAGATATCATATATTGAGGTTCGTGGCTAACTTTGGGAACAGAGATTGGGAAGCAGATCTGGGGACCGACTCCGGAAGACGACAATCGAAGAAAGAGTTCAGACGCAAGATCGATCCTGTGACGAACGGTATCGGTAACATGGGCTCCTTTCAACCGGTCACGGAGTGTATCTCTCAAGAACCGACGGTGGTCATGTTGTCTAACGTCCAATTTATCAAGGACGTCAAGAACGCCGTTCAAGCCGCAGACGTGATCATTAATACCTACGGATTCAGAAACTATCATCTCACAGTTTACGGCGCTATGGACAGAACCCCTGCTTACACAGTTGAAACGCAAAAGATCATTACCACTCGCGGACTTACGGGGCTTGTAAAACTTGGTGGGTTCGGAAGTCCGAAGACCGTGCTGAAGGAAGCATGGTTGTTCATGAACTCTAGTTTGTCGGAAGGTCTTCCGCTGGCTATTGGTGAAGCTGCGCTCAGTGGTATTCCCATTGTTGCTACCGAGGTCGGTGCTACCGCGCAGGTTCTTACGGACCCGGATGACCCGGATATCAGATACGGAGAAGTCGTGCCGCCTAATGATCCCGTCGCACTAGCCAGAGCTCAACTGAGTATCCTAGCCATGTTGGGGCCCTGGGCAAAATACACCGACGACGCCGTAGCCCCCCCGCCATTACCCGAGACGTTCACAGCAGACGATAGGGAATGGATCACCAAACGCATGTACGACAAAGCCGATGATAGGAGAAAGTTAGGGTTGAGACTACGAGACGTGGTGCTCAGGAGTTTCCACGGTGACAGGTACCTGAGAGAGCATGAGCAGATGTACTGGACTCAGAGTTTTAGGAGTAGACAGCGGCGGGATCCGGCGTTGACGGCGTTGACGGTTAGGCAGAATCGGATGGGGAGGACGAGGAGTATGAAGGTTGATGAGACGCCGGAGCTTTTTAGTATGTGGGAGAGGGAGGAGAGGTGGCAGGATTTTGATGAGACGGAGGATGTGTGGAGGAAGGTTAGGGGATTGGTGGGGAAGAAGAAAGCGATTACGGAGGGCGGGGAGGAAGATGATATGAGTTTGTTGGAAGGGGAAGAAGTTTGATTTGTTCTTTTTTGAGATTATTCTTTGCATTTCATCTTATACTTATCATCTGCGTGTTACTTTGGCCGGGCCTGCATTTGTAAACTTGGTGTTTTTGGTTGTTTTGGTTTATCTTCAGCATCTTTTAGAATATTTAACTCTTAGTTGTTTTTCAAAGTATTCATGCATATCCTTACTAGCTTAATTTTATGATTTATATACTACCTACTCGACAGCTCCCAGGCACTGATACTTAAATGGTTACAAGCATTCATAATTAGGGATCTAAAATCAGGTTCTCGTCGAATAGAGATAAGGACGAATCCGGACAACCAGGGCCTTAAACGGGCATGTACTAACCTTCCCCCCGGCCGCCGTCCTCCCTGAACCCACGGATACGAAGAGCACTAAGCTCCCCTAGTATATCCTCTACCGTAATCCTTATATCCTGAAGAAAAGCCAAACGAGCGTAAGGCGCCGTAGTAGCAAAGCCGTGAATCCAATCCACACTCCCCACTTCTGGTAGCCTCCTAATCTCTCCCTCTACTACCCTCACCCGTTCAGGTAGCCCGGGGTCATTTCCGAGTATTATCCTATCCTCGAGCGTGGTTACGACTTGCATCGCTTGCTCGAAGCTTATGGGGATTTTATTTTGGTTTTTGTATTGGCAGGTCTTTGGGAGTAGTTCGCACCGGTAGCGAGATATTTGGGTGCTTTTGTAGACTCGGAAACATTGGAAGGCTTTTATAGCCGGGTTGGCTTGGAATTCGAATGTGTGGAGGGAGAGGTCTGTTTCCAGGAGTTGGAAGATGCCGGACCAGATTTGATGGTTGGATTGGAGAGCACAGTTCTCGAGTTTGACGGTGTGAAGGGTATTTTTGTTCGTGGTTAGGAATTGTTTAATGTCGTTCTCGACGAATGCTTGTCCTTTGAGTGATAGTATTCGGAGACTGGGGAATTTAAGAGATAAGGCGCCGGTGAGGGGGTTCAGGAGGTAAGGGTATGCCTGATTATTCATCGGAGTTCTACCACGGTTACGTAGCTGGCCGACCTCCAGATCCAACTCCTCCAAGTTAACCAGTAATTCCATGAACCGCTTTATCCCAGGCTGCGCTTCAACAATAGTCGAGAAATCGACCTCGGGGAGATTGCTAAGGTCGTCCCATAGAGTCGCGGCGGGGATTTGTAATCTAGGCTGGAACTGTAGCTTTTTGACACCGTTCAAGAGCGGTGCTAATCGATCGATCATATCCATATCCTGGAAATCATCGATCCAAGGACCAGTCCCGGTAAGCTGCTCTCCATGATCAAAGGCCCGCCTATATGTATGCGGCGTGAACGCTGCCACACCGGGGCATCGGATAACTTTTGGTCGACAGGTGGATTGTCGCGAGAGTGCGTCCAGGGTGTTTAAGAAGACGCTATCGCGGACGTCCCACCACGTAGGTCTCCTCAAACGCCATCTCACGCTCTCGTAGTATAAGCTAATGTGGGATTCCTTGAAACCTTGGTCTGGGTAGTGGGAGAACAGTATCCGTAGGGGAACATCCTGGAGCCTTGATCGAACGAATTCGATGCATTCGAGGTCTGGGAGGCTGCTCAGAGCTAGGGCGAGCAGTTCAACGGCACGCTCGTTATTCAGAGCCGGCGTATCGAGGGACAGGTTACTGCTGAAAATAGATTAGTATCAGAAACCGTGATAGAATAGTTGTTAATTTAAAGAGGTCAGGTTAAAGGCTATTATATGGGAACTGCAACATACCTTCCGCCGGAGTCCCCGTAGACATAAAAACTCTCGGACCGAGGCGAAAACGCGTCTATCTGAAGATTTCCACATCTCGACTTCAGTCTCTCCAAGTTCGGTCCTGTGAAGTAGACGAGCGATTCAAGGTCAACCATCGAGTGATAGAACCGACAAGTTCTGAATAAGTCGCCGAGGAGAAGGGTGTCTACCCTCCGTTCGAAGGCTTTTGAGCATCGTCTGAGGGCTAGTTTTTCCTTCTTGGATAAGCCACTTGTGATCTCGAGGAAGAGTTCAGCTGGAAGACTAGATAGATTTGCAACTCCCATGGCTCTTCGCTATGCGGATGCGCAAGACAACCATGAACTGAAATTTCAATTAGATGGAATGGATATTCGGATAGGTGGTAGCATTAGGTATAGTAGTGTTCCTGGGAGAGAGTGGATTCGAATCTCATAAACGGGCCTGACTTCTCCGCTCCTATAAATACCACCTGGATCGATAGCTTAGTATAGCGAAGTGAACTGAACAGCTAAGCTACGTAGCTACATGATAAATTTATACACTCTCGGATGTCCGTGCAAGAGGGGCGTGTCCAGCGTCGTCAGCATATCTGACTGTGAATAACCCATCTGTGAAGAAATGTTCGTAACGCGCGGACTCGAACGGAAAACAAGATTTCGAGGTTCGAGACTGCTAATAACTAGAATCTAACTAGTTGGATTGTGAAGAGGAATAGTCTTGAGGCCATTGCACTGATATCTACTAAGTACTTACAGTTTGGGCGCGCAACGCAACAGTCAGCCTGGGAGTGGTTGCCTATCCACCACAGGCAGCCAGCCAGTACGTAAGGGAATGGCTAATGGCAGTAGGTACGCAGGCAAAAAGGTCGGTGGGCAGGTACCTAAGCAACTGGATCTGCGGGTGACTAGGTGAGGGCACAGGCCTCTTCACCCACTTGCCCAGCTACCCACTCCAGCGCCGCACTGCGCTGGTAATGAGACCGGGACTGGCCATGGCTACCCTGCTGCCCTGCCAATTGATTTTTGTGTTGTGCGAACAAACTGCAACAGGGCCTCGAGACTATGCAGACTATTTTACTCTCCAACCGATGCCAGTAAACGTCCAACTGCTTAAACTCTTGCGGATTAGTTATTCTCGAGCTGAGTTTAAATAGCATATACTTAAGTAGGCAAGTAGTTTTGAAACTTTGGCATTCCGGCTGTCGAGATCCCAAAATCTCAGGCGTCGACAAAGTCCGGGATGGTATTTTTAGCCGTGCTGTGCCTGGGAATGCTCTCCAAAGCAAACGTCGAACCTCCAAACCAATCTCACCCCCAAACACCATCTCATCCGGCATGCTGGCATCCCCGACCAAAACCAATCCTCCGTCCTTCGCATTCTATAAACCCGTCGACAGCCCGCGCGAGAATGCTTCGGCGACCGGTTTAGTCGCTATCACCGAATAAGATACACACAAAAATAACTCCCCCGTCCGGGTCCGGATCCATCCTAGCCTCGTCAATTCCCACTCCCGTTCGTCGTCATCATCGCTGCTGTGCGGCTGGTCCCACAGCTTAGCTAACCCCCTTATAACCCTCCACCAACCCCATCGCTCCAGCTCCCACCTCCGTCTCATCATCGCTCCTCCAACCATGATGGACTCCATGTCATCCACGCTATCCTCTTCCGACAGCCCTGCCGATGTCGCCGACCAGTGCACTGACGACAGCTGCTTCCCACCGGGCCTGAACAAATCCGCCACCGCTCAGTTCACATCCTCCCTGCTTCTGACCACTCTTTCCTCCGTCCCGTTCTTCACAACCTTCGTCTTCATCTCCTTATTCGCCTTTCTTCGGTTATTTCCGTACCTGACAAACGATCACAATGGTGCCCGACCGGCTCTCACGCCGACCTTGTCCCTTCAGCCGGCGGTCAAGTCGTCCCCATCGACTGTGTACCGCCGACTTAGTGCCCTGGTTTTCGCGATAACCCTCGGTGCAACCGGTGTCCTCGGTGAACTTATCCTCTGTGAAATAATGGACTGGGGTGATATGACCGCCCGATGGCTTTGGTTCCGATCCACCACGAACGTTCTCCTGGTCATGCTCATAATAGTCGCACCGTTGCTTGAGATCTACTCGTTCATCCACCGAAGGGACGAGAACAACGGTTCCGAAATGTTATCGCCGACGTCGACTAAGAGAGTCGGTTCGTGGAGAAAGAAAACTAAAAGTGTTGCTATGCTGTTGATGTTTGGGACTTGGATATGGTTGTTCTATAAGCTCGGTGATCATCTGCCGCTGCCACCCATCGACGAAGCACTGTTCCCCGACGGTAGCGTATCTTTCGAAGCTACAGCGAAGGGTGTAAGCGACGAGTGCTTGAGTCGACTGGGTGTCATTGGTGTCTCCGTAAGGCTACCCCCTATACAATCGTTTCACCCAACATGGAAGACTAACATGAATGTCTACTTAGTTAATGGCCCTCCTCTCTGGCTTCGGTGCTATCTCTGCTCCCTGGTACTCCTTCATTCGCCGCCAAAAACCCGTCACCGAAACAGACCTCCGTCGTGCCCAGGGCGGCCTGGACGCCACAAACCAATTACTCGAATCCAAGCGCCAGAAACTCGCCACGATCGAACGGAAACTTAACTCAAAAGGTGCACCCGAAGCGAACACCGGCCCGGGAAGCATCTTGACCAAAATGATGTCCTCTCTTCGCGGTGGAAACGACGACCTTAGAGAGGCTTCGGCATTGCAGATGGAGATTTCAGGGCTTGTGGCTATGCAGACGAGCTTAGGAAACGATGTGCAAAGCATCACAAACAGGATGAAAGAGCAGAGCAGAGCGCAGTCGATACTAGGCAGGGTATACGGCGTCGTAAATTTCGCATTCGCGATATACTGTGTCTACCGTATATCTTCGACTTTACTCCTCAGGTTTTCAGCATGGAGCACGGCAGCCCACGGCGGGACGGTCACGTTCTCGCAGAAGGATCCGATAGGAAACATCCTCGCAGTGATCATTAAACATTATGATCCCGACCTCAACAGGGAAGCCTGGAGTCGCAACATCGGATTCGGGTTTTCGGGTGTTATTATTCTCGGTTCTTTGAATTCGGTTCTTACGACTTTTAATATGGTTACCAGAGCCGCTCCGAGCGTATGGGGTCATGCGGGACTAGCGTTAGCAGTTAGTCAGGTGACCGCTATCTACGTTATGTCCGCGGCGGTGCTCTTGAGGAGTTCTTTACCCCCGACGATGGGGAGTGTGCTAGGGAGCGCGCTAGGTGTGATGTTGGATGTTAGATGGGTTGACGGGTGGTTCGATAGCGTGTTTTTGGTTGGGAGTGCGGTTACGCTCGTTTGCTTGGTTGTGGTGAGGCGGTTTAGGCAGGAGGAAGGGATGACCGAGGAGGAGATATTGGAGAGAGGGAGCAAGATGATGTAGGTTTTTGTTCTGGGAGTTTTTATTTTTGAATTTGCATTGTGGCTTTTTGGCTGTTTGGACTTTTTGCGGGTGGATTGATTAGATGGGGTTTGGACTTATTGGTATTGTTGTGAGTAGGGGAGCGGGCGTGATAGCCTCGACTGATTCTTTGATTCCTTTTTCTCGTTTTCCTCTTTTTCTTTTCGTTTTGACTTCAGTACTGGCGTTTTCATGATGAAAGATCAATGGGAAAGAAGGCATACAGAGGTGCAAAAACTCTCCTGCATTTATGGAGTCACGATCGTTTTGTTCTGGTTTCTTTACTTCCTTTCCTCCAATTCGTTTCCCAAAATCGTTTTTTATATGAATTACACTTTTAATGGATGTATAAGTAGATGTTGGCGGTTGCTTTATAAATTTTCAGAGAGATAGCTTCTTTGAGTAGGCAAATTTAATAGTATAAAATTTCCCTTCACAACTGTCAAGGTACTAAAAGTCACAATTGATTAGTCTCGTTCCCAGAGTGCCCGTCAGGCCACAGAAAGCAACTGGTCATGTTTTGATTGTTATTTTCCCCGGTGGGATAGGATATAGTAAAAGCATCTAAAAGGGTCATGAAGAGGACACATAGAAACAAAGAGCAAATCCATGATAAACGCCGGGGGGTTGTAGCCTGATTTTCACCCTTCATATTCCGCCAAAAAACCTGATTGCTAAAATCTGTTTGTTTAAAGTCAGAGGCCGAGATGGTGCTTGGATTAGGAAATGGTTAAAGGGAAAGACGGGGTAAAGGATGGAAGAAAAGAAAGGGAAGAGGTGCTACGAAGCCTCGATGGCAAAGCAAAGCTGAGCAACCAGGAGACTAAATTGAGGATTAGAATGATTTTCCTTCTGCCTTCAAGTAAGAGGCGCCAGTTAATCTTTTGGCTCGACGATAACCCAGTCGTCCTCCCGTTGATTCGTACTCGGAGCCTCCGTGTACGCCGGAAGTTCCTTCTCCTTCTCGTCATCATCCAGGATAACCGCCTTGCCTTTCCCCTTCTCCTTCGCGGATATCGGCTTGGGGCTGAGCGGTGTGACTTCCTCGTCGGCATCAGTAGCCTTTCCCTTGCCTTTGTTCTTCGGTGTCTCATCCTGTTCGGTTTCATCATCATTCGCCGGCGTCTTGGGTGGCTTATCCGCGTACTCTTGTTGCCCCTCCAGCGCTTTTCTCGCCGCCTCTTTTCTCTCCAGGGCTATTCGCATCGCCCTGATGACTTCGATTTTGATACCTTCCATGTCAAGTTTCGGTGTCGTGTTCTCCATGATGTCGACGACTTCATCGTGTTTCCCTTCCCTGACCGCTAATTCAGCGATTCGTGCGAGTCCGTCCTGGGCTTGTTTCTTGTAAGCCACGTATTCGGTATCAACACTGTCTTCTTGTGAATAGATCTCCTTCATGCCCTCGAGAGCAACGGCGAAGAGCCTTCCGGCCCTGGCAAGGTTTTCTATTTTAATCCTTTTGCCGTGAACACCTTCCTTGAACTCTGTCTTGAGCAGTGTGATCCTTGCGTGGTCGACCATCATCTGATACCAAAGCACCATGGTCTCGGTGAAGTCGAGCTTGATTTCCTCTACTTCCTCTTCACCAGGTGTTTCCTTAGAGCTTGTCTCATCCGGTAATATATTCCCACCACCATCCTTTCCAAAGTAACACATGGGCAGGAACTCCTCCATCATCTCAACAGCGGCACCTTTCTTCTTCACTTCCTCCCAATCCACCAACTCCCCCAGAACCTGAAAGGCCCTCTGTATCAGACTCTCCGCCTTCTTGGCGTCCAATAACCTATCCTCGCCGACATACTGTAACGAAGCTAACGCCGTGCTTCGCAGGATTCTGGCGTCAAGAAGTTGGATGGGCGCTGGGAGGATGACACGTTGACGGACGTAATCTAGTTCGGCGAGGGCGCAGGAGCAACGTTTTGAGGCGTCGTGGGAGTCACGGTTTGAGGTTGAGAGGATGGCGAAGTGGAGTTGGCGCTCGGCTTCGCGGATTTTACCGCGTAGGAGGTCGATGAAGAGTGGTGAGAGGGTGTTTGGGCCTAAATATCATATGGGGGGGTTTATTAGATATTATGAGGTGGGATATTAGTTCGATGAGATGGAGGGGTGGGAGTGTGTTGTTGCGGGTTATTGGGGTGGAGATGGGTTCCGGAAGGAGGGTGTGGGTGGATATACCTCTAGACACGAGCTTCAAGCTGTCGTATTGCGATGGACCGTCTTCGTGGTACTCGAAGCTGCTGGTCCGACGTTTCTGCAGCGGCTGAGGGATGATATCATCGCCTGAGCCGCCCGGTGTGGGTTTCCCGGAGGTGGTGGTGTTGGCGGGGACGGTTTGTTCGGCAGGTGTGCCGGAGCTCGATCCGGTTGGGGGTTGGTCGGAGGATGGTGTGGATGTCGATACAGAATCGGAAGATATGGAGGGGCCTCGGAGGAGGATCTGGTTGGGTTCGTCGATGCCGGGTGGGGGGAGGTCGGAGTCCATGGCGGGGTAGCTGTTGGTTTCTGAAAGTGGGAGGTGTGGTGAAGACAAGGTTTCGTCGACGAGAGCCTCAGATAGAGTTGCTAAAGTGAGTACTTAGGGATAGATAGCTGCTGCTTAAAGCGAGTAACAAGTAAGGTAGTTGGGACTAGTGCAGTGTTTGGTATCGCCAGTGGAAGTTCGGAGAGATGGAAGAGAGATGGCGTGGAGGATGAGCTTAATATTCGCAGTGCAAGTAGGATCCCGGCGGAAGGCTATTATTAATGCCATCTACCGTGCACCCTCCCATTATATAACCCAATCAGGATGCGTACTAGCCTGGGATCCTACATACGGACCGGTGCACGGCTCCTACAGACGACGACCTCCTTCGCTCAGGGCTAAGCTAAGAAATGGTACGGAGAAATTATTGGCACAGAAGTATAATTACCATTTTGACGCTCCAATGCAACCCTGACTCCTCACCGATCGATCTATAATACCAACAGAAACTCTCCCACAGATGCTTGTGCTTAAGAACCATTTAGGTTAATTTGCAGGTATCCTCGCGTACGTCTCGTAAACACCATTAGTTATGTAAGGCCGTGTATCTTGGTCCATCAGTCTGTAGTAGACATCTTTATCAAGAACCCCTATATAATCTACCTTGGTGGATACCGGTATATACGTATCTACAAGCACCCTCCCTTTTATATATACCGCCTGTATATACCTTAAGTAGGCGTAGCTATAAGACACTCCGTAACTACGCATATAAGCATACATGCTAGATCGAATTTTCAACCTTCTGGATCGAAATGATTCAATTGCCGACCTGGAAATTTTTAGAAGTTCATAGCAAATGTTTGGAGAACGATCATGACTTCATCGATCAAGAGTCTCAACCCACACGGGAGTTTCAGGGTTACACAATTGTTCAGAGGTTTGTTGTCAACGTTGGATCTTCCTCGATGATTTACTTGGTAATTATGATGTTTATAATCCTCTTTGTTAGATACCTAGCACACACCCGCGTATCTTTGGCAGCTCTGCTCCCGTCTTGTTTCTAGGCTACCGCGTATCTACCTACTTAAGTACCACGTATAAATTTTGAAGTAATTATAAGTACTTAGTTAAATACCTTTATGAGACCTCCACCTTTACTTCCCCCTTGACTCCGCCTTTACCTCCTCCACCACCTTCACCAATGCTGTCATCATCATCTGTCACCGCAGCAATTACTCCCACCACTGCTACCCTTTGGTTCGGTTTAATCCGACCACACCACCAACTCACAGCAAAGCAGTACAGGAAAGGGAAATGAAGGGATCCCTACCCCCCCGTTGCTTCTTCCTCCAAGTGACCCGGGACCCCCAAAGGGGTTC
This sequence comes from Arthrobotrys sphaeroides, assembly GCA_036971245.1. NCBI lineage: Eukaryota > Fungi > Ascomycota > Orbiliomycetes > Orbiliales > Orbiliaceae > Arthrobotrys > Arthrobotrys sphaeroides. The sequence continues at coordinate 2,606,800 of JAJTTW010000004.1, forward strand.
CCGTATACGTCTCAGGTACCAAAATTTCCGCTGGGTCCTCAAAACCGTAATGGCAAAAAAGTTCATTATTTGGCCAGGCTCGATGGTGATAACTTCGAGGCTTCTAGCTAGAGGAGAAATAATCGATGAAGAATATCTAAAGGATAGTAGTCAGTTATCCTTGTGGTATATATATTGAAAATACTTTATTGCACTGCTCAAGCCGACCTACACGTTCGTATCAACCTTTCAAAATAATTTAAATTCTTTGACTGCAACATTAACGGGCAGTTGACTAACCCGAGGATATGTGACAGATGGGAGGGCTCCGCGCTCTCCATAGGAGCGACGGAGAAGTACATACAAATTGCCGCCGATTGGGACGGCCCGGGAACTGCCCAGTCCATGGCTGCAAGACCAGTCGCGGTCTATATTATCATCAAACCCATTCTGATGTGGGGCCTCAATCCCGTCATTGATAAGCTCCTGAAGGGCTGCCCCCCGAACGCCGCAAGCAGCCCACGCAGGCCATATTGGGCCCTGTTGTGCTACCTCGTACACCGCAAAATGCTCATCTGATCGTCTCGGTCCCATGGCACTGCAGAGCTTCGACAATGCACCATCCTCTCGCATGATCGATCTGTCTGGGGGACATCGCTGTCATGGCGTTGCGATTGAACTACAAAGAGGCAAACGGCTATATTATAACTGCGTTCGCTCTCTTGATTCAAGCATTGGTGGGAAGCATAGGTCTAGGGGCTAGAAAATAGGTGTGAAGTGCAACAAGGGCCATTGTACGGTCCTGTATCCGCCGATGAATGTATTTCTTTGCCCTATTTTTTCCCTTTCGTCCTTGGGTTGATCTTCTAGTTAGGCAGTTAATTACAAGTGGAGAAGAGACGACGCTTTGATGGAGTGTCCGTGTCTTGCCATATATTTGCCGGCATATGAATGCGTAGGTACGTGTAAATCCATCGGAAGGGGTATCGGACGGAACGATGTCTGTAGAGATATATGTATCCAATACTAGCCTCGAATACAGTTTCGCACGCCTGTCATACGCTAGGTAGGTAAGTGCTTAGTATTTATAAACTTACATTAATATAATTATATAATATTAGGTGGCCAATATTCTGCACATAATCGATCAGCTGGTGCGAGCGAGTGCAGCTGCATGTGTGAAGACCCAGATTAATCCCTAACATTGTAACGCAATTCTCCACATATATATTTTATAACTAACGTTATAACCACCATCATAACCTTATAACTCCATCAAATCTGTCAACTCCGTTCCATTCGGCTTACTAACGCCAGCGATCTCGCCAATCCCAAGAGCACCGATGGTACCCATATATAGATGCACGAAGGTCGCATCTTCGCTTCGTCAGGTCTCCTTCGCTTCCTCAGATCTGCATCTCAGAATAGTATACTAATCCTGCAGCTTATAAATTTGGCCATTTTGCATCACTTACCATCATTTGCAACTTATGAATTCGAATCTGACCACTTTGCAGCATTTACGATCACTACCGATTTCTTTAATATATCATCTCCACAATGTGCGGCAAAATATTTTCGGACATATACACCTACATCACGAACTCCAGCTTTTATCTCCTGAACTTCTCCAAGTACGGATATGCGCAATCCTTTGTCGCCCCCTGGAATCAGTACGATGATCCGAGTTACCACCGAAGTAGATTTGCGATAATGGGTACCATCGGTAGATCGTTCGCGTTCGAGCATGAAAACCGGTGTGCGCAGGAGTTCTACTTCGACTTCCATGACCCGGATAGCGTTGAGAAGGAACTGAGGAAGTTTCATATGGCCGGATGTAAGAATTAACCCACAGGCTTTATAGAATTTAGATGACGAGCACTAGCTAACGGTAGAATCTTTTGGGAGTGATACTGTGGGATCAAGGGTTCGAATTACCGGGGAAATTGTACCTTATCGGATACGATGATCCGACGGACGTCCCCCGTCGGGTTATAGATCATATCAGTGGTAAAACACCTTATATATGGACCAGTGCGGTGTACCCGGCCAGTCTGTCGCATCTTGCGACTTTGTATGTCGGCGGGGAGGAATTGCGGAAACTTGTTCGTCCGCATGAGAGTTTTTCCGAAGGGCCAAAGCAAGCTTGAGGATGTACTATAGATCACACATACAGCCCGTATGAATAACGAAATATGTATGTAAGAGTTTTGTTACAAAGCCGCCCACCAACACTCGACACTACACTTCTTCACAGTGCAGCCCCATCCAGAAAAATACGCCCTCATCGTAACCCTCAGTTCGTCTCCTTCTCTCAATTCCCTAACAAAGACCCCATTTGCCAGTTTTCCAGTTTCAAGCCACCCTTGATCCAGTAGCCGCCCGTTTTTATCCCTATAGCCACAGTCAAGTTCCCATTGCTCCGCGTCCGGACCCTGTCCATCAATCCGGGCGTCCCAAGCGATCTCATGATCCCTATCTTCACCCTCCGCGCATACGTTCCTTTGCAATACCCATGTGCCGACTTTATAATCGTCTCCTTTTCCTCCTTCCTCTTCCTCACCGATTTTAGTGTATCCGTGATGCATATACCCGTGATGATGCGCACCCGAGTCGTTACCATCGCCTCCATTCGCCTCGATTATTTGTACCTGGCTGTCAAGTGCGATTTTCATATCCTTTCTGTAATCCTCTGTCTTCTTGCGCCAGATCTCCGCGCCAAGCCAACTGAATGCTCCTTTGTACCTCCCCTGGCATCCAGGCTGGCCTCCCCATCCTTGGTCGTGGCTTGTGGTCTTGAAGATAATCTTTCGAACTACCCGTCTCCCCGGCTTCCCTTCATCGGTATTGTTCTTCTGCGTGTCGAAATATGGGATTTTAACCGTCAGGTAGGTTTTCGAATGAGGGGATGAGACATATTCCGTTTCCTCGCGGGAGCCGAGAATTATGTGTGGGTGGTATTCTGCTAGGTCGATGATGTCCAAAGCAAGCTCCGCTGGCAGTTTAGTCGAGAGCAGACGGATGACGGTACTGACGTTCTTCAGTGTTATAGTTTCCATGACCTTAGACTTCCCAGTGGTATTTTGGATGCAACTTTTGATTCAAGTGTGAAGTTGTATGAGGAAAGCGTGGGAACCGGGGTTATATATGGAGGTTCAACCATTCTGGATTCCGAGCCGGGGCTTCGGAGCTCCGCAGGCACCAGGCACGAGTTCGAATTAATCATCCGTTTGTCGGGATGTTTAAACGGGTCGCTATGCTGCAATCGGTGTCTTATAACGTCTTGTATCGGACAACAGGCCTGTAGGAAACTAGGCCTGCAGGACGATTTCTCGCCTAAAGAACCTAAGAATGGAAGTATGTAGTTCCGTAAATAGCATTAGCTGCTCTGGAAGACCTTAAGAACCCGTTCATAAGTTAAGTACTTCTGAGGAAAGCTCATACATCAGCCACGTGCGCCTACACCAACGCGAAAAATGACACATTTCTCCTCGATTTTCCAGTTAATCAGTCTCGATCGAGTCACCAGAAAGTCTAGTTAATTAACCCTAGACCGACAGTGTTGGAAGGATTTGGGTGACAAGACTATGTTGAATATAGACAGGTATCTTATATAATTATAAGCTTATTTGTCGAAGGTTTAGATATAGAGGTATCCCAGCCCCACGGTGATTCTACACCTTGATCATTCCCAACTCAGCCATGTTTAATCCTCGATATCTCAAAACTGCATAGAGCACAAGTGCCTCTTGGCTCGGCATATGTGGTCAAGGCGTTTTGGGTGAAGATGGAGATGATATGTGGCCGTAGGACCGCCTTCTCGTGACTATACCGGCTAAATACCGTGGGGGGCTTTGAAGAGCTTTAATTAGGATCACCTTCAAATTTTAAAGCGGTTTATATGACCTTTAAGACGCCTTAATTCATCTGGAAGCTGTTTTAAGGCATAATTTCCGTCCCAGAAAACACTGGATTTCCCCTACGGGACATCTTCACCTTCACCTTCACCTTCACCCTACCATCGTCATCGTCATCGCTATCAGTATTAACCTCACCGTTACGCAATCTTCAATGCTACTGCCGTTACCTCGAACTCGCATTCAATAGATGTTACTCGGTCTCTGAATCACAGCCAGGAGGGCAGAGGGGGTAAAAGTGGGAGTAGGAAGAACAGAGGGAAGAACAAAAGGAAGGGAAAGACAGCTGTACAGCTCAGGCCAAAGCACAACCTCAGAATTAATTCGGCTGCAGGAGTTATCTCTGAGATCCCAGAAATCCTCCTATCCGCCTCCAGCCACTAGTGCCAGCCCCTGCAGAACCCCCCATTCCCGTTCCCACCCCAGCCCTACCCAATTCATCTGCCCAGTCTCCTGCAAGCATATGCTTCCTCTTCTGATTCTCCCCCAGTTTCCCCCTCCGAACCACTTTCTGGAACCCCAACTGGGGTGCCCACGAGGCTCCGGTACCCAAAATTTCTACCGGGCCCTCAAAACCATACTGGCCAACAAGTCCACTATCTGACCAGGCTTTATGGTGATAACTTCGAGACTTCCAGAGGATAAATAATCGATGAGTAATATTTAAAACAAATACAGGATAGCAATGAGCTATTCTCATGGTATTCGAAAATATTACTGCATAATCAAAGTGAACTTCCAGGTTTGTATTGCAAGTTCCTTCACTACAATCTTGACAGCTAGTTTGACTGTACAAATACGAACACAGATAATAAACGGGAAAACTCGATGCTATCTATGAGAACAACTGCGAAGTCGATACGAATTGCCGCTGATTGAAACGAACTGGAGCCCATCACGGTCCATGTTATCATCAGACCCATTCTGATGTGGGCCGTCAACGCCGCCATCGCCGTGATATCCGCGATGGTGGCATTAAAACTAGACCACAAAGAGGCAAACTCTAATATCATAGCTGCATTGTCTAAAGGTTATGAGCCCGGACTAGCGTCGCGTCAATACAATCAAAATCGAAAAGAGCCTCAATAACGAAAACTCAAGAACCTCAAAAATGCCACCCAAAAAGGCTGCAAGTCCTAAATCCTGGGCCAGCAAACACATTCCCGGACCCGGAAGATTTGATCATAACCGCCGCAGATGTTAAGGGTGTCAACAAACTCACTACGATTAAGGATTACCGACTATGGGCCGTACAGATGAGGGGTATTCTCAAGGCTAAAGGACTTTGGGTTCATTACTTGTTATTGCTTACCATACCGGAAGTTTTTTCACTTCCGTGTATTACCTTGTTCATTGTTTTGTTCATTGTCTATGCCGACTGCGAGGACGCAGTCCGCCATTAGCGGGCAATTGTTACACCTGCTGTACCTAGATATAGTTAGTAGTTAGTGATCGGCCCAGGACCCCATATAGCCAGTGCAGCTGCAGGGTCAGGGATAGCAATGCAATGAACCATCACCGATCCATATTACTTCAATACATCCCCTTATAATTACAATTTGGTAGCATCACCCTCGTAATTCAATCGTTGGTGACGCTGGTGAAGGACAACAATAAACCGTGAACTCGGGCACAGAACCAAACAGGCAGATGCTGGCTCAGGGCCACAGAATAGGTATAAAGTGCAACCAGGGGTATATTATTATGCGACCCCGGTTCTGCCGATAAACCCATCTTTGCCCTGTTTAGAACCCCGTTTTTTCCCGTTCCCCAGTCGAGGATTCACAACCCTCGGATGGTTACTTAAGTACTTAGTACTGAAAAGGTCCTAATAATCGACCTGCCTCGCCCCACCCTGCCTTTTGACCCCTCCCTTCCTGCCATTTATAATTCTCGCTACATATAACTTTCGCTCCTTTCCTTTGCTTCAACAAACAATGAGAAAGGAAAAGATATAGTATTAACGACTTATCTCGTGCACAGACGCCATGAAGCCCTTCACGCACTTATATATATATGCTAGCTTGCCCGTAAAACTAGTTAAAAACAAATAAGGATTCGCAAAGGTAAGAGACGGAAATATAGAGATATATATATCTATATCAAGCTAGTCGGGGTCTGGATTAAGTATCGATCAAGAAACATAACTATATAAACCTATATATGTACCCCGGTCGAGCTCGTAAAACATGAACTACATTTATAACCAGTATGTTGTAGTATTTGTGCACTGTCCTGTCACATCCGGTACAATCAGATATCAGAGATATAGCATCCTAGACGCATGATCAGCCAGCTGGCTAGAGTGCACACGTGCTGTCCCAAAAAAAGGCACAGCCTAGAATCTATATTTGTCGAGAAGATCGACCGCGCAATTCCATTAAAAGGCCACGGCTCGACCGTATTCCACTTTTAGTACAGGTAGGCTGCAGCTGGCTGGTTTACGAGACAAATCATCAACGAACAACCTCTCCAATACACCAGAGTGCTCAACCTCTATACGCAATGTTCTGCGAACCCTTTATATCCATATACTCGAATTTCACCACCTCCAGGGTTTATCTCCTGATATTCTCCAAATACGGATACATACCAGACAGAGGTCCCGATTGGTACAAACACCGTGTATATGGCCGACGTTGCTTCACAATCAAAGATGCCATCGGTCATGGGCCCGGCAAATGTCTAGGAGATACCACAGAATTTTGCTTCGATCACGAAGACCCAGATGGCATTGAGAAGGAACTGAAGAGGGCTCATATCGTCGGACGTAATGATAATACCCCTGTCCTAAAAGTAGACGACGTTCGCTAACTTATTGGAAGTGATTTTATGGGATCAAGGTTTCGATTTGCCTGGGAAGTTGTACCTTATTGGGGAGGACGACATGACAGAGTTCCCCCGCGAGCAGACTATCTTGGCCAGTGCCGTGTATCCACCTGAGCTGAAACACCTTGCAAACTTCTATGTCGGTGGGGAGGAATTGCGAAAGGTTGTTCGTCCGCATCCTAGCTTTTGTGGACCGCGGCAAAAGGTGGCGTGAGGGGAAGTGACCCGGGTTTGGTAGTTCTAATATTACTATGATTTTGTTCATCGCACTGGATACCTAGGTGCTTACTACGTAGATAGGGAGTGTTTTCATGGCCGTTGGTATGGTGATATAGTGTCCGGGGAACGGGGTGGTGCCTCAAATGCCGATAGACACTGGTGTTCACGCCCATCCGCCGAGATTAAATGTAAATAAGACATAAATAGATAAATAGATAAAATGATCGCATAAATACAAGGAAGGGGGCTATCTAGAATCTTCTTCTTTACCCTGCCATCTTCATCCTCCTTCTCCTCTTCATCTTTCTCCTCTTCCCCATTCTCATCCTAATCCTAACGGGCTAAGTGCCTACGAAAACTCCTATCTAAGACACTAGATTCTTGTCCCTGGACGGTCCACTCGTACCTTCCTTCTCCCCAAAGCGGTTACCTACACCTTAGACCACCAATACCACCATAGCACCACCATAGCAATTCCGCGAAGCATGAGTCGGACCTACAGCAGCAGCATAAACCACGATGAATATATCAAGCTCGTGGGATAGCTGGGGAGAGACAAGGAGGGAGATAACGGAAACCGACGAGATCAGAAGCGAGCGACAGAACGGGAGCGAGAGCGAGAACGAGAGCGAAAAGAAAGATAGCGGAGAGACGAAATAATCTTCCACGACCGAATTTTGATACGTCCGTGGTATGACCCGCTAGCTACCGCCGTATTTGGGCTCCTGAGCCGGCTCTCGGACGCAATATATCTCAAGGATATTCGGGATACACTGAAGCATAAAGAGCTGGCTGGCTACTACTCAATCGCCGAAGTGAGGCCTACCGTAAGTACCGAGTCCCTCATCTAGGACCTTAACCATCGTGACTAATATGAAACAAACATGGAAGAGTTCTTAAGAAGGACGGCTCTGAGTCAGTGGTGACCAAGACCGTGTCAGCGAGCACTGAGGCCATCAGCTTGGCGTGGGACGGCCTCCGAGTTGTCGTGGTCACGCTCAGGATCAAGCGTCGGATCGTCTCCTCATTCTTTCTCGTCTTAATCCTCATCGTGGTGACGGTGCCCCGGCCTGTTGTTAAGAGGAGCCCCGCCAGCTATGCGTTCGCTTTTTTTCGTTTCCTGGTAAGGGACGGACTCGCGGCGTTGAAGGAGGTCCTGGCTATTATACGGAACGTGAGGCCTCATCACTCATACGGTTCATATGCACGCCACATCACTACCTGCTAGACTCTAAATAGCCGGCTGTTCTGTATACTACCTAAGTAATTATCAAAACTTAATCTGAATATTGAACAAAGGTGGAATGTCTGGTCGTTTTGCTAGGTGCAGCTCGCCCTGTTCAGATTCAACCACGAAATATATCATATGACCATATTCCGAGAATTTAAAGAATAATACAATTGCAAACTACTGTTCTAAAAGCCAAAAGCTAATGGACAGGCCAGTAAAGTCTGTAGACAAACCAGAGGTATTTCGGTAACCCTTCATAAAAATTGAGGTGACCTTCGTAAACAGGGTGTGGGATTGGTTATAACAGCCGGGCTGGGTATGAGCTAATCTCACAGGTTCATAGGGCAAATGGTAGGCAGTTAAGCAGGGAAGCAGGCAGTTAGTTAGCTAATTAATTATTTAGTTAAGCAGTAGTATTGGCAATAGCAGTATGAGTACGTAGCTAGTGATTGAACTGGCTCTTATATACCTAGGTATATACTTAATTATGTGGTTGAGGCTCAACTTTTTTTATCTTTAGCAGAATCGAACCATATGGCCATCGGTGCCATAAAAGTCTTTCTTGGGGCAGAAATCATGCCCCAGAGTTCCATAAAAGTAAAATAATTAAGTAATTTTGTATATCACAAAAATATTTATTTCTAGACTAGCCATAGTGTATATAATTCAGAATGTTCTTGCATACTGGAGTTCATGCACAGGGACATCAGGAACAGTGCCAAGACTGGCAACCACCTCGCAGGTCCGATACCACAATCCCCTGGCAACAGCGAGCCGTCCCTTGGCCCATGTCACCGTCCCAGCCAGTCGGCCAACAACAGCCCTGGCCGGCCCAGCCCAGAACTGGAACGAGAACCCTGAAACCGTCACACCGACGAGACGTGAATATTAATCCGCTAAGGCTGGGTTATATATAGCCGTGCCGCAGCCGGGGTACCTACGTAAGCAGTCCCTCGCATCCCCAATCGCATCTCATCTTCTCTCGCAATCACTAGTTGCTAACCGTTCTATTGTATCGGAAGAAATGGTAGATACCTAGACCGGTAGAGCTCGGATAGCTTCCCCTGGTTAGTCGACGACAATGGCTCGCTTTCCAGGTCGCATATCTTCGCTGATATGCTCGTACCTCTCGTTCGCGGTTCTGCTGTTCACGAGTCCGTCCACCGCCTGCGGAGTACTGTACGCATTGAACCCCTTCCTCTTGTATACACCGTCGTGAGCAATGCACTGACCTTCCTACCTATCACAGAACACACAACGAAATCCTCCGTCGTGCACGCTATTTGTACTCAATCTACCCGACGGACGTAACCGATCACACCCCGCATTATGTCCACCACAATTATATAAACAAGATCCTCTCCGACCCTTCCAATCGCGCCGCCCAGCAAGCCGGTGCCTTCTTTCCCGACTGGGGCTACGGTTGCTTTTCAAATGATGTCCCAGCCGAAGCGGCTCACTGGCCACCCTTCGTTGCGGCTTCGATACGCCATTTCCACAGAAAGTACGGCCCCTTATTACTCACTTCTCTCACCCCACCGGACGGCAATGGCGAACTCGTCACGAACAACCTCTGGCCGAACGGGACGGTCATGACCAAGGATGAAATGGAGCACAAATACCGACTCATATCCTTCATATTCGCCGTCACATTACACGGCTCCTCAGACGCCACATGGCACTCGTTGAAAATGTACAACGGATTCATCCGCATGGTCGCCGGTCTCGACTTCGCGGGCAATTACGGTGATGCACACACCCTCGCCGACACAGGTGGCGACGTAATCCTCGCGAACCGAATGGATAACCTACCGTCCGAATCCCATGCTAAGAACTGGGTGTCGAGTACCTGGTGGGTTCCTACAGGCGATATCCTGGAGATATACGAGAGTATGGGCATATCCACCGTCAACAGGTTTACGTTTTCATTCTGCGTTGCGAGAGGTCTTGCAGCTATGCAGGCGGTTGTGTCGGCCGGTGGGAGGCTTTACGATTCTTATGCTGAGAAGTCGCCGGCTTTGATTGACTTTTTTGATGAGTATTATCTCGGTGGTATCGATGAGATGGCTGCCAATGCGGTTTGGTGTTGGAGGAATGTGACGGAGTGGATGGTCGGTGGAGCTGAGGCCGCTGGTGATGGGTGGGGGATGTGTGATACGTTTCAGCTGATTAGAGCCAGGAACGGCGGTAGAATCGAGCCGCCGGATCCGCCGGCTGTGAAGGATAACGGGTTGATGGGCTATCTGAGGCATAATGAAACTTACGAGGATTTGCTCAGGACGAATAAAGTGTTTAGGAAGTTGGTGGAGAAGTACGAGGACAACATTTACCAGGATGACCTGCCGCTGGGGGCGACGGAAGTCTATGTACCCGATAACCTTCCTTGGTTTGAATCCTCTTCTTCTTCTCCTGGCTCTTCATTTTCTCGGCGGTCCGATGAGAAGCAGCATCCTTTCTACTATTATAACCGAGACGATGATGATTCAACCACCAGCACTACAACATCGGATAAATTCCACATCCCGCACCCGACACCCTCGTCCTTCCCGGGAAGCTTCGGCGAACCAGTATTCATCTCAACCGCCAAGGCATTCTCGAAGTTCGGCTCATACTTAAGCATCGGTTCTCACGGTACCAGCAAATTACTCAAGGGAGCTGGGGTCAAGGAAGCACAGGAAGGGTCTGTCGATTTGACCGCCTCGGCATTCGTTGAGACCGAAGATCAAGACTATGTATCCGGCGGAGCGGTATACAGCATTGATCTAAAAGAGGTGATAAACATCGAGAAAACCTACGATGATGAAGGACGGATATGGGCTCAAGATCTGGGTGGGAAGATTGTTCGATTTTCGGGGAGAAATGATGGTGTTGGGATCAAAGTCGCAAATTCCAAGGTGGACGGCGTATGCGGTATCACCGCCAAAGTCGGTGACGGAGCTGTTGTCATGAACGGAGTCAAAAACAGCAAGCTCAAAATCGAGACCGTATCTCGGGAACCGAATCATCCGAACGCAAGGTTTGGAGCGGCCACTACGCCCGTTAAGTTGAAACTTGGGGTGTTCAACGTAGTCACCGCGCCGGGACCTCAGATTTTTAACACTTCTTCACCCAGGATCGGGTTCATTCCTTCCGGCTATTTGGATTTATTCCTCGGTCCGCAGAGGATTCTAAGAATCGCATTTGAAGATTTACCCGGTGGTGATAGGATCGGTGAGAGGGAGTTTGGAACGGTGGTGTTGGCTGCTGATGTTGATGGTGATGGGGAGGAGGAGGTGATAATCGGTGTACCGTATGCGGACGGTGCGAGAGATGGATGTGGGGTACAGCTTGGCGAAGGCGAGGTTGTGGTTATCAAGATGGGGAAGATCGTGGAAAGTGTATTTGGTGGGTGTGATGGCGTTGTCGAGGGGGCGATTCAGAGGGTTAGGTTACCAGCTGGTGAGAAGAAAGGGGAGGAGTGTGGGCAGAATACTTATGAGTGGTTTGGGAGGTCGCTGGTGTGGGTTCAAAAGGCTGCTTTACTGGGGATCGGTGCGCCGGGGAGAGGGAAGGTGTTCTTTTGGAAGTGGAATGTTGAGGATGGGCTTTTTAACTATGAGTTTGCGATTGAAGGGGGCTCGGGAGGGTTTGGAGGGTGGGGGTTGGAGACCGGTGTTACGGCTGCGGGAAAGGAGTGGGTTGCTGTTGGGGCACCGAATGATGAGGAAGGACACAAGGGACACGTGAACGTTTATAGGATTGTCAATGGCGAGGGGGTGTTAGTCGCCCGGGTCAGGAGTTGGGAGGAGAAGAGATTTGGGAAGTTTGGGATGGTGCTTAGGGATGATGATGGAGATGAAGGTCTGTGGGTTGGTAGTCCTTGGGCTGAAAAGGAGAGGGGGGCTGTTTGGTGGGTTGATATCGGGGCTATCGCCGACTGGGAGGGGAACTGGAAGAGGAAGGCTAAGTTGCAGAGAGGGGGGCTACAACAGTCGATAGTGGTGGAGGAGAGGGAGAAGGAGATGGTCAAGGAATTTACGGTGCAGATGCAGCTAATGGGACCTGAGCCTGGGGTATGTTTTAAAGACTCTTATATGATTGTTTTGGATTGTGGCTAACTGTTTCTTTTTCTGATAGGCACACTTTGGAGCATCATTGGTTGTTACTGATATCAACGGTGATGGTAAGGCGGATTTGGTCGTCGGGATCCCTTACTGGGGTGTTGCGAATCCGGATGAGAATTCGAGGTTTAAAGGTGCGGTGGCGGTATTTACCAGGACTGATGGCGAGGTATGATATGCATGGGAGACCTTTAGAATGGTTCATGGGAATTATTTGGTATTGCAGCGTTTGAGCTTTAGATTTTGCATTTTTGGCTTTCATAAATTTCATAGCATGCATCGGATTAATCCAGTCGGAGAGGATATCTATGCGCGCGGTGCGCTCTCTTTTCATGATATATCATATATCGTTACATCAGAAAATCGTAACGTCTAATGGACGGTGTTTTTTGATACGTGAAATCGAGATCTAGAACTCGAAGATTCCAGGACACTATATATTCCTATTCCCCGTTCCCTCTTACTACTATGCCGTCCGGCATACGGGCCGATATGTTGTAGCAGTAGATTTCGTGATAACGGTTACAATTTTCCTCCCAGACGGCACCTATATATTCACCTTCGTTAGCTCATACACTACCACACCATAGATATACCACCCCTAAAGGAACCCCCGCTAGAAGCCAAAATTTTATATAGTGAGACCAGGCATACCGGTTTAAGTGTCCTCGTGACCGTTCTAGTCCTAACCTCCATCAAGCAGGTCCCGCAGTCGACTTCAATGGTCCGGCCTAGGATTTCCACGGGGATTGTGACCGTTGGGGCGACTGTAACGGTTTTCGTTACCGTTCTGTAGCGGGTGCATCGCGGGCGGGCGCGCTGGGGTTCTGGGTTTGCATTTGGGAGGGCGAGGGCGGCGCTAGTTAGAGGGTGCGTATTAGTATGATATGATGGGATTGGATCTTTGGGATGGAAGCTACTGGTACGATTTATAAATTTGTTAGCGGGGTGAATATATTGGGAACTAACCTACCCAGCAGTCAGACCCAGGACAGCGACGAGGTTGATAAGCAGCTGCATCGTTTTTGTACAGGGCAAAATTTAAAATGAGAGGACGGGCCAAAAAATTGACACCTTGGACGAAGAAAAGCAACTGTAGAGAGCGACGTGCGGCTGCAAGGAGCGAAAACGGGACCTAGAAATGTAAATCAAAGTCTAAACGGGTCTTTGACGGGTCACCGTTTATATATACCCCTCACCGAGAGGACGGGATTTCGGCACCCTCAATTAGTTGCAATTCCTTAGACTAGACTTCGGTGGCCTGAGTCAAGATCTTGCCATGCAAATGCCCGGGTATCTCGGTTTCCTCGTTATATACCCGTACGTTCCACCTATCGAAAGAACGGTATTTCCTGAATTTCACAGAGCTATCGAGTAGCATATATATGCCTTCCGAAGCAAAGGTTTGCGTTGCAAGGGGTGTTGGAGAATACCACACACGTATATTCTCGGCTGCGCTGACCATTGTACTCGGATAACAGAACCCACCGGTCTAATTTGGGCATGTTAATCGATCGGACGGGGACACTTGTCACCTGGGTCTCGGCTGTTATTTCGTTTGGGACTATGCTTTCCATTTTTCTTATTGTGAGGGTTTCTGAATTCGTGGACTTCTCTTTTTAATGGCGGTGGGTGGCTTGAGGTTTTCTTGGTGTTGCGGAATTGATATGTGATACTGGATGAGTTCAAGATGCTTGCGTGATTATGATATGATAACTCTAGCTCTGAGTGGTCCCCAGTCGCAGATAACAAGGCCTTGTGCATGCGGTGCGGATTTTAATTATCGTTGCTTGTGCCAATCGAATTGAGAAAGCTTCTGCTTGACAGCGGTGAACTACAATCACAAATACCAAATAGGAGTAATTCCGAATAACGCAGAATCTACAGTCTTCTATAACCAGATTCCAACGCCTAGAAGCCCGACAACATAGAACTGTGAAGTTCGTTCTCACTCAACCGGGCATACCTCTGCGATACACCGCACCTAGTCAATAACACCCCGCTCGACACCCCACTGCACGCACCCCATCCACCGCGCGCCCCAGCCAACCGCATTCCGTCCTGGGTCATGGAGCGTAAAACAAAGATCATGTGATACTTTTCAAGCTCAAAATGTCGCTGAGCTTTGTTTTGCTTCAACACGATAGATCACTGAAGCCGTACGTCTCGTGGATATTCTTGCGGAGTCAGGTGTGCTAGGTGTGCCTTAACCATCGTTATTTGTGAATGCAAGGCAAAACTCCTACTTCTTTGGCCTTCATATGTTTTGATACCTAAGTACCTACCTAGGTAGGTAATAGCCACACTGTATGATATAAATTAAAATGCTACCGTCCAACGGCTTAATCAAGCATTCTCTTTATTTCCCCGTCTAGAGGGTGAAAATCGCGCGGGTTCGCGATGTGTTGATTTTGTGGGAATTTACCGTGGCACTTTGGTGTAACTTGTGCTTCGTTGACAGAAAGTTACACAGCTGAAGCTCTCAATTGATCGAATCAGACGCGGGGCTTCTTGTTACACGGAGAATATCGAAATGAGGGATAAACGATAGCCAAACAAGTTCGGCGTAGCTGTGACTTTCGGCACATACATGCACGACTGCACGCCTGTAGACTATATTCAAAACGTAAAAGAAATAGAGACTCGTACAGATTTCGGAAATTCAATTGACGGTCAACCTACTTCAAGCAAGAACCAGAGCGAAAGGTTACTCTGTTTATTTAGATTTTTGTTCAGCTTCATCCGGATTTAATGCTAGAACAGGAGTTCGGTTCCGAGTGCGACGCATTGCATCGCATGGATCCTCGACAAGGTTGATCCTCTCTTGGTCCGTGGTTTAAGCGATGTTTACGTGCGACCTGATAGACCGCGCGCTGGAGAAAAGCACCAAGTTATCGCTTTGTTATTTTTAAAGTAAATAAAGAAAAACTCTTTTTTCCCTTTTTCCCGAGATGCGAGTGTTTATGTTTGGGAATATGCAGTGTTACGATGCAGGTGAGGAAGAAAGAAATGCCTGGTTTTTTTTGTGTTTTTTGTTACAGGTTTATTTATCACTGTCCCGCTCGGTTCACTCCCCGCTTCTGAGTTCCGTGTCTGTGAGTCTCGCACGCAAGACAGACGATAATGTCTCTATTGGAAGTGAGGGGTAAATTGTTTCATCTTTTCTGTCAAATATCTTATAACCATTATAAAATGTAAACGGAAAGAGTATTGTTAAAAAAAGGTCAGACATGAAAAAACCGTTGGGGAAGACCCAAAAAAGAGATCATATGAACAGGATGAGTAGACGAGCGTTGAAGAATACCAAACTACCAGACTAATCAACTGGGGGTATGGAGGGGTGCGTATCAAACCACCGGGCGGGATTCCCAAAGATGGGTGTTTACATTCCCCCTCATCAGCTACCCCTCCACTCTTCTGGATGAATGGAAAGTACAGAATTTGGTGTCAGAGGAAGCAGATCCTCTGGTACATCCTCGCTTCGGCATCTGTCGCCGTCGCATGGAGAAGGAAAGACACAAAGAATAGCAAAGAAAAGAAGAAAAGACGGGACGAAAATAGTGGAAGTGGGTGCATGCACCTACATGTTTATGTTTTGTTCGTCATGGTGCAGCACATGATGGATGGGGACCTGGGGGGGGGATGCGCTGGCAGATTGCATACATCCCGTCCCAAAGTCCGCTAATGTCGACGAAAGACGCCAGTAGAAGTACCGGAGAGAACACGAAATGGGAGCGTCAGCAGCGGTAGCCGATACATGACCCAAGCTAAAGCGCGTTTTGAGAAATGTTATTGGACGAGGGGCTGGCATCCCCAGGCGTGTAAAGTGGGTAATTCGAACACGCTAATGCAGCCGGGAACCCAATCTGATTTCCAGAATAGGAAAATTGAGCATTCGGGACAACAAAAGAGTCCATGAAATGTAAACAAAAGCTCTGGAGCGGGACTCCGTGGTGGGAGCATACTCCGAATTAGTTCCAAGTAGGCAAGCTAAGTGGTTTAAGCAGGAAGGCAAGCGAGAATATTAATATTTCTCCATCTCGCCAATCTCGTCAAATCACTATCGTCGCCCGTCTCCTTCTCCTTCTTGCGCCTTGTCCTGATAATATAATAGATCGATCGAGAGAAGTTATATATTGCCGTCGCGGTCTGCTGTTGCGTCGCCCGGTCTTGTCGAGTCCACCCCCCAACGCCACCACCATCCCCATCGCCATCACCATCGCATTGACATCTGCCACCCTCGCCATCGCAATTGTCTCACAGCCCCCATCTCCGTTATTCACCCCATCGACACCGCGGCAAAGGCCTCACCTCCCCCCCTCTCTCCACGGCGATCGATCTAATCAATCAATCAATCAATCGACACCGGGTGGCTGTTCCTATGCGACACCTCCCGCCACTGCTAACCCTTCTCAGAAAGCCAATGAGAAGCATCCACCTCACCTAAGCCTCCCAACGACCATATCCTTCTTTTGACTCCCACACCGCTGCACCACCCGCTTCATCTCAACATCTCACTCTACCTCCTCGCAACGTCTGCTGCTCCTTGCATTCAGCCCACTAACAATGGTATGCATCAATGGCCTGCTTGCATACAAACCGTTTCAGGTTAATCTTCAGACATGAAGTCATCTAACATCCCCATTTGTTACTCATCAGTCAAAGCAAATCCGCCGTCTAGCGGCCGAGCACGCCGCGATCGAGGAATCTCCGCCTCCGGACTACATCATGCCCGAAAATGCTCATGACGACCTCATAATCCTCCACGCCATCCTCGTCGGGCCAGTCGGAACTCCATACGAAACCGGAGCCTTCCGTATCCTCATCAAAACCACAAACACGTACCCGACCACCCCTCCCACAGCTAACTTCAAGACCAAGATATGGCATCCGAACGTCGATGAGCAGACCGGTGAAGTTTGTGTCGACACGCTCAAGACCAGCTGGACCCCGAAAACTACACTCAGAGACATCCTCGAAGTCATCCGAAGTCTTCTCATCCATCCCAACCCCTCCAGTGCCCTGAACTCAGAAGCCGGTCTCTTGGCCGAACAAGATTTCAAAGCGTTCGCCCGACAAGCCAAGTTGATGACCAAGATCTATGCTACCATTCCAGCCGATCTGAAGAGCAAAGTTAAGACCATGCGTCAGAAAGCGGACGAGGAAGGCAAGGCATCCGGATCACCCGTCGCGACACCAGTAAAGCAAAAGAAGGCAGCATCTTCGTCATCAACCCGTAAACCGGGGTCTGCTAAATCCACAAAAGTTTCTTCGGAGGAGCAGCAGGCGGCAACCGTCTCTACCCCTTCAAAGGGAACGCCACCACCACCTGCTGCAGACAATGCCCTGCACACCCCTACCAAGGAACATACGAACCCTCAGGCAACACCTTACACTCCAACTCCTACAGCTAGCAAATCCACAAAGGAGACCACTGATTCCGCTCGTGCTACCACGACGGGTAAGGAGAATGCAGCGGTTGACCCCGTCCTATCGCCAGCTACAACGAACACGTGCCGTTCCCGTTCGTCTAGCCCACTCGGGAAACGCACATTCGATGAAGCCAATGAGGAAGGAAGCTTGGAGACCGACATCAGAGGCGAGGTTGATCGTACCATGTCGCCTCCTCCAGCCAAGCGTCGCAGTATGGAGGTCAACCGACCAGAGACCTTGAAGCCACAACCGCTGGCTGAAAGGCTTCAGAAGGTCCCCAAAAGTGTTGTTTATGCCAAAGGTATGATGGCAAAAGGAAAGGCGCCAAAGGGTCTTAAAAGGTTATAAAACGTCTTTTTTGCGGCTTTATGGTTTAACTACTACCCACAACTTCACCCCCCGCGCTTCCATTCTTATATACAAATTATGGGCTTTGTCACGGAGTGGACTCTCCAAGTTGACACTCGAAAAGAATCCTTTCCGATCTTCCATTCTTCTGTTGTTTTAACAAAGCTTTTTAGTTTTTCTTCTTTGCTTTGCTTTTCCCTTTTCCTTGCGTCTATGGTCACTGGCGAATTGGTTCGGTCTATTCTCTTCCTTCTCACCTCTGCGATACCCTCCATCGGCGGTCTGTTTGCCTTTATTGCATTGGTTTCTTTAAATTCCCTTGAGGAACCTACAGGGCCTAAGGTTTGGCTCCACGCCACCCTCGTATTCATAATACCCCGTTCTCCGTTCTCCCTGTCTTGTCTTGTCTTCAAATGGGAACTAAACAGAGGTTAAGAAATACCGAATAGGTACCTCTTCTGTTCACCAAACGAAAACAGATTCTGGGAACCTGTGCCTGCTCTTGGGAATGTCCCAGAGTGCTACGGTTCTATTGAATAGTATCACGTCCATTTTTGCTTTGCCTTACCTACTCTCTTATACCTTTCGGCATGAGGTGGTATTCCACGGATCGATCATCCACTCATATATTTCCTTTGTTCACACTTGCATACCTTTGCATATACTTTTGCGAAGATGGAGTTTCTGGTGTTCCTTTTATTTTTCTGGTTTCCGTTTTAAGATTCTTCACTATCGTTAACGACTACTAATACGTGTGATCTGGCCTTATGATCATTTTATCTTGATATGTTTGTGGTTTTTGATACGCATTATGGAGAGCAAGCGAGGTCATCGTTTTTTGATATTTCTGTGTTTTCTTCAAGTTTTAACCTATTTCCACTTTTCCCTCGACCCATTCTCTCCGATTTTTTTGAAAACGTCGAGGGGAACTTATATATACACATTGTTGTGGTGGGAAAAAATAAGACATGTACAATATTTTATGAGGTATATTTACTCTCTGAATAATCTTTAAATTTAGTTTAATAATACTGTCGAGAATGAGAAACCTTTGAACTGATTGGACGCGAGTCGAAAACCTAGGATTGTGATAGAGGTCTCATAAAGCACGCTGTTTGTCCCTAGACGGTTATACTGCATGGCTGGCAGCCTGCTAAGATCGAATGTTGTATACATTTGTTATGTTATTGATTCTCGTCCTATATTCGATGTTTGGTATTTATTTACTTTTACACGCGATCGATCCAGCGTAGATGAATTGAAATGCATATGCACGCACGGACCCATATATACGTTGGTTCTGCAGAAGTTTTATACACACCAACAATTCTCAGCCTTGAACGTTAGAAATTACCTGAATCGTAAGTGTTTGGGATAAATACGCGGTAGAGCCAATTGAAGGTAATATGGTTGCGTAATAATATATTAATTTTCATATTACTCCAACCCTCCACTTTGATTAGCCCCCCGCTGGTGCGGTCTCTTGAGTAAAAGGAAATAAAAACCTGTAGCGGTGAGGAGTAAGATGGTGGGATGAGGGACGAGGAGAGGGTTGTTAGAAGGAGCAGGGATGATGTGGTGAATGTTTGGCCGTTGGAGGTACTGTAGGTTGTTAGGAAGGTTGTGGAGAGGGGGGGTGGGGGGGGGTGGTGGTGGTGGCGGGGGGGGGGGGGGGGGGGGGGGGGGGGGGGTGGGGGTCTAGTGAGGGATCATCGGGTGTTCCCGAGGTTGGGGTTGTGAGGCTGTTGGTTGGTTGGTTATTGGGTTCCAAGAGTGTGGCTGCGGGGTTGGAGGGGTCGCAGTCCCGTAAGAGGGGTCGCCGGTTGGATCGGGGCCGTTGGTGGGTTCTGGTTGGGTTTGAGGCGTTGGAGGTGTGGGGGCAGTAACACCGGGAGGGTTTAAACGTGTGGGTTGGATATCTGAATCCGAAGGCCGTTGTTGGGACGGTATTGTTGGCGACACAGTTGGTTGTGGTGTCTCAATTGCCTGTCCATCCCTTCCGAGACCCTGACTCGGATCTTGGAGTTGCGGGGTAGGTACTGTTACCCACTATTCGTTTTGGCCGACTCTCGGTCTTGAGGAATAACTCCTCTGGTAGCCGGTATACCAGGCTGCGGCTCATTCACAATGGGGGTTACGTTAAATTACCCTTCACGATATCACTACCCGGCTGCAGTGTACTCTGCGGTCCTTCGGGAACATCCGTTGCGTCGCCACACTCTGGGTCTTGGTTGCATGCTTCGACCTTTGTTGAGGTTTTAAGCCAAACCCCTGCTGAAAGGTGTGTGGAATTGGGTTTCCAGGCTTAATGGGATTTCGTCGGAGTCTAGTTGACGACGGTGGTGAATTATTCTGGATTATAGGGCTAAAAATGAGGATGTTCTTCTTTTGTTGCTGTTGGTATCGTTGTTGTTGGTGGCGGCGAGGTGCGATTTGGGAATGAGCTTGTTGGTGGCGTCATGCCGACGACAGTTGTCGGTTTCACCTTCGAGGCCGCCGTTCGTTGACATTTTTCTTGTTTAGTTGTGATATAAATTGTACCAGGCAGGGTTGGTGGCAGTAGACTGCAAATTAAGAATTAATTCAAGTACGCAGCTGGTTTACGGGATAAGGTAGTAGCGAGAGAATGTTAGACTAGGAATATATAGAAGGAATAGATTGATGACAGCTGGTCCAACTGTTACTGAGGATGGGGACGAAAGGTCTGAGAGCCTAGATAAGAGGCGCTCGAATCTCCCACGTCCTTAAGGATCGAAATGGTTCCGATCCGAAGGTTTGAGTGGGGGCTTCAATGACTTGCTCCAGACTCTGCAAACCTGTGTACAGGCAAGGAAGTGTCGGGCCTGTTGATAGATAGGACGCGAGTAGAGGCACCCGGGTTTTTACTGCATCTTTTGAAGCATACGGGACAGGGGCTAGCCATGTGGAGCTGCTATTTTGGGCTACTGAAAACCATATGCAGGAAGTTTTGGAACTATTCGAATGTTTTGTCCAGACGTTTGGAATACACGAGCGTGGCATCTTGTGGCGGTAAAACAAAACCAACATTAAAAACAGCCAGAGTTCACCGCTCACGTCTAATATTTAATTAGCAGCTTGGCCGTTGTTGCTGCCGTCTATGAAACACATCAATGCGCAACCCATGGAACTGTCCTACATGTTGGTTGTTCTGGCGTTGGGCTTGTTGGAATTTTGCGGGATATGATTGGTCCGTTGGACTGCAGCCTTTGCCGCATTGGGCGATGTTCACGTACTTTTTGTTACCAGAAATCATCGGTCGAACTTAAGCTTAAACTCAATTAACGGGCCCGAAATTGTAATTTGCACACGGGAATAGACTTGTCTCGCAAACCAAATCGACCCTACATATGTTTGGAATTTATCCGGTTAACGGTTTGAAGGAGGAAAGCTTTTAAAGGAAGTCGTGATCTTAGAGAATGCACGAACCAGGTGAATCCAACCAATATCCATCTTAGCCCTATTCATCCCCGCCCGTCAGCTGGAAATCGGATTTATGACCTCCATTAGACAGATTTTTAATTCAGCTATCGTTCTTACCTCTCTCTTGATAGCACAGGCCGTTAAACACTTTATGAGGAATGTGCCAAACTAGTGCGCTGGGCATTTTTCCTTCGTTCGGCTCATTTTGGTGGGAACACACCGTCCGGTTTCGAGACTAGCTCACACCTACAAACAAGCCATAAAAATATTAGCTATCGACTCCATCACGACTTCTTTTTCAATAGTCTGGCCCCATCTCAAACATAAACTCCCTTGTAGAAGGAAAAGGGACATCATGATGTCAAAGCAACCCAACCTCCCTCAGAGATACTCTTAATCTTCCTCTTTTGTTCACCGCCACA
Organism: Arthrobotrys sphaeroides; assembly: GCA_036971245.1. Taxonomy (NCBI): domain Eukaryota; kingdom Fungi; phylum Ascomycota; class Orbiliomycetes; order Orbiliales; family Orbiliaceae; genus Arthrobotrys; species Arthrobotrys sphaeroides. The sequence continues at coordinate 2,628,719 of JAJTTW010000004.1, forward strand.
TTACAATATTAGCGGAACTCGCAATCCCGCTCCTGGGGTTCACATTCGAAATAAATGACGTATTACTTGGAGACCGGTAATGAAACCTATCTGACGAACTGGTTGCATATAGGCCTCAGGGCCAATTACGCCGACCACGCGTTAACCGACTGGATACTTCTGGAGTGGGATGACTCTAGTCCCTGGAGTCTAGGCAGATCATCGAGATAGCCGAGTATCTGGAACAATACGGTGTCCAGCGAGTGTATCGGGGCATCTGAAGTGGGTATCGTACAGGATGAAACGGGGTGCACAGTTTACCATTCTTTAATTCGGAGGGAGAACCAAGAGCGGGCAGGGAATATATAAATATAAAACGACATCATGCAAAATACCCAGTTTCAACTGCAATGTTCCAAACGAAGCGATATTTATGCGAACTAAATAAACCTGCGGACCTCGGTGTTTGAAGCTTCAACTTCGTATACAAACCTTCTTACAAAATTATTCTCTTGCACTACGGCAGTCAGCGAAGTCGTCGGGGCAACAGATGAAACTAGAGGAAAGATTCGACACCCGTTTTGAAGATCTTTGCATCTAGCATAGCGCATGGGGCGTACTCGTCCACTGATCCGAATAGTACAATCCTGGCAATTTCCACCCTCCCAATAACAAACCGTGCAACTCCGCATCTTATCTTCTCGAACCCTCCACCCGGCGCAAACGAAACATACACTCATCCTTCCACAATGCTAAACTTAACTCTCGCACAATACGTAGCTGCAACCCTCTCCCGTTTCACCATCGCCTCGATCTCAGCTACCGACGGCTCAAATCCACGCTTTAAGGGCTTGGAAAAACACAAGTCAACTTGGATAGGCTTACCGTCAACGTTGAGTTTTTAAACGGGTTAATTGGTGGTGTGGGAGGGTTGGTCGTTATAGTCACGTCAGTGTTGGATTTTTAGTAAGAGATATGCAGGTGCCGGACGATAAAGCGGATAATGTGGCTATAGTGATGAGGATAGTCGCGGAAGATGTGGAGGTGAGAACGGAGAAGGGGGGAGAGATGTTGAGGTATGTGGGCATGGTCGGGCTTAGAGTTGTTACGTGATTTGGAGGTCCAATAGCTAGCCATCTGTATCGTATATTACCTTATTGTACGCGGGGTACACAAGACTAGGATATATCGGGTACATATAGGTATTTCCGGTAATCCAATTCTAGCTAGCGTCCTGGGACGTTGAGATGTATACATGTGTACAGCCATGTATAAAATAGAACCCTGACACAGAAGAATTGAGAGACGTGGTACATTACGGAATATTGGGCTACTTATATATAGAGTTTGGGCTCCCTCCCTCGCACCAGTTTAGTCCGAGAGTTTAGATGCATCTCAAACTGCTAATGGTCAAGTTTGATCCGAGATTCTTATGTCTCTCGTTGGGCCTACGGCTAGCTACATACCAGATGCTACGTAATATATCCAGGTTTTGCGGCTCCGGTGCCTACTAGGTAAATGTGAGTCCACACATGTTCTTGGTCTAGCATGCTCCAGCGCCGTGTTGTGGCTCCCAAGTCATGTGATCATTTTGGAGCTCAAAATACTTCCGCAAACCTCCGAAATAAGTTTCTTGGACATGCGGAAGTCCGATTAAACCCCCGAAATAATTCTTTCCTCCGTTTTGCTTTCCGTTTTCCGCTGGCGATGTGGTTTGTGGCATCGTCGAATCAGTAGAGCGTATTTCGTCGCTTTTTTGCTTTGTCCAGTTTGCAAGCTATTTTTGCGTTGCTGTGCTCAAAATGCAACAACGGCCCTCCTTTTGAGGCTTCGAAACGGTTCAGCATCGGGTTTCTGTCGTTCTAAAAAGATAACAATTAAAGACTATGGACCCAATCATTTATAGAGATCGCAGTAGCTTCCAGGCCCTTTTCGACAGCTTGGCAGCAGACACCGCGAGCGCGAGCCAAGCCCTTTCACACGATATGAAGGTAACGTAATTAACAAGACCGACGCGAAAGCCGTGTTTGGATGGTAGCTGCTCAAGACCGTCCTGATAACACGTGTATACGTACTTCAGTAATTTACTAGCTTGCTCCTCTATGAGTGGCGGCCGGGGTTAATCTCACTTCTAGACTAAAAACTTGCCCAAGTTACATACCCGATATCATGTCAGCTGATAGTACCCCTTCGAGCCAATCTATTTCGGTCCCACACAGTTGCCGAAGCTCGTTGGAAGGTTAGATCTGGCATCTCACCCCGAATTAGATCTATAGATCTATATTCATGCGCCTTGTTATTTGGCATCTGTTCCTGTGTACGGTTGCATTAGCTAGTGTTCCACGTTGCGCCCTCTTAGATATCGATAGGAAACGTCGTATCCTGAAATTTCGTTGTTGTTTTTGTTGCAATTTTGTTAGCAGATTGCTCACAGTACTTACATACCAACGAAGAACGTACAATGCCAATGCAATATACGGAAGGCGTACTTATCCGCAGAAGTAGCATTGAACAGAGGCTGTTCCCTCGACCCGAGAAGGTACCTTTCGTACTATCTCGTATTTTGATTCCGGGAATCTGACCGATTGCATTGCGCCCGCTATCATTGGCTGGGGCGTATCTCGGATGCGTTGCAGCGGACGCGTAAAATAAGCCATTCATCCTCAAATTTGGCCATCGTGTCAAATCGACCACTGCGCCGACGATGGCCTGACAAATCTCCCAAAGCCAACATCTACCCATCTTCTTCTCTCCTTCTATTAATTGTCCTTTCAGAATCGCATTGACGGGTTTCCTTGCGAATCGCCAGGAGCGCGTCCCCAAACCATTTCTTATCTGTTGTGACCCCCCTATTAATTCTAATTGACGTAGTCGCTGTTGAGCAGTGCCTATATATAAACGACACTAAAGATGACAACATACCAACCTCCAACCCCCCAACTGCGAAAACAGATCCTCACGACCCTTTTCATCTCCCTTCTTCTCGATCTCGTAAGCTTGCTCCATCCCGAGACGCCCTGTTCCCCGCTAATTGCTGTATCTGTAGCTCTCTTTCACACTAATTCTGCCACTGTTCCCGCAACTTCTCGCCCACTATCAAGCCCTAGAGTCCACCTACACGGAGCCAACGCTTCTGCGAACTACGTTTGCATACCTCAATTCGTTCAAAGCCGCTTTCTCCCGTCCGATCTCTTCACGATTCGATGTCGTCCTTCTCGGTGGAGCCATGGGCTCGCTCTTCTCGCTCCTACAAGCGTTCTCAGCCCCCATAATCGGTTCTATCTCTGATAAATCCGGTCGTCGAACCGCTTTATTATACTCTATGCTGGGAAACATCCTTTCCGTCTTGATATGGGTGTTTGCGGTTGATTTCCCAACTTTTGTGGCAAGTAGGGTTGTTGGGGGCTTGTCTGAGGGGAACGTCCAGCTGGCAATTGCGATTGCCACGGATGTGAGCAGCGAAGATAACCGCGGTGCTACCCTGGCGCTTGTTGGTGTAGCTTTCAGCGTTGCATTCACGGTGGGGCCGATGATTGGGGCATTTATGGCTAGCAAGACTCTAATGCTAGGAAATCCATTCTCCACGGCCGCGGCATTCTCGTTGGTATTGATCGTCACGGAGACCGTTTACCTCTATTTCAAACTTCCGGAGACGAAACCACCGTCCGGTTCCTCGGAAAAATCCAAAAAGGCTCCCCACGACCCTGAAAGCGGAGCCGGGCCTAGATCTCTGGCCCTCCTGAACCTGACACACTTCCTGTTCCTCCTTGTCTTCTCGGGGATGGAGTTTAGTCTGACATTTATGACATTCGAGCTATTCTCCTTCTCATCAGCGGATAACGGGCGCTTGTTGGGGTTTGTCGGCCTAACAGCATCGCTGTTGCAAGGATCGTTCACCAGAAGAGCTCCGCCGCACGTCGTCGTAAAGACAGGACTTCTAGCATCGGCGATGAGTTTCTTGTTGCTTGCACAGATCCAGACCAAGGGAATGTTATATGTTGCTGCGTTCTTCCTAGCTGTTACAAGTGCAACAGTGGTAACCGGACTCACTGCGTTGGCGAGTTTCTGCGTTGGTGAGGAGGACAGGGGAAGGAGGCTGGGTGGATTCAGAGGATCTGGGCAAATCGGAAGGGCCTGTGGCCCTGTATTGTTCTGCAGCTTGTATTGGTGGGCGGGGAGGGAGCTTGCTTACGGGATTGGAGCGGCGAGCATGCTGGCCGTTATGGGGATCGCATGGGGAGGCTTGGATAGAAGAGCGAAAGCTGTTAGTGGGAAGGGGCCGAAAGGCGAGAAGAAGGGACTATGAGGCGGCCGTCATGGCGGCATAGTCTCGTACCGCAGAGGGCGAACTCCTACACGCCGCCAACATGAATCCAAAACGAACCAACATGAGAGATATCTATAGATCTAGAAACCAGTGGGGCAACAGAAACCTGGAGATATCACAATATTAAACAACAGAATACGGTACCGCGGGAGCCCAGCGATGCTGCCATGGTGTCCCTTTCAATAAAAAGATTCGTCACTCTTCTTCTGCTTGCAGCTTCGCATGTATATATATTCGCTCGTCCGGTCCCAGAACTAATATACCAAGGTACGCCTAATCTTCGTTCACCCGGACTCCTTAGACGCTCTCTAAACTTATCTTGCAAACCAGCCGCCTACTTGAACTACTTCTCTAGCCCCTGATCATGCGTCTATCCTGTCAAGTTAGTCTAGCTTTGTCGGGCCTCGTCATCGTTCTTCTGTCGACTGGCGCGAGCTCTAGCCCAACAATTCCCCTGCTCGGGTCCGTCAACATAACGGAGACAGGTAATATAACCTCGTCGTCAGTCGGTTTGGAGGGCCTCAATACCACATCGGTAACTAGTCCCATCGTAAGAGACACACAGGGGCTAGACCTGAAGCCCGACGACAAAAGGGCTGTCTCCCCCAGTGTATTCTATGAGGGCGGGCAGATGAAGCTGTGGTGTCCTGTAGCCCGAAGGATACTTGACAAATTGAGCAGTTGGGTAGGCCCGGGCGGCTCCCTGCCCGATCCCCAAAGCCTGGGTTTTTCGCAGACCATATGGGATGAATGGGTAGTTTTATGGACACGCCTGGTCAATGCGCCACCGGACCGCCCTCGCATGCGGTACTCGGATGCTGCCATCCGGCATGTGCAGGATCAGCTCTACACGTGCCGTCTCTGTTTATGCAACCAGGGTACGGGGCAAATAACGCCTAATCCGGTCCGAGGCCCCAGTGGGAGAGGGTGCACTGCCAAGCGACTACGGAAGTGTCGGCATGTTTACGGTAAGTTCGAATGCATGACCTTAGTTTTGGTTTCGATAACATTGATATCAATTCTACGAGGCCCTTTCACAAATCCAATGGCTAATCATGTTCTAGGCTGCTTTTGCAATGCCGTGTTAACACACCCGGTTATAGACCAATCGCTACGTGGCGAACCCATTGCAAACTTCCAAGCTGCAATCGATCAAATCCCCCGGCGGATTCGAAATCTTCCACATAACCGGGGCTGGGAGTACACCGTCGAGAATGAAATGGCGGAGTTTCGGGGCCAGAGGTTAAGGTTTAGTGACCTTCCGCTGGGGCAACAGCAGCCGCCGCAAATACCAGCGGCACCGGCTGAAGTGGTGGCACCGGTGGAACTGGAGGCACCAGCGGGCATCGTAGCGCCACCGGTGGGCGTCAGGCTGCCACGGATGCCTGAACTGGATGCCCAGGTGCATGAACTGGAGGGCGACGGGCCCCCGCTAGCGAATACCGCTCGTCCTGAGGAACGCCCTTTTTGGCTGTTCGGCCCAAGGCATGATGAACCAAGAGGGGTATTCTATGGGAAGCCATTTGGGCCCGGGCCCGGCGGGCCATCGTAGAAGGTATGGCGCTCAAGCAGGATCCCGTTGACGAGGAAAGTCTATACGGTGGAGGATAGAATGTTACGTTCGCCACATTGGCTCTTTAGTTGGGGCACTTTAGTAGGTACGAATGCGCCTTTTTAAATTTTTCTTCTTTCCTCTCTCACTGCATCGCGAAGTTTCAAATACCAATCTGGGCCCGTTCCTTTGTGTATGTTAACTTACCTAGTGCTGAGTTCTTTGTCAGCCTGTGGCTCTCACTTTTTATTTTATTTTGTTTTTAGTCTATTATGTTACTTCGTTCTATTGTATTATTGTATTATCTACCTATACTCCCTACCATTGTATTGTATTTTTATTTTACTTGTTTATTTATTTATTTTATTTATTTATTCTTTCTCGTTATCATTTTTTTTTTTTTTTACGTATTCTCAAAATGAATCGATGTAGCTAGAATTTTAACCTTATGCCTTCACCACCAATCCAGATCCGTCGGCAGTTCCGGGATATACAAAACTTCAAGGGACTTGATGTCAATTGCAGCGTATATATGGTGTCCCTTTGATGTTCACTTGTAATTGGGTGCCTTGGTTATAAATGTCGTGCGATCGGTTCCTACATCGAGGCACAGCTGTACAGGGCTGCCTTCCCTAATCTTAATCTCATATTTGAGTCGAGGTCTGCAGGTGTGCCTTTCTATATCAACTTGATCAGGCTTGTCCGAGCCAACGATTCGGCGATAACATCTTTTAAGGAACGTGGAAGAGCTAAGCAATCGTATCGATTATCCCAAAGTTTAAGCGTACAAGTGCCGGTATGCCGGGATTATATGTAGCAATCTCAGGGAAACAACCTTCCTAAGAAGTTCGTTCCGAGCCGGTGTTTTGCCCCCCCTTAGACGAGGTAAATGTTGAATGCACGGCTGCACCCCTGTAGATTCACGTGTGGTTTTTTACCCTCGTTTTCGATTTTAAGGGATCGGGATTTATATTGTTTCGAATGAGGGTTTTTAGATAATACCGATTACGATATTGTGAAATCTCGGGGTACCGCCTGATTGAGTAGGTGGTAACGAGACGACTAAATGTGAGGCTCCTCGTGCGCGAAAGGTGCCTGGTCGATACATACCTAGGTAGCTGGTTAATAATTAGATCGCTGCTGTCAGAAGCATTCTCGAAGGGAACTGTCATCGACGGGACCTTGCAGCGTTCCATACGCTAGAAATTCCAATACCGCGCATACCGATCTGAAATATCATAAGTTAGCTGGACTTTTATTATGTCAGTATACGCTCAACCCCGTCAATCAGCTGAATAATTCCGCAACGCTGTGGATGATATCAAGGATACGCTCCATAGCCAAGATCGAGGTGTGTTTTGCTGGGACGAATCGAAGAGGTTCGGGTGGAGAATCCGGCTAGCCTCAAATGGGTTAATGAGGAGAGAAAGATCAGGACGGCATCGGAACCCCGTGAGGCCCCACTTTGGGAGCAGAGACCCCCAAATTTGGTCATCAAAGTCGCAATAATGAGCTGTACAGAATAGACAATGGAAGTTCCCGAGTGTGCATACTTAGGTCGGTATTAAGTTTCGTGAAAACGCTTTTTTGGATGGCACGGACAGTACTTCAGGATGCACAGACGGTGTGTCTGGAGCGGTTAAGTTGCGGGAGGGCGTGGACAATGTGAACGCCATGGACGAAGGCCAAGGGCCGCCACCTTTGGCTGCCTGTGAACCATCTGTTTCAGTCAAACGGCTTGAGGTCCATCGGCCTGTTGGATATGCAATGCAATGTTCTTTCTTGTTTCCCAAAGATTGTTCGACGCCGACGTGATGTAGGCATTCCATATGCATGTCGAAGTCGGAGCCGGAACCGAAGGCTGACCATGTATGGAACCTTCTATCGAACATGGTCCCCAAAGTCACCCTATTCTCAGTCAGGAAACTCATAACCATAAGCCCAGCAAAGCCAAAATCATTCAGATCCTCGGAACCCCGATAGCGGGATATGGCGATATACTTTGTTGATCGAGCTAGCTGGGGACTATCATGATAGCTGCCATATTCGAATACGTTCGAGGTCCGAAATCCGGCCTGGGAAAACCCCGAATCCCAATGAACTCAATGAATCAGCGACGGCTTGTTCAACTATCAGAATCATCTCGCTTCGAAAAGTGAGACTCCGACTCAACTTCCCCTTCGGCTGCCTCCACATGCAATGCGATTGAAGTTGATAATCAGGAATCACAGGAACAGAGACTGCTCAGGCAGAGATCAATTGGTGGTCCGCCTTGAGGTGGTCCCAAAAAAGCATGGCGCCCAAGGACAGGGCTTAAGGCCTCCGAGACATAGCGCCCGAGGACCCAGTTTGCCTTGGCCCGCACGCAATGGTTGGCCAGACCGAACGCCCCGTTTACCAGCGGTGGAGCTTGCGCTGCGCAGCTGTCAACCACGACCTTTCGAAATTGCTCCACAGATACGACTTTCTAGCGTTCTACGAGATGTCGAAACAGGGAGTTTTCCCACATTTGTTATTTTCGTCCCTCGCTCATATGATCGGTTCGCGCAAGGACCCTAGTCCTGTCTATCTTTTGCCATGCATACGGTTTGCAGAACAGCTCCACCCCGCTGGTTCCAAACTGCGACATGCATCTCATATAACAACGGCTAGACCATCCATATCTGGTACCATCCACCATCCCAGGCCCATGAATCCCGACTTTTCGATAGGATGAGGTTATCCAGGTACGAGATGTGATTAAGATTGAAGATGATATGATACCTATATCTCCATACTCCTGCGCCTCTCGTTTGATAACTCTCGTTCACCCCTTCGCCTTTCGATAACGTGGGTTTCTGTGTCTTATGCCGTTTCATGGATCCTTTACATAGTTGATCGTCGCCCACATGGAATTATAAGATATCGACCTCCCCCTGGTTCTTGATTCCCCTGGCTCTGTTTTTGGTTGGCTTTGGAGATCATGGCTCTGGTATATTTCTTATGACCCAACTGTTGTATTTGGTATATTCTATGATACTTTGGGATCATAAGTCGTACTCTCTATACCCGACAATCGAAGACCTACTGGCATCCAAACTCGCCGTAGCTCTTCGGTGCTTATACTCTCAAATCACAGTGTGGTAACTGTGGCGAAGTCCTTTTTCAACCCATCACCTATAAACAATATGTCTACGAAGAAGCTCAGCATCAGCACAATGGCTGAATCGGTTCGATCTCCCACATACGATGTCGAATCAGTCTCTCCGACCACAGCATGTCCACCTCGGACGCCGGCGACTTCCCTTCCATCCGAGAAGAACATCTTTGCTCGGATGGCAAACAGCTTCCTCCCACATCCTTCACTATACGACCGGGAAAACAATACGATCCGCAAATTGGGCGGTGGTTATGATGTCGAGGCCGCGAACTTCAATGTCGCAGGCTCGCCGTTATCGAGGAAGTTGAAGGGGAGGCACCTTCAGATGATTGCGATTGGCGGCTCCATTGGCAGCGGATTGTTTGTTGGGAGTGGCGCGGCTCTGGCCACCGGTGGACCCGGTGCGCTCTTATTATCCTATCTGCTGATAGGAAGTATGCTTTACTGCACTATTCATGCGCTCGGAGAGTTGAGTATTGTTTTCCCCGTCGCGGGGTCGTTTGCGGTTTACAGTTCGAGATTTTTGGACCCCGCTTGGGGCTTTGCTATGGGTATGTTTCCACCATTTCCACCAATTTTTGGGGGATTTACTAACTAATCAAATGTTTCCAGGCTGGAACTATGCAATCTCATGGCTGGTCACAATACCCCTCGAAGTTATAGCGGCGACGTTGGCGCTGGACTACTGGGGAACGAGCGTACCGATCGCTGTGTGGGTGACGGTATTCTTTGTTATCATTATCGGGCTCAACCTCTTCGGCGTCAAAGGTTACGGAGAAGGCGAATTCGTCTTCTCCATAATCAAAGTCGTCGCCGTTATCTCGTTCATGTAAGAAATAGACAACCGCAAGTCCTCAAAGCATCGTTGGGCTAACGCACTCTAGAATCCTCGGTATCATCCTCAACATCGCCGGTGGCCCTGGTGGATCCTATCTCGGAGGCACTTTCTGGCACATCCCTGGTGCGTTCGCAAATGGGTTCAAGGGGCTTTGCAGTGTTTTTGCCAATGCCGCTTTCTCCTTCTCCGGTGCGGAACTCGTCGGTATGGCCGCGGCGGAGACTGCGAATCCAAGGAAGTCACTACCCAGGGCCGTTAAACAGGTCTTCTGGCGTATAACTCTTGTGAGTTTGATTCCCCGAGCTCGGAATTTACTATTGGAATTGAGGTACTGACTACTCGCAGTTCTACATCGTCTCTCTGACGCTAGTCGGTATCATCGTCCCATATGACGACCCTCGTCTCATCGGCACCAGCAGCGTCGATGCCCGCGCTTCCCCTTTCGTCATTGCTATCCTCAACGCCGGAATTACTATCCTCCCAGACGTTATGAACGTTGTGATCATGGTCGCTGTCCTTAGCGTCGGGAACTCTGCCGTCTTTGGCGCCTCTCGTACACTCGTCTCGCTTGCCGAACAAGGGCAGGCACCCAAAGTGTTCGCATACGTCGATCGGAAGGGTCGACCGATGGCCGGCATCGGGCTTGCAGCTTTTTTTGGCTTGCTAAGCTACATCGGGATCGCTTCGCCCGAGATTCAAAATCATATCTTCAAGTGGCTATTGGCTGTCTGCGGTTTGTCTGTGATCTTTACATGGACTTCTATTTGCGTCTGTCATATCCGGTTTAGGCAGGCATGGAGGCTACACGGACACAGTACCAGGGAACTGGCGTTTACCTCCCAGGCTGGTGTCACTGGATCTTATTGCGGTGTCATCTTAAACATCTTGGTGCTGTGCACCCAGTTGTGGATTTCGATATCACCGCTGGGTGGGAAGCCGAGTGCGGAGAGCTTCTTTTCTACCTACCTGTGCGTACCTGTCGTTTTATTGTGTTACGCAGGGTACAAGGTGTGGTTCAAGACCAAGTGGGTTAAGTTGGAGGAAATTGATCTGGTGACTGGACGGAGAGAATTGGACCTTGCGGCTTTGTTGGCCGATGAGAGGGAAGAGAGGGCGTCGTGGCCCACTTGGAAGAGGATTTATAAGTTGTTTTGTTGAGGGGTTTAATGCTTTGGATGATTTTTTCCCACGGGAGTCATGATTTCGGTCGCTTTGTTTATATCTCTTTTCCTTCTTTCGCTTCTTAATACCCCATTGATGCATTTGGTTGTTGTAAATACTTTGGGATATAGTTCAGGATAGAGTTTGGGAGGATGTTATGGGTTGATTTCATGCATTTAGTAAATATATTTAGCTAGGAGATACTCATGATGATAATTTAATTAATCACGACTCTTGATCTTTCATCCCTCTGTATATTTTTATGAAGTTTAACTCCTAAGGCTGACCTAGCCGTACGTTGGAAGATTTGGCACCCAATTCCATAGTATATATTTAACCAGGATCGAAACCGATTCAAGTCGGGATTCGAATGGGTAGCGTCATATATACTTGTATGTAAATTCGATGCAATTTAATTCCGGGACTAGTTTGTATTGATCTCACAAGCTAGTTTGTGCAGCTGCAACTGCCGTGGCTGCTTTTAGTAAGTAGTGGACTAGGGAATGTTTGCGACGTTAGGGGTGAAAGCTAGCTGGTATGTCGCCGCTAGGAAAGCTCAGCCTTACCTATGGCAGCCCATAACTTCAAGTTCATATGAAGTGGCCCTGTACAAACAATCTAATGGTATGCACGTGGTCACTTCGACACGATCTCGTTCGAGGCCCGAAGTCGCCAGACACCCCAAACGATATGCCACAAATAGTGTAGGAACTCAACTATAACCTTGTGGTTTACGGTAGGCCTCTATATGTGATGGTTTTGTAATTACGCAAAAATGTTTAAAGGAAAAATATGGCGTTATCGTGGGGAATTAATCCAAGTTTTAGTAGGATGTTGAATTAGACTTGCAACGGTGACGCTAGCGCTAGATCACGAGAGAACTGCTCGGGCTTCTAAACGTTTTTGAGGTAGATCTCACAAGATACGGTAAGCTAATACTAGTCTGAGGTCAGAGCGGGACTCGAGTCAGGGCAAAATTTGGTCCCGAGGACAGGCTAAGTCTAGTTTCGAAGCCGCTCAGCCCAGCCGAGACTCTGTGGTATTTTTGTGTGTTGCTGTGTTGCACCGCGAAAGGTCCAATCCGACCAATCAGATGGTCGCGATTTTCCGTTAGCGAACTGGAATGACGGAAGTTCCGAAATTTCTCAAAGACAACGACAGAACTTCACCTCAACCTCATACCACCAACCCCACCTTACAACCTCCTCGTCTCCTCTCGCAATTGAGCTTACCGATTGCTACTCCACGGAGTCCCTTCAAAATGACGCTCTCGCAATTCCTTTCCGACATTTACGAGTCGTTCACCGTAGCCGAGGCTAAGGCCGAAGCTCCACCTGCTGAGAAGGCAGAGGAGAAGGAGGAAGCTTCCGAAGAGAAGGAGGAGGAAAAGGAGGAAACTGCTGAAGAGGAAGAGGAAGAGGAAGAACCGGAGGACATCATGCCGCAGTTGCAGGAAGGTAAGGGTTTGCTGTTTGGTCTCAACTTGGACGTTTGCTCTGTGAATGCTTGGTCACAGCGGGAGCTGTCGTTGGATCGGAATGCAATCGATCGGCCGATGTAAGGACGGTATATGTATAATTGCGGGGAAAAGAAGCAGGCTGAACTCCGGCGAACCACTGTCTTCGGCGACCAGCCTGGCACCGGTGTAAGGGTGGCACATTTGACCTAGCCTCTTACTAATTATAATCGTTCATATCCTTTTAGAATGCCAAAACTCCAAGAAATGCGCACCGTATAAGCACCACTACGATGAATGTGCCGAGCGTGTGCAGCAATGGGACGACACTGCGGAAGAGGATAGGAAAGGAAAGAGGGAAAATTGTGTCGAGGAGTACTTCCATCTGATGCACTGTGCAGTAAGTATTGAGCCTTCGTTTGGTACCCGCGTATGCCCGTTTGGCATTTTGATGCAGATGGGATTGCGGTTGGGTGGATGCCAGTTTGGTATCGAGATGCGTGGATTTCTACGGTTCCACGGAATGGGTTCTGGGTCTAACATGCATTGATTTTATGCAGGGAGACTGCGTCGCCCCAAAGCTTTGGGCGAAGCTCAAGTAGGCGATCTCGCGACCGAGGACGTCCGATGGATCGAGGATCCCGTCGAGCTCGGGATAGATTAAAAACGCCATACCATGCTGCCGGAAGATGTCCCTGATGGTCTCTTGGCTGTGCAAGTACCCGTTCGCCTTTTTAAGCCTTCGGGTGTGCAAGAATGTGGGGCTCGATCTCGACGACGAGTCTTATGTGCATTGATATTCTGCGGGAGGGGAGGCTGAACGGCCCGTATTTTCGCTGCTTTGACCCATCTAGTGCTTCGAAGGGGGACCTGTAAATTATACGAACACACCTAACGTTCTATTGTCTCAACAGCTTCTTTGGAGACTAGTACATACTTACATGCTGCTGATTTTCTCTGCGAATACACTTCTTTCATACCTCAGCTTTCGGCCTGCAGGCGCTACTCGGTGTCAGTTTTATTTTGTGACAGCGGCTAGCACCGTCCCTCGGAATCCATCTTGGACTTGAACAACATCAACGTCACTGTCGGCCCAGCCAAGGAGTGCCATGTGAGAACAGGATTCCAGTACCGAATCATCATGTCACACCTTCACGTTTTCTTACTAATGTCAAATCCTGCACGATCTGAACTTCGGCTGGGTCTGGGAGTCTAGGCGAGGCCCATTTTCGGATTCCTGGCCAGAAAAGCTGGAAAGGGTGTGTAGCTCCAGTTTCCTTGGCCTATACGGGCCTGTTCCCGCCTAAATTTTCAGAATCCCACCACCACATTCACACATCTCGATGACAGAAAAGGCGGTGTACGCATGCAGAGCTCCTGTAGTTTGACCTCATCCTCCGCACGTACCTGGTTCAAACCTCACTCGTTACCCGGGAATTTTGAAGTGGCAAATAATAACGGGAGGTTCTAGCGATAGCTAAGAGCTGTTGTGTAGCAGACACCGCATTCGCAACCTTGCCCGTCCACCAGTCAAGTGTCAACATTGCAAGGACTGGTGGAGTCCACGCACGGGACGTACGTCGAGTGCCATGCAGGAAAACATACACATACATGCTACTTACATATACCGCCCATAACACCCGAATAGCCCGTTCTGGGAGGAGGAGTTGATGGGCCCAGCAGCCGTTGTCTAGACTTGTCTTGTCTCGTCCCGAAGTGCTCGAGCGCAAAGGCAATCCGTCATATTTTGCAACATGCTTCACCACCAACCAACCAATGCGGGCCCTAGTCACGGAATCCGTTCCGGAGCTTGCGCGCGCATGAGCGAGAGACATTGTTCTACCCGTCCGTTTGATCCTCCCAAGCACGAACAGCTTGGTCCAAGTATCAATTATAGCGCTATCGACGGACTTACCATCAATGGATGGGGATTAGCTCTGCTTTAGCGCATTCCTGCGGGAGGACTTAGACTCTTGGATGGCGGCGTTATTTTAAGCTTCCTGGCTAAAAAGACGACCCGAAAAAATGTGATACGGATTTATGATTTAAGAACAGGCTAAACCGATTTTTCGTACTTTCGACTTGGACGAAAAATCCAACATGCCCAGTCGGTTGCGCATACCTTGCAAACTGGAGTCCCTGCGATCCACTGATACCGACGGCCTTTGATAATGACGCTAAGGCAGTCCGCTATGGCTGAAAACCTTCTTCTTCGGTTGGTGGCCCTGCTTTCACAAGGGCCAGCAGGAATCTCGCATGGCGCTGCAGTCTGATCCGACCGATCCAGACCCTCGTGGGCCTGAGACCATGAACAACGGCAAACGGCAAACCCTTATGTGGAAAATTATATGCCCCTCGAAGCAGGAAAAAGCCACCAACGGAACATTGGAAAGCGAAACGGTAGCATCTTGCCTAACTCGAATCCAGGTAATCGTAAGACATGCAGTTCGTCTGAAAAGTCTTTCCGAATGTTTGCTTGCCAGATTTTTTATCTCTGCGAGGACCGGTCAAAGAGCTTCCTTGTTTTACGCATTAGCGTGGTAGACTGTGCAGGTCTCGAAACGGAACGAGCTCGATACTGCGTGCTCTCTTCGCAGATATGACATGACAAGACGGACGCAAGAAAGTGAACGAGTTAGAGTTCGGAATTCGCGCAAGGGAAACCCTTGAACTCGATAGATGTCGTTACAAATTCTAAAGTTAAATCTGTGCATCTCGGCCACGAACGTCACCCCTGTCCAAGAAATCCTTAGCCGCCCCAGCTGGCTGACGGTCAGTCGGTCTACGCCTTTCGAATTCAGGGCAGAGGAGAAATGACGATCGGGGACTATATGTCCGGACGTACTGACCGTTGAAGACCATACGGTTGCATCATCATGGGGCACCGAGGAGCCTGTGGTATTTGCGAACGATCGATCTCCTGCTCAAACCGTCAGGCGGCCTGACAGACCGTGGTAAGAATACGATTCTCACAGGGGCCCCCCATTTGCTATAAATGCGCACTGGAAGATCGTCTGGAAGCCTGCGTGGTCAAGATCACGGCCGCAGAGGTTATCCACGGATCCAGCCGTTATACTGACCAATCTGGTAGTTTTATCGTCAGTTCCATCGAGACTGCCACCAACACAAGCGAGGTGGGATTTGTATATCACATCGTCCCGGCCGGACGAAGTTTCCAACAGCGTCCGGAGAACTCCAGCTGTGGCCCCGGCTGCAGTTGATGGCTTTCTGAGGGCCGAATCACATATCGGACCTTTGCCTCTGAGTATTTGAGGCGAGGCGGTTCTCCCTGCGAGGACCCGCAGAGCAGTTAAGTTTCAGAGACAAGGTTTCTGAAGCCCACATTCCTCGCCTGCAGAGCCGTACAGCTGTTGTCTCCTTGATAGGCAGCCCTCCTGGAAACCTTTTCCCTTTCCAACGAGGCGGTCTTAAAGCTCTCGCGAGAGAAAAGTGGCTGTAGAGACCGGTTCCGTTATGGACTTGGACAGAAAGGCGGTGATGCATTTCCGGGTCTTCACCGCGTACGATAATTTCGACAGCATCCCGAAGAAGCTCAGCAAGACTCGGGCGCTCTATGTCCAGGATGCTTCCTATTTTCAATATCCCTTGAAGTTCCAGCGCCATGATCGAATTCTGGTCCCTCTCGAAAACCTTACCTATGACTGTCCCGTTGGTGTGAACGAAAGGACGGGAGAGGTCGGAAACCTCTGCCTTGATCATGTAACAGCAGAGGAGGGGGTACGGCAGTTCCGCATCCATGGTGTCTTTAAAGAATACGGAAGCACCGCCCCGCCGGGCATCAACGACTTTTCAACTTCAAATGTCTATGTGCCCAAGTGGCGGTATCATTACGGCGACCCTTTTTTATTGCGGCCCGATTCCAGTTCAACGAACCCCACCAAGTACGATAGCGACGGAGTAAGGAAGATTGATGTTTTTAACCTGCGGACCGGAGAACCCATATCCGTCTCCTTGACCAAAGTTCGATTGCACCCAAATTTTAGATTCAAAACTTCCAACCTACGGTTAATACAGAAAGGCTTTGATAGTTCGAGTACACCGTTCCGCAGTGGACAACTGCTCACGGTAGCCGTCCTCGGTGGACGGAATATCCTACTTGGTGGGAAAGCCACAAGTTCTCTGTTATTCTGCCTGGCCACCGGGACCGGGACACCTTGCTGGGTATTAGAAAACCAGCTCGAGCCCCTCAACGAAGACTTCATGAAGGTCGCCAATCATACCTGCGACTGGTTATCTCCCGGTGGAAATTTAGCAGGGGCTCCTCAGGATCGAGACTTGAGAGAAATACAAGCCATGTATGGAAATTTCCACGGCTCACCAGCGGATTCGGCTTCTACCTCGACGGATGGCCGGCCGGAGGGATATGAGGATGACGGTTCTGACCTGGAGGATGCTCCCGGCGAGTACGACAGCGATCCAGGAGATAGTGATGCACGATCGCGGGGAACCTCGTCAACTTCGTCTTACAGAGGCCGCAACCGTAGGGAGACCTCCCAACGTCGCTCACGGGGTCCAGTTGGTGTAGCCCTGCGGATGTCTCAACAGAGGGTGCCAACTGGTAGCAGAGTGCACCGGCGAGCCTGCGTGAACCCCGAGAACCAAGGGGTACAAGTAGCCTCGACGCCGGTACAGCCCGAGAACACCCAGCGAAGAGGAAGAACCACGGCCCCCGGCGGTGTTCCTCCCACGGCTTCTCTCGAACGACACGCGACACCCACTCGACCAGTGCCTGGATCGAGTCTAGGGCCTCTACCCCACCACTTCGACTTTCTGGGGGATAGGCTCAGGGACGAGGGGAACAGATTTCGGGGGATTGACTACACAAGATACCATTCGCAAGAGCGATACTTAGAACCTGAAGTGCTCGAGGCTGATTACGACGAAGCCTACGCAGACACGGACTCAGGTCACGAAATGGATATCGACCCACCAAATCCACGGCGCCGTTAACACTGTCCACCTCCTGACAGCGGCATTCAGCATCTGGGTCTTGATCCAATACCCCTTCTCCAAGAATGTCGAATAATGCTTCCACAAACTGCCCAAACCGCACCCTTTGATAAACTACGACGCCGTCAACATGAAACCAATCTTTCAAACCCACGAATATATTTTACGACCTTTCTTGTATCTTCTTTTGCTCAAATATTCCGTTATTTTAACCACATACTTTGTGTACATTTCTTCGCGCATATACCCTTCTCAATACACGATTTACCAGCTCCATTAGTTCGAAACATCAGCGCCGTCTACTTTCCTTTAATCCCTATCCACCGCCCGAGAATATATGTTTCTCCTATACTCCCTTGGAAGGTGGTATGCACGCATGCCTTGTATTAAATTCCCATTTTCCAGCGCTACATATTCATAATGCATCTATGGAGGCCCTTTTACTTTTAGCCTTGTTTTTGACACGCTGCGCTGTCACGTTATTCCAGCACAGTCTATTACATTCTATGTACCTAACCCGTGGTAATGTTAAATACAATGATATACACGATGAACGAAAGTTACGAACGCTCGGACGCTGTACAGAAGCAATAATGCGCAAAGAAGCTGTACAGGACGTATGTATGTACACCCAAGCAAAACAATATCCATCTCCAGCTCTTAAGAATCGCCAAAAGCTATTCACTACCATATTACCCTAAACGACGGGTACCAGATTCCCTACTACCACACCATCCAAGGTAACTTTCCATCGCTCTCTCAATCCCACCCCTCTCGCTTCTCCTAAAGCCGCATACGTGGGTTCGCCGCCTCCTACGAACACCAAAGCGACCGGATTCTTCTTCCTCTGCCCATTTCTCGAGTCCAGTTGGTACTTATCTAGTAGCGGCCGGATCAAATGGTCATCTCTCAGTCCAACCCAATCGTTCACCCCACCGCCATTATCAAGATCCACCACATCTTCGTAAAGTTTATGCGAAAGAACCGTATCATCGAAGTTAACGACGATGGCGAGCTTTATGCCACTTGATGTTGGAAGATTGTTCATCTTCTGCGAGAAAGGACATTTCCCACGTTTGAAGAGGATTATAGGGTATGTGGCTGCGATTGAAGGGAGCGGAGAGTCACAGCCGAGGCCTGCGACGTATACCGAACGCCATGGCAATGTTGGAGATGGAGTGTATTCCATCGACTTGAGGAATTTGTGGGTCTTGACGGTGAGAGGTGGCGTGTCCTGCGCTCCTATGCCTGAGGATAAGATTGCGTGGAGGTGGCGCCGGATTATAACCTTCCCTTTCGATGTCGGTCGTGGAGTAAGCGTTCTTTTCGGCACCGGAGGGTCTTCGCCAAGGTTGTCATAGATATCAGCCCTATTCTTGAAGCTATCCCAAAGGATTTCTTCGACGCGTTTCAGGATGTCGCCGTGGAGATCTTCGCCGTCGAGTTTGATTTCAACCTTTTTGTCCTTAAGAGCCTGTTTCGCTGTCGTAGGCGTAGGAGTCGGTGGGTGCGGTTTCTGTTCAGCCTCGAAGTCAAAAATAATTTCGTAGCCCTCATCTTTCGATGTCTGGAATCGGGCCTGGCCGTCGACATGTAAGGAATCAAGATTGGATTTTTCTATTACCACAATCTCGTCCTGCCCGATAAGTCTGTCCCCGATCTTCGTGATGAAATATTCTATCCTGCCCTCGATAAGCTCCCTCGAGAATCCAATCCGTAGCCCGCTCAAGGAATTGATCAAAACTCCACCCTTAATATCAATCCAAGACGGTGGTGCGATCTCCCCAGATTTTAGCGCCAGGACGGAGAATACCAAGTCCATTTTATTTTCACCTGGTAGTTTTGCACAATACGACAACGGCGCAATAATCTGCGGTGGTAAAGTCCAAGGATAAAAGCTTCCGTTCGTTGGCGAATATGTAGTGATGTATCTGTATGGATTTTCCTCATCTTTATCGTTAAAGTACCCAAATTCTTGGGGCACATTCTCGTTATTCAAGAAAACGAGCTTGGTTGGCGCTCGTGGCACGTTGTCCGGAAGAAATTGTAATCCCACTGCGTTGTAGGAGTGGAAAGTGTCGGTTCGTGAGGCTGTCCGTGAGAACAACTCTCCCACTTTGACATTGGGATGGGACTTCTTCGTGTTTTCGCACGTGTGCTCGTTCGGGCGACGCCTCCTACTCCCTTCAGGGCGAGTCTCACGCCTCAGAATTTGATCTTGTGCGGGGGTCCGTGCCTTTGGCATGATGATAGGATGGCCCTCCGTCGTAAAGACCCACGGTAGGTCTGACCAGTGCAACGGATGGTCTAGATCCCACATTAGAATATTGCATACCCCACGTTCGAGCTAGCGTCCCGCACTTACCATCATGGAATAAAAGATACAAATACATCGCGGTTTCACTAAGCATAAAGCTCTCCATCCGATCCGCGACTTCGCCACTCCTAACGTCTTGTATACCACCCCAGCCGCATCTTCCCCAGCATCGTCGCTGGATATCTCTCAGTATCATTTCGCCAACGCGGAGATACCAGACATCTTTCGTCGCGCGGTATAGATGGTAAATGCTTTCTGCAAATTCTGGACGGCCAGGCCACCACTGAAGTTGCACAGATTGTTTGGCAGGCACATATCTTTCGGGCAAAGCTTGGTGTCTCTGCCAGAGTGCGGTATAGCTGCGTAGCGACTAGATCAGATCAAGATTTTTGAGGAGTTGGCTTGGATTCTTACAAAAGACTCGTTCTCTCAGCGGTCGAAATATCACCAGCTAAGACCAATAGTCCAGGCCAAAATGCACTCAAGCTATCGACCCATTGGACCATCGGGTCACCAGTAGCCATATGTACGCCTTGGTAGAAGACTGCCGGGGACTCCACTAGCATATGCTTATTGATAGCCGCCACGGACTTGTCGAATACGTCTAGGTATTCGTGGGGAAGCGCTGGACTCGGGTTCTTCGAAGAAGGAACTGTGGGAGATGACGACAGAAGAATGTAAGTCTTCATGGCATATTCGAAGAAGGAGTCTGTAGAAGCGCCAATCTGAATATTGGGAAGAACTATGCATCAGAAACCTCAGAACGCTGAAAATAACCATCCTAGGCGGCAATAACCGGCGACAAGGCTTTGGTGATAAGAGAGAGCTAATAGAATAGGAGAGTGGACATACGCCTGCTAATGAGCCGCTCTGTAGTTCCCACTTCCCAGTGACGGCATCCAATCCACCACCGACCAGGTCGAGGGAGCTTCTCCTCTCCCACACCGCCCAGAACGCCTGCTGCGAGACCCGCTCAAACACTTCAACATCGTCCCACATATGTTTCATATGTGGAGTTGTTCGCAGAAACGCTTCCAACCTATATGGATGTTCGATTTTGTAGCGTTGTAGCATCCTCGTCAAAGTCGTGAGCTCTAAGGTCAAGCTTCCAGCTCCAGCCGCGCACGTCTCAGTCCTTTCACTATACAACGGTTTGAACCCAGCCTTCTCCGCTGCCTCTTCATCTTTCCTGCATTTTTCCGCGGGCTTTTCTCCGTTCTCTGTGTCAACCGGTGGTGGGCGAACGTTCACACAACCGTATCTGAGATTAACTCTCGGATAAGGAAGTCCAGTGTCTGTTGTAAATGCCGGGAGTAGCCTCGTAGCCAAGTCATGCGCAAGATGCAAAAGTTCATCGCCGTACTGCCACCCATCACGGGTACTAGGTTGGGTCCCCGGCATTGGAAGCATTCCTATAGCGAACTGATGACCCGATAGTAGTCCTCCAACTCCACGGATAACGGTTTCGAACACTTGCACCTTAGAGTCCCGGTCGAACCCATAAGTCCAGTACATATCAGAAATTCGTCGTACCGTATCCCAAAAGGTATTAAAGGAATGCTTCGAGGAGACCGATAACACGCCCAGGGCTGAAAGTGAATCAATGGCCGTAAGGGAGTAATTGCCAAGAACATCCGTAAGGCCAGGGTTATCGGGTTCATGATCGCGGTCTAGAGGAATACAACTTAACGGCCTGATCTACTAGATAAGAAATACAAAGAGCGTTAGAATTGTAGATAATTTTGCGATAAGTAATAACTAGGAGCGTATAATGAATAGCAACCTCGTCGGACGGAAAGGCGAAACTCATATAAGAGTCGAAGCCATGATGGAACATATCTGCTGCCTCCCGGCGCAGGTTCATTATATGCGATTCTGGCATACACAGACATGGTGGGATGCCTATGACGCCCAACAGGACAAGGGTATTCGAAAGGACGTCGAGTTTCATGGGAGGATAGTGGGGTTTTCGCGGGAAGGGTGGATATATGGGAGGAGGAAGTTTAGTATCGTTAAATCCAGGTCATTGGGAGCTGCTGGCCAGACGGAAGTCGTATCCGTAAGCTTGCAAGACGACGTCCGTGAGCTCGTGTGTGCTCTCGCGAGGATGGTGTAGCTTGGAGTTCTGCAGGCTGCTGTCGCCGCGCTACGGTTTCGACTGCCACGAAAGGCCACACTTGCTTTCCTCAACACAAAAAATGCAACATATTCACAGTGAATGGCGGTTGTGATTCAGGAGTACTCGAGTGAAGCTCATTGGTGATAGTAAATAGCTTGGTTATGAAACTGGGTAAGAATCTCTTTCCATGGAGTGGAAAATAGACTTGACCCGCTTTAAAAAAAGTGTTACTATCAAGTCAATCAGAGTCCCGCCGAATAAAACGGGCCGCATGGTCCCCGGACGGGTACGCGAGACTGCCACATGGCCACATGGGATGGCCAGCACATGCGCACGTTTATTTAGCTTGTATGTGGGCTAGTCGTAATATGTATTAAAATCTATCTACTTAACATACACTATCCTTGAATTCAAAAGTGGGAACAAGTCCCGCAGTGGTAGAAGCCGCCCTTGGAGGCCGCACAATAGATACCATGTAGTATACCCCATACGTGTCGGGACGCACCGGAAATTCTAACATCTTCTGCTCTCGGAAGCCAAAATGTTTTTTCCAGTATGGATATCCCATGGGAGTACCGATTCCATACATCGGGGCCCCCGTTGCATCCGCTTGGCGGCAAGCCCAATCCATGAGTGGAAACGCGAGCCCTTTCCGTTGGTATTCCGTATCTACTAATACAAAGATGCCCCCTGTGATCCGTTAGAGCGATTGAGAATTGGTATAAATTGATCAATTGAATGCTACTTACACCAATGCGGTCGCTTTCCCAGCAACAAAGCCCGAGAATCCGACTTCTTCCCCCAAAGAGCATCGGCAATTTCAGGGTCCCACTCCTTAGGAAACTGCGGAAAAGGTAGCTCCACCGGCCCATCCGGCCGCGGCGGTGAAAACTGTCCACACGCAACGATCTTCCTGTCTTTCGATAAATCTTCCACGACATGGGTGACCACCTTTGATGGACCAACCCGTATCGACATCGAAAGAAGATCATGCAGAAAGTCACGAGTCGCTTGGTTCTCAGGCATCGCAACGTCGAAGAATTTCGAGGATACATATCTCCGGTCGTTGAAAGATTTGAACTAAAGATCTGTAATTTCCTCGATATCGACAAAGGTTGCCTCTCTTATCGCGAACCCTGCCGGAGGGCTGTGGCGGATGTTTACGTCGTAACCGAGGGTTTTCAGGGCCATCTCTGAAGCGGCTCGCCATTTCGATAGATGTAGGTTACGTCTATAGCTTTTAACTCTGGTCAACCAATGGCCTCAGGCAACTCCCGAAAGTATGAGATGTTTAGGCCCACCTAAAAATATTGAGAGACCCTTGTTGTCGGAAACTACTCGAGACAAGGCTCCGGAACACTCTCGAGGTCGTCTGGGCCGCGGTGCGAGAGAACATATTTAAACTGTATTAACCGTCCCAAGTCTATGGGTCGAGAAGCGCTTTCGCCGGTTATAACTCTCGGTAGATCCTGATTTGGCGGAAATTATCTGGAAAGGTACGAACAGAGGATTTTGCGTAAAGCTGGTATGAGGATTCAAAGTATTGTACTGGAGAAGTTCCGGTCTATAAAAGTTTAGCCCAAATAGTAAGTGTGACTGAACGTTGAACCGTTTTGTCCTTAAGACCTTTTGTATAATAGCTTCATTTATACTTTTGTCATATGGTCATTTGACCAGCTGAGTGGTTAGTTTGGAAGCTGGCGTCGAATTCTCGAGGCGTACCCGAGGCCCAGGGCCATGTTTCCGAGTTTGTAGGCTTAAAAAAATGCATCGTGATATCATACTTTACCTGAGGCTGTTAGGATCTAGTATAGAAGGTATACATAAGTACGTTAGTAACAGCCTCTGCCTGCAAGTCGAAGTCGCAAGACGAAGATAAATATACCTGTCGAAATTCTGTCATGCAGGAACTAGGGTATCAATCGATCAACCAGGCCGCCAAGGCGCATTCTATATTTCTGCGCGATATCAATTTACCCAATAATAATCATTTCAGGATTAACCGTAAATTGTAAACTGCATTTCTGCATCTTGTTATCGATATCGACTTCCCCAACTATACCTATCGCATAGTATAGCAACAGCCTTGCACGATCGAATGCACGCCAGAACTAGCACGGATCCACGGATCAGTGACGAAATTTATGTATACCAGCGTTAGCTGTTAATACACCTATAAAACTCACTATTTTCGGAGCTACGTGGCCATGCGTATACGTAAAATCCATACTGACCTGCGGCAGTATGCAAGGCGAACGCGCATACGTCTCGAACTCGAACGCCCAAACGGTAACTTATCCCATCGAAAGGAGCTTAAATCCCGCATAGTGACTATATACTTACATACCATCGACTCTACCGTATTGGCTGGCTTGCGAGACCAACTCTACCTTTAAATTTACCCGGCATAGCATTTCAGCTTCGGCTGCACCGTTGAACTGGACGTCGCCAGCTGCATATATTTTCGATGTTTGACGACCGACGAGCACTTGACGAATTTCTGGCATGCACCTGCATCCGACTGCGATCGAGACCAATAAGCGAATCCGTCACGCAAGGAGCCCTATATTTGACTCTTGCGCAATTGGATATCGTATATGAGCCTGAATTATGGTGCTGGCGCGAACTTTGCCTTGGAAGGCCTGAACGGTGCTTCGCACTCGAGTTGACTGTGCTCATATCTAGCCCATTACTATTTGATCAAAATACAATTTATACCACATAGTTTGAATTCCAATTAGGAAGAAAGGCCGGTCTGTAGGGCCCGGTTTTTCCAGAATATAATGATATCAATTTGCTCCCAAGATACAAATAAAGAATGTTCTGAACTTGTATTTATCATTCGACGAAGCTATCTCTTGACGAAGACCTCGTAATATATAGCTAAGAAAACATCAGACCTAATATAAACATCGATAGTATCATGGCTCTCCGGCTTAACACTTATACCAGAAGACTCTTCGCCCGCCCAGCGCAGATATATCGGATACCAATTACCCACTCCAAAACCCACTCCTTCCGTATCTACACAAAGCCACCACTAATAGCCCCTCTACAAACAAGATCCCAAGCTACAGCCTCTTTCGTACCAGAGTACACATACCAACCTTCATACAACCCACCAATAAAATATACCGCCCCAAAACCGTACATCTACGGCTACGACCCCGAAATCAAGCACACCCCACCCACAAACTTTACAGTCCGGCCCGCAACCCCTCTTGACCCACCCACTCTCACGTCCCTCTGGCTTAGTACATCAGATACTTCCCCCAGTTCAATTCCCGCCACAACCAAAAAGTGGTGGAATAACGTCTGGACTCTGGGTATCTCCCTCGGGTCGCATATAATCCAAACATACACCGTAACTCACGAACCAACGAACCGAATCGTCGCCTTCATCCGGTGGCAACTACCAAACCAAAATGGCGGGATGGATACATACCTCCCCGAATTCCCTACAGATTGGGATGCAGAGTTAACAGAGGCTTTATGGGGCGGTGTGTTAAGAAGTAGAAATGAGGTTATGGGTGATAGACCACATTGGAGTGAGTACATACATTCCAACTTTATACATATACCCCATTCCCGTCATGTTTGCGGAGGATATATCTATACTAGATCTATAGAGTAAACATGGTATACACAGGTACTAACCACACTTCAAACACCATCAGTGGCCGAATTCCTCGCCATTCATCCCTCCTACAAAACTACGGGGATAGGCTCAATGCTACTAGACTGGGGGTGTCGGCGGGCCGATGCAGCAGGGACGGAGATATATGCAGACACAACGGCCAACAACCGTGATGCTTTTAGTAAAAGGCTTGGGTTTGTGGATTATAGAAGTCTTTGGGTACCGCAGACAATGAAGGAGGCTAGTGGCATAGTTAGGAAGCCGCGTACTTATGGGATTGCTCTGTGAGCTAGCTCATGAGGTCAAACTATAAAATACATCTCGATCGAAGGCGCAGCTGCGCAGGGGCAGGAGAGGAAATAGTCTTGTGTTAAAACGCTTTGGTAACTGCATGTACCCATGTAGTCTAAGTAAGTAAGAGTTATTACGGAATATTAAAGCGGAGGGGAACATAAACATGTTTTTCATAGATAAATATATAACACCGATATTACCTACCCGAACCAAGTCCCTCTTCCATATAACGTATATAACGGATCCGGACGCCCATTTTTGATTCGCACATTTTACTAAACCTTTAAACCGCCCTCCAGCTTCAGGGTCTAAAAAAAAAACCAACATCGCGGACCATAATTCTTGCGAATACTCGGTCTCGGGGACCTAAAAAAAGAACCCTGTTTTTTCTGCGGATAATATATAAGTCAAGATGCCGGTACTATAGGTCTCCACCCGTCGGTATACACTGGCGCTAAATTCACAAAGCTTGCAAAGTATAATATCAATACTCGTCGTACTCGTACTCGGGTACCGGTACCCACTCATGCGCCGTGGAAATTTGGTTAACTAATAGCAATCAGCGATTCATGCATGTCTCGGGTACTCGACCCGTCCGGATTAATTGCCGAAGCGAAAATACACTGAATTCCAAAGTGATCAAAACCTTACTCTTTGTAAGAAAATGAGGGTTGGAACGGTATTTTCGTAGTGTCATTTCAATATTATTTCGCCTAGATTGGAGACTTAACCAAATCAAAGAATTTGGCTTCTTTTCCGACAGAAGCAATAGATTACCTATTTTCCCTACAAAACTCTTCTTTAAATTACAACAATCCGGTCCATACACACATACATGTACAACCGCAACATGAAGATGTTTATTATAGAATCGAAACCCAACAGCCTCACAATCAGTATCAGTACCAGTACCACTGTCTCAACCAACCACCTACTAAAGCTTCTCAGTCATCCACCACCTCAACTCAGCCGATCCATTCTGGACCAAATCCCCATCACAATCAGCACGGCCATAGGATCTAACCCTCCAAACACCATTAAACGACTTCTTATACTTCGCCAGCGAATCCCTGATAAGATCATATATATCCGTATTCCCAATACGAACCTCCCAAGCCGTATGATAAACCGCAAAGAGACATTGCGTCGTACCGCTCTTCCTACTACGGAGTAGTGCGCGGTATTTATTGGGTGTGATTGAATCCCACGGAATAGCCCAGAACCCCTTGTTCGTGCGCGCCCATTCCTGAATGGCCATGCATCGACCGGTTGTGGGTGCGTGAGGACCGGTGTCACCGACGAAGGAGCTGTGGCGACATTTGTTCTGTGGAGTGGACCTTTCTTTCCACTCGGGAGCGTGGTGGGATGCAGGAGCTGGTGGATCCGCGGGCCCGGTTTGGCGCTTTTCCTTGTGGCTGAGGAAGCCGGCGTCAACCCACTGTTATAAAAAAGTTAGTTTCGCGTAACTATACTGTATGAAGAAGGAGGTTTTGGATATCTTACGATCTCGTAAGTATTACCGTCGGAAGCAGTGAAGTTCTGAGGAATCAGGTTCGAGGAATCGATTTCAGTTGGAACTTCATCTGGATTCGCGAAGGGAATCGCAAGAACGCCCGTCAGGACGACAGAGGTCGCGACGAGAGTGGAAAAAAAGCGCATGTTGTCCAATTGTGAAAATTGCCGTGGGAGACGAATAGAAGCCGGACTCTGAGAAGATCTTGTATGCTTTCCAATTGAACAATTTCCATTCATCACAATGGCAATCCTGCTGGTTTATATACTTTTGTCTTTCCCCATCGAACCCCAGCTTCCATTCTATAGAATATAATATCAGTCCACCGTTGATAACCCCCCCTGGCCAATTGAACTAGGTACACGATAGCAGCCGTCCCACGACAAGAACTTAGCAAATGCAAAGTCCAATCAAGGATCACCGTGTCTACGGCAGTAGCCAAACGACGATATAATAGGCTTAAATCGCAAAATTCTGCAACTGGGACCTCGTATTCCTCCCTAGGCAGAGAATTTCACAGGGCGCCAAGGGCGGCTCTTTTGAGTCTTGTAGGTCCTGGGCGGACACTTGGCTGTATATCTCCAAAGCAGCTGCTGGATTTACCGGTTAACGGTCAATTCTATGATCATGATCGTACAACTATGTTACTTGTGGTGTAAATTACCACACTGCATTTGGTCGGGTTAGCAAGACGAGGACGCCGTGAGTTACTATTTTTTTCTTTCCATAGATCCTGTCCGCGCTAGCTTGGTCTAGTTAGATCTGATAGATCGGTAGATGGGGTGTATTAATTTCTGTGAATTGTGAAGTTGACCAGGTTGAGGCTGTGTGGTATTTTAAATTCTAAGCCGCATGCTGGGCAGAGGAGGTTGAAAATAGAATCCGCATCGATGATTGATTACTTAAGTCCATTGTATAATCACGATAACGTCTCCACCCAGCGGCTGGTTTACGAGACAATCTCCACCCGGCCCGCGAAAGGTAGTGGAAAGTTAAGCGTATACGAGCCTGTGGGGGCAGAACAGTGCTCGGAATCTACAACGCATAAAATACAACAATCGCTCCAGTGCCGAAGTGACAAGACCGTCGAATATACTACTACTTTCTGCTTACGAGACAGTGAATATCTGACTAAACCAGCTGCCCTGGAGCAACTTCGTATTCTCGGAAGACTTATATCCAAAATACTAAGACCAAGAAAGTGCTAAGACCAATCAGGTCGTATCCACAAAGTTTAAAATTGACAGAAACGGCCGGCCGGATAAACGACCTAAACGAGGAAGGAAGGAACAAAAAAACCAGCCCATTTAATTGGTAAAAAACGGTAAAAAAACGGTATGCCGTTGATCGATAAAAACAATATGCAGTCGATCGGTAAAAGGAAACAAGATTGCTAGGCTATAGGCTAAGATAGTGATAAAGCGGGAAGTCTGACTAAGGGGGGTGGGAAAGGAAAAACTGGTATACGGAATCACGAAATCGATTTCTTGGTTCGAACTAGGGCCCGGATTAATCAACGGGTACCGCGGGTGTCGCGAACACAAATCGGAAATGTATATATACATAGGAAAATCTTGGGTTTTGATAATCGACATGTTTAAGTTGTCGATGGAATAGATATGGGAGAGGTAACACCCGTGGCCGACTGATAACCGGGAACGGGACTAGGAGAGGATTAAAATGGATAGATAGAATTTTGCTCATGACCTGATGCAATGGGAGCCGCTGAATGCTTTGTCGTGATTGTTCGTTAAACACTGCCTTAAGAGAACAAATAGTTTGTTATCTTTCTTCCTCTGTGATGTGAAGGATTTCTTTTCTCGGATTTCTAATGATTAATAATTAATAAAAGAAGGAAAGGTAGAAAGAGATCTGATGTACACGAGACCGAAAGAAAGAATAGTGAGAAAAAAGAGGTAAGGTATGGTAATAAGGTCTCTCTGATCATTATTATCTTTAAGCAATGTTGGCAATCAATGCGAAGATTCCAGCAGCGACGCCTAGGGCGGTGATACGAACAGCTGCACCGCTATTGGGTGCGTCTTGAGAGCTGAAGGGGCTACCATTTGAGCCACCGTTTCCGTTACCGCTACCATTGGAACTTTCGCTGGTGCTGGTGCTCGCAGGACCGGTGGAAGTCCGAAGGGTCGTCGGAGCATAGGTGTTTTCCGGATAGGCGAGTGTCTGGGTGACGCTGGAATCTGGAACCGAAGTGTCGATGACAAGGCCGGTTGGAGCAGATTTTTCGTCGTTGACGGCAGAGGTGGGGGCTTCAACGACACCAGAGAAGGTGAGTTGGGCGGCGGAGGAAACCGGGGTCCTTCCTGGCCCGGACTGGAAAGTTGGGGTTGAAGATGGGGAATCCTCTCCACCGGACCCACCGCTCGATACGTTTTCGCAAAGAGCAGGGACAAGGCCGTTATTTAGAGCGGCGAGGAGAAGGTTCTGGGGACTCTTGGAATCCTTGCAGACGCCTTGGAGGGTCTTTTCCAGAGACTGCAGCTGTTCTTGGCAGGCTTCTGAGCAGCGTCCTGGGAGGAAACCGCAGGACATGAGGGGGATAGAGTACTGGGAGGCACACTTGGGGTTCGCATCTCCGAGCTCAGAGGAGATGTCGTAGAGAGAGAAGGCGGAGATGGTGGATGGGAGAGCTGCAATGGCAGCGAGGGCGACTGTTGAGAAACGCATTTTTGAGAATGGTTTATGTATGATTTTTGAGGTTGATGTTGAGAGGGGATGGTTGGATGATAAGATATCAAAACCTGGATCTGATAGTCTGAAAAAGAAAAATCGGTGGTGAAGTTTTTTGTAAGGATCGTGTGGGTAAAAAGGTAAAAGATATTAATCACCAGGATAACTGTTTCTCTGAAGTGAAAAATAGGCGTGAAGGAGCGGAAGTGCAGAGGATGCGGTGATGCTGGACTGAAGCGGTGCTGAGGTTTATTCTGAATATCAAACTCGGTTCCCAAAGAACAGTCGACAGAAGCCCAGGCTTTAACCAAACAAGGAACACTTTGAACAAATACAACCAAAGGAGAGACTGAATTCAATACTGAAGAAGAAGAAAGGAGGGAAGGGTTTCGATAGTGTTTATGAAACCAACAAGAAGGACAAGAAAAACGGCCGAGGGAGGGAAAGAAAGATATAGAATGAAACTCGGAGTTCGGCAACGGTGGGCGTTCTGGCAACTTTATTCCAGATAAATGAGCATGCAGGCCTTTTCCAAGCTAAACTCTTATAATGTCAACGGGACCTTTTTTTCTCGTTGGCGTCAAACGACCCTAGATGCAGTGTGCAATCTGTAATATGCAAGATGATGCAAGGCAAGGGATCGAAAGTGGAGACTGTTGATTATAGTGAGTACCAGAAGGAGGAAAAAGGAAAGCCTCCAGGGTCTTCTTTTCCGTCAGTCAGTTCAAACAAAATCCTGGGCGCTGCTGGTCACCGAAGGGAAGAAGGAAGGAAAGAAAAGGAGGATTTGTCGTCAATGTGAAGGAAAGGAGAGGAAGAACGGAAGGTAATGTAGATCAGATGAAGAATTGGATGTCCGTAAGTTTTAAACGGTCCAGCAAACAGCCAGTCCCGGCGTTTGGAGTGGAACCAGGTTGAGGGCCTTGCCTGCTATGGCGTTCATCGGGCGAGATGGCGCATATGATGATGATAGTATTGCCAGAGGCGGGGAAAGGAATAAGGGCCGCCGCAGACATTTTCGATCCCTCCCCGGTCGAATCGGACGCTCGAACGGTGACGGTCGAGAGTCAAGCGTCGAAAACACCGGGAGCCTGAGATGATTTGGGCTGCTGTGCCCTTGAAATTCGCTCCCCTCCTCCTGGTTTCGTCGGGCTGGAGGGTTTGGGGGTGGTTGCCCAAGTTCGAGAAAGCCGGAGCCGGCCAATGGCGAGCCCGAAGCAGGTTCCGGTGATAAAGCTGAAACGTCTGATCAGGACCCTGGAAGCCATTTCCTGATCCGCCAGTTTGCTTGGTTTCGCAAAGGGCTCGCTAAAGCAGGTCAGGCTGGCAGGCATCATGGGATTTGGCATTTGGCATTTGGCATCCTGTGCACCTGGCGGTTGGGTGATGTTTCGGCAGGTGGGAGAGCTGAGAAGAGTCAGGAACTGCAGCTGAGATGAAGTCAATGGCATGCGGGCTTCTCACATAATATTAATATAAGCCTCGCATTGGGCGATCGCAATTGTGAATACGATGCTGTCTGGATATTAATACTGTCGGTCGATGTTGATGTTCAGGCTCGATCATGGGTGTTTCTCCTGTTCCCGGAAGCATCCAGCGGTCTGAGGGGCTCGCCAAACCCCGTATGGCCCATCTGGTGGCGTTCAGTATCCACCCGATCGCGAGAGGAAGGCTTTGAGGTTGTGAAATCTCATCACGTCAAGGCCACTGCCAACAATTTCCCCCCAATGAAAACGCCCTCCCGCCCGGCTCACGGCAAAGAATGGAACGGACAATGATCGTAAGATTGACCCCGTTTCAGAAGTGCCATGGTCAAGATGTTTCCTGATCTTGGCTGGTTCGGCAGCCTCAACCGACAGGCAGAATCGTTGGCGCCTTTGTCGGATTAAAACTCCACACACCACTCGATCAATTCCAAGCACCAGAGCTGCGAGGCGAAAAGAACTCTTCTCGTGTGCACAGCCTCACTGGAATATATTAACACGACGTCTATCGACTGTTCGTCGACCGCGGGGTTGACATTTAAGATTTGTAAAGGGGTCGCACAGATTGTGCGCTCGACTGCATTGTGTCGAGTACATTGTGCATACACACACATACAGAATACTAAAAATACAGCCCCTTTAAATTATTCATTCGAGCAGATGATGCCATACTATGTTTATAAATGCCTACAGACTAAGCTGCCGTATCTATACAATCCCTTTGTACTGAATGCGTCTTGGAACAAGTCTCAGTCACATGTTGGTCTTCTGACCGGCTGCCTGTGCTAGTGACAGTCGTCTTGTGGATACGCTGCACGACCACAGCACAGGACAGTAGCATCGACATGAATTCAATCCATGTCTACAGGATCCGTAGAAGCTGCCTAATCTTCACCATCTATTAGCGCGTCCAAGACAAAGACAATCAGTTCTCTCTCCGACCTCGCAATACGAACAGGAAATGGGCGAGGGTTAAGAGCTCCCCTCGGCCAGCTGCTCCACGCGGAAAGCGACAGGAACGTGACTTCGAAGATCTTAAAGCCTTCAATCTTAATATTCCGTCTCGTATGATATCCCTCTCTCGCTTGCCAAATCAACGTTATAAAAGAGACACTTCCGTCTTTTCCCTTCTCGAACGGGTACTCGCTGCACCCGAACGTTACATGGGCACCCGAAGCCCAGATGTCACTCCGTGTCAGAGTGATACAGATGACATCAAAGGAGCCCTTTCCCCGTTTATCATGTTCTCTCTGTGGAATGTTCGGATGGAACGACCAGCAGATCCAATATCCCCATTGCCATCCATCCATATAGGTCGTCACGTTGCGGGGAAAAAATGGAACTCCACGCAGGCCCTCCTCTTGCACACGTCAAGCCCCACCATGACTCGTGAAAAACAGCGGAAGGGAGAAATCAATCTTCATATGATCATCTCCTCAACCTCCATCCCGCATTCCACGCACTTCTTCACACTCATCCCCTCTTCATTCTCCACCAACTCTCCCCAGTCATGCACATGTTTCCCTCTACTCCCGCTCCCCTCGAACCGCCCATTCCTCTTCCACGTCTCAACTCTCGTCCTCTTCTTCAGATCCAGCAGTCGCTTCTGAAACTTTGCCTCCTTCCGCCGTTTTTGATCTTCCGTTCTTCGCTCGTACTCCGCGTCCAGCGCCTCCGGTGATCCCCACTTCTTCCACGCGAACTCTTCGACTTGATACCTCAGGTACAGGTTCATGGTCGCCCAGTTCGCCTTGTGAGGGTTCGGTTTATCCAAATGAGGCAGTAACTCTTCGTCCCGTAGTTCCGCTAGAGAGAGCACATCGTACCACCGTTAGCTACCGTAACCAAACGAAACCTTACAAAGTGTGCAAAGTAGTAGGCATGTGTGCAACGTACGATCGGTCAACAGGTAATCCTCCCTGCACTCCGTCTTCGTCAACAGACTATACTTATCCGGCAACTTCTCCTTACACTTCGCACAAACCCTACACTTGAAGACATCCAAAAACATCCAATCCAACTCCAATCCCTCACACTCAAAGCACTTCTTCCCACTCTTGGTGATAGCGGGTTCGAACACCCCTTTTTTCTCCCTCTGTAATTTCTTCTTCAACTGCTCCTTATCCCAGTCCTCCAACGTCATAGTCGCAGGTTTCCCGGCCGCCTCCGCAGCGGCAAGCACCGATTGCGGATCATCGGAAACGGATATGAACCCGGCCTTGGTATCTTGCATTTTGGAAAAATCATATTCAACGTATTTTTGGAACTTTTTGGCGGCAGGTTGGATGGCGTCTATGGGTCGTACCGGGAGGTCTTTGGCATTACGGACGTTCTTAGAGTGTTCCGGCTTTGTAGGAGTGACCTTGGACGACGGTATAGTGGAAGCAACGCTATCGAACGTACGCTTCGTACCGCGGGGTAGAGGGGCAGCTGAACTGGCGGCGACATCCTGTTCCTTCTGCTGACGGAGAGCCTTGGCCTTGAGACGTTCCGTTTCCTGTGATAGTGTGATATTAGGTAAGTATCGATATGTGAATACGCATAGCAGTGACCGTAGATACGTACCAGCTTCCGTACTTGCTCCGGCGTGACAGGCGCACCGGCTTTGGAGAAGAGCCGGGAGGGTGTGACTGGCGGTCCGGCCGTCAGATCAGGAGGCGGAGTGCTCATCGTGAACCCGTCGAATACTGCCAGAACCGTGTGAAATGGGTCCGTAGGATATAGGAATCAAGAGTCTTATCGAGGGCGACAGTTCATGTGGTCGTGGAAGGCCTGTGGGTTCGCCGGCGCAGAAGGTTGGAGTGGCGAAGGAAAGATCGAGAGGGAGCCGGTTTGGCGCGTTGGTTTAGTCATCGCTCCTGAACGCGGCCCGCGGTCACGAGGCTGCGCATTCTCCGATCTATAACATATGACATAAGATACTTAGAGTATTCAAGGCTAAGTTATGAGGGTGTATGGTGTTTAGAGGATTGTATTCAATGGCATCAAGTTAACATATCAACAAGAAGGTCGTTATTAATTATTAAAATCTATACAGACGCCTGTAATCGCTAGCTAGCAATATCAATACGTTAACGTAGATACGTTAGAATCTATCTACGAAGGTTAATAAAGAACGGAACGACCATTATCAGATCCCTTTGCTCCAAGGCAGCTCTCCGGAGTACTGCTGCGTCTTCCCGTCCTTGATGGCTCCGTCCTGCATACACCACCTCAGAAGCCCCCTAAGCTCCGGGCAGGTAACTTCGTAGCCGTGCCTGGTCCTGAACGGGTTCCTGCCTTTTCTCTTGTTCTTGAGCTCCGGGTTCGTGCAGCCGTGTGGATCGTCTTTGAACTGCTTCAGCAGACCCTCCTTTTCGCCCTTGGTGAACCCTGCGAGCTGTTCTGGGTCGTCCGTGTTATCGATGCCGATGTACGTGAACTGGTCGGAAGGGAAGCGGATCGCGGCACGGTGGATTGTTTCGAACCGTTCACGTTTGAACTCAAAGCCGACGACCGTCAGCTTCGTAGGGTAGTTTGAGGTGTATTCGTGGAATCTGCAGATGCTGAAGAGAAGGTTCTCGTAGGAGTCCCGGGCGAATTCTTCGGTGGTCGAGCGGTTGAAGAGCGAGGAGTTCGGTTCTATCAGTTTTGACAGATAGGCTAGAGACTGTTCAACGCTGTTAGCCCACTCTTCTTTCAGAAGACGGATTGAGGTCTACTCACCCAGTAGCTCTGAGCTTCACTGGCAGGGCCAGCAAAGTTCCTCGTCTCCCCACCCGTGAATACCAGCAGGCTGTCCTCGCTGCCCTTCGCAGTCGTCACTCCGGTCATGATGTGAGCCTTGAATGTCTTCGCCAGGCCATGCTGATACGGCAGCAGAGTCCACTCGGATTCGTTTTCACCCAGAGTACTCCCACCCATCCAGATAGCATGACCAGCGACCACCACCAAGTGCTTAATGTCCTTCCTCGGTGGACCACCATCGTATTCGGCAACAACCCCCTCCCCGTCCAAAGCAGATTGATACGGCGAGCCCTTCAAGAGGCTGAAGAAGGTGTAGATGACGAGAATGATCAGCAAGGCAGTCTGCCACGATATCCTCCACGAGCGACGGACGATCTGAGGTAGCGGCGGCGAATACAGGCTCAATGGCGTCGCAGGCCTCGAGATGCGAACCTCTGGCGGTCGCGGAGAAGGAGAGCGAGGGATCGGGAGCTGGACATTTTCGGCAGCGAGAAATCCACTGGACCTGTTCTCGTGGACGGAGGCGGAAGAGGAAGCATTGTAGAGCGGGAGGGAAAGCTCCACGTCTTCTTCGTCCCGCCGCGAGGAGAACAGGCTGCCGACTTTGGAGGTGCTGAACATGGAGGAGACGGACCGTGGGAGGTTGAGCTGGATGGATGAAGCCTGGGGGAACAGGAGGAAGATGAGGCGCTTGCGGAAGAAGCCTTTCTACTGGATATCCGGGCGCATTGCTGTTCCTGTCCTTGCTTCCTTGTCCTGAAGGAGAATACTACGACAGGAACATCGCCTGAACACGGCAGCGACAATGGTGATGGTGATGGTGATGGTGATAACGATGGTGGCGGTGATGGTGATGCTGGTTAAAGGTGGGTTCGAGGAGGACGGCTTTGCGTGCCGCCAACACGCTGACCACATCGTCCATACGTGCTCGAACCAGCTCAGACTTCAACCTCACTCTCAATTGCAACCCCATGCCACATGCATCCATCAAGTATCTCGGGCTATACCAACTACGACGTCTCCAGCGCCGTCTCGCCGACCGGCCTGAGTGGGGCCTGAGGCTCTCGGATCACATATAGGTACTCGCGCTTCTTATAGCAATCTTAACTCGTCGGTACGTCATATATATGGTTTGTCTTAATATACCATGGCTCCAACTAACAGACCTTCTAGGAACCATAGCTGAAACCAAGTATGGAACAAACGATTCCAAGCTGGGGAACCAGCCAACTTTGAGACGATGACGGTCCCGAACCCGGGCCAATTGTCTGACCCAGACCCTGTCATCTGGTCCGTCTCGTCCATTGGCTGGTCAAGGAACCACACGATGGAACAGGGCCACCGTCGGCTGTCATGGCTGCGTCTGCCGGGATTACTCTGGAGACTTCCCCCACAAGCAGGAAGGAAGGAAGGAAGGCAGGAAGGCAGGAAGGAAGCAGGATGGGAGGAAGAAGGGAAGCCTGACTTTCCTGCCACCCGGATTTAGTCTCAGCTGGCCAGCCCATCGTGGGGAACTGGACTTCTGACGTCCGCGCCAAAGTGCATCAGACATTACATCTTCCCCATCGTCATCACCATTGCATCGCCATTGGGAAAAACATCATCTCTGCTGCCATCGAACCTGTCTGGTAGTGGTGTCCTCGCATCGCTGCCTGTGCCACATCGAAGAAAGATACTCTGCAAAGAGATCCATCACATCGCTCTTGAGAAAACGCCGTCCTTTTGGGTAAGTCGAGCAGAATCCAGAGCTCCAGTCCCGGGCTTCTCTTCTTCGCAGATATAACTTTTTCTCCAACATGCATGAAATGTGCCACCACCACCACCATCCATCCAAGGAAACGAGCTTCTCTACTGACACGTCGGTCAAACGGTACAGCTAACTCTCCCAATTAGATTTCGCGAACTTGGGTGGTCCTGTTCGCATTCTAATCGCTCAGGTACCTTCAAGGCAATTTTCCGCCCCGAAGCTACTAGTTGAGGGGACACACGCACTGCCTCTCGCTTTTTCGTAGGAATCCCCGCAGGCCGACGGGTCATCGCTAGTTCATTGCCGTATACTGCCTTTTTGCCCTGAGAAAAGACCTCGGGAAGCAAAAGAAAAAAACATCCAATTGTTTTTTTCTTCTTATCATTTTCTTCGCCTCTTTAATTCTTTTCTCTCCCTGTACTTTCTTGGAGTAACTTGGGAACTTCCATTCCCTTCCAGTTACTCCTCAACCTCTCTTCAAACTGGATTCAGCACTAGGTTGGTTCAAACAAAACATCAACAATCTCACCGCGGCACCTCCCGAACCGCCAGAGCAAGCTCCACCTCCTGCGCCCCGACGCCGTCCCGAGATGCCTCCAAAGAAAGGGAAAAACAAGAAGAGGAACAGTGTGGTTCAGATCCCCAAGGAAAACGGTGGTAAGTTTTTATCGAAAAGAACAAGTAACATCTACCAATGGCATACCAGATTACCTAATATTCCATCATCAAATTCCCTGGCCCCGAAATGCAACTTTCCTTTTCCCTCTCGAAGATGCTGCTGATATCATATTGGCCTTGCAAAATCCAATCGTTCGCGCCCATGCCCATGCCCCGCCCCATGAACCTTCGTTTCCCTTTCGCCTCCTCCCTTATAAAGATAACGAGAGAAAAAAAGAACGAGGAGTTCTTTGGTGATTCGTACCGTGGAAAGAGGGGCGACCATGCCACCCTCGCTTTTGCATGATAACTGCGTCCCTATCACTTTTTTTCTCGCATTTATATAAAGAGGTGTAATCTTTATATATCGCGCACACGCACGCACAGTACAGGACGCACCTCATGGCACGCAGCAAGCACGCACGAAACAGGGCGGTCGTGGTGTTTCATGCATTGCCATCTGTCACGCATCAAAAAACCCACCCTAGCTCTAAAACGAATGCGTCATTTAAATTTTTTTTCCCCCTTATCGATTCTTGACGAACTGTTTTAACTTTCTCTCTTTCCCCTCTTCTCTTGTTAAATTGATAACCAACGGGTTTAATCAGATGTCGACTCTTCTCTTAATAGCCCCGCTGTGGAGACGCCAATGTCCGAGAATCAGGAATTTATCACACCCGCCGATAGACCCGATAACCCGTTAGATGCGCCTGTAGCCAACGGCGCTGCTACAGCTTCCGATTCAATTGACGATAATAAAGGTAAAGACGGTGCCGACGATACAAAGATGGCTAAAGCTGAGGGCGACGAAG
This sequence comes from Arthrobotrys sphaeroides, assembly GCA_036971245.1. Classification (NCBI taxonomy): domain Eukaryota; kingdom Fungi; phylum Ascomycota; class Orbiliomycetes; order Orbiliales; family Orbiliaceae; genus Arthrobotrys; species Arthrobotrys sphaeroides. The sequence goes on from JAJTTW010000004.1 coordinate 2,667,139, forward strand.
CCGCGGCTGCGGGGATTGAAGGAGGTGATGATAAGGGGAAGGGGATCGTGGGTGGGCCTGATATGATCCCGGATACGGCTGAGAAGCTGGAGAATGGGTCTGCGGATCATAAACCTGCTGAAGCGGTGGAGACCAACGGTGAAGCAACCAACGGTGAAGCAACCAACGGTGAAGCGCCAAAGGTCGAGGATCCAAAAGACGGAGAGCCGAAAGCTGAGGAACCAAAGCCTGAGGGTGAGGAGTCGAAGCCCGAGGACCACGAAACCGAAGAACCAGAGACGAAGCCTGAGGATCACAAAACCGAAGAACCAGAATCAAAACCTGAAGAACCCAAGGCTGAGGAGCCAGAATCGAAGCCTGAAGATCATAAAACCGAAGAACACAAAGATGACGTTCCCGATACGAAGGCCGAAGACCCAATTGACGAAGAAAAGAAGGCAGCTCCACCAGCTGACCTCGATGTTCCAGATACTGCGGACGCTAAGGAACATATACCTGAGGAACATGGCGCGGAAAAAGCGGCCCCGGAGCCTGTTTCAGAGGAACCTGCAGCCGACAAGCCAGCGGAAGCTGCCGGCGAGGAAGCTCCAGCCGAAAAGGCCGCCGTGGAGGAAACCGAAGCAGAGAAGCCCAAAGAAGATGAACCCGGTGTAGAGAAACCAACCGGAGAAGAGCCTGTTGGCGAACAACCACCCGCTGAAGAAAAAGCTGAAGCGTCAGCGCCTGAAGAACCTGCAGCAGCTGTAGAAGAGCCAGGAGCAGAAGCCGTAGCCCCGGTTGAAAACGCACCTGAGCCCGAAGCCAAAGCTGGAGAGTCTGAGGCAGTTGAGGATGGACCAGCACCAGAACCAACAACTGCAGAGGCAGTACCAGAAGCAGAGGCAGTCGCAGAGGAGAAGACATCCCCTGACGGCGAGACAGTTCCCGAAACCGAAGCAGCTCCAGAAACCACAGCCGAACCATCGCCGGAAGAACCAGTCATCGAAAAGAGACCAGTCATGGAGGCCCCGAAGCCCGCGACCCTGACTTCCCTCACGTCCACGGATAGGGACTTCAACTCGACGAGATACCAATCTACGACGTCCCCACATTTCCTCAACAAGCCGCACCATCCCGCAAACCACTCCCTCGACCTTGACGACCGGAACATGCAATCTTCCGTGAACAATTGGTACAAGAAGGTCTTTTCCTTCGCCGATTCCCTAAACTGGCGCCCCGGTTGGGATCACCTCGAAGAATTCGATCACCTCGTCAAATCGACCGAAGCAGCTCTATCCCAGATATCCCTTGCTCCAGCCCAAGAGTGGTGGGCTGAGAAGCCTAAGGACCCATCGATTGACTGGGACAAACTTGATGAGGCGTCAGCCAAATACGAGGAATTCTGGGAATGGAAGAGCAAAACCGCACTCGCTGCTATCTGCGCGAACTTCGCCTGCAGAGAGGTCCTGGGTAAGACCGTGTTCGGATTGGACGCGCAGATGACGAAGAAATTGGGCCTTGCGATGTCGGTCTTCACTACGGATTTTGGTAAGCTTCACCTATTAACATCCACGTTCTCTTCTCTTGCTAACCTTGCCCACAGGCGACGACATTACTGCTACCAAATTCCGACATATGACCCTCAAGCTACTCCAGGAATCCAAGGCCTTCGGAAGCTCCGGTAGAAAGGAACTCGTGAAGCTTTCACAAGAGCTTGCCAACGTCCTCTCACCCCTCACCTCCTTCCTCCCAGTCAAGGAACCCCAGACCGAAGAAGAGAAGCAACAACAGGCGCATTACTCGCCCTTGACCCTCGCCCTCTACGAAAAGGTCCTTCACGCCACACACGTCCTGCACGATACCATTCAGAAGGACTACAAATACTACGCCCTGTTCCACCCCGTCCCCGGAGTCGAATTCGACGAAGTCACGATGGAGGAATCTACATTCCAAGGCCTCGGTGCTGGTAAGGGTGCAGTCGCACTCATCGCAAGGCCAGGTCTCGCCAGACTAGGGTTGCCACGAGGCGGCGACCCCGAAGACATTACAATCGTCCACAAGGCGCTTGTTATTCGAGAGGACGCCTTAGAGGAAGCTATCAAGCACTTCGACGCGCCCTCCGGCGAGGCACCACCACCAGAAGCAGCACCGGTTGAGGAAGCACAAGCTGAGGCACCAGCGCAGACGGAGTAAAACAGAACATCCTTTTCTACCTTACGATGACGACTTTGACGACAGAGAAACCCTTTAATGACTCTTTTTAACGACGGATAAGGATTTCTTTTTTTTCCCTTTACATTTCCTTTTTCCTCTTCGGGGTGGAATTTGAGATTCGGGGTGGAGATAATGGGTGGCTAAACTTGATTCATACGCTTCTCCATCTTGTTACTTCCCTTCTCATGAATTTCCTTGCTTATGACCATTGCTTCTCTTCCTCTGAACCCCAAGAATCGATCCTAAAACTAACGACCCACAGAATCACCTCTACAAATACATTTTTCTCCTCTCCTCTATATTCCCTTTGCAGGCAATCCTCTTGATTCTTCTCCTTCTCCTGCTTTTCCCTCGTAACTTGGCACGATCTAGTTTTAAAATAAAAACTAGAGGATAGTATACATCTTGGAAAGATCTGGTTATTGTTTTTTTTTTTACTGTTTCCACTTGATAACGCCGCATCATTTTTCGCATTTTTCGAGTCTTTTTATCTCCCATGCTATTCATTAGCATTTGCTTTCTCTCCAGCTTTAGCATAGCCTTTAGCAAAGAAACCACCTCTTTTTCAAAATGTAATATACCTGTTTTTTCCGCCTTCTGACTTTTTCTTAAAAATCTAATTTGCAGCCTTCGCGATTAATCAATGATACACTTTCCATGACATCGGGAACTTAGTATCCTACTTGATAGTAATTCCAGTGACGACTGGATATATATACTTTGCAAGATTTAATCTGCGTATATATATGCGAAACGAATGATGGCTAATATCGATATTGAGATAAACATGAGATATGAAATGGATAGATTATAACCCGAGGATGACGCCGAAGTATGATAAAGAGGAAAGGGAAAACAGGGTAAAGCTTTTAGTAACGGGGTTTTTTCTCTCTATCTCTTGACTAGCGTAACGATATCCTCATCCATAAGTTCATGCGATAATCCTACTCTCTGCGGCTGATGCTTCACACTTCGTCCGTATACGATTGCGTACTTGAAGACCTCCAGGATCGATTTGTGGATCGATTTGCACTGAAGCATTGTATATGTATTAGCACAGTTTCATAGCCAGGGAAGAGGCTTTTGGAAGGAAAAAAACTTACAAAGTCCTCAACGGTATACTGTCCACCCTTCAACACCACCGGGGCCGAATAATCCGGCTGCTGCCCCTTAGGTTTGGTATATATCCGCCTCAGATTCAACTTGTCCCACATCATCTCCAGCAGCTCATCCACATTCCACATATGCTCCGACGAAATCGGAACCGCATTGGGGATCCGATACAACAGGTCTAATTCCTCGATACTGATCGAATCGATCTTGTTGAGCACGTATATGACGGGTATGTACCGCCTACTCTTCGCCTCGAGGATATCGATTAAATCGTCAATGGTAGCGTCACATCTGAACGCTATATCCGCGTTTGCGATCTTATATTCGCTAAGCACCGCTTTAACTTCCTCGGGTTCGATGTGCGTGAGCGGAACGGTGTTGGTGACGCTTATGCCTCCCTTATCCTTCTTTTTAAATATGATATTTGGCGGCTGCTTGTTAATTCTGATCCCGAACCCTTCCAATTCGTTCTCGATGATACGTTTATCCGTCAAGGGTTTTAGAACGTCGAGGACGATGAAGATTAAGTGACAGGTTTTGGCGACGGCGATGACTTGTTTACCACGACCTTTGCCGTCTTTGGCGCCTTGGATGATACCGGGGAGATCGAGCATTTGGATTTTGGCACCGTTGTACATTACGCAACCTGGGACGGTTGTGAGGGTTGTGAATTCGTAGGCTGCGGCTTCGGAGTGGGTGCCGGTTAGTTTGGACATGAGGGTGGATTTGCCGACTGAGGGGAAGCCGATGAAGCCCACGGAGGCGGCGCCGGTACTGGAGTATGCGTTAGTTTTGGAGAGCTAGCGTAGTCGGTGTGAGAATCTATTGTACCGTGCGACATCGAAGCCGGCTATTCGTTGAGTTTATAGTAAGTAAATTAATCGAGAATAGGGTATCGATAGAGGGTATATACTAACCACCAGCGCCACCCCCACCACCGCCAGAGGGCGTGACAAGCTCTCTCCTAAGCTTCGCTAGCTTGGCTTTTAATTGACCTAAATGGTACGATGTGGCTTTCTATTTCACATCCGTTTCCTCGTGAGTCCTGGGGCATTGTTATGCAGAATTCTTGGGGTCGTCCGTACGTTCTTCTGCGTCTTGGCCATTTCGGCCTCGATCTATATTCGTTCCACCGGTTCGGACCATGTTAGTCACGCATGTTACTTCATCGATATCGCCGTGATCGCGCGATTCGGGTGGTATATGAGGGAATCGGTCGTACCTCTCGGATCTGGAGGGGTCATAGTTGGTGGTTAGCAGTGGGCTTTTGGTCGGTTGTGTCATTGTCCGTGGAACATACCTTGTCCACCGTCGTCGACATTTTGGATGATGCTCTGTGGCGCCTTTATATGTTGGACCGGTATGAATGACTTGTATCTTGCAGAGGTTATACGGTGCGTGGGGTAGAGTCGTGGAGTACTTGTGATGCGTGTGTGCGTCGGTTGAAAAATGTTATATTCGATTCGAGGTTTTTGTGCAGCAAAATCTTGGAGAGGTGTGACAGCTGGTTGCAAGACGTCACGTGACCACTCTTGAAATCAGCACCGTTTCGTCTACAAGCTCCCAACTGGAGTTCGAGATAGGATACAGGCGTTTAGATATAGGTCTTTAAACAGGTTGGCGAACGGTAAAAGGGTTCCATGATCGTGAAGCTGCGTATCTATGTCATCCGACGGGAGAAAATGACACACGAACAACAACTCAAAGCCCGGGATAAGACCTCCACCATGGCATATGTCAAGAGATACCTCAGAGCCGGACCGTAGATGCTGTTATTTAAACCGTCCGCGTGCTCGATTCGCGGATTGATATTTTACTGCTTAAGTAAGTAAGTACTTACTTACCTACCCGTAACTAAGAAGTATCTGAGGGTCAACCCCTTCTCTCTGTTGCCCCGAATCAGCCCCGTTCCGTAGAGACGGGGGCCGGGCAGAAATGGACCGGAAATAGGTAGAAATAAATAAAGAATAAATACACGCTGTATCGTTGTCTTGTTAACTGCGTTGCATTGCAAGATATCTAAAAGATAAATAAAACGCCTCGGCCATATGCATCCATCAAACACCACCTGCACCACCACCAAGACACAAGATTATACCAGGACTACACCACCACCTTGATGGACCGTATAGGGTCGCAGTCTTTAGGACAGACTGTCTACTACTACTACTACTACTACTACTACTACTACTACTACTACTACTACTACTACTACTACTACTACTACTACTACTACTACTACTACTACTACTACTACTACTACTACTACTACTACTACTACTATTACTATTACTATTACTATTGCCACCACCATCATAGCCATGTCTCGGGTAAGCTCCGAATCCTGGATGCCCACTTCCGCTTTATGTGATTGAAATGGACTAATAGACACTTTCAACCAGCGTCTTGCACAGCTTCTCTCGCTCATGCGACACCTCCCGCGCCGTCCACTACGCCTTCCTCCCCAGCCTCCCTCCCGCGCCTGGTATTCCTCTAGCCAGTCCCTGTCTGGCCCGTCCTCTGACCCGAAGGTAATAATGCTTGATTGTCGAAGTTTAATTGAACGCACACAGCTAATCCTTGTTATCAAAAGATCAATACAACCTTTGTGGGTGTAATTCTGGTAAGTCCATATTAGTTCGATATTTGAATATGAGCTAAAATTTCCTTCATAACAGGGAACAGCTCAGCTTGTCTGGTGGTTGGATAAAAGCTTCCGAAGGATAGATGAAAGGTTCGATGGAATAGAAAAGATTGTTGGTGGATTGAAAGAGGAAGTTGTCGCGGTCAAAACGTCTGTGGCAGCAATGAAAGAGGAACTGGCAGCAGTGAAAGAGGAACTGGCCGCGGTCAAGACGTCTGTGGCAGCAGTGAAAGAGGAACTAGCCGCGGCCAAGACGTCTGTGGCAGTCCTAGAAGCTACAACTTGGCGCAAGTAGTAGTTACTTAATTTTTATGTGGGCGTATGCGGCCAATCCGCATACGTAAACGAGGAGGAGTGGGGCCTCATTCTTTTTTTTCCCTCTATAATGTTACCCCGCTTTAATACATTATTGAACTTAATAAAATGGCAGCGTTATCCGGAATACTAAAGGCCCCGCTTCACAGCCCACACGTGCACTACGTTCGGTTTAATTATATGCTGATGGGAAGATACTTGGATGGCATTAAAAGCATACTCCACTATTCTGTTTGGGACCGTTTATTTCCCACACTGGGCCTTACCCCCCTATAAAACCTTTCTTTCCATATACGGTATTTTCCAACGTAGTCTTGTACTGCAGGGCGTAGGCTCTTGGGTGGATACAATACAGGTACCTTAATTATACCTCACTCGGTTTCCCCTACGGCCAGTACCCAGGTGCCTGAGGGTCAACCCCATCCCTTCCCTCAGTTGTCGTACCAGCCGGCTCCGTAGAGACGGGGACCAGGCGGGCACGGAATAAAAGCAGATAAAAATAAATCAAAATAAATAAAATGTAAAGAAGTAAAATAATAAATAATAATAAATAAATAAATAGAAAATAAGGGAAGAGGTAAGCTTAGATGGTGCTTACATCCCAGACAATCTTAACTACATCACAACATCACACCTCTAGCCATCCATCAACCACCATCATGCCTCGAGCAATTTCCGAGCTCCACTGAAGTCTGACTTTCCTTTATGAGATTAGGATGAACTCATATACGCTTTCAAGCGGCTTCTTTCACCACTCGAGCTTGCCGACCACCTCTCTCACCACCTCCTCTTCCGGCGGCTCAGCTTCCTCGTCGTCGTCCGGCTCAGGCCAGTCCTGGGCTCGGTTCTCTGGTTTCTCTTCTATTACGGATCTAGCTGGGTGGCTACCAAAGATAGTGCTGCTTAGTTGTCGAAGTTTATTACCTTTACCACTAAGAGGCCGAACAAAACTTGCGCTTGGTGCATCCTGGTAAGCTATAGCTAAGCCTACGTTAACTTTAATATTTAAATACTTGTATACTAACAATTTCTTTGTAAATTTACGATAGGGAATACTTCAAAGGGTTTAGTAGCTTGATGGGAAACTCGATAATATCGATAAGAAGTTCGATGTGATGGGAAAGGTTATCGGTGGAGAAGCGTAGTCCACCGACAGGAGCTTATGGATCGGTTATTTCGCGGCAAGATGTGGAGATTCATCAATTGCTACATTGATGATTTCATTGTCTACTCCGAGTCGTTCAAAGACCATATCTACCACTCGGACGAGGTATTCGCTATCATGTCGGACACAGGGATGACGCTGTCGACTACAAAATGTCATCTGAGATACAAATCAGTGGAACTCCTCGCTTCTGCATCGACTCGGATGAAAGATTCCAGCTGGGTGAACCCCACGTGAGGCTGACCACCGGTTACATCGAATACATTCTAGAAAAAAGATCGACAGCTCTAGACTATCGGTGGAATAAAGGAGGGAGTGGCGGGAGTCAAGACGTCGCTGGCAGTCTTAGAAGCTACCAGTTGGTGCAAGTAGTAGTTTACTTTTTATGTGGGCGTATGCGGATTCGTCGCATATCTAAATGACCAGAAATTAGGTCTGATTTAATATCATTTCTATGCCCACAAAATAAAAGATTCCTTGTACTTAGCCTCAAAACCGTCAATATCATTAACCTCAATAGAGCGGTTGTATTATGATAACTAAGTACATTCGGTTTTTGTTATGTGAGAATTCGAATGGGAAGATACTGAGATGCCACCGAAACGTACTCTGCTATCCTTTGAATGGTTTACTTTCTACGCTGGGCTTTTTTTTACATGCATGTATACACTAGGCAGTTTTCTTTTCAGCGCCATAGTACCAGGCTTTCTTTCTACACCGGGTTTTCTCTATAGAGCTTTCCTCTCCGTATACGGCACTTCCTTACGCAGAGAGTAGGCTTTTGGGCGGATAGAATAGAGTATACATCTGCAATTGCAACACGAGGCTAAGCGTATACAAGCAACGGAAGCCGTCCGTAATGGCAAACTAGTAAAGGACTAACTGTGCAACTGCGCAAGCCAGTAAGCAAAACCCCCTCGCCCGACACCTTTCCAGTCATGAATACTTTTTTAAGTATCCTCTTATCTGTAATCGAGTCCGTCTACTCTAGTACTTCGCTCCGTAGCGCGGAGACTACACCAAGCTCGATCGAGCGAATTTGCGAAGTCCGGGATATCGGATATCGATAACGTTGCAACGTTGTTGCCTCGTCGGTGCATAGTCCAGATACGTATACGGCCGAACGGAGTATTTTGGAACAGGCACGGACCCGGTCGTAAAAGGACATCTCCGGCCTCTAGCTCTTGTCGAGTAAGATACATCGAATCGATAGTCCATCCCACATTGAAGATCCAGATATCCAAGGAATTCAAGAGAAAAAAAGGCTAAGCTAAGGTCGTCTACCCATGTTCGTACATCGACCCACTTCCAACAGGCCTTTTTGACAGGATACGTTTCTAGGATCCCCACGGAAATCTTCAAATTTTAGTTTTTCGGGTGTACGTATTTTAGTTTATATTTCGAAGGTATACTACCTGTGCCACCTTCGGGTTTCAAATTTTAAATTTTTTGTATTTTTTTTTTTTTTTTTTTTTTACACATAAGTTCGAGATGAAGGGTTAAGCGGTTGTGCGTCGAGTAGATTAATTGACCCCCAAGTTAAGTAACGTACGCATTTCAAACGTTACATGTATACCATGCGTAGCTTACGCCGATAAAAAGTCGAGAAACTTCTTTAATTCTGACGTGCAGTTCCATGGAAACCGTCTACTGCAATATAATATACATGTACATACATGAAATATACGAGGCTTACGCAGCGTCGCAATCTTATAGTAAGAGAGATTAAAAACTCAATTGCAAATTCTCCCGCACGAAGAAAAAAAAAAAAAAAAAAAAAGTACCAAATTTGCAAATGTGGGCGTCATGTACTGTCGATGTACGAAATATGTAAGCTTCTACAAGGGTGGCACTGATCACTTTTGCAAAATTTCAAGATGGAATGTACGAGCGAGCGGCTCGAGCTTCCTGGCCGTGCATGTAACTAGAACAGCTAACCAACTGCTCCGAAGAAACCTTCACGACAATCGAGAGGTCCTGAGTGGTTGAGGCACTTAAAGTTATTAAAATAACATGTATCCTACGTCCCTCTCGTGCATATATCATAAAAAACCAAAGAAAAAAAGCTTTAAAGAGCTAAAAAAATCTAGACTCGGATAATGTGGGGAACTGGGCAGGCTGGGCATATGTAGAGGGGAAGCCCAATAGTGGGTCCCAATCGAAGGAGCAAGGCCACTGCGCCGCGGGACATTCAACATCCCATGCATCTCCGTCGAATGTGTGTGTGTGCCCCATCGATTCGAACATCACATCAGATAAAAGATTTGCTTTTCCTTCTGCTGCGCTGAAAACGGTTGGGGGGCCCAATCGTTCCAATTGAGATGACAGATTTCAGATTTGGAAAAGAAGCTACAAGAAGGAACGGGTATAGCTAAGGAAGGACCGTGGTTATTTGCATTGGTATGTGCATAGCTGTAGCTAGCTGTGGTAGCTAACCCCGCAAAATTCAAATTTTTGCCTCGCGCTCGCAAGTCCGAAATTGATAAGCCGGCTTGAGAAACAAAAAAAATAAAAAAAAATACAATAGGCTGGTTAGACGCTGTAGCCGTCGAAAAATCAATTAAATCCCTAATCATTTTGTTTTTTTTGCCTTTTCAGCCCGCAAGGTCGACCTAAAGGGTTGCGGTTGATGACCCGAGTGTCACATTTTATTTCCGTAGGATCCAGCGCGGTCCCCAATTGGCTGGCGGGGTCGAGTAGGGTTCGAGACGAACCCGTTCGAAACGGCGATGAGCTGTGTTCCTTCCATGACGACAGTCGTTATTTAATTTCGGCGGCCATTGCGAACGGCCTTTTGGTGGTCAGATTTCAAGGCAATTGCTGATGTGATAGCAACTTGATATGCTCGATTTGGAACTGACGATGACTTCCGCCCTGATAGACCGAGGATTGCAAATTGTCGGTATCTCAACTTCTCTTATCACCTTCTTTGAAGCTTCTGGAGCTCCCCTCCCTCGGCTGATTCTACAGCTTCCTAGCCCGCCTCTTCGCGAGAACGGGTGGAGTAAGGATTGCCGGTGGGAAATCTCCCCATAGGTTCGCTCCAGCGTTAATATGGACCCGAATTATGCAAGTATAGAGTAACACAGTGGGGTCGAATGTATCCCAGCCTTGACGTTTCGGCGTCCAGATTTGAGCAAAGAAGAAGAGGGCTTCTCTTTCCTAGTTTTCTCAGATGCAGGCGGAAGGACAAGAAATTGGCATCCTGGCCCAGGCTTGCAACCCCTTCTGTTTCTGTGCAGGGGATGGAGCTTAAGTCAGGCACGCGAAAGTGGTGTCGGCTTTCGAATCAAGCGGCGAACGGGCGGATGCCCAACACCTTCTGATCAAGATGTTCTGTTGCAAGGCTCGAGCATTTAGTGAGCAGGTTGGTCTCCGTGTGTAGGACGGCTTCCACCGGAACCGATGGAGCCAATTCGGGTCCCTTCGATACCATATTTCTATTTGTAATTGTGTCATCATGAGGAGAAGGTCGGAATTAAGTTCAGCTCAAGGAACCGCCGTGAATATCTGGCCGGCCGATGCAGAAGCTGGGGTAGTAAGCATGATATGCCTGTCAGCTCTCAATATGTCATAGCTGGGTGGAGGTCAAGGTTGCCTCATCGCGTAAAGTCGGCTTGGGACCACCTGAATCTCGCATTCCGCTACCCTTGCCGCTCACGGAACGGTCTGGCAGAGTTACGAGGCCAGGAAAGAACCCCACCGCGGAACTATCCTTTCGAGTTCATCCGTCGTCCTTGTCCGGAGTTTGAGCCCCCAGCCGCAACAGTGACTCTTACTGATCCGGGCAAGGCCGTAGAGTTCCACCGATTCCAGCGGTGATTGATAATCAGCTTATCCTTCGAACGGCCTCAAAGGAATGGCCTTCCGGGCGCGACGCCTGCTTGACGTGTCATTTTCGTGTCATGGAGAACGGGAGTGGGCAATTGACTTCGATAGCTCGCAATGCCGCTGGAGAATCCGGATTCTGGAGAAACGATCTAAGACAGCGGCAGCGGTGTGCTGCGCACGTTGTGCAACCGAGCTTGGCCATTAGGTACAAGGTTGCCGGAAAAAGCACCGTGAGGTCATGCATCGAGCCAAAGGAGCTTGGAGGGGTCGGGTCGAGCGATGGTGGAGGGATGGATGCGAGTACTGGGTACATGTGTATGCAAGCCCTCTGGCGGGGGACAGCAGGCCTAGCGCGGCAGCCCAGACCCCCCGACAGAACTCCGCGGTACGTACTTATACATTACATGCAATAATAAGAATTGATCCTCGAACCTCCTCCATCTCTTCTCCTTCCCTCTCCCCTTCACCTACCACCTTACCTCGTTCTTCCCGATAGCATCCATCAACCCGGTCTAGCACCAGACCTCGCAACTGCCTAGCGTACCGGCTTAGCCTTCAGATTCCTGGTTTCTCCATTCGTAGACTAGTCCATCGAGAATCTTGTTTCTCAGGCCCGCTTCTCCGGAGCATTCAAACCGTTCCTGACCATCAATCGAGCAATCGCTCTCGAAAGGTGAGCTCCCTAGCCTGATATAAACCTGCCCCTCCACCCCACCTTCTCCCCATCCCGTCTTCCCCAATCACGACTGCTGCCGACGATATCGATCCGGTACAGCATTGTATTCCCCTCAATCACCTGCGTGGCATCGTTGCTCCTGTGCAACTTGCTCGCCGGGTGACTTGACGCTGAGTTTCGTGTTCTGCTGCTTTGCACGACCGCCGCGCGTTTCCCAAGGCGCCAGCAAATAATCAAGTATTTAAACATTCCCTCCACTCGGCCGTCCGAACCTCCCTCCTTCCTTCCTTCCCATCACATCTTCTTTCATCTCTCCTCGTCTCACCCCACTCTACCTCCCCTCTACCTGTCCACCCATCTCTCCTGGTTGATAGAGAAACCATCGAAGGTATTCCGAAACTTTGCAACCGGTAGGATACTGATTCCATTTTGTCCCTCCCTTCAGCTGTTTCTTGCCACCTTTGCAACGGCCGGAACAACCTCAGGTAAGTCCCCTAGATGCCTGAGGCCCCATTGCAACGGCCAATTCTCACAAACCTTCACGAATAGCCTTCCTAAATTTTCTGATCCACAATTTGACGACACCCATCAGGTCCAGAAACCCGATAAAGGTAAGTTCATCAATAAATTTGATTCCTGTTTCACTGCAGCTGGCTCTGAGATGCTCGATGACGTCCCTTCTCGAGCCCCCTTTGCTAGACCTTTGTCGAGGTCGATTTCGAGCAGCTGTGGTCATTTCTGTGTTGCATCTCATGCTGACGTAGCTGCTACAGCAAAATGGTCAAGCCCGCAAATTTGTCCGCCGAGCCTCATGATGGCGAAAATGTTGATGTGATTCCCAGTAGCACCGTCTTTAAGGGTGACCGCGAATCTGGTGTAATCACCAACAGCAGCCAGGCCGCGGTCGAGATTATCGACATCCGAGCAACGACCGTCGAGCTTCAGCTCAACGATGACATCATCAAGGGACTCGATGCCCCTGCTGGTGAAAAGACTCTCCCAACCATGCTCCTGTACGATGAGGCCGGTCTCAAGGAGTTTGAAGCCATCACCTATGTTGATGACTATTACCCGACCAACGCCGAGATAGAAGTCCTCGAGACGTATGCCGAGGAAATTGCGGCACGTGTTCCCAACGGAGCACTTCTTATTGAACTCGGATCCGGCAATCTGCGCAAGGTAAACATCCTGTTGCAAGCTCTCGAAGCCGCGAAGAAGCACGTGGACTACTTCGCACTGGATTTGTCGCGCCCGGAGCTCGAGAGAACCTTTGCGAATATTTCGCAAACGGCTTTCAAGTATGTCCGTTGTTTTGGCTTACACGGGACGTACGATGATGGGAAAGCCTGGCTCGAGAGCAACGAGGAGGTTAGAAGCCGCCCTCGCTTCATTCTCTGGCTGGGATCCTCAATTGGCAATTTTGAGCGTGATGAAGCCCAAGGGTTCCTCGAGCAATGGCGCGAAACCGTCATTCGCCCCGGTTCGAAAGATCGAATGCTCATTGCGTTCGACTCATGCAACGACCCTGAGCGTGTTTGGCTCGCATATAATGACCGGCAGGGCGTAACAGAAAGGTTCATAATGAACGGGCTGGACAACGCCAATAACATCCTCGGCAAAAAGGTCTTTGACAAATCCGACTGGTCCTATGTTGGGGAGTATGACGTGGTGTATAGCAGACACCAGGCCTTCTACGAAGCCAGCAAGGAGTTGGTCCTTCCCCTGTCGAAGCCTGTCAAGATTGACAAGAGCGAGAAGATCCGCGTTGAGAGGAGTTATAAATTCTCGTTTAAGCAATCTGTAGACATGTTCGAAGGCGCTGGACTTGTTATCGGTGCGTCCTGGGGTCAACCAGGCGGCGAATATAGTAAGTGCCCCCGTAAACAATCGGTGGAAGGCAAAATGTGTTGATTGTGTCATTTCCCAACAGCCCTCCACCTGCTTCACAACCCCGTCGCTCGTACAGGTCTAGAGCCGAAGGAGTATGCGAAGGCACCCTGTCCCAAGCTCGATGAATGGGAAGAGTTGTGGAAATTGTGGGACGCGGTCACTCTGAATATGGTCCGGAAGGACCAGTATCTCACTAAACCCATATCTCTGAGAAACCCCATTCTCTTCTACTTGGGCCACATCCCGACCTTCCTGGACGTCCAGCTATCCAGGACTGTTGACGAGGCCGCAACGGAGCCGAAGAGTTTTAGGGAGATCTTCCAAAGGGGGATTGATCCCGATGTTGATGACCCGACGAAATGCCACGCTCACAGCGAAATCCCAGAGACGTGGCCAGGTCTGAATGAAGTTATCGAGTTCTGTGGCCGAGTCCGTGACCGAGTCCGCAATATCTACAGCAAGGGAGATATTTTATCCGTCCGTGCCCAGCGTGGACTATGGCTGGGGTTCGAGCATGAAGTTATGCATTTGGAGACTCTCATGTACATGCTTCTGCAGCACGACCTGACTGTCCCCCCGGTGGGCGTCCCAGAGCCGGATTTTCGCGCTCAGTTCCTGCTTGATTCAACCAAACCGCAGGAGGGCGAGAGCTGGATCAAGGTCGAGGCTAGAGAGATCGCGCTCGGAACCGAGGACCGCGAGGAAGAGGGCGGGTTCTTCACATTCGACAATGAGAAGCCAGCTCTCAAGGGATCCGTTGGGTCGTTTGAGACCTTTTCGCGACCGATCACCAACGGCGAATACGCAATCTACCTCGAGGGCACGAAGTCAGAATCATATCCCAAGTCCTGGACGACCGAAGGTAGGAATGCTAGTACTGACGTGATTGCCGAAGTCGATCCCAGCGACCCGACCATTCCTGCCTTCAAAGGCCTCTTTGTTAAGACGGTGTTTGGTCCCGTTCCATTGACGTACGCACAGCATTGGCCGGTCGTCGCTTCGTACGACGAGCTGAACGGATGTGCAAAGTGGATGGGTGGAAGACTTCCGACCCGCGAAGAGCTGCAGGTAATCTACGACCACGCCGAGGTCGTCAAGAAGGATTTGGAGGCGAAGAAGCTCGCTGCTATGATAGATGCGGTTAATGGGTAAGCATACGTTCGTCACCTTGATGAGGCATAAAGCGGAAAGTTAACTCACAGACTTGCAGCCATCTATCGATGGACGGCGTCCACATTACGCCACCAGATCTTACCGCTTTGGCCGAGAAGGCAGACATGTCAGGAGCCAATGACATGTTTGCCAGCATGATTGGAGCCAATGTCAGCTTCCGACGATGGCATCCAACGAGTGTTTTTGGGAGAGTCTGTGGGAAGGGTGATGGAGGTGTATGGGAATGGAGCTCTACTGTGTTAGAGAAGTGGGATGGGTTCAAAGCTATGGAACTTTACCCGGAGTACACAAGTTAGTAGAACGTCCCCGTCATTCAATCCCAGATAAACGGATTGTTTTGTTTTTGATATTTTGTTTTCGGATGCGCGCCGGATGCTGACCTGCTCGCCGTGGCGATGGAATATCTCGTAGCCGATTTCTTTGACGAAAAGCATAATGTCGTCCTGGGCGCCAGCTGGGCCACTCACAGCCGAATTGCAGGTAGAAGGTGCTTGTGAGTGTTCCTAATATATCCGACGCCCTGCCGATGAGGGTTCCTTTCTGTTGCAAGTGCTAACTGCACGCTCATTCAACAGTGTCAACTGGTACCAGAGAAACTACCAATTCGCCTGGTGCACCGGACGCCTTGTCCGTGATCTCCCCACCGACGGTACCTCTTGACCCGCACGCAGCGTGCCGCGAGCGTCTCGCCTGAGACGCCAACGTCAACCAACAACAGATTGTCATCCAATGCTTCGACCATTGCCTTTAGTTTTTTGCGCTTTTTGCTTTTTATTCGGGTGGTCGTATTGATTTTCTCTCCTATCATTATCCTTCGCAGCGGGACGTTCATCTACGAATACGGCGGTGTGCACAGGAGATAACGGTCCTCTACGGCTGTTCTTCCGTTTACCCGCTTTCTCTATTCTATTTTCTGAACGTTACCCACCGCATTCTTTCTGATTGGCAAGACCAATCACTCTATTTCGTCGTTTACGTTTTATCTTCGTAGCTTTAACCTGTTTGAATTTGCTTACGTCTGCAGTCTGTACCTGCTATCGACGGTGGGCTGCCCGCGTTCGAACGATACTGGCGAGTGTCTTCTCACGATGCCCATTATCTGGCTGTCGATAGGAGGCACAGTCACTGGCATGTCTCATTGTTTCTACTACAGCGTATGGAGCGAAAAGCGTCTGGCCACAGCCCGAAATCTTAACAACTTCCTGCGGCGGTGACCAGAATTTATTTTGTCAAATCAGAATGAGAATGAAATTTTTCTTTTGAAAACCATACAGTGGGACACTATCATCATGAGATTGCGTCGTCGAAGTATAGTAACTTTCGTTATAACGTTAAGGTCGTGAAGGTATACGCCGGTCTACGAAGAAATTCCCGTACTATATTATAATACGAAAGTGATCCCATGAAATGGTAGTGATACCAGAGTTCTTTATTTCTTCCTATGAAAAAGTCCTAAGCTTATTTTTTCTCATTTTTTTGTAACCGGCAGGACATCGTAACCCAGATATCCTGCGATCTTTCAGAACGACCACCCAGAAAGAAAAGGTAGAAAGAACATGAAGAACCATCCGAAGAAGCCCGTGAGAAGAAATTCGTAAATATCGTGCCTGGCCAAAGAACCAAAAGAGATAAATTCAACAAAACAACCAACATGCATGCTAGATTTCCAAACCAAATGAGTTATAAAAAAAAAAAGTACTTTTCTTCTCTTTCGTGGTATATATGAAGTCTTCTCTACCTCTTCTCATTAACAATCACAACCCACTCTTCGCCGTCTTTCCCTTCTTCGGTCTTCAACCCCTTCACAAGCGGGTGTCTCTCCAGTGTCTGCGAGGCCCTTAGGTCCTTCACCAACGGCGATGATGTCTCCGTTGCGAAGTCCCTTACGATAACCTCCCCGCATTGACACTTACACGCTGCAGTTCTCTTCTCCTGGGACTCCTGCTGCGCGGCATGTTTCATCTCTTTCAGCCTATCCTTAAGAAGCGCCCTCAGCTCCGCTTTATGGGCAGATTTCTTTTCCTTGCGTTCTTTCTCTTTACTAGAACTCTCTTCGTCTTCCTTGGTGTGACTGAGCCTGCTCAGTATGGATGATACCCTCGCCTGATCGATCTTATGAGTTTCTGTGCCAGACAGCTTTGAGAGTTGTTTGAGTGGTTTGATTAGTTTGGATTTGCGGAGGATGTGTGCTGGTGCATCGAGGTATTTTTGTTCGATGTTTGTTAGAGCGGAGGATTCCAGGGTTGGGAAGATGTTCTGTTGATGAGTGTGTTAGTATATTGGTTTATTTGGGGGTAATTGGGGGTTATGAGGGAACTTACGTCTTCGTCTCTGCCGCCCTCTGCGAGTTTGACTGCGAACTGGAGTTTGTACCTCTCGTACAGCATCTCTTTGTATAACTTCTCTTCTTTCTCTTCGGTCCCGGCGGGAATCTTGGATCCAGAGACTGGGCCTCTTGATCTTCTCCTCATGGCTTCTAAGTCGCCTGTAGCTGCGATTTCCTTGGCATGCTTCAGCCTTTCCTCGGAGACTGTGAAGGATCTTGGGAACCATTGGAAGATATCCTCAGGGTACTCCTGTAGTCTCGCATACATCGACGGTGCAAAGACACCGTTTACGTGGCCGTGCGGTAGCTCCTCGACGAAGTTACTGGGGAACCAACCGAAAGTGTTAAGGTTCTCCTGGTTGGCGGTCTTGATGATACATCCGAACCACCATCCGTTATGACTCTTCTCGATAACCTCCACGATATCGTCCTTTCGAATCGTCAACTCGCGTCCTCTGACCATGATATTGTCCATCTCAGCCGTCCTTTCGGCCTGGTACTCGTACAAAGCAACGCAGATATTTCTATCCCAGTACTTCGAGTACACCTCCTCAGGTAGAACCGGGTACCTATGCCTCAAGATCTCCGCGAGCGCCTTCGCGCTACCGGTGGTGTAGGCCATTCCGTGCCCTTCGAACCCGGCGAGTATGTATTGTCCCTCCGTTCCAGGAACCTTTCCAACCCACGGTCTCTCATCGGCCGAGAATCCCATGATCCCGCTCCACATGTATTGCGCATCGCAGAGTTTGTCCTTATCAGCAGCGGGGTACCCGCACTCGTCATCAAAGTACTTCCCAACGCTGCTTCTTAGGTAGTTACCGACGTCGGTATCGACGTGGTTATCGTCGGTGATACCTACACCTTGGTTCTTGGCGAACTTCCTGCCGCCACCGAGAAGGAATGCTCCGCCGCTTGCGCCGTCGGCACGGACGTCCTCTTGGACGAGGTACTCGGCTTTGCTACGTTCCCCGTCTACGAGGCCGTAGGTATGTGTCAATGGACTGGAAATCAGTGACTTTGGAGGTGTGAGAGCGGACATCTGTGCTCGTACGGGGTAGATCACATCCCGCATGGCTGGGACAAGGTGTGATGCGAATGCGTTGGTGGCATGAATGACGATTGGGGCGGTGAGAGCCCCGCGTGGAGTATGCACGCGGTGCAGTGGAACGGGAGCTCCATCGTTTAATGTGGAGATCGCAAGCACCGGAGTGGAGGTCTGGAGGTTTAGGTTTTGGGATTTGATGAGGTCTTTGAGGATGTATGAGACTAGTTTGTAAGGCCAGAGTTTTGCGGCATCCTTGATGGTTATGGCGCCGACGGCCGTCGGGACACGGAGGGAGGCGAGGGTCGCCTTGTCGGTTACGATTGTGAGTTTATCTGCGAGCTCTGGGGCGTGCTGGCGCAGGGTGTGGATGGAGTGGACGGCTAGGGAGAAGGATTCCTTGTCAAAGTATGCATCGCAAGATGGCAGACGGTGGAAGTCGCAGTCGATGCCGTTTTCTTGGATGTAACTGGTCAGGAGAGAGAGGTTGCGAAGTTCGAAGTTGATGGCTGTGAGGGTTTCGGAAATGCCAAGGTCGTCGAAGAGATGTTGAAGACGGGGGTATGCGTAAAGAGAAGGTTTGCAATGGCCACCTAATTCGTGTGAGAGTCAGTATTATGGAATACGATGTGCATATCGTCAGCTTATGTGTATATACCGTTCTAGAAAAGAAGATGCATCTGTTAGCCTGCGTCATGCACGAATACGATGGGATCTCGACCATCATCGGTCAGGGTGGGTCGCTTACTCGTCCAGTAGCGCCCCAGCAAGCCTCCCTAGCTTCCAGCATGACAATTCTCCGTCCCTTTACCCATGCCCCGCCATCCTGCTCACATAGATACCTCGCAGTTTGAGCACCAGCGATACCGCTTCCGATGATGACGATATCGGCTTCGGTTGGGAGTTCAGCAGTGGTCCGGTGACCGAGCAGGAACTCGTCCGGCTGCTTGAGCCAGAAGGAAGATGTGGACTCCTCGGAGGGGAGCTGCGGGTCTGGGAAGTGTTCTGCGACCATTTTGATGTGTGTATATGTATCTTTTCGGAGATGGTGTCGAAGGATATGGGTATTTCTTTGTACGTATGCGTATATATGTTATACGGTGAACGGTAGCAGCGACTCCTGAGACGTAGTTCCTCGATAGATGCTAAGCCGGTGATAGATCTAGAGGTAGTTCAGTGCAGAGGAGGTGCGGGTGGAGTATCTCAAGCAAGAACGAGTAAACGTCTGCGAGATGTGGTTGAGGTTGGAGTTGAAGTTGTAGTTGAAGTTTAAGTTGTAGTTGGAGTTGAGGTTGAAGCTGAGGATGATGTTACAACGTGACCACCAGCAATTGATAGTTTGAACTGATCACGGGAGATTCGAAGACGAGCGGAGGATGGAAAAATAAAAAACTCACACCAGGTCGGTCTACGAAGGAAGTCGAGGGAGGGCCAGGCGGGCGGCAGAAATATATATATTCCACTCGAACCTCAGTCCGTCCTCTTCATTCATCCACATCTGGTGTTTAGCTAGCGCAAAGGATAGCTCCACTTGGCTGCATCCCCGGCTGTCCCGACTGAGAGATATACTTCAAGGTAAACCCTCCCTCGAACAGAAACCTCTGATCGGACTAACTGAAGGAAACATAGAATGTCGGGTCGAGATTACCAGGGAACCGCGGCCCTGTGCATGAACGCTGCCTGTGAGCAGGCAAGCTTTAACCGTGCCTTTCAATGCAATGCACGATGAACAGCCTCTGACAATAAGCCGGTCACGAATTAATTCAATGCCTCTGGCTGCCTTCGTCTACCTGCCTACGGGCTGCGTCTCGATCAAGCAAGTCCCTAACTTGGCTTCTGACCCTCGTCCAGTTCATTCGTTCACCGTCCGTCCGTCCATGGCATCCCTTCGATCTGACCGTCCGGGTTATGGTCAGAAAGATACCGCCATAACGGCAAGGCGCAGGACTGCTCTGAGGTCCAGTCCGGTCCAGCTGCTTAGCTGACGAGCTAGCTTCGATTAACTAGCTCCCATGTCACTGATCCTGGGCGAGCAAAAAGGAAAGCTAGTTAAGTTGGGTCGACCGACATCAGCCCACATGCCCAGCTTCTCAGAGGGAAAAGGAAAGAAAAGATTGCACCGGGGTGGAGCCCATGCCGAGTGGGTCTGGCCCGCCCAAGACGTCTCCAACCTCTGTTGATGGCAAAAACCCATTCATCTGTGCCGGGGTTCCCCAAAAAAGCGGCAGAGAAGGCGGACCAAGGTCGACGATATCACGGGCAATTGCAAGTCAACCCGACACCCGGTTGTGCTACTTTGCCCTGCTCCCTCGCTGCGCTGTTCTCGAGTCACGGATAGGCTTCGAGACTAGGCATTTGAACTCACGGAACACGAGAAATTTTTTTCATCAGAAAGGAAACAAACTCCCTGCACGGAATGAAAACTCTTCAATTCAGTAATCCACTCGCGCGCGATCTCCTTCAAACCCGATTCCGTCGGGACGGTTGATGAGGTATCAGTCGTGGTGATGCCCGAGTGGTCAGACCATTCCAACATGTTCAACAGCAATGCAATCTCCGATAGGCCTAGACTTCTTTTTTTTTTTTCTGCCTGAGGCATCTGCAAACTGGAGATGCCGAACCGGCTAAGTCTTTCGCATCCGTTTTCCAGGCCAAGCGCCATTCTCCGACAGCCATTGCATCAAAAGCTTTTTTACACGACGGAATTCCGCCATTCTATTTGCTTGGAAACTGCTGCTGCCATCGGCATTGCCATTGTCGTCTAAAGATGAGCTGACGCGACGACTCGACTGATGACTTTAGCCTCCCCTCTCGCTTCTGTACGCTGTACCTGTAGCTTAACCTTTTTTCTGCCTTGCCATGTCGAGATTCCGTCTTCCTTTGCCTTCCTTATGCATTGGCATCTATGCATCTATCCTGCTTGCCTGCTTGTTTGCTTGCCCTTTTAACCTATCTCGCCAGGGTAAATATGGCAGAAGGCAGAGAAAACGGGATCAAGGACTCCCTTCCCCTTCACCCTTCGGTCCTACGATTTTCCTTGAACACTCGACGCTGCAAGCTCCAGGAAGTTGCATCGGAAAAAACGAAACGAACGAGCGACCATGTTATCCCGTCCCATCATGCCCTTGCTTCGAAACATGTTCGAAGAACACGTAACGTCTTACAATTGATACAGAAAACGTCATTATCCATATTACCCAATACCTTCCGCTCTCGTCCCGTCTGAAATATATATACTTACATGCTATTCCCTTCTTCGATCAATCTACTCGACGGACTTCCGTCTCCCTTCGATCCGTCCCTCCCCTTGCTTTGCATACGTATACTATGATATGTGTCGAACGGGAGGAAGTCCCCAGCAATCAACGAGGAGCACATCGCACAAGCACGCACGCTTGCAATCGCGAGCTCATGAGCGCGAGAGCACCGCGCGCACACCCACCTCAGCTTAAGCTAGCGGTAGCAAGCAAGCAGACGAAGGCGAGTATCCATATTTAACACTGGCCAAGCAGGTGATTTTTCGGGACCCCACCCGTTTGGCCTTTTTTTACTTCTTCTGGCTTGTCCTTCCTGCACGTCCAAGCCAAGCGAGTAGCGAGCGAGGACCGAACGGAAGAGTCAAAGCACCCACAGTTACAGCTCTCACACCTGAACTTGCTTTCGGAGGGACCCTTCCCTCAGTTCCAGTGCAGCTCCCCGCTGCAAGCGTATGGCAAAGCACGGTAAAAAGGGAAAAAGCCTTTCTTTTGCAGCCCTTCCACATGAAGACGACACGCGGTGTCGGCATGTCTACGGACACCCTCTCCCGCTGACTCCAGACTGGAAGCGGGGGCGGTGCGGAGCAAGGTTATAATGTTGAGCGCATATTAATACGAACAATGGGCATTGCTATTGCAGATTCCCGGCTGGTAGCTCTGGCTAGCCTGTGGAGATGAAGTTGATGAGAAATCCACCAGCGATAATAACTTAGTACTGAAATGGACATCTTGACATGTCATCGATCTACTTGACAGATTAATATTACCAGCCGTCCTGTACAGGGTGCATCCCGTATGGTAGCGGTATTCGAGGTTTTATTCCCTCCCGCGCAAGGCTGCGCTTTTTCTTCTCATTCATATTCGTGCGATATCGATACGGTAATCGATATATAATTATCGCGGGCATGGTCATGCATCATGGAAGAATAATTTGCCTCCCAACCCTCGGTATCAAGTGGGGAAAAGTGACAGGCATACATAACATCGCAGTTAATAATGTCTGAGTTGGAGTGCACGTTCTGAAGCTCGTGAAAGGGCAAATAGTCACGGAACGAACGAACCCAACTATCAGAACGCTAAGTTCCTTTCCCGCAACTGCAATGCGCTCTCGGTTCGTTTATTTTCGTCACGACCCGAGCGAGAATCCAAAAATACTACTCCGTACATGGAGCAGTATCATTATGATAGCCTTCGGTCGACGTCCAAGTCAAAATCTATGCACTTCGACGACCAGAGGCCATCCGGGCCACTTATCCAGCCACTGGGGGAGCAAGGCATCGTGTGCCATTCCATCCCTTCCAATCTTGCCGGCTTAACCCTTCCCTTTTCACAGCAGACCTTCGGGAAGACTAACTATACCAGTAACCTCTGATCTGTTTGCTCTTTAAGAAAAATTTTTTCTTGTTGACGAGCACATACATACGGGAATACGGTCGACGGATATTTTAAAAGCACCGGCTGGCTCATTCCCTCTCAGAAGCTCGAGTAGGTTTAAGAAAGCTTTGGGCGTTTATGCACATGCATTGCAGAACGTTACGTTCACATACCAAGCATTTCCTCCTGACTGGAATATCCCATCCCATCCCATTGATAACTTGACCCCCCCGTATGTCGATTCTTTTAGCCGACCCACTTTGTAAGAAACCCAATCTTTTTTCGTCCTATGATTTATTTTGTATCGCGTATGTCGTATCCGGAAAGTATCGTCGGTGTCGCAGCCCCGTAGCACAACAGTGATGGTGTTTTGAGAAATAAGAATGTTGATATCAAAGCTCAGGCCTTCGAAAAGCACTGCACCTCGCTCCACCGTCCAGTCGGATCACAGCATCACGGAAGCTGCCCCCAAAAAACTCTAAAAGCTAGCTCACCACACCCTCAAAGCTTTTTAAGGGCTGATTCGGCTGAAAAAAAAAAAAGAGAGAGAGCTATGGAGTTCCCCAAAGACTGGATGATTGGATAAGGTTATAAAATGGAAGTCCCCACATCGCCAGTCTGGCATGCATATTCCGCAAGCCGCGCTCGTTTAACGTATGCAAGAAACGTGAACGTCGGTGCTTTTCTTTCTTTAAACTGAATCCTGTTCAGCGGCGATGTCGCACTTGCCATCCATCCCATCCCACCTACCTCTGGTGGTTGACTGTCGCTACCTTATGTTCAATACGAGGACAAGCCTTATCACACTTCTGAGACGCGCACATACACACGTTTCTGCAGTTTCGGCACTTATAGCGCTATAGCTGGCGTTTTACAAATCAGAAATGGAGATGTCCGAACCTTTTTTCTTTCGAAAACCAAGAATCAAATTCGCAAAAAAACCTCGCCTGTATATGTCCGGTCCTGGCATCGTATCACGGGGATTCGTGTCCCATATCCAGGGCTGGAGTTTTATAATTCCTGCAGCTTGAATTCAGGCGAAATATGATACCCGGTCCTCCATGGCTTTTTTAAACTGGCAGCAAGCATCGAAACGAGATGCGAAAATCATCCGATTCGAAGGGTTTTATCTCCGTCAAAAACAAAAATCCTTCGCCTCGCTGGCATTCCTTGAATCTATACGATCGCTTGGCTGCTCTATATCACGTTAAAATCTGGGTTAATAGGGCTATTACTTGCGAGCCGGTCAGGTATGCTAGGCTGTTCAGTTACACCCGTCACAGGCTCTAGGACCCCCCAGGCCCACGGCACTTGCACTGCCTGGGGCACATAGTCACTCGCAGTGTGAGACGAGACACGGGAGTCTACAGAACCCTTCAGCCCCCCGTGGGTTCTCGCAGGAATGCTACCTGTGGAACTCGACCGGGGTCTTCCATGGCAATATCCAGCGTCCGCTGCCTTGGCCTCCCCGGAGGAAGTTACCGTGGTTTATGGTCTCGCCTCCACCGGTACACGGGCGTGTAGCTTCAGGCTGACATAAGGTACTTATATACATCTCACCCATTGCAAAGGTATACAGTTAGTAATGCACACCCTTTTTGACCTTATTTCCTATATTCAGCCCCCAGCACTAACGGACCAGATTTAGTTTAAGCTTGTTATAGCCTTCTAAGGCCGAAACCCTCGAACCCTTTATTTCGTCAGACTACCCCATAAACTGACATCGAATCGAGGTCCTAGCTATGAGCCCTTCGAGACGTAAAAAAAATTAAAGGCAGCTCCTGATTCACGACGGCACAGAAAACGCCAGATCGATCGCAAGGGGATGGGGGGTTAGTTGGTTGGTGGGAATATCGTTTATCGTCATGGGGTCATAAATACCTTATCTCTCGAACGCCGCGTCACAGGGTCCTTTGATTCTGTCTCATTCTGCCCTGGAAGTTGAGGCGCGGGATGAGGGTCGACGCTTTTGGGTAGTGTGTTTTATATTACCCTTCGACGCATCGATGACTTCAGGGATTCTCCATGTTTGCTTGGATATTGCTCTTTGTCTCGCCGACATTCCACGGTCCTGTAAACCAGTACCGGTTCGAAATCGATTGCGGTAAGGCAGGTTCCTGTGCATGGTTAGGCAAATGCAAGCATTATCGGATGTCGGTCGGTCTATCAACCGAGCTGCATACGGTCACGATGCTTGTATAAAACCGCCAATGAATTGTGCTTGTGAAAAAAACCTTAAAGTGACCGCTGGAAGTATCGATACTTATCGTTTGTTACTGTACCGTATTCCGAATATCGCGACGGTGGGTCCTTCGGGGTGGCGAACGTTGGAGTCGGGTTCTAGGTCCTTATCTTGAACTTTAAAGATTCATGGATCTAGGTAGAAACTGAGGATATAATTGACAAGTACTTGCTGGAGACATACCGCGTATACCGATGTAGTGTAGTTAGAATTAAACTTTTTTGTCTCGGCAACCAACCGTTATGGACCCTTCCGTTTCATCCGCCTTGAGAAAGTTGGATGTCCGGCGGCACTTGAAGGTTGAGTAATCCTTCGACCTTGACGAGGGACCTCTCTAACGAACATCTGTAGGATCCTATATGGCCTAGGCTATAGGGATGCTTAACAAACAACAGTTCAAGCCAACAACTTAGTATTCGGCTATGTACTAAGTATCAATATCGTATATATGAAACGAGAGACATCTACCATTAAGTATAAACGCCGACGAGAGACGGGGGGTCCACCTTGCTTTCAAACTCTAAAAAGATCTGCCGGATGATTATAGAACCAACTCGGCCTCCTTAACACCCCTAATACACAAAAAGGGCATACTACTTGAAGTTGGTGATGATTTGAAGGATAACCAGTTCGCCAGTTGCAATATTGTTGCCTGGTGTGGCTTGTGAAGTCTATTTGAGTTCAATACACTACGAGCCGCGATCGACCCGCCTTGCTTAAGACTCTAGCTTAGTGCTATAGAGTAATCAGGGTTCTAAGCTAAGCTAACTCGAAACTCCAATTGACTAAACTGGGAATCCCTGTACTGTGAATTCGAGCCCAGTAAGTCCTAATATACCACAGATATTGCATAATGCTCCTCGAGACGATATCGATAGCCGGCATCTATCTGACAACTATGGAGTTATATGTATATTTGAGTATAAAAATCACACTGATTACATTATTGGAATATTTGCTAATGTGTATTTTCAACGGAGAATTAAGTAGAGCGGATATCAATAAGCATTATTCTCAATGTAGTACATAAACGTGTATGTAGGAATAAACACGTCTGTTGCGGAATGCTTCAAGCAGTGAAGCAGGAAGATGGTCTCCAGGTTTGAGATATACCTGGGCACCCCTGTACCTTGTAATTCTGGTAGATGCATTACAGGCTTTATCGAGTAGGCCGGCCAAGCTCTTCCCGCTGTTTCAAATATCTCCAACCTCGTTGTAGATCTTCCAAGTGGAAGTATATTGTGCGCTGCAAACCGATATAGCAAGTTAAATCGTCGCCCTGCTTGATTGTTGTAGTTTAAAGCGGGGCTACAAAGCGATTGTCCTAACTTGTTTGAATTCCACTGGTCGAGTCATCAAGGCGGGGAACGGCTCCACCAGTTATCGAAATCGGTATTTTGTACGCTAGATCTGTAACGATGCTGCCGTTTTCCAAGATATCGTTGCAATTAATGTCAAGGGCCTGGATTATGACCACGACGATACTGTGCGCTGTGATGCGGAATCCATAGTCAGTATTCCTCGATTATAGTTTATACACTAAGTTTTGCATGGGGAATGGGCTTCAGCCACAATCCAAAGTGGAGACCTCATTGATCTCCACGACCAAGCTTTTCAATCCACGGATTCAGCTTTAGCGAATATGTCAAAGTCTAGTATTCCGTGTTAACGTAGCTAGTTTAATTTGCCACCGAGAGCACCTTGTGATCAATTTTCAAGCCTCTGAGAAGGGATTTTGGTGATATAAATGGAAGTGCAGTGGAATCGTGGCTAGAATCGAATCTGGGCCAGTTGATATCACGAAGCAAGGTTTTTGAATCAAGGCTATTGCAGATATTGATATTGGGAGCGGCTGGGTTCGGCTGTCGCTTTCGCTTTCGCTTTCGCCTTTCTTTTTGTCGAAGGCAAATGCAATCGCGGACCCACATGGCTATTCGTCGGCAGGATCGAGTCGAAACTTAGCGAATAAGGAGTGGATGTGGATATAATTTAACTTCAGAGATGCCTGCTCGAGGAGGTTGCAATGCAGAAGCCATTACTCGAGAACCCCGGTTGACGTCAGGTTCAATCGTCGAATCGCCTGTCCAAGTTTGAAAATTAAACCGCATATGCGCAGGTGTTTTAAATTACCAACTTTTATATATCAGGATCTTTCGATTTTATGCGACTGGATGGTAATGTTGAAGCAAGCAATCAGGTTCTGTGCACCGCAACTGCCTTGTTTTTTGGGCGGCGCCTTCTTCGTCTGGGATGGGAATTTGCCGGTGGGAAGCTGTCAATAACGTTCAGCCCGACTAACCAGCTGGCTTCCCCACATCTTGACTTAACCAAGTCTGTGAAGCCGTTCCAGCGACTTCGATGCCAGGTGGGTCCGTCAACAGAACTGACTCGACACTTCACAACTGGGAGTTTTCTCGCGAGCCAGCCGTTGGAGCTTGCCGGCGACGAATGCAGGAAGCATCGAGAGAGAAAGAAGCTGCGGCATTGGTCACTCCGTCACATGATCACTCCGTCTGCAGGCGCCAGCTTCTTACATATCAGCTTCTTACATCTCAGCTGTCACCGTCCAACCAGAAGACGGCTTCAACCTCATATCCATGATCCCCGGAAGCAGAGGGGCCCACTAAACCCTTCAAACCCGACCGAACCCGCTGTCCAACTAATTAACTGCTTCGTTCGTATAATGATAACCCATATCACGAAAAGTACACAGCGAAAAAGGATGCGTACGTGCATTGATCACGACCCATAGCACGCCCGAACAGGCAGGTGCAAGCGGTTTCCCTCTTTCGAACGACAGCAGCCCTCCGACGATGTGTAACGAGATCACACGTTGAGAGATGATGATGGCCTAGTCGACGCTAGGCTGGGCCATCTCCCTTACCTTACCCGAAAACGTGGGGTTTGTTACGGTTTTTGGTAAGCTGGGATTCCCTTTGCCATGGACCGGGGCTGACTGGAGTGCCTCTGCATGGGGGCGGTTCTTAGCTTTATCCAGTTGCTCTTGGATAATATGTCGATGACTTAAGTCTCCGCTGATAATGATAGTGAGAGAGAGCTCGACAGTGACAATGCGAGAGACTATCGTGAAGATACCAGATGCAGCACAAGTCATCTTGGTACCGCTCCTTCGGCATGTTTGCTAGCCATTCGCGGACGAAACCGTGGTGAGTTTACATAACTTCTTCGGCCTCGTGAGCGAGAAGTCAAGAAAAGGAAAAAAAAAAACCAAGGCAAAACCTTCGGGACAGTTTAAGCTTAAGCTGTCTCAGCGGCCTCTTTTCGCTCTTTCTCGAATCGATTCATCCCGGCCTTCTTCCCTTCTTCTCGGGAGTTTCTTTTCGAAACTTCCATCTCGCAAATATTTCTTGTCCAGATTTCTACCCCCCTCAGTTCATATACCCCGTTCAGTCCTCCCACTGCACAACGGTGTACTACATATCACCAACTTCACCACATCACCGCTGCCTACTTGACCCGGCCCACAGTGAAGTTAAGCCAATCATCTCGCGGTCAAACATCTTGAATCTTGCCTGACAGGGCCCGACTAACAACCCCCGGCCTGGCTTCCTGCCGAGACTGCTGGCTTCCATCGATCCGCTCGGCTTCCAAACGCCAACATCGACAACTCAATCGGATTCAACCTCATTCCTTCTCTTCGACATCGAGAGAGGATTGTTTATCAACGTGAACAGGAAAACCGCAAAAAAAACAAACAAAGGGGAAAGGGGAAAAAAATTTGATACTTCAAGATATCATTTTTTTAGGTTTTGTAAAGATTAGATCCGCCGTAGTTCTAGATCCTACAATCCTATCGTATCCTATTCCGTTCCTATCCATTCAAACCGCGACCCCTCGTAGCCTTTTCTCCCTTTTTTTTGCGAGGTATCTTCATAAAACCAGAAACCTCCGTGATCGATTCATTCCTTTCTTCTCGATATCGAAAAATACCAATCTAACTCCAAAGGAAGAAAGAAGAAAAAGAAAGAATCAATTGAGAAATACAATCATGGCGGTCTCAAAACCCTCCCCACCCCCCCTCGAAATCACCAAACTCTCCCTCACAGACATTGACGCTGCAATAACCACCATCCAACTCGCCTTCGCCGACGACCCCTTCGCAGACTGGATATTCGACCGTCCCAAATTCTCTCCAAAACGGAACCACGCCTCACTCACAGTCCGCATGAAGTGGGGTATGCGAAACGGTCACATCTACGTCGCTCACACCCCCGAGCGGAAATGCGCCGGTGTGGCGATGTGGGTCGGTCCCAAACCTCTGGCCGAAAAACCGAGTTGGGATGATTGGTGGCAGGATTGGTTGCTGTGGTTTAGACAGTTGGGGACGAATACGAGGTATGGGAGGGGTGGATTGAGAACCAAGGTACTATAATTGTAACCCATTCACCGTCTACACTTTGTGTGCTAAATATAGGCTAACGGTATAATCTTCTATTCCAACAGCGCTACTACCTCTGGAAAGAATGCCAATCCAAACTCCAGTCCTCGGTCTGGACGAACCCAGACGGTTACTGGTTCTGCAACATCCTCGCCATCCACCCGGACTGTCAAGGAAAGGGTATCGGCAAGGCTCTAATGAAAGAGGTCTTCGATATCGCTGATTCCGAGGGGATCCCGTGTTACCTCGAGAGTTCGAAATTAGAACCCAATGTTAAGATTTATGAGAGGATGAAGTTTAGATATGTTGAAGATGTCAAGTGCGATGATGGGGATGGGGCTTGCACGTTGTTTAGTATGATTAGGGATCCGCCTGGGAAGAGTGTGGAGGAGGAGAGTACGAGTGAGGAGAGTGAAGGCTCTGGGAAGGATGTTGATGCGATTTCCGCCGCTGTTAAGAACTGAAGCATCTTAACTCGGATACGCATCTGGAGGAACCGATTGATCTAGGGTATGGATTTGGACAGTATCTTTTCTGCTTTTGCCAACGACAGCATCTGCTCTTCAAAACGAAAAAAAAAAAAAAAAAAAAAAGCACACAACCGGCGCAAATATCTTCGGATTGGGGGGAAATACCCGTCGAAATACCTGCATTCAGTTATCCTATCTTTTTGCGGTTTTTAGTATTTATCGGGAGCGTGCGAGAAGCAGTGGTGGGAGAAGACGATACCCGGCCATGCGGCTTTTTATGCTTTCGCGATTGCTTGATCTGAAGCCCAGCTGTGTGATGTTATGTATATCAGAATGAACGAATATATACAAGCTTTATCGAAGATTTATACGATATGTAGGCTTAAGATGCCGAATTATTCCGCTGTTGATATCGTGGATAACATGATAGTCGCTGTTTAAAATGGATAACGGCTAGTGATCAAAATATATACTGGCTGGTTATATAGCTCTGAAATCGATATGTGATCCCTCAGAAATTGCCTATATGGTTAGTACTTTCTCATCAGATACTTCACTGAAAGTTTACGAAGGCGCCACCATCTGTTTTGCATATGTTAGTGTCAGTCCATAGATTAGACAGATATACTGGGTATGACTTACCGACTAATAACTGCGCTCCAGTCTACACGATAGAATCACAATTAGCACCCGTGCCAATATACCGACCCCCTATATATATAGAACGGCCTACTCACCATATACCTCGACAGATCACTCGCCAAAAACACCACGGGCCCAGCAATATCCGACGGGTGCCCCAGCCTCCCCAACGCCATCCTGCCCTCCATATACTTCCTCTTCTCATCATCCTTCAAATCCTCCTCATTCAGCCTCGTCCTGATAACACCGGGTAATATAGCATTACACCTGATCCCATACTGTCCCAACGCACACGCCGCACTCTGCATAAGACTCAACACCCCGGCCTTCGTGGGCGTATAATGTGTCTGTCCCGCTCCGCCTACCAAGGCAGATATGGAGGATATAGCGATTATACTACCCCCCTTACCGAACGATTTCATGGCATTGGCCGCGGCTTGAGTGGAGTAGTACGCACCATCCATGTTTACCGCTCTGTGTTTTTGGTATAACTCAGGTGGTAGTGATAAGAACTCGTGGAAATCACAGATCCCGGCGTTTGAGACGAATATATCTAGTTTTCCGAATTTTTCAATGGTTTTCGCCATGAACTCTGTGGAAGTTTCGGGTTGTGATATGTCGCCTGGGACGTTTAGGAGGATGGAGTCGATTGATGAGGGGTCTGGGAGGGTTGATGCTATTTCGGATTTTAGGGAGTTGAAGGAGGTAAGGGAGGATTCGTCGTTTAGATGGTTTACGGAGACGGTGGCGCCGTGGTGGATTAGTTCTTTGACGATTGCGCGGCCGATGCCTGTGACGCCGCCGGTGATTGCGGCGGTTTTGGAGGCGAGGAGGGTGGTTGTTGGGTACGGTTGGGGTTCGTAGGTGGACATTTTGGGCAATTGGCGTGGATTATAGGAAGCTATTACTCTGGCAGTCGTGGTGAATGATGGAATGGATCGTGAAGGTGGTTTTGAGGGGGAAGAAGGTGTTTTATATCAAGAGGGGGGGTGTCGTTTGCGGGGCGGAAACGTCGTCTCGACAGTTCAAGCTTTGGTGTTGAGCGGGTAAGTTCCCCACAATTTCTCGTCTCGAACTCGTCTCGACGTCTTCATCCGCGGACCCTGGAAAAACTGCTTGCGGTGATTGGTGGATGAGAAGTCTTCTGGAAGAATTCGACGTCGAGAAGCAGTTTCTGCCTTCTTTTGCAAAATAGGTATAGGCAAATCGGTTTTGTGGGAGTCTAGACTTACTATTTAAATCGTGTCGTAACCTAACCTAACCTAGCCAGCTCAATGCTATGTAATCTGACCTGACAGGGTATATCTATGTACTATGGCTCTTGATGCATGATGGAATCGAGTCTATTATATTACAGTCTACACACGGGGCATGCGCACGCTATCCGACAAAGTTTAGGGAAATTTAAATACTGAAGGTGATACTTTCCGGGCTAATATAATAGGATCCGAGACGAGAGCGTATTAAGATGCTCCCGGGTGCATTGACAGTGACTGTATACACCAGTAAGTTCATAATTTAGATACATCTATCTAATTACTCCTCTAATTATCTCGTGGAATGCTCTGGCGCATTCAAATGTTCGTCGCCATGAGTTTAGACCCTGCGTCATTGGGCAGTGGCTAATGAAGTGGCGTGGTTATCTTCAAAGATAACGAAGCTGAGGAGGCTCGACACAGCATGCTGGTGTGTACATATAAGATATATGTCCACTGGAGTGCTGTGATTCCGTGTATATAGTGCTAGTCTCCGATAATAAGTCGGATATAAGTCCGACCATGTGTAATCGTGATATCGCGCATCTGCCTTGAGCGCCTGTGTTCGAGGCTATGATATCCCATAGAACCTATGCAGAACTATAGACCGCCTAGGAACTCTATATACTCCAGTCATACCCCTCAACATCCACCAGCGTCACAGCATTCGCAGGAACGACCCTTCCGACACTCGCAGTTTCAACCTCATGGCCTTCTATATCATCGTCGTAGTCCTCATCCTCGTCTTCCTCCTCCAGCTCATCTCCATCAACCCCGAACTGTCCAACCCAAGCACTCCTCAAATCAGCCGGCACATCGTCAAAGTTTGTAAACAAGAGACAGTCCGCATCTTCGCCTCTTGTAACCCCAACCGGGAAACCCGATGTCAAGTCGAAAGAGCTGCCGCAGAGTACCGCGATATCACCGTCTTCGGTATCATAGTACCCGCTGTCGTTGGGATCGTTGTATTCGTGTGGATATATTGATTCGTCATCATCCGAAGCGTAGAAGAGAGGAGACGGCTGTGTGTATGCGGAGGGATTGTGTGATGAAAGGCTGGTATCTAGGAGGCCACACAGGCTTGATTCTGAGGGAATGCGATTCGACATCTCTTTTCAATATTCTGGCCAACAACGAGCCCTCCGAGGGTAATAACCGGAGACGTATGTATATATATCCTTCTTGCAAGAGGTATTAACAAGAGATGTTTGGATATGTTTCTTTCCTGCAAGAGAGGTACACAGACTTACCCTCTGATCACTACTACTGGCCGCACACAGTCTTTTATACCGGCCCCCGCAACGTCTAAATGCGCACTGAAACAACTTAACGAAGCTTAGGCTCATAGACGCTTCATGCTATACCCCGGCTATTTTTAAACCCAACAAAGACAGTCTTTGAACGGCATCTCGCCCGGCCCAGCGAAGAAGTCTACCTCTTGAGACGAGACATGGAGATGTGAAACAAAATGTCACCATGTTGGCTCTGCTGCGCCACCTGTGCCATTTATCGCGGATGAGGCTCCGAGAGCAGACAGTCATCGGGAGCAATGCTAGACTGGGCAGGTACTCATCTCGAAATTAAAAATACAGAGCTCTTGAAGGTATCTCGGGACAGAAATGCAGTGCAATGTCGAGGAGTCCGATAATGTGTTGGCTGTGTCGTTTGGATGTTCCACAATGTGTCTTGTAAGCTACACTGCTCCACGGCATCTCCAAACTTCAAACTTCAACCTCGCCCTCATCGCCTTCCCCTATCGACAGCCACCGACCGTCTGGTCCTGGATAGCGTCGCTGATGCAAGTCGATGGCGCACAACCGACACGGCAGCCTCAATGGCTCCGCCGACCCCTCCAAGAACCCCACCTATAACCAAAACGACGAGACCGAGGATGCACCCTCAGACGACGAACTCTCCACCACGCTCACAAGCATAGACCACGCCTCCACCGTATCCGAAATCCAAGCCTGTCTCGCGAACCTCACGGTCCAAGAATCGAAGATATCCTCCCGTCTCTCTGCCTTGCTCGCTTCACAGGATGAGCTCTCCCGTGAGCTGTCCCGGCTGGACCTCATCCGTGCTAGGCTGGGTACGCAAGTCGTCGCTGCCCGAGGTTTATCGGCCGGCATGCTCTCCTCTGCATCTAGCACGGCGTCACGTATATCCTCGGCCGTAAAGCAACTGGATATCGAACAGGAGAACGTGCGACAGACCCTCTCATTCGTCGAAGCTGTCGTCGAGCTCAAAACCTGCGTCCTCGGTGTATCCGGTAGCATGGGTGCAGCGCAGGACTGGGAAACCGCGGCAAACTATCTCGCCCGCGCGTCTTTGGTTCCGGATCATATCCTCCACTCGGAATTCGCGGAAGAGATGGTGCCTACTTCCGAAGAACCCGAGCCGCCGGCTAAGACACTGTCAAACGCTGCTGAGAGTCTGTGCGGGTTGTTCCTCAGAGAGTTTGATAAAGCTGCTAAAGCGGGGGATGGGGAGAAGATTACGAGGTACTTTAAGCTGTTCCCGTTGATTGGGAGGTCAGATACTGGGCTTGAGGTTTATGGTGGTTACGTCTGCAGAGGCGTGGCGGAGAGGATGAGGGCTGTGAGGGGTAGAAAGAACGAAGGACCGAGTTTTTATGCCGGTTCATTAAGTTCATTGCTTGAATACATGGCGGACCTGGTGGACCGGCATACACCCTTGGTGGAGAGGCATTACGGGGCGGGGAGGATGGTCAAGGTTATCGATAAACTGCAGATTGAGGTTGACACGCAGGGTGGGATAGTGATTGATAGTTTTTGGGACGAAAGAAACATCCAGAGAAAGCTCTCGGACATCAAGTCCTACGCCTTCTCGTTTCTCGTTCAATCCTTCCTTTCCACGCCGTCGGTCCCGTCGGGGACTCCTCGGAGCACTTCACCGCGCCCGGGTGCCGTGACCGCTACACGGAACAGCGAAGATGACGGGGTCGACATCAAGGAAATCGATAGCTATCTTCACGAAATCGGTGTTATGATTTCCCGCTGGTCTCTATATTCGCGCTTCATAGCCCGCAGATGCCTTCCTCCACCTGCAGAGCCACCTATCACTCCGAATGGAAACTCCTCGAAACCACAGCCGCTAACCATCCCTCCCGTTATCCGAGATGCTGTACTCTCGAGCCGGGTTGACGCGAAACTTGCGACACCGTTCGAAGTTATGACGACCTTCTTCTTCCGCCGTTCGGTCGAAAAGGCGTTCCAACTTGATGAACTACCACTAGACCTACACTTAAACCCTTCCAGACCCCTCAAAAACACCGCAACGCCCTATATAACCCTCTCCGTCGACGACGTGATGTACCTCGTCCGCAACGTTCTAAAACGTGGTTTATCAACCCTATCAACCCAGCTCGTCCTAAGGGTCATCACCTCAGTAAGGCGAATACTGGAAGCCGACTACATCGGCATGATGCAGCGGCGAATGAAGCACGACAGTTATCCGAAGAGCAATAACCCTAATTCACCACCGCCGGATGATAAAGTCGTCGCATTCTGCGTGTTGACGAACAACCTGGACGTCAGTATTGATTACGTTACAAGGATTACCAATACATTCTTAGAGCCTTCAGAGGACCCGCATGGTCAGGGACCTCAACAGGATGCGAAGGAGGGAGAGGGACTCGACACGCAGTTTCCGTTTGCAGGGGAGGCGGAGAGTGTGAAAAATGCGTTAAGGTCGCTGGTTAGCGGGTTTACACTGAGAGCCGGGAATCTGCACGAGCATGCTATCGAAGTGATATTTGCCCAGGTTATTCGTCCCCGGTTACGGCCGTTGATGTCGGAGAGCTTCTCGGGTGTTGAGTATATAGTACGGGAAGGGGATGTGAATAATCTACACCACCAGGGTGATGATGAAAGTGAGGGGGAAGGGATGGGTGCCAATGCGGTTGCGACAAGGTTTGCGGCAGGATTTCATCACCTGGTGTTCCCGCTGAAGAGGATCTTGACGGCGGGTAGTTATGATAAGTTGCTCAGTACCACGGCGGCGAATATTGCGAGTTTATTGGCGAGGAGGCTGTGGGGATTGGCTGGGAAGATTAACGAGCTTGGAGCGATTCGGCTGGAGAGGGATGTTAGCGGGGTTATTGGCGCGGTGGTTAGGGAGGGGAAGTACGGGTTGAGAGAGGAGTTTGTGAAGTCGAGTGAGATTGTGATGATTTTGAATATGGAGGAGGATGAGGTGGTGGAGGTTTTGAGGAGGGATAGTGAAGCTGAGGGGGAGGGGGATGCGGATGCGGCGGGGGAGGAGGTGGAGGTGGAGTGGAAGTTGACGAGGGAGGAGAGGAGACGGGCTAGAGGGCTGCTTAAGCCCGATGGACGGTAGGGATCTAGGCTGGGTTTTATATTGGAGAGGGCATCATTTAGCGGCTTTGGATATTGTATTATATGCTGTGATGCTGGAATGTGCAGTGTATCTGGTAGAACTTTATACAGATATCGGATAATCTTATATGGTCTTCTTCTTCCGCCACTCCAGACCTTCAGCGAATTCTCTCGTCTGTAATGCAGTGCAAAGCGCACTATCGACGCGGTTAATCCCCTCCTCCCTGAATATCCCCAGGCTAACCATCCCCAGACAACTGTGCAATACGTCGGGGGGAGCACTGGGCCACTTCCCGAACCCGCCAATTCGGTGCGCGGTATCCTCCAGCAGGTACTCGCGATTGCTCTCCGTGTTTACCAAATGCGCCTTTTTGAGTAAATCTAATGAACCGATGACCCAGAAACTGTAACATGTGTCTGTGCGTTTGTTATCGCGGCCGTTGAAGCCGTTATGTAAGTCGGACGGTGGGAATGGACCAGGTGGCGGGGAGATGTGAGAGGACGATGAGAAGGACTGGGGGTCTGTTAGCGGGTTTTGACGGGAGAGGAGCCAGTGGACGGTTTTCGAGGGGTTTGGGAGGCCGGTTGGGTATGATACTGGTTCCTTGGGGGGGTGGAGGCGGTCGAGGAGGGAGAGGGCTGAGATACAGCAGAAGGTATGGCCGGCTGTACCCCATACACCATATACTGTTAGCCAATTGTAACTACGATTCAATGATAGAAGAGGAATGTTATAATTACCATGAGACTCAGCACCCGGCCGACTTCCGTATCCGTAATCATACGCCTCGCAGGATTGGATATACAGCACCGCCTGGTCGACGTCCACATCCCCAACCTCACGCGACAGACTCCCCTCACCGCGTAATAGCCACCGGACTGCCGCAGCGAGGTAAACGAACCTCGGATCCCTCGTCGCCGTATCCTCACGCTCCCCGGAACCGCCGTGCATCTCTGCAAAACTCCCGTCGGAACGTTGCAGCGTGGCCAGCCATTCGAGGGTTTCTTCGCGTTTCACCCGCGTCAGGTCGTCGCCCAACATGAGTAACGTGATAAGGCAGAAGAATGTCCCGGGAAGGGTAGCAGGATCCCAAATCCGATTCTCATCCGATAAGTGAGTCTTTAGATCCGTTGCGGGAGAGGCACGGAACCCGCCACCGGACTTGAGCTGGCAGCCGTACAGCCATTCTATCCACTGCGCTCGTTCTTCGGGTTTCGTCTGATTCCCGAGTTCGCCGAGGATCGAGAGGCCGTTGACGCAGAAGAAGGCGAGGGAGGTCCGGTTGAGGTCGTTGGAGGTGTATTCGGTGGGCAGCAGCGTGCGGAGGCAGCGCAGCCAGTATCTGATGTTGCGATCGCGGTGGAATGTTGGGCGGGGAGGTGGTGGGGGTTCGGCTGAGGTTGAGGGTGAGGGGTCCGCCATCGATGGCTCACCGCAATGGGCTTAGGAAGCAATGATTGAGGGCTTTGATGTATGGCCTCGAACTATGGAACGGGATCTTTACTGGATACTGAAGTAGCAGATATTCGATGAGGGTTTCTAAGAATGAATTGTGCCTTTCGGTTGTAAGAGCGAGTCGTATCAGCTTAGCCGTGATGTGGTCTGAGGCGGCCCAACCGTGACAAAGCAGTGTCTACGGGCGGACAGCACGATTTTAAATTCCATGCGAACGGACCCATCAAAATGGAAACTTCAAAGTAAGATAAGATAAGGCGCATGTATACAAGGCTTAGATCCAGTATTTTAGAAATTGTGAATATGAAAGTGTGTATATCGAAATCATAGACGCCGCCGAAGGGTATATCCAATGCAAACCACGAACGAGATATATATACTGTGAACGCAAAACATAAAGAGCGACTGGGTTTTATTGCCTGTGAAAATAGTTCGTAGAAAGTATACTCTGTAATCTCCAATATCATGAATCGATCTTGAATTCAGTTTGTTAAGGAGTGGAGCTCGAGCCTTTAGTTCTCGAGATATCTCGACTTTGATATCAAGAACAGTATCCGAAGAAACTCGATTGAGAGAGTCGGAGGAGTATAGTAAACGAGCGACGATAATTGAAGAAAATTCAAAGAATGTTAACTCGATATCGTAGACAGAATCTGTTTTTTCTCTTAAGATCATACTTCAATCCACTTGAGCGAAGTTGACAAGCAAATGATATCGGAAGGCATGCCCGTTCACAAATGTACTTTCCTCCTTTTCCCATGACATCCATCTTGCAAAGCTCCCAATCCGTCCTCCTGCAGTCTTCAAGCGTCCGGGGGGGGTATGCTTAAGACAAGAAAACTCTACCCTCCTGGGAACTCCTCGCATCACCCTCCTCGACTACATGGGGGCCATCACCGTCCACGCATTGCCTGAGTTCCTCCCTGAAAGCCCTGAGACGCTGCTTGAGGGATCCTTCTCTCTTGCACACCCTCTTGCACACCCAAATTGCCAGGAGGAGCTTGACTGCCACCATTCCGCTGACGCTGTACAGGGTCAGTCCAACGACGGCCTTCATATGCCCTGCGTAATGCCAGCCGTAGCCGAAGGTGTGGGTCCATGGTCCGGCTGCGATGATCAGGACGACGACGTGGAGGACGAATAGAGAAGCGACGAACTGTTATTTCACGAGTGTTAATTCCACCAGGTTATATAACGCAGAGATCTCTCAAGGGAAAGTGCACGCCGGGCTGGGGAGTCTACATACCGACAACAACAACCAGAACATAAACCCGGGTCTCTTCTCCTCACTGATTCGTCGGACATAGAGAATTGTGGATGCGACGACGAGGAAGTCCAAGAACGGCGTGAATGTGACGATTGCGAGTGGCTGGTGTGCGTATTCCCACATATTATGACGGTCTTTGATTCCCCATGCGACAGCGCCGCAGACGAAGAACGTGATGTAGGACTGATATATCATCAGCATCAATACTAACCACGATATTTAATTCATTTGAATGTTAAATTCATACCAGAACCATCATAACAGCGATAAACCGCCTCTTCTTCTCCTCCCGTGGAATCCTGAATTCATCTCGAGTGGTGCACGCATCCTGCCTCCTGCAGCGACGACGGAAACATGGCAGGTTGAAGCTCTTTGGGATCTTGATCGTGATGTTGATATTGATCGTCTTTACATCATCATCGTCGTCACCATCGTTGGAACCACCCGTCCGAATCGAAGCAGTTGGCGGCGGGCGGTGAACAGTTGGGTAGTTTGGCGGTGAGGCGGGGTGATTTACGGGAGAGTCAACGTACACGGGAGACTCCGGCGTCGCGATTCGGATTGGGGACGCCGGTTCATCGGTGGGAAGTTTGGAGTAAGCTGGCGCGGCCATATTTTTTTTTCCTTTTCTTTCTTATCTGAAGGAAACGGTCCTTGAAGGATATCCTCCTATAGTCACAGTAAAGAAATAACAGAAGCCAATAGAATATATAAAAGTGTTGAAAATGTTGTAAATTTTATCGTCGAAATGAGCGGCTCGAAAGTTGCTGACAAAAAGAAGTTATCTCAACTTCCTTCGAGGGCCTCAAGGACATATATATTGCGGAGCAAAAATAGATGGGAAGGCCGGATCCTGAAGCCTAGCGAATTCAGAAAACCAGCAGCCTCCTCAATCAACTGATACAGCCTATTCAATACGAGGAACTGCCGGGGACCTGCCTGCGTTCAACCACCCTGCGCTGCTGCGGCACAGAGACGCAAACCTACCAGGAGGTAACCCTCTCGTCGAGGCCGCGCGTTCAGTCGCACCATACTTTCTCCACTTTCGGGCCCCAATTGGCTGTTTAGGTAGCGAGAATAGCTTGTTTGTTGTTATCGGACGCCGCGGACTCGCGATAGTGGGGGGAAGCCAGGCCTCCGTCAGGGTCTTACTATCCTGGTTCGGCTTCAATTGCAATTCTTCAACACAGAGTTTCAATTGAAACGGTTTTGATCCTTCTGCGCAGCCACGATAAGGATTCGTATAAAAGGCAAACGACGTACCCGCCTAGAAATATCTAATCTGTGTAACGCTGGAATGAATTCATTTTCTTACGACTTCTTCAATTCACGAGGACTTTTTTTGTTCTTGGCTTGCCATCGAATAATAATTTGTCATGCATACGAGAAACATGGGCGTCGTAGGCTGGTCTCGCTAACCGCGTTGGCACCCACAAGGAATTGCGAATGCGAGGCTACGTAATGTAGGTCAAAACCCAGTGCACAAGTTGGGATAGTTGCTAACAATGCGAGAGAAGGTGCTTAGGAGGAAACGAAGTCTTGAAACCGGGGCTCTGTGATATCAAAGCTTTTATCAATCAATCAGAGTCTCGAATATACCGCAAATCGACTTGGACACGCACGCGTGGCCACCGAAATCGGTTGCAATTCGGTGCACCAAGCGAGGCTTTGAATATTCTCTACTGAAGGGGGAAACGAATACGCCAGTTATTATATCGTGGTATCACGATTACTATACAGAAGCTTTATTCGAAGGTGGCGTGCATAGATATATACAGGTATCACGGGCGGGAACAGCATGCTGGGGGCTGCGCTTCTCGATAAGAAATATTTGGCCTCATGAGCTCAGAGGCAACCCTAAAATCAACCATGGAGCTCGCCGATATCACGATCAACTTTAAATCGGACTTAAGGCCTTATCGTATGCGGGGCAATTAATTACTGAAATAAAGTCTGCCGGGTGGAATGAATTGAGTCACACCTCGTATCGATGCATCATGACACGTTGCTTTATTATTCTAAACCTCCTCGACGAGTCAAAAGGCACCGGTTGCGCAATACACA
This sequence comes from Arthrobotrys sphaeroides, assembly GCA_036971245.1. Lineage (NCBI taxonomy): Eukaryota > Fungi > Ascomycota > Orbiliomycetes > Orbiliales > Orbiliaceae > Arthrobotrys > Arthrobotrys sphaeroides. Next base: position 2,708,292 of record JAJTTW010000004.1, read on the forward strand.
ATCAACCCCTGAAATGCTTATCTTTAATTTAGCGAGACGGCCGCGGTGGTATCTTTAGAAATGGAGAATTGTAAAGAGCCCCGTTCGTCCGAAATTTTAAGATTATTAGGTACGGTCGACGCCATCGGATGAACGTTTTGTGAATATAGACCCTGGCTAGTCATGAGCTGTGTTACTCAGCACAGGGACGCAGTCAAAGCGAAAGCTCTACTGTAACTGCTGGTACTTCATGATAATCGCTACCATCGTAATGCTGAATAAGCACACGACCATGTTATTCGACCGGGAAATATAACATCCGGGACTCGTCAGGTGTAAGCTAGCGGGGCAGCGGGGTTCAGTGCTGTAAATATGTGGCACAGCGTTGATTAATTTAGATCTGTGTTGCTCCCTCAGAATGTGCTCAAAATGCAACAGGTCTCCATATAAACTGGCAAGCTTTATGCTCCAGATTCGAATCTGCATTCGAGCACTCTATAGCGGAAAGTTAAGTACCAATGAACTTTATACTTTCTTCAATAATTACGTGACATGGACTTCATGTATATATATTCGTGTATTTACATAGGATATATCTAAATATTCGGTACCACACGTGTGTTCCCGTTAAGCTTCGCGGTGCGTTCCTCCATTAACTCTCTTCTATACCTGTCGTTATCCTCTCGAGACATGGTTGATGGTAGATCTCTTGTTACTGTTTGGAAAATTTTGAATGGGACATCGAGGTCCCCACTCTCACGGAGCGCGTTCATAGCCGCCTCCCTGACGCTCGGCTGCTGTGGGGGTATTGTCCTTGTGGTAGGGATCTAGTATAGTCGCCGTTAGCACAGTTCCGCTCTATTGAAGAATTTGGTTCGTCATACATCGTGTAGACCTGACGGGTCACATAAAAAGAATGCGAGAATCCTGCGGTATCCATTTTTTGTCTTATCGATGAGCTCTAGCGGCTGGGTTCGGTGTTGGTATATGTTTGGAAATACGATTGCGCGATTCATCTAATTTACGTTATACGTCAGTCATATGTTTCATCTAGTTCGAGAGTTGTCATCACCTTGGTATCGATTCTTCCTATTTCTTGAGCTGCGCGGCTATATTCTTGCCGCTTTGGATTGAACACTCCTGATAACCCCTGACACTCTGACTCCATACCAACCGTCATATCACGGATTGCTCGACGGAAGCCCAGGAAGGATGGGGTAACGTTTTCTTGGTCATAGTAGTATATGCCTCCCGCAATGATTCGTTCGTTCTATTCACATTTATAAAATTATTAGACAACCATGCGAGACGGGATAGTTTCGTCAGAACGTTTACTCTGAAAATACCTTCAGTGCTTCCACGTGCCATGGCCCTCCCGACGACTCCGGATGCTCCGGTGTAAGAATCAACGTTGCCATCTTGACGATGATTTTTACAGTCGTTCCCTCGAGTTTCACACTTTGTAACAAGGCTTCTGGTGGTGCCTCCCATATCCAACTTGGCGGACTTCCACCAAATAAATCGCTTTCTGCCCGTTTTAGTCGAGGGATAAACCACCGCCATTTGCTACTTTTAGCTAATTTAGATGTCTTCGAGTTCGTTTCGGTTTTAACATCCGCCGTTAACTTTTCGTCGTTTTCGAACTGTGTAAAGAGTTTCTCCCTGGTCTTCTTATACATATCCTCCGAAACTGGCTTTCCGGAGCCAGATTTTTGCTGCTCTCGAAATTCTTGGAACTCGACTCTCCTTAGCTCGTGTGTCTCCCGCCTTAAGTCAGCGAGGACATGGTTGAACATAGGCACGAATTTGGAAAAGATCTTCTCCAGTATCGGGTAGAATAGCTGTTTTTCTTCTTCTAACGCCAAGTTGTTGACGTATGATGCTATCCTGGTTTCTCCGTTTGGAGATACCTCAAACTCGGAAGGAAGCCAGCAGAACTGTTCCGAATAATGGTACTCTGGCGCATAGTAATCCGTCGAATCCTCACTGGTAGGCTCTCGGTACTTCGGCGGCTCGACGATCTCGCCCTCAATTGTTTTGGTACGGCCGTAGACGATGGGATAATCGGAAGGGTGCACAAGATCTAGGAGCTGTCGGCCTACTGAGTGCCATGGCTTCTCCGGATCGGCTTCGAGTACGGCCGCGGCTGTTATAGCTTTAGCATAGACACATATGAAGTTTTGTATATCGAGAAAGTATATTCTAACCTTTGACAAGTTCCTGCCTTAAACTCTCGTCGCAGAAATCGTCTATCTTCCAGACACCGTCTATACCAGGCTGGAGACCTATCGCCTTGTTTTTCTCAACATAGGGCTTATATTCCTCCGTCAACTCTTTATACACAAGCTCGACGTCCTCCTTGCTCCAGAGATATATCGATTCACCCAGCAGTGTGCAGTCAACAGCTGCGGCTTCTCGTAATTTGTCTGCGACAAACCGACGGTCGGTGAGCTTTTCGGTCCAATCCTTTTCCTCTCGAAAGAGTGCGGAGAATTTGCGAAGACATTGCTCGCGAAATAATAGTGGCCTTGAGAAAGTATCGAGGGGGTGCGGATACAGCCCTTTCTCAACGGTGCCCCCGCATACCGTGCTAAGATTATCTTCCATGGCTGCGAAATAATTATAAGTCGACCGTTAATATAATCAACCGCTATCAAGAAATTAATTTCAAAAAAACCAAATCCACGAAAGGTTATCGGACATAATTAATCACTTTCCCCACCCACACGGGGAAAACCGCCCGCTTTATACACTCTCGGAGCACCTGGTATGATACTATGGCCACAAATGCTGCGTCGGCGAAACAATGTTTTTTTTGTTTGGTGCAGATACCCGTATTTCTGCGGACAGGTTTGTTCTCTTTCTGGCGTGCATTGAGCACCGTACTTACGGACATGTAGCTGACAGGCGGGCTCCACCTGCTTCCAGGTCCGCTTCGGGCATTTCAATGCGAAATCAGGGTGGCATTCGACTATGCAAGGCTAATTCAAGGCCCGAGTGAACCGTGTCGCGGGGAACGAAGCGGCGGCCAAGATGCAAGCCTTGGAGCTGGCTGGGATATTTGATAAGGTGTAATGTCCGTGTTGCGGGGTCGAAATCCAACAAACCAGGGATCTCGATAGCCCCGTACCCCCCTAGTACGCATCAATCTTGGGGTGCCTTTCGATGAAATTCGAGACTGCTGGATACTAAGATGCTTTTTTATCCGGAAACATATGTTCTTGCTTAAGTATGAAGGCGACTGCTTCGTCAGATCATGATGTCAGAAGCTACGACTCATAAGGCTTCCTGTCCCCAACGTTATTTGATTGGAAATTCTATTCCTCGTAGTCGCTATCATAACTGTCGTCGTCACTATCCATAAAGTCGAAATCTTCGTCGGTTTCTGCGCCGGAAAGCTCCCCAGAGCTTTGCAGACCGCTATCTGTGTCCGACAAAGGATCTTGGTAGTTCTCCGTATCACCGTACCAGTCAAACCTCCAACGCCTATCAGAACCAATGCCGCTTTCGTCGTTCTTCGAAATCTCGCAGCTTACACAGACCTTTTCATAAATTTCCCCTTTCATGCAATAGCCGACAAGGTTAACCTTCTGGAGAGACCCGAATTCTCCCTGGCGTAGTCTTTTTTCGATCTCGCTTTCGATATCGAATAGGAGAGCGTTATTGCAAATATTGCCATTCTTCTCTAATGGCCATGGCTGAGTAACCTCGCGGAGATTCGGCAGGTTTGTGATAGAGCCCGTCCAGATGCTTCCGTCTACACCCTTCTTCCGCGTGCGCAGCACCAAGGATTGTAGGTTTGGGAATTGCTGGGGGAGATAATGGTGCTTGAGTTTCATATGTTCAACCGGAATAGACAGATGTTTGACAGTTGGAAGGTTCATGTTCTCTTCAGGGATGGGGATTGAGTGGCCGTCGATGACAAGACTAACGTCTGCTTTGCAACGAAGCAGCAAAGAGGCATGGAGGCTGAGATTTGCGACGTCCAATTCGAATGACGAGAGGTTCTGTGGGAATACCACGTCTTGTAGGTTTTTGGTTAGGTTTTGGTCCGGAATGAAAGGAAGTAGCAGCTCTCTTGCTTCCTGGCTACTGTTGGATTTGGCCAAAATATCCTTGTAGGCACGAATTTCATCGCCCTTCGTGGGAGGATAGAATCTGACATTATATCCGTATTGGTCATTGTAGTAAGAAAGTGTACGTGTGTCTTCCACGTATTGGCCGATGAGGCCTAAATCATCGCTGTCTAGCGACTGGTTATCATTGACGGGGCCATCGGTCAATCTTAAGGTCAAATGTCGAAGTTTGTTGCTATACAATTGCTTCCATACGGCTCGAACGATGGGGGCAGATATATATATGCTGTCGATGCTGTACTCGGGACCGTAGAAAATGACCGTTAAGCCAGTCAGATTTGTGAATATGCCGGCTAAGGGCAGAAGTTTCAGTAAAGTGTCAAGTTCACGGGCCACGACAGTGACGAAGCTATCGAAGGATCCATGTTAGAATTCTAGGAACATCCCTCTCTATGCAAAGGATAACCGGAGTTAACAGAATTTCGTACCGAACACGATCTCTTACCGGCGCCAGCCAACCATTACTTGTGAACTGCTGAGGACACACATCATACCCCTCATTGGAGATAATGACGCTCCGGAAGCGAGTCGGGAAAGCAAGAAAATAGCAGCGCTTGGAGCAGCTCCCGAAATCTGCTTGAGATTGGCCGTCTAGGCAGGATATGATTTGTTGGCAGATTTCAGTGGGCAGGGCGAGGAGCGCGAGTCTGTCATCCGGGATTTCCATTCTAATCTCGCACCCTTACTCAAAACGCGGATTCACCGCTATCAGAGAGAAGATGTTGATTCTGGGATTCAATTCAATGTCGTGATAATTCTAACTTATAAGCTTATCAATTGACGCGAGGTAAGCGAGTTGAGTCATGTAAGATCCCGCCAGTCGCCAAGCCAAACTAGCGTTATAACCCGTGCTAGACCACCTATAATTATAACTATATCAACATTTGGCCAGAATCGAAGTGCCGTCCGACACAAATATATAGGCCTCCAGTGTCGTGGTTCTACAATCGCTTTGTCTTCCCATATTAGAATCTCGAAGCCTGAGGAGCCATATTCAGTATGCCCGTTCGTAAACCTTGGTTTTTAGCCTAAATGATATATTCTATTGTCGGTCCGGCACCGTATAGTGTCCTACAGTTATAACGACGCTAATTATAAGAGATTTCTATGCATTCTTCAGCAGCTTGTCAGCTTCTCCCTCATCCAAGCGCCGATGTCTCCAACTGTACGATCTATTTCTTCAAATCCGTCAAAGAAGTCTACATGCCCCGCCCCCTCCACAACTACCATCTTAGAAACGCCTCTAATCCCACTTTGACTCCCTCTTCTTAACATTATGTCAAGCCTATCTGTGTGCCACCTACTCCCAGCCGCACCTCCAATTATGCAAAGTATCGGTGCCTTCAAAAACGTTTCCACAAAATCGAACGCATCGAAAGTTAATATAAGGGGTAGACTCTGCTGTAATAGCTTATTTTCTGCCCTGGGATGGTACGCGCGGGGTGTCGTATAGTATTCGGTCAACTCTTGTAGGTCTGCGTGGGATCTCCCGTTCTGCGGGGTAGGAATAAACTGTGTTACCTTCCCTATCTCATCTTCTGCCCCTGTAAAAAGATCTCTGAACCCTGGACTAGTCGGAGTTGTCGGCCTCCGGTAACTATCAAAGGTTGGTGTCGCGCTCCTTCTCATGTCAACCGGTGTTGAAGGTAACGAAATGACTCCTGAAGCCGAAGATACCACCGACATTCCTGAGCTCGAAGAAGAAGGCCGCATTCTTAATTCTTTTCTTCTTTCGTCCGCTACTGTTTTCATTGTTTCCGTATGCTTCTCCGCTGGCTCTCTTCCTTCCCACCCTATCCTAAACCAATCCCCAATATTGACCAGACTAACAGTGGCGACAGCTTTGATCCTCCAATCCTTTTTTGCAGCTGCGATAGCATATCCACCACCAGTACATATCCCTATAACCCCTATCTTCTGCTTATCGACCCTCCTGACGTCTCTCATCAAATGATCGACAATGGCAGAAATATCGGCAACTCTCGCATTCGGGTCTTCTAAATGCCTAGGATTTCCGCCTGATGCACCGAAGTGTGAAGGATCGTAGCATACTGTGTAGAAGTTATGCGGCCGCCGGGATAGTAAACGGGCGTATGTTGATGGGAATTGATCTTTAACAGCGTTTGAAGGCGGCACGATGATGACAGCTGGAGAATAATTTGTGTTAGGGGCCTCCGGCGTATAGATACGTGCTGAGATTTGGTAAGGATGTTTGGAAATGACGATGGAAGTCATGTTTTGCTTTGGAGCCGTATGACGATTCACGACTAGCTACAGCTAGTGTGGCCAAGAAAACAGTATAATGATTCTGCCAATTCGACGTGAAGAGAAGGAGGTTATGTTTCGAAAGACCATGACAGCGGCATTGTACGTCAGGCTAGATTATTTACGATCTGGTTATCCTGTATGTAGAATGGGATTGAATAACCCTATCCGAAGCCGAGGCCGGCCTACTTGTAGTTCGGCTGGACCTTCCAGGAGGCGGGTCCGGGATCCACGGCAGCATACTCCTGGCATTTTGAGTTATCGTTTGTGCACCATTCCCATCTACCTCACAAATATTCTATTCAGCCACCCAATCATCGATCATCTCGTACCCAGATAAACATCGTCCCTCCGCCACATCTCTCTGGCCATGCGGCTGCGCAGCACAACACATTCTATTGTTGGATTTTTGAAGAGCTGGTGTTGCCTTGATAGACTCTTGACGATACTGGCAAGCCTCGAAGTTGGCCTTATTCGTATCCACATCGTACATCTGCGGTGCGCAAGAACAATAGGCATGCGGAGGTTTCAAGGAATATATTGCTAATAGAAGGACCCCAAATAGCCATCAATCCTTCAGCTAAATCTTGTGCAAAGGGGCACGCCGAGATATCAAGAAACAGCTGTCCTGCGGGGTTTTCGTTGGGGCTGAGGGATAGTGTTCGATTTCATGCCTTGAAATTTGACAATGTATGCATTGTTCGTCGCTCTCGACGCTTGTATATCACTTGGATGATTTACGCTAACGCCGGCGAGTGGCACAGGTAACGAAATCCTGCAGATTTCCTGTGAAGATTTCCCTGGACCGTCGACGGCGGGTGATCAGATGGTTCTAGGTTGAATTGTATATAACGACAGTATATTGGCCCTCAGAAAATACGGTTTCCAAATATCGCTATATTGGTAGAACTATTTTAAATTTCCTACTCTTTCTCAAGCCGCAATTTACCTTGATACATCATTATATATATACCCATCGTTACATATATCCTCTAAGTTGACCAAACTCGCTTCGTCTAAATGTTTTTATATACACCAAACCGCGTGTTTCTCACGACACAGTTCAAATATAGTTCTGAAGAAGCGCAACCTAGGCGTTCCGCACTAAATCATAAAGGTGATCTTGCTCTTCGAGAGCCAGAAGATGTCGAGCTCTCGCACAACGCCACTGCCGAAAGTATTCCCATTAAGCCCGACGCAGTCCTATCATCTCGGGCGAAGGGAAAACAACGAGCGGACCAAAGTCCAAGCTCAAGTTCCTATGCTGAAATAGACCCTGAGACAAATGAAAGCTTCGAACACGTTCAAAACGACTACACCGACGGCTTAACTACATACTATAATGGCGGTGTTATTACATGCAGTGCATCCATTGCGGCAGATGCAAACCCAGAGACCGAATCCTATGACCTGATCGACTTTCTCGCCATCGCCCAGCATAGACGGGTAGATATAGTTCCTTTCCGCTGGGATAGTGAATTAGACATCGGAATGGGCGGAACAGCCCGGATATCCGAAAGTGTAAGCGCTGAAACGTCGCTCGGCCATAAACTTTGCTTTGCGTTCAAGCGGTTTCAGCGTGAAGGTCCTAGGTATGAAGCCGATCGGAACAAAGTCTTTCAGGCACTTCTATCGGAGGTTTATATCCTTGGCCATCCGGTGGTTCAGCAACACCCCAATATCAATAGTTTGAAGGGCATTGCGTGGGATACGGTATACGGCGAAGTCTGGCCGGTGCTGGTTTTCAAGAAAACGGAGTATGGCGATTTGAAGCAGTTCATGGCAACCGATGATGGACGGGCGCTCGACTTTAATCAAAGAGTGAGGCTATGCTATGAAATCGGAAATGCAGTTAACCTGATGCATTCTTGCCGTAAGTATTCAAATCCGTGCCCCCTCTACCTCGAGTGCCTGTACTCGAGGCTAGTCCTGAGTATCCTAGCACAGGTATTCCTATGTAAAAATAGTTCTAACGTTCGGACAGACGCAATTCACGGTGATCTTAAGCCGGGCAACATTCTCATTTTCAAAAACCATAACGGAGAATTCTCCGCAAAAGTGACAGATTTTGGATACTCAATGATTTTCGCCGAAGACAAAAAAGAAGAAATACAGATTACTCTTCCTCAGTCATGGCCGTGGACGGCGCCGGAAATCGAGCAGAATCCAACGGTCACGTTCGAACAAGCCAAGGCAGCCGACCTTTTCTCCTACGGTTTGCTCTGCTACTGGCTTCTATTCAACGACGAGCTAAGAAGCATAGCGTCCTCTGAACCCAATTACGATCCGCGGCTTGCAGAGCTTCCCTTGATTGACGGACTTAAGAGAAAGCCAGATCTAGGAAATTTGATAGAAGAAGATCTAATAGTCTTCCTACCACCCATACGAAAGGCCCATAACCCGCATGAGCTTTTCGAGCTTGCCTTTTTCTTCGGGAGTTGTTTCTGGCAAGAGCCCAACCGGAGAAAGATGGAAATAAACACTCTCCCCATGGTGTTCGAGTTCACCGGGTAGGTTCTAAATTTTACCCATCCTGTGTTTCATGGCTCCGATCCTCGAACCTAGGCTAAACGACATTCTTTGAACAGAAAATCGCTCCCGTTAATGGAGGAGTATGGGAAAGCTTCCTTGCTAAGATCTAAGGAATCATTCAATGTAGGTTTGGCCTGCATAGCTCGAGCACTTTAGAGAGTCCGGGATGCACTGAATTATCCGAATCACCATGCTGACGAAACCAGCTGGTCACAATGCTGGCACAATTTAGGTTTTGCCAGAATGAAACCAAAGAGGCTGTATTCCGCTGTTTGGAAACCAGGGCGAAGTCTCCCGATAAAGATATAAGAGAGAAGTCGGCATACGACTTGGCCCTTTGCTACCAGCAAGGCTTCGGGGTCCCCCGCAACCAAGAGCTGTGCAACATCTGGCTTGACGTAGCGGACCGGCCTCCCCAGTTTCTCGAAAATATAGTCGACATGCTTGAATCCGACACCAGCACGTTCTACTCCTTCAACAATACTAAGATCGTTTTCATCGACTCGAGGGAACTGGCGCAAAATCCATCAGAAACAGGATTGAGGCCTTGTGGGTACTACGAATATGAGCTCTTCTCAGCGGCGACTTGCGCCTGGATACACAAGGAGCTTGAGATAGAAGTCGAGGAGATACATGTTCTACGCCACCCAAATCCTTCATCAATAGCCGCGGCGAAGGAACTAGAAGACTGTATCAACTCCCTACGTGCCAAACTCGGATGGGAGAGTACCAGTACCACTGGCAATTCCACAATAACAGTACCTTTCAAACTTGATTCCCATAGCTCGACAGGGCGGTTTAAACAACTCCCTCGGTCGCAGAATGGTTCTTTTGTGTCAGTGGACGACGATATAAAACTGGTCGGACGCAACACTGTTAAAAGAGCCTGTTTTCTCGGTATTGACCATGAATGGACAATTCAGGGCATGAAATTACAATTTCATCATGCGATTAAGAACTCCCACCACTACAGGTCCGAGATTTACGGCGTGTACGTCGTATGGATCGAAAGTGTAGTCTATGGGAGGCAAAATCCCATAGCACTAAACAGCATGGAAAAGCTTTGTGGTTTCTATCTCCGGGTGAAGCAGTGGGAATACACCGAGTCAATAGTCATCAAACTGCTAGAGGCTCGGGTGGCAGTCCTTGGCGTAAAGCACGATTCCACGCTGAGACTGTTCAAGTTGATCGAGGATCTCATCGATGGATATAGCGCGGCCGGCAGGATCGAAAAATCAATCCTCATTCTCCGAACGCTAGTTGATCTAAAACAGCAAGCTTATGGAGCCAAAGATCCAAGGACTCTACAAGAATTGCAACACCTCGCTGTTCACTATATCCTTCATTGTAGTGTCCAGAGCTTGTTCCTTGCAGAGATGATACTCGAACAGCTCATAGTGGATACACGGGAGCTTTTTGGGGAACAAAGTATCGAGATGGCTGACAATAAACAGCTGCTCGCCGGCGTACACGTTATACTGATGAAGGAAGGCGCAGATAGAAATCGGAACTGGGATCTCAAAGAATTACAATTAGAAGTTGATAGGATAAGGTCTGGGCCGCGGGTGGATGAGGGGAAACCTGTACAAGCGACCTACTATGGGTTTGATTCCGGGCAGGCACCTCGAGGTCGCCATAAGGACAAAATTCTTCTAAATTCTTTCAGAGACATGGTTTGGGAGAGTATCAACAAGATTATGAATACGACCCCGTTCACGGAGTCGATCAAAACCAACGAAATGGACATCGACGACCTCGTAATTATAAACCCCAAAGACGCGATGGCTCTGGGTGTTTTATACATTGCGAGATCTTTGTTTACAAGGCAACTAGAAGACGCAGATATGGGGATAGCGTGGTTGGAGATCGCACTGGAGATACTCCCGACTACCGCGCCGGACCTACCGGAATGTCTCCACCGACTGGGAGAAGCCTACTCGTTTAGACACCAGATAACCAACCGACCAGAGGACCACGACACAACTCTCATTTTTATGGAACAGGCTATTTTCGCGACGACGAACGATGACGATCTCAGAAAATGGCTTCCTTTTTTTACACGACATTTGAGGTTACAGTACGACGTTACCGGAGATACCGAACACTTAAACGCCGCATTAGTGTGGGGTGAGCAAATGATTGAGATAGCTCCGGTGGAAGTGAGGGAAGTTCTCGAGGATGGTTTCCCAAACACAACGGAGCCTGTGGGTTTCTGGTTAAGCTTCGTGGCGGATATACATCGAATCAGGTACAGATTGTCGGAGTCTCAGGATATCGATACTGATGCACTGAACGACGCAATTTCCTATATGGAGCTGGCGAGGAACCTAAAATTTGGGGGAAAGTGGGATAGGGAGGGCGCCGATACCCAGATACGTCTGTTGGAAGCCCTCTTCCAACTTTACCAAAGTCGCTGGAATGTTTTAAACGATACGGAGGATATAAACGTCATGATCCTGCTTGCCGAGGAACAGCTTGGTATTGCGAGGACGAAAAGTTGGGAGATAACAATGCCGGACCTCTTGGTGCACTCCAGGGACCCTTGCGGGTTCGTACTTGGAAGACTTGCAGATATTTACTTTCTCCGCTATAAAATGTTGGCGAAACCAGAGGACTTAGAGATGGCTTCAAAACATGTAGAAGAAGCAATGGTGTTGATTTTTCCAGATAGCCCTCACCGTTCCGAGGTCGAAACCATCCAGGGCGCAATTCGGATCGCGAACTACAGGGTTAACTCGGGGAAGCCTGGCTGGAGGGTTGTATAGATGATATTGATGGTAGACGGTCGATGTGGTTTTAGCTAGTATTGTCACGAAGTTTCCTTTAATCGTGAAGATTATAGAAAATGTTTGAAGTGAGCTTTGGAATAGGACAAGTCGACAATAGACTCAAAGTTAATGAAAGGAACCTGATCACAGGTGGTCGATTGTACATCTCCATATGAGCATATGAACCGCTATCGATATATCGATATTCTGTGCTTTACTTCGTGTACGTGGAAACGCACCAAGACAAATTTGCAGACGTCACAAAGGATACCCCCGATTAAATCATATATCTACTATCAGAATATATCCGGGTACCGCGGGTAACGTTGTCGGCGTTGTTTACGCGGATCTATACTAAGCTCGCCTTCTCTCCTAGCCTTAAATATTATAGAGGGACGTATATACGTATATTGATGTATGATGATATAGTATATCGTACATTGTTTAGCCATTTGGCTTTAGATACCACATGATCAATGTATATTTCTCGATTTAGATACTATATTATGTGGCTGGCAAGATTCATGGGAACAGGGACCGACACAAACTCCTTGCGGGGCTCAACGTCCTTGAGCTCCTTGCGGGGGTTAAGGCGTTCAAATATTTCTCGCCCACTAGCAGCTAGCAGCTCAGTGCTAACAATGGCGAGGCTGGCCGTGTGTAACCAACGACAAATACCACAAAGACTTGCGTTGTGTGCCAGGTACAGGTTGTACTGCATCTCTTGATGGCACTAATATAATTACGCCAGTTGTTAGCACGGTAGTTCTGAACTTATTCACATACCTAATACCAAGGTTTATATGTCCTTTCAAATTTCACACAGAAACCTTGGTGCTAGTTCATTCTACAGATCAAGAAGTGTTTTTTAAGGGATTCTATTCGTATATTTCATGACAACTCGAATACATAAATCGTGAATACATGGACATTTCTCAGGTTCTATCTAAAGAATCTTCTCCTTCTGAGCGCACCCGCCTCCGCTGACAGTTGGTCGGTGAATTCGCTAGTACAGTGCTAACTTCGCAGCGGCTCGTTTCCGGCGCCACGCTAGGTTAGAACGTCTAATCGCGACGAAACCTGAGCTTGCGATAGCTGTACTCGTTTGCATCCTCGTCAAGCTCAATATCTCCATCACCTTCCTCTTCATCGCCACCTTCCCCACCTTCCCCACCTTCCCCACCTTCGCTACCTTCGCCACCTTCGTCACCATCGTCGCCCTCACTAGGCTTGCCGGCGACTTGGCCCTCATCGTCGTCGCTAGGAGTGTCTTCCTTATCTTCATCAGTCTCTGGTTTATCCTGGAGCGCTGGGTCATTGTCGACATCCGACTCATCATCGCCACCGCCGACTTCGTCTTGGAATTCATCCTCTTGGACGACAGTGACAGTCTTTGTGACAGCGGGCCCGGCGGGCTTGGTGACGGTGACAGTCTCGGTAATAACCTGGCCCTTGGTAGCATTCCTGGTGGATTTCTTGCCCGAGACGACGATGACATAGACATGAGGGACCCTAGTAACGGTGACACGTCGAACAGTGACGGTTCTGACTGGTGGGGGGTACTGAGTGATAACTTCGGTGACGGTGCTCCTGATGACTCTGGTTGGCTGGATCTGGGGCCTCCTGGTAGGCTTCCTAGTGACGGTTTGGACGACTCTTGTGACCTTACCGCCGACAGTTCTGGTGACAGTGACGACTCTCGTTGGAGCTGCCCTGTTTTGTTGGACGGGGAAGCACCCGCCGAATGGACCGTTCCTGAGAAGTAGTTATAGAATATTAGTTGCAAGGCTAGGTTTTAAAATAAGTATATGAGGGGAACCTACAGAGACCCTTCCTGGCAGCGGACAAGGCACATATTCTTGATTCCCTTAGCTGGTCCGCCAGCGCCGTAGCAGTTCAAGTCCTTCGGCAGCGCGAACTTGAATTTATTATAGTGTGGGCCCAACTTCGCCGCCGAGCATCCATTTGAAATCGTCGTAGCAGCTTTGCCGCAGCCGACCAACCTCAGTTGTCGAGTCCAGGATGCTCCCACACCCTTGAAGTCGATCCTACAGGTGAGAATCCTAGACTTTCCTTTGAGCCTACGGGTCAAGACGAACAAGTGTCCCCCAGCAGCAACCTTTGGAACACCCGTCCTAACACCATTCGACTTATTCTTGGGGCCCGGCCATCTCTTCCTACGTTTACCTTCCCTTTCTGCTTGCGCCATCCTCGCACAGTGCGCAGGAATGTTAAGAGCTGCCGCAACTGGAGCCTTGCGCTCGAAGAACGTCTTCTTACGCTTCTGAGCGTTCCACACAGCCACGTTCTTGGTCTTGTACCACCAACCAACGCTGTTGCCGGTATAACCGCCACCGGTGTTGAGGTATGTGGCATTGTTCCTATCGTGGAAGACAGTCCGGTCAAAGACAGTTACGTCCAAGAGACGCCCGATGGGGTCCTTTCGGTTGTTAGCGTAACTAAATCCTAGACCGTAGCCGTGGATTGCGGGATTATTGCTCCCAAAGGCGTCCATGATGACAAGATGGGCGGATGTGACATCCGCAAGCCCGACGAGGGCGACGGTGACCGTCGTCAAAAGAGTGGAGAAGTGCATCTTGACAAAAGGTCGTAAGGGAGTGACTTTATTTGATTCAAAAACGAGAGAAGTTTAATGAGTGAATGAAAAGGCACAGGACGGCCAAAGGGTGACTGGTTCAATGAGTGAACAAGCAGATCGGAGTGATACTGCTAAGCAGGCTGGAGAAGCTGAGAAGCTGCCGATGATGATTGAAAAAGAATCCTTTGTGGCGGTTCATGATGGGACTTATATAGAAGTCATCTGGGCTAGATCTCGTTATCCCGGGTTCAGTGTTTGTTACAGAGTTCGTCAGTCGCGACCATCGAGCGACGTCGCGATGGCGGACCGCTTCAGACTGACAATAAGGTTACAGACGCCATTCTAGATACGTGAGAACATTTTTATCGCGGATAGAACATCCTATCGAAAGATTGGTCGTGAACCAGTCGAACTCTGTCACGAGTTAATTTGAAGTGCATATCTACCTGTTCTAGCACGACCGTATATACGAAGAAGAAATATCATTTCCACAGACTAGAACCGTACAAAAGCTAGTATCAGCTAGCGTACAAACCAAAGCGATGTATGTTCGGAAATCCGGAAAATAGATAACCAAATCATATAGTAACAATGCTTTTTGCGCCTATACAATCCCCGTAAACACAAACCTCGAAGACACTACAGTGCACTCGGATCCAAACACTTTCGGGTGGAGAAACCTGCTCAAACTGGCGAACGGGGCTTACCTATCTAGGGCATTAACGTGCAAGAAAAGGGTCCTGCGTCGCACAAAGACGTGAATTCATCGTCGTAAACCCGCAGGAAGCGAGTCTCGTTACCGCCTCGACCGTCCCCGTCCATATTAGATCTGAAGTATGCACCGGCGCACCAAGAAGCCGGACCGGATATAGGTACTTTAATAAAAGGGGAAGCATATCGCGATATAGTATCGCCAATGTATAATGGCTTACCCTAGGCTCCGATCTAACCTATAATACATTCGGTAGAGGAAGACAGGCTCGTACCGGGAAATAAGAAGCGAAATCTATGGAGCCAAAAACTCTAGTGAGCAAGTAGGTGTCCACTCGGTATCCTGTGTTCTTTTCCCGGTTGGGACTGCTGCGTTGAGATCCTCGTTTTGGTGGAACGTGACACAGCTATAGATGGCCTGAACGATAGGCTTGGCACGACTAAGCGACCAGTCTGATATTATAGAAGAGGCCAGTCGGCTATACTCTTAAGCTCTTAAGTTAAGTTAAGCTAAGGTGAGCTATGGTATTGTGTCAGTAGGCTTACCAAAGATCCGACCCGCACTGGCCTGGACTTTTGCAAGGCCCTGGGTTTAAACCATTCAAGCACCTCCAAGCCTTTTCAGAGAATAGTTTCATAGCGTGTTTCTTGGTACCAATTGGTGCATGCGGGGTCTAGTCCAAGGGTACAATGGTGTCTCAGCGATGCCCTAACTAGCTTGTTCATTGTATGGCTAGAGTTCTACGTAAGCTAGGTCAAATCACTAGCGCAGTATCGCCCATTCAAAGGAAGTGACGAAACTGTCAAAGGAATTCGAAATGCGTCACCTAAAACTAAATCGTTGCTTCTTTTCTCTGCCTACGACGCCCGGCTGCTTTGCATCATTTTCAGTGAAATCATGGCTCAGTTTGAGCAAGTAATTGCGTGGACTTGTGGTGTTAGGAAGCTGCGATACCTCAGCTAGCTGTTCAACTACTCGATTCCCTTGCTTTCGTCATTCGTAATTGTTTTTTTTTGAAATCGGGTGGGTCGCTGAGATTGGTGGGGGCAGCGATTCTAGGTCAATCATCAATGAGAATCGGTTGGGTTGTCGGAGCTAGCTATGTCGGCCTGTTGGGGATCGAGCTATAGCTAAAGCCGTTCCTGTTGTAGTTATCGTAGCCATTACCACCGATAGATGCATCAACGTTCTGCACTCCAGAACTTAGTCCGCTCACTTGGAGCGAAGGCTTCGTATTTACCAGGTCCTGGGAAGAACCATGGTGAACCGACTACCCACTCAAGAAGATAAGCATTTGAATGCATAAAGCCGTGCTCTGCTGCATATGCATATACGGAGCCTCGAGTTGCAGATACGAAGTAGTCTCGAATAGATTATAATTGCTACTTGCACTGCACGCTTGCAATGTCATAACCAGGAAGTCACTCGTATTGTGGAGCTTATTCTGTAGGCTTACAGGAAAATTCCGTTCGCTAACACGCTTGGTAAGGCATCTGTAACCTAAAGATCTAAAATTTAAAGACCCGGAAACAAGTGCATGTGTACTCCAAAGAATTCTGGATGTCTATGACCCACTCCTATCTTTCTCCACCATACTCTCCACCCACCTAGCTGTTTTCTCCGCCATTAACTCCGAGTACTCCGCAGCTAGAACGTAGTTAGCATCCCGTCGGGTCGATCAGGCACTTTGGTGAAGAAGAAAATACTCACAAACGCAAAAGCTATGCCTAACGCCATCCTCGCAAACCATCATCCTAGGCTTCCACATATCCTGGACGATCTCTTCCCCATCCCTCTCAACCCATCGAACCCCACCTCTCCCGCGTCGTTCGATCAACTTCTCCCTTTCGCCGTCAAATACCCAATGATCTTTTTCTCCAAAGTAGAAGACTAGCTCAGTATCGTTACCCTTAACACTTGGTTCCTCACCCCATACACCTGCATCCCACTCATCGTCTTTGATATTCATCAATTCATCTCGACCGAGATACAAAGCTTGTCTGACCCCCAACGGACTCCTCAAAAAAGCTAGCGTAGTGTCCCGTGCATCTTGTTCGTGAGCCGGCATGAGTATCTTCATCAGGAAATTCAATATAACACCTGGTATTAAAGTGACGAGTATCTTTGCCAAAACTACCAAGAAGGCTAGTAGACCGGGAATGTTGATGAACGGGGTTACCGTTCTTCCTGAGCTTGACTTTGCTAGATGGGTCAGTGCTGGGAATAGACCTATTCCTCCTATTATTCGAGATTTTAGGGATGGATTGTTTGTTGAGAGGTGGTGAAGGAGTGAGAGAAGGAGATATGCGCCGAGACTGTGACCTGAGATTATGATCTTTAAGGACGGATGGGTGGTTAGGAGGTGGGTTATTATTTCTATCTGACGAGTGATTTGTTCCTTGAGAGAAACAAAGGGATATAGAGCACCAGAAGGCGGAGGAGCGGTATTGAAACCGCCCAGGGAGGCGCCGAAGACGGTGAATTCGCAGCCTGGGATGTCGGAGAGGTGGTGTGAAAGGGCGGTTAAGTAGTTTGTGTAATAGGATATTAGACCAGGATTACCAGGGATATGAAGAATTGCATATGCAGTCACGGGAAGAGAAGAGTGAAGTTGGGAGGTCGGCGAAGGCTGAGGGGGTATGAGTAGAGTGTCTGTGGGATGCAGGGACGGTGGCAGGAAAGAATCGATGCTCTGCAAGAGGACGTTAATATTTCTAGTACAAGCTTACCCGCATGTACCAAAGTACTCTATGCACTGAAGAATAGAATAGCACTGACCAATGGCTCGGAAAAAGAAGGTATTTTTGAAAATATCGAAGTATCCTCCGTGATATCGCGCGTCTTCAGCAGGTCTGTTGTATCTTCGGCCTTGGGAACAGAATGAAGTGCGTTGTCGCCGTTAATTCCAACAACCTCTCCATTCTGGACATCCTCATTCTTGCGACGGGCCGCACGTTTCCTCGGCGTGGCAGCAGCATTGGCCTTCGGAGCAGCCGTGATAGCAGCAGCCTCGGTCGCAGGCTTTCGCGAAGCACGTTTCTTCACAGGTGAAGCTTCGGGTACGAGTCCGGGCACGACAGCTGCGACGACAGGCGCCAGAGACGGGACATCGATGTCAATTGACGACTGGGACCCGTGCAGTTTAGCCTCCTTCGCCTCGGCGCGCTTCCGAGCGGCGTAGATTCGCTGTCGCTCACGGGCAGCAGCTTTGCGCTCCTCGTCATTGGCATATTTGGAGCGTTTGGAGGGCGTCTGGGAGCTCATTGGGGATGTGGTCTCGGTGGGATGTTGGGATGTTCCTGGCCTCTGTCGGAGGGATCCTTCCTGCCTTTCCAGCTAAGCCGGGCGGCCTCGCAGCCTCGTCACGGCGAACAACGCATCGGTGCCTCATGAAATGTGTTGCGAATGTCGGAGTTGCGCTCCCGTCGCAACACATTTCCATTTCCGGAGATGAGGCAATCAAACGCAACGCAATGGCCGTTCCAGCAACACGGAAGCGTGCCGGCTGTCCGTCGACGGCGGAATTGTTCTGGACGGAATCGGTCAAGGACGCCGGAATGCTCGCTAGCCTGCTCCCGCCCGAATCTGTTGGAGTTTCTGGCCCCAGGCTTTTCGACAGCGGACCCATGGACGACTGACAGGCGGCGTGGGAATGAAGGGATATCATGAAACGGATCTGAGGGAAAACAGGACAAATAAACCGGGCGAGCCGATTGCGGCCACTTTGCATCTTTGGGCTCCGTCGAGGCATCCTCTGACGCATACGTATACGTTTGCACATTCAGCACATACCCATACCAGACTCATCAATTCGTGGTCAATATACAGTGTACGGCGTGGTACATACGCATGTATAGCGGTGTAGCGAGTACTTCACACACACTCGGTGTGAGGGCACTATAACGGTGCGGAAGGTGCCTTACATCTTACATCCTCACCGCTATACATCCGCCAATACATGTGCATGCACCCGAACGAGAAAAAGACGAAAAAGATGCCGTCGACACAAGCTCAAGTGACCCTGGACGGCAACCCTGGATTCTGACTGGGCCGGCCAGAAGCTACCCCTGCGGCTTCCAACCAGTCAGAGGCCGAACAGGGGCGTCCCCCAGCCGCCGGGTCGTGATTGCACGTCTCGATTGATTCTCAGCCCAACCACCACAAAACGGTGTGAATCCGAGGTCTTGAAAAAGCCAGCCCGCCCAATTTACGGAGGACGTGCGTTTTCCACTCATGCGATGAGCTGCCTTGCAAATTAATTAATTTCGTCGAAACTGAACCCAGAAATAGGGCGGCGGGGTAGGATGGAGAATTAAACTGCTCCCCTCATTCTTATTCTTTCATTCTTATCCTCTTCATGCTCTCCCTGCCAAAGCTCTCTCCTATTATATCCTTGCGAGGGATCCCCATTTCACGCCGCTAAAAAAGCTTCGAGATCTTTTTCGCTCGTTCACCTCGGTTGATGTGATGGGCACTTTGCACTTGCATTTTTACATCACACTGCATGCATGATATCTACACCACGATAACCCTAACAACCTTCTGACAGCAGCATCTCATCATTCAAAGGCAAAAGTCACCTTTACCTGACTCCACTCCCTCCGGGCCGGTAACCTTCCACGGACAGAAGAAAAGTCGCGGAAGCAGACGTATACCACCCAGCCTAACCCGTCCTCGCTTGCAACTGTCCGAAATCGTAGGGAAACTACTGCAAGCTAAAGCCCTCAACCAATTTCCCCGGTCATCGCCCAATTTTAGTTACTCAGAAAAGAAAAGGAAGGAAGAGAACTGAAAAAAAAAGCACACCAGTCATCGGCGAACCGCGCACGGAAAACTTGGATATAGACGCGATCGGGACCCGCTGGACCAGTCAGCTTTTGGCCTTCCTCTTTCACTTCATCACATCCGCAACCGACAGCAGGACAGCAGATCGTGGTTAAGAAGCAGCGTAGACACGTCGGTCGAGAGATATCGCTAGTCCATTCGTAACTTTCGCACGAAGAAATCCAATCGACTCGATCCAACGAATACATTTAAACTTCATCTGCCCGTCGAAGGAATCTGGACCAAAGTTCTAGGGAATCGAGGCCCGCAACAGACTTCACAGTCCGTCGTCTGGACTCTGTTTTATACTCCGCGGATCGACAGGGCAGATCTCAACGCAACGGCCAACGCGGGTGATCACTCAAACTCTTAGCCAACGATCTCTGCCAGAGACGTCGACGGAATCGAAAATATATTCCTTCGATTACCTACATCGGCAATTCTCCTTTGTTTTTTTCTTTACTCTCCGTGGGGGTTAGAAGAAACCTGGGGAAATAAGAGGAGGCGTGTGGCTCATTATTAGAAACACCGAGTCCCGCTGTCAGTCGGCATCGTCAGGTTCAAATATCCTCGAACGGGGTCTGATATCTCAATCGGGCGCTCATCTCGGTTCTGTATAACATACTCGCCGAGATCCTGGATATTTTCAGGGGTGCAGTTGTATTTGCATCTTTGACCAATTGACTGTCTTACTCCTCATCTTCGACTAACAGTCGCCTAACGGTCGCTTCGTTGCTTCACTCGGTAGCTTTCTTTCTCTCGTTTAACTCCTCGAAGTACCTACATCTGATTTCCTGCAAACGGAACCACCCATCCATCGCATCATTCGCTCGTTCGATCGATCGAACGATATACTCGACAGCGAGGACGACAGAACCGGCTCTACCTTTGTTCGGCTAATTGAATTCTTCGTTGGCGAGGGCAGGGAACTTCTCGATCCGTCCCCTCTTTCACGATAACTATATCGAAGGTTTCTTGAAGTTGTGGGAATAATACTGTTCCCTCTCGACGGATTGGGGATTTTGAGTTTCTAGAAACCTTGTCCTTGCAACCTTCGTCCCAAGTACCTGTTACTCAGGGCCATTCATTCGCCCTTCACAACTCTATTCTCTGCCAAGTAAACTTTCCCGTCAGTTGGAAAGCTTAAAGGATAATGCCTAGCATGACTTCGAGGCCGAGATCAGGAACCTTCACCACCACTCCAGACCTTAACAAGCGTCGGAGTCTACCAGCTGGGTATGACGGCTTTGTCTCGAAGGAGGGTGGCAACAGTGGTACCACTGAACCAGCGGCAGCTTATATATCCACCAGACTGTCCCCCCCAGACTCACCGCTCCCAGACCACCACTACGATAACTACAAGGAACAAAGACTCTACAACTTCGTGATGTCGACCTCTTCCTCACTCTCCCCAGCCTCTGCCCGACCGGGACCAGGCAACCATTCTAGGGGTAACTCCATCTCATCTGAGAATGGAAACTTCTTCACAAATCTTTTTACAAATACTTCTGGCTCTTCTCCGGCATCCCCTCAGGTCGGATTCACCCCTTCACATTCCAGAACCAACTCTTTGAGCACGCCGCAGGGAGCCTCAAGCGCTGGCCGCAAGATCTCCCACTTCTTCGGACTGGGTGGGGCAAATGACACAGCTTCTAATTCCGGGCTTGCGTTCAGCTCCGCACCATCATCCAATCGGTCGGTGTCCAACAGCACCACCCTCTCAAACCTTGTGTTACCCGAACAAACGACAGGGGTTAACGGTGCACAAGCTTTCAACGGGAACCCCATGACTCGCGATGAGTTCGCGGAGATGGATTTTGCGGAGCTCCTAAACGCCGGGGTGCCCAAAAGTCCGTTGAACTGCACACCGCAGGGGTTCCATGCTTTGCACAGCCGGAGCATGGAGTTGATTGAGAGGCTTTACACCGGCTATATGGAGCGTACGAGGGCGTTGGCTGATGCTCTCGCAGAGATCGAAGCACTACGGGATGATCTCGAGCAGAAGGATCAGAAGATCGAAAGCTTGAAGTTTAGCTGCGAGCAACTTGCCAATGTGCAAGAAACGCTTTCTAAGGCCTCAGAGGAAGCCGAGAAGACAGCAGCAAAAGCAAACGCCGAGGTTAAGAAACTTCGAGCGGAAAATGAAAAGTTGGAGTGGGAGGTCAAGTCTGTTCGAGATGTTGAGATGGACGACGCTTCTTCTATCTCCTCTTCCGCACCCAAATATGGGCTGGGACTTCGGCCGAAAGATGTACCTCAGGGGATAGCAAGGTCAAGGACTAAGAGCTCTAACTCGGATTCAGGATTCGAGTCGGAGTCCGATAGCGGATCGCTGTTTTCTAATGATGGGAAGATGCTTATGGGCAGCGCGATCAGCTCGCCCGTTCCAACTTACCACCATCCCGCGGAAGATGAGATGGAGACGAGTAGCAGTGGAAGCGGACCTCTTGCACAGCTGAGAAACGTTTTGAGAAGGACTACAACGATGACGATGGCGGATACAGGGAAATGCGATTGCAACGGGACGATTGGCAGACTGAGGAATGAAAACAACCAATTGGTGGTCAGAGTCAAAGAACTGGAAGGATGTCTGGATAGTTGTTTAGACTTGGTTGGAGGCATATAAGCAGATATCGACAGAATTATATTCGCAAGAATGGATAAGTATACTTTGGAATTGTTTTATTTTCTATCTTGGGACTTTCTATCTTGGATATCTAGACTACGGATCTATCGACAGGCGTTTTTGAGCTTAAAATCTTGGTCTTTTGGTGGCTGTTATTTTAGCTTTTCTGTATTATATCTTTATCAACTTTCTTCTGACCGGAATAGTTTTATATCTACGGGCTGCGAATGATATATATATTTTCCACAACGCTCTTCCCATTATTCCGCTACTTTCCGTTGTTTGTGAAGTCAACCGAGATCGAGATAGGGTCAAGACGGGAGATCGAACATACGTATACGTATCTGTAGGAGCACGTACAGGACATATACGGTAGACACCTGTACTCATTACGGTGTGTATACCTTGTGGACTACGTGAATTTGCCTCGTGGTTTTGTCTCGTTATTAATATTGTATCCACTGGTACGTGCTAAT
This sequence comes from Arthrobotrys sphaeroides, assembly GCA_036971245.1. NCBI lineage: Eukaryota > Fungi > Ascomycota > Orbiliomycetes > Orbiliales > Orbiliaceae > Arthrobotrys > Arthrobotrys sphaeroides. Next base: position 2,731,209 of record JAJTTW010000004.1, read on the forward strand.
AGTTGGAATTATTCGAACAATGCAACGCTCCATATAACTAAATACAGGTAAACAGATAATACAAATTCGAGCAATTGAGTAGGCCTGCGATTAATCGCGATTGGGCTGGTAATGGATGGGGGAAGCTTCTACATTCCAACTCTTTCCCACAGTGTGTTATGGCCTTCCATCCCTGCAAGGGGATAAACCATTACTATGTTGTGACCGTTGTGAACGACAAGAGCGGACTCGCTCGCCGCCATTCCCTTTACGGGGCCCATATCCCACTTTATGGGGACCCAGCTCAGGATCAGATTCCCGGGATTAGGCGTGGAAGCTGGAAGCTTTGCGTGTTCTATACGATCTGCATCTGGGTTGTATACGAAAATGATACCGCTAGGAGAATAACAATATGCGGATACGTTTCCATCGTAAATTTTTACTGCCGGGGTTTTCTGGTGTTGGAATTCGAGATGAAGCCGGCGCTGAAAGGTCCAAAAAGTCGCGTCCCCGTCGGAGGTTAACGTGCCGTGGTCGTGGAGAACGCGGTCGTGGATGCGTGTCCCGGTCTTGGGAACTGGTAGGCCGTTCAAGTTCAAGCCGGCCCAAGTTTTTCTTTCTATCTTGTGAACGCCGAGTGGTCCTACGTGAATGGCACCGCTGGTAGTCCCAATGAGATTGATAAGGCTAGCGTCACCATTGGTACTTCTAGGTGCTGGCTCATTGTCCATCGCGTGCCATTTACCCTCATCCGATGAACGTCCAAAGTCTGACGGGTTGATATATCTGATTATGTCGGTGTCGAGATCAAGCCTCATCCAAACATCATTTTTACGCGAGCGTGAAGCTCGTTCGTACCGTTTGAGACTCGGCGATTTACTTGATCCTCCTTCCGAGCCGTAGTCTGCGAAATAGGCGAAGTCGCACTTCCCTTTCGCTTGTATGCGCCAGTTGGTGACGATATTGGTAAGAGTTGAATAGCCGTTCGCCCAGGACACAGCGTAAATGGCCGATTCGTCGCGGAATATCTTGCTTACATTCTGAAGCCCACTGTGAAGGTTCCAAGTAGCTACTTCGGCCCTTATTTTCTTAACTTGGTCGAATGTTTCATTGAACGTCTTCACCGCGCCGTCCACAGCCGAACTGTGCTTTAGCCAGACGTTGGCATCTGTGAGGCGCATATACGAGGGTTTCTTTCCCTGCTCTATCTCGCCGTATGCTGTGAGCTGCCACCTGACGACTTGTCCGATGAATTTATTATTGACATATCTCTGAAGCTCCCTTGTTATGTGGGCGACAACAGCTTTTCTTGCTTCGGTCTCTCCTTTGTTTTCTAAGACTGCAGCTATTCGAGCAAGATCGGGTTCCAAACGCTTCCGGATATCTATGGTATATATGTTGCCATTCTCACTCAGTTTGTAAACTGTGGCTCCGAGAATGAGCATTTGGCGGATCTCCCCTACCATCTTGAAAGATTTCAGGCAGAGTACTGATCGAAACTAAGGTTCGGGAGAAAAAAAAAAAAAAAAGAATAGGGCCTTAGGCCCTCTGAAGAAACGAGAAGGTAACGTTTATTTTTGTATTAGAGAGGGTACTAACGTCGGGATGAGGAGTGAGGGAAGTCAAAAGGTATGATCGAGGAGTGGCTCTGAGCGCGACTAAGTACCTGTTGGGCTCAGGCCTTACCCCAGCTTATAGTTGTGGGAGGTTACACCGCCAAAGAAAGTTGTAGGTGAAATGGTGCGTGACGAAACGGAAGCCACCCTTATAGTGGAGTACTAGTATACCACACCTGAGTAAAGTTTCCCAAAACGTACTCTATACAGAAGCTTAGGATTCCGGAAGAAATAGAGTTCCCATCTTCAACTCACACGAGTGAAGGGCCACAATGGATTCCCGTATCCGAACGGGGGATATCGTGCTATTCCAACAGAAATCGGGTACCGCTTCATGCAGGCCTGGAACGTCGCCGGGGTTGAGTGGTCAGAGCCAGGCTCGCCCCGCAGGGAAGGATATGAGAATGTATGTAAGTATGTATCTGTGGTCTTCAGCTTGATATACAGTAAGAGAATCCTAGCTATTCTATTAGCTATATGTTCCTCAAGGTGGAAACATGCAAGCCAGATATAATACAGGGGTCCTTCCTGCCAAGCGTGCTAAACCTGTGCACTTAACTACTTAAGTAAGTAAGTACTTGCTTAACTTACTTCACTACTCAAGTAATCTAGTGGGGTGGGGGCTTTGTCCGATACCACGGTGCATGTATTCGTGTGCGGACTACTTCGTCGCGGATAGAAATATAAATGAAAGCGTAGACGATGCCAAGATGTGTTGAGCACCGCAAAATGCAACAAATCACCAAATCCAACCTCCTCAAAATAACCCGCGAATGTTCGCTATGAGAAGTTAGAAGGAAAAAAAAAAAAAAAAAAAAAGATAGAGAAAGAGTATATAGAAAGGAGGGTCATCAATCGATACCACTCGAGTGCAGAAGCCGCGATAGTAAGTGCTCCGTCTGATTCGGCCGGGACGACACCGACAGCATCGATTCGTGTGCTGGGTAATAAACGCGGTGACATCACGGCCCTTAGCTTCCTTTCCTTCCTTTCTCTCCACCCAGAACCGGCCAACCATGTGAACTGCTTCATCCTTTCCACTCAACAACCTCATCTCGGCCGCCTGAGAGGTCCAGTCCCCACCGAAGAAGTGCTTGTTCTGAGCTCCACCAGGAGTGCCCGGCTTACTCAGCAGGCGAAGGAGGTGCAGGCCATCGTGATCGTGATAGGTCGAGTGATTGGCCAGCCCTCCCAAAATGGCTGGCTCAGTGGCATCTTCCGCTTCATCGTCAACATCGTCATCCACCGATCCTTCAACCTCCCGTCACCCGAACCGCCGGGCTTCCCGTAACAGTTCCAACGTGAACGTGCATTCCGCGTCTAATGCTACCGCTGTCCCCGGAGCTTCCTCGTCGACCTCGCAGCTTGATCCCCCTATCTCCAACCGATCACCTCAGAGCCACCGTCGGCGCCGACGTCGAAACACCGTGACCACCCGGAGGGCCAGCGTCATGGTCGACAACGATAATGAGGTCTCAATCAGTAATGAGGTCGTGGACACGGCTCGGACCGCTACCTTGGAGGGGAATTCACCGGTAGCATCGTCCGTCCGTAGAAACTCAGCCTTCTACCAACTACAGATCCCCATCCACCAGAACCTCTCGTCTACCAGTGTGGATTCCGCCGGTTTGCTCGACCACCGTGAGCAGAAGTATACGCGACCGCGAAGATCGAGTACCATGGGGTTGGGCGAGATGTCCAGACCTCACAGGCACCACACAATCGCTGGAGCTTCGTCTTCGAACTCGCATAACCGACCCATATCGCCTGGCAAACGTCATTTCCATAATCACCCTCACGGTTACTTCCAAGATTATACCCAATCACCCGAGGATTCGGCCCCTGAGCTCCGTCGAGGCCCAACCGGTGACTATCTCTCCGATACCGAAGAAGCACCCGATACTACACCACTCCTCGCTCGCACTCCGATCGCTGGCGGTGGTGGTGAGCGTCACTACCATGCGACTGAACGAACGGCACTTTTCGGCGCACGTCCGAACCGCCCGGCTAGTATCTCCTCCCGCAGCAGCGGCAACAGTAGAGGTGGAAAGCGTAAAGCCCAAACACAGCACCTCAGCGTCTTAGGGGCGAACTACGGCAGCGTAAACTTCCCACCCTCGGTCCCTGCCTCGCCAACGTTACAACCCTACCCACCAGGGATTGAAGAGAGCATCTCGCCCGGAACCCGTGGAAATCGCCGGAACAGTGCTATAGAAGATCATATCATCAATATAGACGTCGGGCTACCCCAGCCCATTGACCCATTTTTGGATTCTACCCCACCTAGTCCTCCACCTGGAATTATCCGTCAGCGAACAGGCATTGGCGAAGCTGAGGAAGATGTGTGTTTCCCCGTCAGCGACCGACTTACGGATGGTATGGGCACACCTCCTAGAGCCGGCGAAAACGGTAGCATACGCCGTGGACGTCGCAGGAGAGGGCGTGAATGGCCCGACCTAAGCGTGTTTGAAGAGTGGAGTCGCGAAGAGAAAGAAGAACGAACTACGGCGGAGGGAATACGTGCACGACAGGTTTCTGAGCCCGTATATGTCGGTGGGAGACTCAGGCCTACGATGAGAGGGTGGCATCGGGAGGTTGAAGATTTACCGTATAGATTTACGTACTTCAATGATGAATTGGGGGCTACGATTCACGCGCAGACGATTAGCGAGCTGGTTACACCGGGCGAGACCGGGTTTAGGGATCTGTTTGTGCCACCGCCAAGGAAGGTCGTTAGTAGTAGCGATGAGGAGAGCGATTGTGACGAGGAGTGTTTGGTCGACGTTGGATGCGGGAAGGGGAGTGACAGAGGCACCGCGACGCCTCGAGGTGGGGTTGGAAGAATTCCTGGGAGCTTGAAGGGTAGCGAGGATTTAAGTGCACTCGACGGGATAGGAACGGCTAGTAACAGTGGGAACTTTGGTGTTCCCTTCCGACACGCCCCGACGAAGGACAGCCAATTTACAAACGCGAATTCTACGGCCGCGCCAATCGTTCCAGGGGGGGAGGAAGGGGAGCGGCCGACGTGGTGGCTCGATGTTCTTAGCCCTACGAAGGCGGAGATGAAAGTTTTCCAAGATGCTTTTGGAATTCATCCTCTAACCGCCGAAGATATACTCATGCAGGAACCGCGTGAGAAGGTGGAACTATTCCGAAATTACTATCTGGTTAGCTATCGGACCTTTGAGCAGGATCCTACCGATGAAGAGTATATGGAGCCGGTGAACTTTTATATCGTGGTATTTAGGACTGGAGTTCTGACGGTATTTCTCCTCTATCATTTTGTCTCGTGTAACATGAGAGATACTTGGGAACGAGACTAAGAGGTACTAATGATGGTTTATAGTTCCACTTTTCGATGACCCCACACGGCGCGAATGTCCGCCGCCGCATCAGGCAGTTGAAGGACTACATTGATATCACGGCGGACTGGATCTCCTATGCTCTAATCGACAACATCACGGACGCATTCGGCCCGATAATCCAAATGATCGAGGATGAATGCGATGAGATTGACGACATCATACTCGCCGAAGTCGAGACCACCGGGACGACCCAGACATCGCTTTCTCCAGCTCCATCCTTCGATCATCGTCGTAGCTCCAAATTACCATCTCTCCTTCGCCGTCCGTCTACGGCTGCAAAATCCGATATCTCGTCCAACGCGGAGCAACCGGATGACGCGAGTATGTTGAGAAGGATTGCGACGTGCAGGAAGAAAGTCATGGGGCTGTACAGGTTGATGGGGAATAAGGCGGATGTGATCAAGGGATTCAGCAAACGGTGCAATGAACACTGGGATGTTGCACCGCGGAGTGAGATTGGATTGTATTTGGGGGATATTCAGGATCATATTGTTACCATGGTGGCCAACCTGGTGCATGTGGAGAAGATATTGAGTAGGGGACATAGTAACTATCTGGCGCAGATTAGCATCAAGAGTACGTTTTCCACCCCGCACTCGGAGTCAGACGGTGGGATGTGATCGCTAACAGGAAGGGCAGTGAACGAGAGACAGGAAGAGACGGCGGATACCCTGGGGAGGTTGACAGTTCTGGGAACGATTGTGCTACCGATGAATATCGTGACCGGATTGTGGGGGATGAACGTGCTGGTTCCCGGGCAGGGGGATGAGGACCATTTGACATGGTTCTGGTGTAGTAAGTCTTCTCACTTTATCTTATCCTCAACCGAGACTTGATAGCTGACCTTCGGGGATTAGTTACTGCGGGGTTGGTGATGTTTGGGATATTGTGCTATTTTGTGGCGAAGAGGGTTTATGGCATTGTATAAATCGTTAATGGGAAACCCTCCTTCGGCCAAAAAGCGGCTGGACGATAAGAATGTGAAACGTTATTGGGGTTTTTGTGGGTATTGGCGCTTGCTTTTGTTCCGGTTTCTTATGGGAGGGGTGTGACGTGTATTTCTACTGTGGTGGCACTCATAGACTGTACGACTAGTGTATAAATATATGTATGGGAACGCCGATATCTATATATATAGTAGAAGAGAGCTGGAGATAGGCTCGAGCTTACAGATATTCCCTTCCGCGTCGCTGCCATGCGGCTCATATTGATTAGACCACATGGACGTGTTAAGTGTTGGTTACGGCTCCATCCGCGGCGGGCGCCGTGCTACAGCGCAAGCGTCGTCAGACGGGGCATCGCATGCACGGTCTTTTGCATACGATATTTTAGCTGCATATTAATAACCTCCGCAAATTAATTCTTATCTTTTCTGCAGGTTCCCGGATGTCGGGATCATGGTATCGGGTCCGCTCCCGGTTTATTGGAAATTTTTCTCGAGTTTTATATAACTCCTATCCGTCTACAGGTTTTTTTTCTTTCCGGCCAATGTTCGCCCAGTACGACGAGTTTCTATTGGCGAGGAGTTGGCGATGTTTGGCGCCGGTTGCTATGGAGAAGTGTTTACCGGATCGAGCTGAAAGGAAACAGCTTTTTGGGCCAGTCAGAGGTTTTGGACAGGGGTCAACGTCAGCGGAAGGGGTGTGTTAAGGAGGAATGTGAACAGCTTGAAGTAAAATGTTAAATATCAAAGTTTTCCCCTCGTAAGTCTGAGTTTTGCTGGTATACTTTTTTCTTTACTATTTGCAATTGAGTTTTGTTAAAGGAGATCGAGGGATCGTGGGATCAATTGAATTCAAGGGTTTCCTTTGTAGAGACGACAAACGGGTATATGAGTTATTTTACGACCTTGGAAGGAGATATATACAAAACGACACTTTTACGATTTTTCGAGACTTTCGATCGGTATATTCGACGGATACTACACGATCTATCGATCGATACATTAAAAAGCCACAAGACCCCCAAGAGCTTAGTAGCCTTCACGGGACTTCTTGACCAAAAAAAACCACGGGGCTGGAACAAAGTTACATCTGGACGTCATAAACGGGCAGGGTTTCGCTTGTTGCGCAAACTCCACGGCCGGCTTGCAGCAGTTAGTAGCTCAGCTGCTTCTGTCGCAGGAGGAGGTACTCATTGCGCCTTAAGCTTCAAGCCGACAGAAAAGTAAGTACTTCTCCCTCCTTGCCCTTTCACTAACTACAGCAGCGGCATAAAAGGAACACATCGAGGAACAGTCGAAGGAGAGTTGGATTTCCCAAAGCGGCCGGCTCAGCCCATCGGTGTTTTCCTGTGTAACCTTTCGACGACGGTCCTTTTTTTTCGCCAACGACGGTTTCCCTTTTCGGCAGAACGAAAGAAAGGAAACCGCCGCTGTCGATAAAACAAAAAAAATCCAACGATGATATCCCGGTCGCCGGCGCTCTTCGCCACGGTGTTAGCCACACTGGCGGGGATATCGTCGTCGCAGACGTATACGGCGTGTAATCCGCTGTTCGGACGTAAGTTCCCTTCATTCTCGATGCATTTTTTTTGCTCTCTTTGTATCTTCTCAGAATCCCGAGAATCATATGCTAACGATGCTCTGACTTCCCAGAATGCCCTGCAAACCCCGCCCTGGGCGGCTCCATGTCCGCCGACTTCACCACAGGTCCAAACCAAATGTTCTCCGCCATCATCTCCCCTGACAAAATCACCTACACAGACCAGGGCGCCCAGTTCACCGTCTCAGGCTCAGGGGACTCCCCGACTCTAGCCTCAAACTTCTACATAATGTTCGGCCGGGTATCAGTCACCATGCGCAGCGCCAGGGGTGTCGGAATCGTATCCTCGGTCGTTTTGCAGAGCGATGATCTCGATGAGATTGATTGGGAGTGGTTGGGTGGTGATAACGGCTCCGTACAGAGTAATTATTTTGGAAAGGGGAATACGAATACCTTTGATCGGGCGGCGTTTATCGCTGTCAATGATCCCCAGGGGACCGAGCACACGTACACGATCGAGTGGACGAGTAGGGCTATAAGCTGGAGTATTGACGGGCAGATTATGAGGGTTTTGGCCATCGAGAACTCATCCGGTGGTGGGCAATACTATCCGCAGACGCCCATGCAAATCAAGTTGGGCGCCTGGAGTGGTGGGGATCCCAGTAATCCTCCCGGTACTATTCGTATGTTTCTCCCTCTCCAGATTTAATATCCATATCTTGTACTAACTTTATCAATCTAGAATGGGCCGGCGGCTACACCGACTACTCCCAAGGCCCCTTCACCATGGTCGTCCGCTCCCTGAGCATCCAAGACTACTCCACCGGTGACTCCTACTACTACTCCGACACCTCAGGCTCCTACCAATCCATCCGCTCCAACGGCGGCACAATCGGTATCGATGCCGGTGGAGGCGGAATCCCCGGCGGCACCGACCCAGACTACACCCCTCCCACATTAACCGACATCCCCATAAACAACGGAATACCAGGAAGCCCATCAACCCAAACAATCACCAGAACAAGAACACCCTACGTCGCCCCCACAAGCGCGGAGGAGTACTGGGCAGGAACAGGATTCAGAGTTTCTTCAGCGAGTGAGTATACATCTTCCCCTTCCCCCGTTCCTGATAACACCAACACCAACAACAACGGCGGCGGCGGCGGCGGTCCGGACCCGAATCTTCCTTACATTGTAACCGACGGTGGAAGTGATAATACGGCACCGGTGTACATCGTCACATCATCTCCCAATTCTGGCAGCAAACTTGGTACTAACAATCTTGGAGGAGGCCGACCCCGGCTCGGGAACTCTGATCTTTTTGTGAGGGTTTCGGAGTTTTTGTTACTGCCGCCTTATATTTTTGCATTAGGGTGGGGGGTTCTTGGTGCTCTGTTTTTATAGTTTAAGTTCTCGCCCTGCTCTTCGTCAGCATTGGGCTTAGATAGACCTTTTTCGATAGAATATCTGTGGAGAAAAGATGGAAGGAGTGGGTTTTTCCTTTGTCATTCATTTACACTGATTTGAAAGGCATATTCATAGCGATGGTTATTTCTGTTTGTACGAGTTAGAAGGATTGGGGGGTTTAAATCCTGCTGTTAACGTTTATTACTTATTCATGTCCCCGTTAATGTCTATACGCAATACACCGGCCTACTATACCATCGCCCCCCATATATTTCCCGAACCACACCCACAAGCCTGTACAAAATAACTAGAATTAAAACATTCCAATCGAATACGCCATACAGCTAGCCAAACCCTCGATTCCTTATGATAGATGCCCCTCACAACCTCACCAACCCAACCCCCCTCCTCCCATCCCACCACATCTCCACCTGTCCATCACAGCAAACTCCGGGTCCCGCCTTAACCCCCACCCTCTCAGCCTCCAAGGGGACCCTAACCTCCTCAAAGCCCACGTTATTCCGCCAGGCGGTGTGGCCTAATATAGGTTCCAGTTGAATATCCAAAACTTCTGTTGCGAGGACGAATCGTTGGGAGGTTGTTTGTTGGATGTAGGGTTGTAGTGATAGTAGTGGGGGCGGCGGGGATAGGGATAAGTGGTGGGAGGGGATGTGGATGTTGCCGCCTGTGCGGGGGACTTTTGGGCGGTGGTGGGGTTTGCGGGTGCTGTGGGATATAAAATTTATAGAGGTTAGTTGGATGTTAAGTGGTTGATTGTTTTTATATACGTATACGTAGGCCTAGATTGGGTAAGTAAATATCATGATACAGTCAATTACGACGCGCGAGAAGATCGCAATTGACGACGAATCCTAAATTTACAGACCACGAATCACGAATTCGACGTCGAAGTTGACTCAAGAATAACTATGCCGAAGAAGGGAAGAAATACTAACCCAATATACCCAACCAAATACTTCACCGAAACACCCCCAATAACCAGCAGTACCCCAAACTTCCCAAAAAATCTCACCCACTCTTCATCCCTCGGTGCCAGTGTTTTCAGAAGCGACGTGAACATGGGGCGTCTTGTAAAAATTTCCAGGGACTACCTACTAGTAGTATAGATTTATATAAAAAGCGCTGCACAATTGTACAAACTCGGAAGCTCGATATCTGTAACAAAAGCTCGGACCTCAGAGAACAGGGTAGTTATATTTATAAAACCCTCCCGGGCTGCAGAGTACGACCTAACCGATCCGTATCCGTGGACTCCAAGCAAAAAAGAGACAACCGAATACTTTAAGTATATAAAAGCATGTGAAATCCAGAAATCCAAAAACCAGAGGGAACCATTCTCACATATAAAGCTACAAAGAATCATGATCAATCGCCCCCATATGGCCATACTCCCATGCCTCGATATATTGCATCAAATCACCCAAACCCCCCACTTGTTGCATTTTCGGCTACACCAAATCACACGTGAAGTCGACTTACCTAGGTTCATCGGTACTTAAATACGCCGATATATGCATCAATCTATAACCTACGGCTCTGCCGTCTTACATCGATATCCTATAGGTCCGGCTCTCCCAGCTTACCCTCAATAATTCCGGCTAATATATCCAGCATAACGTTGGGCCACAGCGTGTCCAAAATAGTTTTTTTGAATTAACAGCTCAGTGCTGTATCAGAAGAATCATATGTGTCTATGGTATCCTCTCCTCTACTCATACACCGCAAATATCACATTCTCGAAGAGCAGAAGTATATCTTTTTTATATGGCCCCGTTGCACATCGTGAACGATCAACCCCCGCGATGATCCCGTTCGAACGTAAACCCTTTATATACTTAATAAAGTAGTATATATTCTGTAATGTTACCCAGACAACCCATGTACCTAGACAACACCCCTGAGACCCTGTACTCTGTACCACGTAACCTGGAGACCCTACCTGTATGTAATATAATCCCACGGGCCCCAGAGCCCTCATCAATCAACACCTAATCTCTACATCACCACCACGCTTATACTTTCTGTACCTGCATTCTGCGAGTAAGCTAACATCGCCATCCTCAAATCTGCCCTAAGCCCGTTATCTCAGTTCTATACCCGCACTCCCCCTCAGACTGCCGTACTAAGAATGGCAGACCAAGGGCCAAGCTAGCCACTACCGCGTCGAGGTAGAGGCCGGCCTCCAAAGCCCCCACCGACCTCGGGAGACGCCTAATCATCTTCTCCTGAACCCGGCACCACCCCCGCGCAAGTGCGGGGGAGAGGCCGCCCTGCAAAGCCCCCAGCGACTCCTCAGGATGCCGCTTCTTCCTAGGCGGAGAAACGGAGGACGGCATGGACAATATCCCTATCAATGTGGAGATACTGCCTTTGTCAATCCCCGGCCTCGAGGCCATCTTCCAGGGGCGCCAGGTCCGCAACCTGCAGTCGACGGATGCCAGCTATGCAAAAGATATTAGAAAACGAGTGTTCAGCTCCCTGGATTCTAATTAAGGCGGAGAGATCAATAACACTAGACCATCTTTCCCTTTGGATGCTATATATATACCTATATTGCGTCCACAGCATCAAAGTTATCGTACGTTACCATCCCAAAGTCAAAGACTGAACTGCTATATGATTAATATTTGCAGGAGTTAACTTGGCAGTTTAGGTGATCCCGAGCAACCCTCGGAGCAAGATCGAATCGATCCCAATCGGGGTCGTTCACTACCCAGGCTTAGGAATTACCCAGCGGGCATACCGCAGGGGTGTGACGGGGTTTCAGGTACGAATAATGATACGGTGGGGGTACGGTATCCTGACGACTATCCTGTTTGGGGCCCTACTATCTGTGGACTGGCAGGTAGCAAAACGCAGCCGAATTTATATATTGTGCGAAGCCCAGAGTAGGAATATGGACCCAAGAGTTGGGATGGCCTACGTACTTGTATCTAATTATATAAAGGAATCAACCGTTTGATATATGCCTATTATCTATATCTGGCACCCAATCGCCGACTAGTCTATTCACCATACCATTAGGCCACAGCGTGTTCAAATACTTTTTTTAAATTAACAGCTCAGTGCTGTATCATAAGAATGTGTCTATGGTATCCCCTCCTCTACCCACACCTCAAATATCGCGTCCTCGAAAAGTAGAAGTATAAAAGAAAAAAGTGTGCATACCTCCACGCCTCCAGCGAAAGAGAAAAAGGCACACAAAAGTTCTATCTATTTAAATACCCGTAACCCTTCTAACCCTCCTCGCCATCCCCTCTCCACCAACATTAGCAACGTGCCCCTCCCCTTCAAGAGCAACAACAGCATCCATAAACTCCCCTTGCCCCATTCCAGCACCGGCCCCTCCTTCCCCTTGGATCTTAGCAAAGACTTCCCTCAACATAACGGCCCCACCGCTCCTAGTCATCTCATCCAACATCGTCACAATCGCGTTCTTCAAATCGCCACGTCTACGTCGCTCGCTGACGCCGACACCGGATATAAGATCCATATCGATTCTTCCTGTAAGAGGGTCCGTCGCGCTCTCCTTGATTGCTGCGCGGATTAATCGGCCCGCTTCCACTACATCTCGCAATTCAACTTCGCTCGATAACCGCATTTTAGCGTGAGCTTCCGAGAGTCGGATCATGGATTCTAATTGACGAGTCGTGGCGGTAATCCGGCGCTCGGCGGCGCGGACGTCTTCTCCTAGCTTTCGCATGGCTACGTAGGAACGGACTAGTTCTTCCGATGCTTCCTCCGTGATTCTCGGGTGAATGTTTTGACGGGCGTAGGAGACGTAAGAGGTTAAGAATTCGATGGGCTACATATATCACGTTAGCGGGAGCCTACTAGTAATTTTGGAGAAAGGACGGATCATACAAGAATCTCCTTCTGGGCCGCATTCTCCGGTCTATCCTCCAAGTACATCCCAACCAGGTGCCTCGCAAGCATTTTATCGGACTTCTCGTCAACTTTGTCCAGCATGAGGTATATCAAATCGAATCTGCTCATCAGTGTTGGAGGTAGGTCGATATTCTGAGGTACTGAAAGGTTCGGATTGTATTTGCTGCCAATCGGATTCGCCGACGCTAGGATAGAAGTACGGGCGTTCAATGTGGTGATGATGCCCGCTTTGGCAATAGAAACGGTTTGCTGTTCCATGACTTCGTGAAGAACAGATCTTGTCGCTTCGGACATCTTGTCAAACTCGTCGATACAGCAGATGCCACCGTCCGAGAGCACCAATGCACCAGATTCAAGGACCAATTGCTTGGATTCCGGGTCTCGAGTGACATAGGCTGTTAAACCGACTGCGGAGGAACCTTTACCGCTTGTGTAAATACCTCTCGGCGCGATTCGGTTGACGTAGGAGAGCATCTGAGACTTCGAGGTGGACGGGTCACCGCAGAGCAAAATGTTGATATCGCCACGGTACCGCGGCGCACCACCCCTTTCGAATGTCTTGTTTGTACCACCAAACAACTGTAACAGAATACCCTTCTTCACATCATCGTTTTCGAATACGCTGGGTGCCAAGGATCTCGAGAGTAATTCGTAGACATCGTACCTCGCCCCGACTTCCTTAATCCTCTCGACTTCTGCTTCGGTAATTTTTCGGACCTCATCCACGTCTGCAGATACTTTATCGGCCATGCCGCCTTCCATGGTTGTGACATCAAGGCCCAGCCTCTTCTTGTCTACTTTTTGAATATGCACAGCGTCGACGTATGTCTTGAACAAGCTCTTGACAGACCTCTGTCTCGGATTGACGCGAACCGGCACGCCTCTAAAGATCCCCGTCACCTCGACACGGTCACCTGCTTTGCAAACATCCACCATTTCGTCGTACATCAAGATGGACACGGAGTGAGGCGTCTGACCGTCCGGTATGCTGTCGGGTGTCTCCTGGAGTTTCAGGATTTGCTTGTCGGCAAACTCCGAGCGGTTGTGGATGAGCTGCATCGAGTTCGGGGCATTGCAGATATCTCGCGGACATCTCGTAGGCTCAATGATCTTGCCACGCTCGATTTCGACCTTGACGTCCTGGTTGCAGACTTCACAGCGGAAGAATGCCATTTTCATATCCGGAATGACGGGTGTTGATCGAATGACCAGACCCTTGATACTGACAACTTTGTCGATGTCTAATCGCGCCGTCAGCGGCCTTTAATCAAGAATAAAGGAAGCAGGTGGTATCTTACCGTTGGGGTTCAAATCTCTCATGTTGGACTGCTTCTCCAAATTGAAGGGTCGAACCTGATACATATCCTTCTCGAACTCGTTAAGCTCATCCTCCCCTGCGCCCAACCTCACAAACAGCTCCTTCATCTCATCCTTGACAACCTGATCCATCAAAGGAATTATCTCAGCGGGATAGTTAATCAACTGATGATAAAATTTCTTCGTTTGAGGGAAGGCCAGCAGGTTTTTGCAATCGACGTTTAACCCGGTCACGTGTAACTCCTTCATAGCCCTCAACATCTCGTCATATACCAGCTCCTCGCCCACACCAGGGGCAACGGTTTCACCGTTATAGATCATTCGGTATTTACGCTTGAAGTTCCGAAGGAAGTTACGGAAAGTGCGCATGGAGTCGATGATGGAAATGTTGGTGCCCCAGATGAAACGGTGGGTGAATTCGTCGACATCTGAGGTTTGGAAGGTGTTGGCGTCGGACTGGCCACCAGGGCGAGGTACGAAAAGACGAGGTTGGCCATCGGGGCCGAAGGAGTCGGACATGGGGATGTCATTTCGGTTTCGACGGGCCCGAGGGGTGGCATCGTTGTCCTGGCTGTTCTTCGACTTAGCGTTTTCCAATATCAGAGAAGGTGTGTAGCTTGGGCTGCGGCTTACGTTCCATATAGACGGCCAGGACCATCCGATGACGGTCCTCCAGGAGTGCTAGGATCATAACGAAGGGGCGATGAAGCTGTGAACCCTCTGAATTAGCTATTTTTCAAGCTCTTCTCAATCCAACTAAACGAAGGGAAGCGGGGCCCGTACACATCCCCCAACCATCGGTTCTGCCGCTAGCTCGTGGAGTAGCGGGATCCTCTGGTATCTCCGGCGCAGGACTACTACTCGGATACTCCATCGGATCACTCATGTCCATATCATCGCGTTCGGAGTGCGGTGCTGGCGAAGAAGAGGCATCGCTTCTGAAGAGAGGGGAGTCCGTGACCTGTGGTCGGGCGGTACGGGAGGGAGTAGCGAAGCTGGAGCCGGCAGCTGCAGACCTTGTGCTGCGTGCGCTGCGTGCAGTCTGTGGGGTAGCCTGAGGGGTCCCTCGCGTGGACCGACGAGGGGTCGACATGTTGGTGTCTAGCTAGGTAGCTAGAACTATGGAGCCGTGGTGGGTAGAACCCGTGGGCGATTGGGCCGGGTATGGACGACGGTAGCTGGGAAACGAGATGGGTGATGATGGTAGATGAGGTTTTAACCGTCCAGCTGTTGGAGAGGGTAGATGGTGGTGGTGGTCGAGGTGGTGGAGGGTGTGGAGGAAGAGAAGTTGGAGAGGTTGAAATTCGTTGGTTCGCGTTTTGGTGTCTCGCAACCACACGATTTTGTGTTGTGTGCGAGTGTTGGATTTTGGCGGAGAGCCGTGTTGCGATATAAAAAAATTAATTAAAGAAACTAAAAAAATAAAAATAAAAAAATAAAAATAAAAAAATAAAATGAAAATAAAATAAAAATAAATGATAAGGAATGATGTAAGAGCGTGTACTATCTACAGGGTAGACTGTAGGCCGTATGTCCACTATCTACACTATGTGCCCTTCTGCCTCCATCATATGGCCCGGCCCGGTGGCCTTGTGTCCTTGCAAGAACAAATTACTTCAGGAACGAGACTCAAGAAGAATAAAGAAATAAGACTGAAGAAAGAAAGCCAGTCATTTCTGGAATCCGGGGAAGCACCTGAAAACAGCCCAGCGGACGGCACGCCCAATGTAAATAAAGTACGCGGTCGAAGCCCCCTTGAAGGATTTTACGGCTTGGTAGATGGCGACGGCTATTGCGAACAGGTGGAATGGGAGGATGAACCTCGTCCGCACCGCGAGGTCTACCTCAAATGCGACGTTTTCGCCGCGATCTACGAGTGCATGGATATCCATGCGCTCTGGCCTCCGCTTTTTTATTTGGGTTTCGAAAGGAGGCTCGGGGGCCTGCGGTGCCGCCTAAAGTTTAATATCGGCGCCTGGCTGCCGGGAGGAACTGTTGCGTGTATGAGCGTCCGCCGGCCCACTTGAAGAAGGAATCTGGATAGAAGGGATATCTGTCCCGTACGTGGCAATAGAAATGAAAGGTCTACTGCTGCGTTTTCTTAAGTCCATGGATCGATGAGGACATGGCGATGCTGGAGGGGACGGTGACGGTGACGGTGACGGTGATGCTAATGCAGGATGGTGGTGGAGAGGTGATGGTGAAGGGACGGTGGTTGGAGTGGATTGCAATACGTAGCATATACGGCCTACTTTACATTTTAATACGTCTTATACGCCTGCATTTAGGCTCAGCGTTTGATCTTCTCGATCCTCACAGATACCGCCAATCGACTGGTTACAATTTAAACAGATTAAAGTCTCCTGCACTGGACTATCCGCGATACTGAACCTCCAAGTACCTAATTACTTACTTCCTTAAGTATATACTTGTATAAGTAAGTAAGTAAGTATCTGAAGTTGTGTATATCTCGAATCGGATTGGAGATATAAGTGCTAGGCAAGTAGATAAGTCAAGCCTGCCTACCCTGTATCAACCGCTTGCCCAAACGGCCCGCTCTCACCCAAAAGCCCGGGTTAGCCCTGGACCTCTTCAAAGATTCCTCCGAGCGTATATTGTCAACCAGCTTCTTGAGATCCCGGAGATCTCCATGTTTACCTCCCAAAGATCCCAAATCCAAGCCGACCAACGTCTCCAGTACCCTAGAACCGACCGAGAGAATCGCTTCGAAGTTATGTTCGGGATAGACAGCCAGAACGACGGGCCACTTGAGCCGCGGCGCGATAGCGGGGTCTCGAAAAATATCCATCGTTTCAAGCTTGTCATCGTCGGCCAAAAGAAGCCTTCCTGGCCCGGTCAGGACCCCTGTCCCTGTGGTCGGTACGCAAAAGACTGTGTCATACGCAGACACAGCATGATTATAATGTTAGCGGAACGGGAACGAAGCGTCATTTATACGTAGACCGGTCCGTAGTTGAGACAGGGAATATGAAGGGTGGATATATATATCTACCTCCAGCCAGGGTATGCCTCTTAAGCTCCTCCCTCAGACTACGCGGGTCTTTAAAATCGACAAACAGTGAATCGTACTCGACGAGCCCGGTTTCGCAGGGAAAGTTCCAAAGCAAGGGGACCTCATTCGGCCCGCGAGTCGGATCTCCCCGTCGCGATCTAAACACCGGAGGGTATCCAAAGCGGGAGTAATTACGGCAGTCCTCCCATAGCAAAAGAACAGCCAAGAAAGTCACCACCGCAAGCGCTGTGACGATGTTCCCAAACCAGTTACTGTAGTCGAATTCTGGCGAGGGGATGCAGAGACACAGCATGGCGCAGTGAGGTTATTCGATGCCGTTCAAGACGTTCAACGATGAGGACCAGTTTAATCGATCGGTGTAGTATGCTCTGCCAAGGAAGGTTCACCTCCCCCGACAGCAACTGCCGCGACCCGGAATGAAAGTTTAGAGCAAATTGTTGAGGTTTATATATCGATATATATAGATATAGATATATATTTTATGACGTGGCAGAAGGAGGCATATATTCTTACACCAGCTGACTACCTAGAACTATATATATATGGTACACTTGAGATCATACAATTCCATCCCTTAGATTACCCCAATCTTATACCCACTATAGCGTCGCACGTTCCTCTCACTGCTAAATCTGTATACAGCTGTAGAGTCTCAGACGAGGAATTAGAACATCGAGAAACCATTAGACCCAAAACAGTATTCTGATAAGAATTTTATCGTTGGGAATTCCGGAATAATTAGAGTAAGTGATATCGTGATGTCTGCACAATATACATATCTACTGAATGACGTGTATACTGTATGCTCTAGACCAATAACTACAGGTATAGGCAACATCCACTGACGGTACCGGTGTCAAGAGCGAACTCTCTCGTGATCCTTGGATCTTTCGAGGGCGTACCCCCTACGAAGAGTCTCTGCCAGCCTTTCAAGCTCAGCAACAGATTTCCCCCTAAAAAGGTCCGAATCTGGATCGACCAATCTCTTCAAAAGCGGACAACCGATCGAAAAACGGCCTTCATACCAATACTCCGGATAAACAGCCAGCAACAGTAAATATATGCCCGTATACCTGGGCCCGGGGTTTTGAAAAAGATCCAGCGCCTTAACCTTCTTATCGTCGGCCAGAAGGAGCCTGCCGGGTCCGAGGATTCGCCCGCGGCTCATCAGCATGTGAACAACTGTATTATTGACGGAAAACCACGGTTAGCGGAGCGCGGGGACGAAAAGCACCGGTGATGGTTATATGCGAGAGCACGTACTCCCAGCCAGGTTGTGCCTGCGCATTTCCCCCCTCAGACTGTCCGGTTTTCTGTAATCAATAAAGAGCGTACCCGTCCAAGGATAGCCGAAGACCCAGGACAAGTATACTTTATTCGGTCCACAGGTTCGGTCTTTCGTCCGTGATTTAAACTTTAGGGGATATCCAGGACGGGCGTAATTAGTGCACTCATCCCGTAGAATGAAAATGGCTAGGAAAGTCACCACCGCAAGCGTTGTGATCGCAATCTTGGGGAGCGAGCTATATTCAAACTCCCAGCCGGCCTCCAACCCTTCCTGAGGGGCGCTTAAGGGGCAGCGCGGACAAAAGAACTGCAAACTCATTTTGCAGTGAAGGCGGTATTCTCGAGTTTCAGCGTTGACGAGTTTGCCGGTAGCTTCCGAAAGTCGAGTGAATACAGTATTGCTACCCGCGATTACCTCCCTATCGAGTAGGAGGTATAATAAGCTTACGAAAGAAACGCAAGCGAATTTGAGCTTCCCGTGGCATATCGGCCGTATACAATTAAACAACCCTCTCGCGCGCTAATATAATTAGTCGATATGGCAAAGGTAATTAATTATATATAAGGAATTTATACAAGTAATCTTACTTAAGAACTAAGCCGGTAAGGCACAGGTAAGTAAGTATTTACCTACTTCCTAACTTCTCAGGTAGGTAAATGTAGGTGCGTGCTAGTGAACCCACATGCGCAGCCCGATAAGTACATGTATCTGCGAGCCTCTCTCCACCTATATACTAAAAGACTACCCACGCGAGTTATATACGGACTGGCCGGCGGGTATATAGATAGCTCCTCCGTTATCGAGGATTTTACGGACGGTCTGCACATGGAAGTTATAATAAGGCAACCTAAAGCTAAAAAAAGAGCGGCACAGGAGAATCCTATCGACACCAGCGGGACCCACAGTATATCCGGCCGGATGCCAGCATCGTATCCCGATAGGCCGGTGAAAGCCATATTATACTGCGAGGGAATTAATTAACTCCCGCTTTCTTCTCTCTGTCCCACTCTTTTAATTTGGCTCTCATCCTTCCCTTGCACGGTACTCGGATTTCGCACGTGCATTGCTTATGATTTAAAGGCCACAAATCCAGCTCACGAAGTCTACCAGATAACCCTCGAATGACTTGGAAGACAAAGCCGCATAGCGTAGTATTAATAGCCACACACGGCCCTGCCGCAGAAATGTTGCAGTTCCCAAACAGGAATAACCCCAAACGCACGAACCAATCAAACGCACCGGATCAAAGAAAATCCCCAACCAAACCAAAACTCCGAGGAGCTCAAGCCACCCGGCGCCGGCCTGATATCGTCGATAAACTTCCCTTTCGAATCTCAAGTCACCCGGAGAAAAGATGTCATAGCTAACAGGAAACTGTCTCATCTGATCTGAGCGTGCGCCCCAAGAAAAGAAAGAAGCCATGGCGCCAATCCACAATTTATCAGATCGTCTGACCCGGGTACCCATCCACCAATCAACCCTCAAGACTACGATATCGGGGATAAAAGTCTCGATTAAAAGCTCATGACATGACCTCCAAGGCATCACCTTAACAGACCCCCAGTTATAGCTCCACTCTTTTAGCGTTGAAAGGGAAAAATATCAGATACCCGAGCCGTGCCAGGTGGAGAATTGCGTGGTATATATCGCGCGATCCCATATCTCCGAGATAACCTACTCTCCGCTTACCGGGGCGAAAAAGGATCTCACAAGGAAAACTACTTGGAATTTTATGGACTTCCATCGCGATGTCGGATGAAACAGGAAGAAGGCTGTGGCAATTCCTCGGCTCGCCCACGTCCGAAGTTAAATCGTCGATCCGGTGCAGAGTGAAAGGTTTCTGCGCCTGCTGGTGCAGAGCCCAACCCTTCATATGTTTTCCTCTTGCATTCCAGCTCTCCCCTTCATTTCTCCAGCCAGCGGCTTCCCAAGGCGAGTCAAAAAAACACCATTTCAACGGAAGGTACTAGCCGCTGCACGACAAGCAAACACCCCCTCAACGGTGAAGCAAAAAAAAAAAAAGTGATATGAACGCCATGATTCAAAACCTCGAAATTCATTGTCCCTCGACAGCCGTGCATGAGTTTGCACTTGCCTTACGCTAACAGAACTCGCAGAATAAACCGTCAGAATTCTAGACACCTTGGCAAATTAGTAATCTCGTAATACACATCGGATGGATGACTTCACCAACATCGATATTCTAATCCTCTAGCGACCTCGAAAACTAGCTTTGATTCGGCCAGAATCCCTCGGCGACCAATCCCAATACCAATTCCAACGACGTCTAAAAAGGCGAGCTTTGTACTACTGGGGGTACCTGTTTGTATCACCTCAGCTTAGCATCAACGTAATCCGACCCCCGTCCCTGTCCCTGCTGGTGCGCCCCACACCCGCATATTCCCCACCACCCTCAGCATTTCTTGGAATGCAACACGCCACTCGCTGGATTTCCAACAAGGGCAAGTTTATAACCACGTTTCGACTGTGATTGACATTTGCAAACTTGTGCATAAAATGGGGGTTTTTTTTTTCTTTGTGAAGAAATCAGATCGGTAAACGGCATGACAGCTGTGGTCTAGATTGTTACGGCTCTCGTTGTCCGAAGTTTGCCCTCTGTCGGATCTTGGTTACACAGCGTCCGCATGCTGTTGTTTGCACATAGTTAGGTGCAATCATAATCGATCGAGGCTGCGGGTGTATCCTTTCGGGTATTCAATAGAGAGCCGAATTTAATCTTGCGAGGCTGCTCCAGTCCCCCAGACTAGCTCCAGTCGTGCCATTTGCGTGCTTATTTCGACTAATTTTCCCGTTCTATATTAACATCCTTCCCACCATGGGCCTCTATCCGGACAGTTAAGGGACCGGAGGGTGTGCATACGTGGCTGAAAGATTGCTAGGATATAAGCGCACCTGCAGGGTAATTGAACCGACATATCCAGGCCTTCCCTAGCTCGAAAAAAGCTATTTCCATACCTTGACGAAGCTTCCAGTGCCATCCGCATACCCGCGAATCAGCTTTCAGAGTCAGCAAACAAATTAATTCTTGCCCATCGGATCTTGTCTGTTTGCTAATGGCAACCATGACCCGGTGTCATGCGATGCAGGCGTGGTGACCCTTAAATGCACACTAATCGACGGCCCCGCGTCCATGGGTCTGAGATCTTTAACCGGGTTGATAAGGCGATCTCTGGGCTGCCTCAGGGTCCATTCTGTCTCAGGTTTCTGGCTGCAGGTGCTTTGGCCGCCGTCGCTATAGATGGGGGACGTATATGCCATGTGACAGTTTGAGGAAGAGGCTTCACGAGACTCCGCAAGGGACGACTTGCTCTCCGATCGGCCGATTGGTAGACGGAATTTTCATGAACACCGCCCCATCGGAAGAGATTTCCAGAGGCCTAGCCTATCGTTGTTCAAAGTGAGCGTTGAGCCAAGGGATGGACTATATCGATAGCCCAGAGTGGTGTCTGGAATGTGAATCGGTCCCTCTGAGCTCCGGGCGAGCCGATGTCTATGCCTCACAGTCGACCCCTTCGGATTTCGCTCCACTCCGCCAATGAAATGTGAAAGAATACCATTTCAGGCGAGCTGCGTCGAGAGGAGGTACGCTCCTTTTTTTCTTCTTTTCCTTCGCAAGTCCAAAATCCCAGCTGAATCTCTATGGGTATGCGCGACATTCAATCCCGGAAAAAAGGAGGGAGGGGCAAAGCCAGCAGCGCTGCAGCCCGTGTCGCGAAATCCTCACACCGGAATGCCCCAGACCGCATGCCTAGGCTCGGGTTTCCTATTCCCACAGGTGTGGATACTCGATGCCATTTCAAATGTGAAGACCCAGTTTGCGAGTTTTATGATTTTTGCACCTGCGTCTGGACTCTGCAGTTGTTGGGACCAGGCAATCACTTCGTGCTGCAAGTTGTGCAGGGTGTAGCCACCCAACCGCCCATTCCTCGCAAAACGTGGGAGATATTAATGTCCTGGAGATACCCGCCTATTCCGCAGTTTATAAGCCGTACAGAATATGTATAAAAGCCCGGCCATTTTCCTGGCCATGGTGGTCGTGCTGTCGGCCCTGTTGAAGCTCGTGCGTTTGGAAATCGTGTCGATAAGATAATCCCTGCTGTCGTTGGTAGTCGACTCGGCCCTCAATAGCTGGCTTTTTTTCCTCCCAAAAACTGCACCGGAGTATTTAAGGGAAACCTGCTCCTGGCCTTCCCATCTTCTTCTTTTTCTCCTCACCCTCCCGCTTCAATCTGCCAGCATCCTGTGGATATAGCAAGTCTCCGGCTCCCCAAGGCTTCCTTAGAATCCCTATCTCCTTGCCCCTGTCAGGCCATCCTCGATCGATCTATGCTTTCCTCCATCAAGGCTTTTTGAGTTTGTCCTTTGCTCTCATCTCTCTGTTTTTGCACTTGGCTCTTTGAAGCTCCGTCTAGTCTTTGGTCTTTGGTCAATTTGAAACCTTTCATTTCCTTCTTTCCACCGCTGCTCAACGTATCCAAGATGGTGGTCCATATTGATGCTCGCCCTGACACCATGATGGGTCCTCTGAAGACTCCATTCACCGATATGTTCAATATCAAGCACCCGATAAGGTAAGGCCCTGTCCTCTCTTTCCTCCATCATCCAATATAGGGCTCCCTTCCTTCTGCGTGAATGTGGCTTCATCAGATACAGCATAGATGCCCTCTCCTTTGGATTCCTAGCGTTCCATGCCCTTTCCTCGCCTCTAGCCCATGACTTAGCTGATTCGTTTGGTGTATAGCCTCGCGGGTATGAACATCGCAGCGGGCCCGAGACTTGGTGCCGCCGTAATCGAAGCTGGTGGTTTCGCCTGTTTGGGTGGTAACGGGTATGCTAAATCCCAAGAATACGATACCCTATCGTACGATGAATTCTACAATGAATTCATGGCCCACCAAAGTAAGTTTTCCCACGGCCATCCATCGATACCGCCCAGTCAAATGTTAACGGTATTGCTCGCGTACCAGCCCCAGAGAAGGTGAGAACGCAGGTCCGGGAACTCAAGGCTTTCCTCAAGAACCCTGTCGACGCTCCGTTTGGTGTGGACATCTTGCTCCCACAGATCGGCGGCGGTGCGAGAAAGACCAACTACGACTACACCGCCGGGAGGTCGGAGGAGATTATCGATGTCGTCATCGAAGAGGGGGCCAAACTCTTCGTCAGTGCTCTCGGTGCGCCGGCTCCACACATCGTGGACAAACTCCATAGGGCGGGAATCGTCGTCGGATGCAACATCGGACACCCAAAGCACGTAGCCAAGGTCTTGGATGCCGGGTGTGACTTGATTGTCGCAACCGTAAGTAAATTCCTTCGCAAATATATTCTTGTGAGATATACTAACGCAAGATCCGGATACAGGGCGGTGAAGGTGGCGGTCATGGCAGCGATGTTGCCACTATGATTCTGATGTAAGGCCCACTAAAGACATCCCACGAGATCATAGACCGGATGCTAACATGAATATCAGACCGATGGTTCTTGAGGCCTGCAGGGGTCGCGTCTCGAAGTTCACAGGACGCCCAATCGTTGTTTTGGCGGCGGGCGGGATCTATAACTCGATGGGACTGGCGGCTGCCCTGGCGATGGGCGCAGACGGAGTATGGTGCGGCACTAAGTTTGTCGCTGCTACCGAGTCGGGGGCCAGTGACGGTCACCAGCAAGCCCTCCTCGACACCGATGTGTCGGGAACAACGAAAACCATCATATACACTGTAAGTGAGAGGGAAACCTGTGAGCATTTTTAGGGAATATATATGACCAGGTTCTGACATATCCGTGAAGGGACGACCGATGCGAGTCAAGAACCATGCCCTGATCGAAGAGTGGCACAAGGATCCGGCGAGAATCCAGGAGCTGACATCCGCGGGACACATCCCTGTTCTCCACGAGATTACGAAACTCACGAAGGAAGGCAAAGACTTCCCTCCGGAGCACGAGGCGGGTGTACGCTGTGTCATGCTGGGCCAAGCCGCTGGGGCCATCAACGAGATCATCCCAGCCAAGGAAATCATCGACGAGATGGTGTACGGGACCGTGGCGCTCTTTAAGCGCACAGACCGTCTCCGAAGCAAGCTATGAGCCGCGGTGGTGTTAGTACAGTAGAATGTACGGCGGAAGGGGGGTGAAGGTATACATACTATATATGTGCGCTCTTTCAGTTTAATTTTGTTTCCGCTGTTCATGTTTTCGTTTGCTCGATGTTTTGGGGCTCCACCCTCACATTATTTCTAGGTGAGGGGGTTATTGCTGCAGGACAGAATATATATTTTTCTTTAGGGGTTTTCCAGGGGCGTTTGGCTAGTCTTGAGGCTAGGGCGTTGGGTCTGCTTTTGCCTGTAAATCTTTGCATCCTTCTCTGCGTTATATATATATTGCTCTTCGGGAGCATAATTAATGCCTTTGAATATTTAACTGTCGATGTTAGTAGATGATTTTAGAGGCTGAGAGAGATCTGGGGACTATCGTAGACCGGGGTATCCGCTTACTTTCTTGTACAGACGCATGTTGCAGGGTGGCTTTCTCGTGATGGAAATGAAAGTATAAGGTATCCTTAAGTCGTTCATTCGAAAGAGAGACCCACTGGATTGTGGGTGGGGACCTCCAGCATGACCTGAGAGTCAGATCGGTCTGGAGGTGAAAGGTTCCCGCCCCTAGAGTTCATGAGTGAGTCTCGATGAGATTCTTAACATGGTTGCGGGAACAAGCATGTGGAAGCAGTGATGTTGGGGATGATGGAGAATTATGGGAGAAGAAGGTGGGAGAAGGAGCTCGAGAAGGGGGTGGGGGCTTGATAAGTTTTCGTGCTCATGCTGAAATACGAGGGAATTTTGTAAGTGGTGTAGAAGCCCTGGAGAGCGTGAACGCTCGTGGTGCCAAATTCCACCGTTTATATTATCGGCGCGGCGACCTCACCTGAGGTGCTTAGCTGTCATCCTGATTACTAATATTACCCGTCAGATTCGAGGCTGACACAGACAGCAGCCAGGATATGGCGGAGGTAGGTTTGACGTACTGTAGTTTCTGGGGGGTACGCCTAAATTCCGTGTATCAGGCTTTGATAAGGGGTTTAATTTGGTATATTTTATATTTTATGATGCGGTTTTGTTTCCGTGTTATTGATATTGGTGCGGCTATAGGTTTCTTTGTACTATCGTTGGTTAGATGGTGTGAGTGTCAGTGTGGACCCGCAGCCGTGGTATACTGGTATGGGCGGGTTTCGTCGGGACCGCATAGGCACTGTGGTTGAATCGCATGAGATGACTGGTCAGGGGGACTAATACAGTTATATATATTTCAGATTACTATACTGGAATTTGGATTTTCGGCTTTTTATCGCATCTCGTAGCTTTGACAGATATATATCCTGAAGTAATAAATACATGGCCGCTAGTTAGCTTTAGTCTAGAGAAGGAACGACTACTCCTCAACAGTGAGGATGATCCACGTTTTAAGCACGGATAAAACTGTCGGAAATAAAAAAAAAAGTATATTCCAGCGGCGCCCACGGGTTTCCGGAATCCAAATTGCCTAACTGCCCTGACGTCTCCTGACCGGGCTCCGCCCCGATCGTGGTGCCCGTCACGATACCGGCCCGGATCGATGCATTCTTTGCGTTGGGCTGTTGCATTCGGCCGAACCGGCTAGTTCCCGTTACACAGCGCCAAACCCGATTCGGACGGCGAATCCCTGCCAAAATTTCTTGAACCGAAAAAAGTTCGCGGCGAGAATAACCGGCTCTTCAACATCCAACCTTGGAAGTTCCATCATCGTCGACACCTTCGATACCATACTATCGCCATACCTCTCAAGATGGAGGTCGAACCCGCTAGTGATTCGATACCGCAGAAACCAGCTCCCACCCGGCTGAAAGATGCTGCGGAAGAAGAGCTCGAGAAGTTGGTGTTTGGCGACCTCGCCGGGTTCCAGGCTGGACTGTACGCCGACAGGGACGACTACTCATCAGAAGACGAGAACGAGGTTCGATTGAACTTCAAAAAGGTGGTCGGCGAAGTGGATCAGTTGGAAGACGACCAGGTATTGCATATACCAAGCTAAAATGCTGCTGCAGTATACAGATACGGTGATGCTGACACCCGTCTCCAGCTTTTCTTCGTAGACTCCGGGACGACACAGCCAACGGACCTCATCCACGCTCCATCTACGGATACAATTCATGCCGGCGAAGACTCTGACTCAGAAACTGGTTTGAGTAAACCGGCGTGGGAAGATAGCGACGACGAGCGCCTGACAATCTCCCTATCCACCAACCCTCGTCTACGCAAACTTCGGACAACAGAGCTCGACGACGTGATCACAGGAACAGAATATACAAAGCGCTTACGTCTCCAATACGAAAGAATAAACCCGATCCCATCATGGTCCCTCCCGCCAAAGGACTCAGAAAGACCGAAGAAATCCCGACGAACATCCTCCCCGGACGCTTCCTCCGAATCAGAGGACGAAGTAATGGACGTAGACCTCCCCACGAACAACTCCCTATCCGCCCTCCTACAATCCTCTGCAACCTACACAAAACGCTCCAAAAACGGAAAGCTACCCCCAGAAACCCTCGATATCTCCCGCCTGCGGGATGCAAACTACCTCGCACCCTCACAGTCAGGAATTCAATCTCTCAGCTTCCACTCCACCCACCCATTACTCCTCTCCGCTGGTTTCGACCACGTCCTACGCTTGTACCACATAGACAAGAAAACAAATCCACCGGCAACAAGTCTATATCTCCAAGGGACACCGATTCACACCGCCGCTTTCCACCCAGACGGTAAACGAGTATTCGCATCCGGCCGTCGGAGATACTTTCACATATGGGACTTGGAAAGCGGGAAAATCGAAAAGATAACGAGAGTGTACGGAAACCAAGAACACCAGAAATCCATGGAAAAGTTCAAACTATCGCCTTGTGGACGGTTTATGGCGCTATGCGGTGCTCACGGGTATATAAACGTCTTGGATGCCAAAACGGGTCAATGGGTTGATTCTGTGATTGTTGAGGGAGTGGTCGCGGATATCACGTGGAGTATTGGTGGGAAACGGTTATTGGTGGCGAATAAGGCGGGCGAGGTCTGGGAGTGGAATAGTGCCGAAAGAAGAATCGAAAGTAGGTGGAATGATGAGGGTGGAAACGGGTTGACTACTATCTCGTTAGGAGGTAATGATAGGTGGTGTGCGGTCGGAAGTGCTAGCGGTGTCGTGAATATCTATGACCGGAAGGAGAAGGTAGCAGTGGAGGGTCATCCGACACCGAAACGTGCGCTTGGAAACCTAGTAACGGGGATCAACGTCCTTGAATTCTCAGAGGATGGTCAGTTATTATGTATCGGAAGTAAAGAGAAGAGGGACGCTTTGAGATTGGGTAGGTCTTGTTTTTCATTCTTGGTTCGTGCTGGATCGGTGCTAACGTTTTAATAGTGCATCTGCCGACATGTACAGTTTTCAAGAATTGGCCGACGACATCGACACCGGTAGGAAACATTAATTGTGCAGCGTTCGCAGGTGGGGCGTCAGGATTGTTCGCCTTTGGTAATCAGCAGGGGAAGATTAGATTATGGGAGATACGGTAGTCGTGGTATCATATCTCTTTTGTATAAGTATAGTAGTGTACAGTAGTAGACATATATAATACATTCCCGGATATTAGGCCTCATGACATGGGTTCATGTATAACATTCTCTTGCACGGATTAAATCTGAAGGAGAAATGATTACGAACTATTCCTCGAGACTGAAATCAAACTCCTTGAATGCTCCCTTGAATGCCTCGGCGTCTCGAACTTCCTCGTCCATCTCTTGCGCACAATCCTTCCAATTGGCGCGGTCCTCCAAACCAAACACCTTGGCTAATACCTTCCTCCCAAATTGTAGGTCAAATCTTGTTCTCTCCTTCAATTTCATCAACAAGGCCTCTTCCCGACTTCCTTCATCGCTTTTGATCCACACCCTGAGAAAATCACCTTCCTCCTTTTCATCCGCCTCACGCTCTTCAACCCCCTCAATCGCTGGCTCCTCCTTTGCCAGCTCTTCAAATGTCGCTTTCACTCTTTTGATAAATGCCTTCCCCACCGGTACTGCTTGCCAATGGGGGTGCACTCCCATTCTTCTCACGACCTCAAACGTAACCATTCCGCACCCTAACTTCTCATACATTTTCCCTAGCGCAACTCTGTACTTTTCCATCTCTCCTACCGTCTCCTGCAGGGTCTCAGGGTCTTGAATACCTTGTAATGTCGGTGTGTGTTCGAATGGAATAATAAGCACATGGCCAGGGAAAGAGACCTCCGCGTTTACTAAACTGGTCGTGAGAGGTCCCTTTGCAGTTGTAAGATAGGCAGCGGAACCAATCGACGTTATCAAATGTTTTTGAATATTCGGATTAGATAAGCAGAAGAAACATGAGTCTGGTCCAGGTGGGGGTGGTTTGTCGTAACGAGGACGCTTGTTGCGGTGACCATGATGGTGGTGATCATTCGATTGGTCTCCCCAAAAGAAATTTGATTGTTGCTGTGGTGGTGGACGTTTTTGATATGGGACGTAAGGTGAGGCGGTACAATTCGGTGGTACTATGATAGAAGGCGTCGAGATGTCGAGTTTGAACGCATACATCCACTACAATCGTAAAAGTCAGTACTCTAAGTTGGCTTTGAAAGAGTATAGAGGGCGACTACCTTTGCCTTAGCAGCGTTTCCGTAGTCAGCTAGAGCAATAAACCGCGTAACGAGCTCACTAGCACCCTGTCCATCCTTCTCCCTAACCTCGTTTTTATACGGCTCACGTTCATAGAAGCCTCCACCACCTGATACGAAGTGGTACCGCGGCCGCAGTGTCTGTGATAACCTCTGCACCGACTTATTCGCCCCCTTCTGTACCTCCTGCGTCTCAGGCGATATCGCGGCCTTGGATCCAGCCGATACACCTTCCGGCCAGTCGCCTGTGATCAAAATATCGGTATAATTCGCTCCCCGAAGTGCACTGGCATCTTGCTCGCTATAGAACGGGAATTTGGACTCCTTTGATGCTCCGGTTAAGGTAGGATCCAGCCTTCCACCCAACGTCACGATCTTGACACCATCAGAGGTAGTCAACGTCGACCGCTTCCCCAAGAAATACAGATTCTCGCAAACTTCCCCGGCGTTATTGTCGATTTTAGTTTGTATCGACTCCGGGAAGGGGTACGTCCCCAGCGTAAAGTATACTGGTAAAGCGACCTCGATGTCACCGCGGAGCAGGGAGGATATGCTCGACGTCGACTCCTCGGAGAGTGTTTCCGGCGATGGGAAGAGGTTTCCGAGAACTATGGCGAATGAGAAGGAGTTCTTCTTGTGAAGGGTAGAAAGCTTGGATAGAATGGCCGGGAAGGCGCCGGAGGGGTTGCCGACTATTATTACACTGTGGGAGGTCATCGCTGAGGTCGTTACATTGGCATCGAAGCTGGCGTCGCGAAATATGTTTAGGCGACCGACAGGCTTTAACGCCGACTGTTGGCGACAGTCGGAGATAATTCGTGTCACCGCAACGCAAAATATGCAACAAAACCACAACTGGGGCGACGACCAGTCTCGTCACCAGAAAGTTTGGCAACGACATCTTAGCTTAGGGGCGGCAGGCATTACCTAGATGTGCCAAGATAAAACAATATATTACTTCGTAAGTATATGGTCCCGCTTCTAACGTTTTTACCCTAAATAGGCAGACTCCTTTTGTAAGGGAGTTGATGAGGGGTACCATGTGCCGAAGGCCTGCATGGGTAGTGTTCAGGGCTTTTAGGTGGAAAATTGATGAATAATCCAAGAGTTCTTGGTGCAAGTGTACCCACGGCTCTCCAGCTCTACGAATAGACCCGGGAAGTTGCCGTGTTCCGTTAGTTAGATCCAACCTGCAATTGAAAGTCAGCCTTGCGCGATTATGAAACCCGATTCCCGTAGGCTTGCGTTGGTTAATTGATGTCTATTTAACCGCTGAATAGCCGGAACTATTTAGATAGCCTATATAGTTATAAATATAAATATATATATACACGCTATTCTATGCATGCATCGCTTGACTTCCATCTATCCCGGGCTATTTTCCTCCTCAATCATCACCGGCGTCCCCATTTCGGAAAGGACGTCATGAATGATGTTCGCTACCGGCCTCCTGGGTTTTGACTCGGGAGGCAGGTCCGGATCAATATTTTGATCAAGCCCAACACGTTCGGGTGGTTGTCGTTCAGGACCGAATACGACGTCGCTATATTCAGGTGGCTCTGACCGCAAAAAATGGGATTGGGGCGGGACCCTGACTGTACGCACATCAATGTCGCTGAGGTCCATGCCTGACAATTTCACATCCAATATCGCCTGGAGAGGATTAACAGGCGCCAATAGGTGCTCCTCTCGCGGGTCATCCCAAAACCATATGTCGTCAAGCGTATCATCTCCACTGCGGGTCAGCCCGAGCCCTAGGTAATCACTGAGCATTGCGTCGTAGAAACTTTCGGCAGCTTCAACACCGCTCTTGTACTTTATATCTTCCCTCTCTAGTTGATCTTCCAGGTCGTCATCTACAATGTTACCCTCCTCGCGTAGCTCTTTGTTAGTGTAGCCCTGCCGGATAATACCGAGTGGGAGGTACTGCCCAGTATCTCGAATCCGTTTATTCCGCCACTCTGACACGTCAGGGAAGCTTCCCCGAGTCTGTCGCTCAGGAAAGAAAATCCAATTCGGATTCCCTCTGACCATCTCAGGTCGCGGACCACGCCACGCACGTTTACGAGGTTCATAAAACTCATCACCTTCGTCTTCCTCAGACATCACCGTGCGCCCTGAAACGACCTCATCTGTTTCATTGTACTCCGCCTTCTTATAAAAATCCTCATAACTTTCAGTCTCCCATAGGGCGACCTCTTCATCAAAATCCCAGCCCGAATGCCTTTCTGCCTGCTTTTTGGCCAAATACCACGGATTCCACTCCGTGGTAGTCGCGGAAATCTCGCCGTCCTTTTTTGTCCACCTGTTCTGTGTTCCATTGAAATACGCCGTGTAGCCAGGCGGTAACCCGAGAGATTCCATGTACCGCCACTCGCCCCGGCCTGGGAGGAGCTCCATCCAATGTGTCAGGCGGTTATTGTTAGACAGTCGTATTTCGGCAAGAAAGCCCTCGTCGTAGTTGCTCAAATCGTAGTCAAGGTGTGCAAAAATCTTGACGTTTTCAGGAGCGCACGGGGATCGGAGGCCGGAGAATACAGCTCGCCCATGGCCGATACGGGGGCTAGGTACCGAGTAGAAAGCGATTGCCCGAGGCAACTGCACCTCGGAATCTCCGTGCGCCCGGAGCCAGACGCTTGATACATATCCTATGCTCCGTTGGGGATAACTCGTCCAGTTTATAGACTGGCAGCGGAAACGTGGGTGGACGCTCCAATTAAATTCGGGGAATGGTTTATCGGCAAAGATAGTTTTCTGGGCCAGGTTCATGTCGTAAGGATTGAAGGCGATTTCGAACGCTGCCCCCAGGATGGGGAAGACGATGTAGGTGATGCGGCGTGCGGCCCACATTTTGGAAATGCGATTCCAAACACCGGCGCTATTGTGAGAATCCAGCTTTCGACTGGCCGCACGTTGTAAATTTACATTTTTATTGTGCGTGGGGCGTGTCAACCACGAGAAAAGCCTGAATTATATAACTCGCTCACGTATCACAAATCGGCGCATAGACCCTTTCCGCTAAAGTACAAGTATAATCGAGGCGATGATAGCTGACCGTTTTGCGAATTTGGCACTTGTGGTTCACATTAGGTCTATATAGAATAGGAAGCTAATAATATATCGTGATTTGTCATTATGCATGCCTGGCTGCATCAATTTAATGGCTGGTAGAGCCTTTTTATCCTTCCTGTTCCAAAAAAATATACATATACAAGATATACCGCAGAAATGATAGTATCTACATATTTACACAGTTCCTTAGATCTCATACAATCGTCCCGATTCGTATCATGACATGGACTCAGGTATGCTCAGTTAAGCCACTTGGGAACGAAGCACTTTTGCACCAATAAGGTATCCTGGCTACCGTTAGGGACTTCAGTCAGGACATAGTTCCAAGACGGCTGCCATCCACCGGCGGCCCAGGATGTCCATCCGAGATAGACGTCGCTATTCGCACTGCAGGGAAACACACAGTTATTAGCAACGGTCCAAAGACGAAACCAGCTACAAGGAGCCGTAGTATGTAGAAGACCGAGAATACGTACTTGAGGTAGTCCAAAAGCTGGCACATGTACGTGACACAGCTATCGACATTTCCGCCACCGACTTCGCTCAAGAAAGCTTGCCTTCCCACGCTCCTGAGCCACTCGGCCAAAGGTCTGAAGGCAGCGTCGATATTATTGGTGACGCATTCGGCGTGGGTTCCACTGTTGTCGGAATCCAGGTACTTATGGACATCAAAGATGAGGTTGGTCTTTGAGCCGTCTGGGTTAGTGATCTGGTTTAGAAGCGCCCCGGAACCATTGCTGACGAAATCAGCAGCGGATTGCCACCCATTCCCAGGCAAGAAAATCATCTGGGAGGTAGCTCCGGCGTTTCGGATCGCGGTGACGACTTTTTGGACGGTTGCGGCCCAAGTATTAACGTTGATATCGTGGGGTTCGTTCATAATGCCGAAGACGATTCTGCTCTGGCCAGCATACTTGCGGGCCAGCTGTGTCCAAATGTCGACGAACTGGGCGTCCGAAGGACCACCCTGCCCGATAACATTACCATTCCAGCGGGCATAGTTGTGGATATCAAGGATGCACAAAGCACCAAGATTCAAACAACCCTGAACGAGTGTGTCGTACTTGCCAAAGTTGCCCGAGTGGAGAGTACCGCCCAGGTTATTGTTAAGAAGGAATTGCCAACCGGCAGGAAGACGGAAGATATTGAACTTGTCGTCGTTGACGAAGTGACGCATCTGTGTAACACCGATGCTGGAGACGTCAATGATCTCCGGTTGATTTTGGGTACCGGTTGTCGCCATGCCGAAGTCAAATCCTGCGATGTTGACACCGGCATATCTGACTTTCCTGCCAGAGCTTGATGGGGTGGTAGTTCTAGCCGCAGTAGTAGTCGTCCGAGTGGGCCCGGTCGTAGTCCTAGCCGTTGTAGTCGCCGACGTCGCTATAAGTAGCAGTTAGATCATACGCATTCGAATATTCGACCTTCTCAAGCTCCATGCATGCTTGTTTACGAAAGGGTGTCAAAATTCTTACGTCCTCCTCCCGATCCCGGAATGCACTGGGAGTAATAGGGGTTTAAAACAGAGCAATAGTTTCCAGACTGACAATTAGTAGGACCGGTCCAGCCAATCCCACCGCCTACGTACGTACAAAAAATATTTAGCCCAAGATCACTTTCTTTTCAATTTCCGCCTAGGCTTCGTATGAAGCGAACGGTTAGCGGTGTCTTGGTAAAACTCACATTGACCCCAAACGGACTGTTGGCCAAAGACCTGGCCCACCGAGGCGAGTATCACCACCCCAGACGTGAGCTTTGAAAGAACAGCCATTTTCAGAATTTAAGTCTAAAGGGACTCAAGAGTATGCGGAATTATCAATATAAATTCGATATCTGATATCAATCTCTGGGCAATGTACGCCTTTAAGATCTAGAAAAGTTTGCGACGATGAGCAGCTCTACCACGAGGCAGTTTCGGGGTCTTATATAAGTATGCACACATCCTGTAGCCGGTTTCTAGGGTGCCTACACAGGTCCTATGGCTAAAAACGCTATGTAACTTCACAACTTTAGACTATGAGCGAGATCTCGAGAGGGGTTGACAGAACCAGACGGATATACGGAATCGTCGAAGACTGATTCCGTGATGCTAAAATGCCTAATTACGACAATTTCATACGATGGTTGCAAACTCATTGACACTTAAGCTTTAGTTCCGCGAATTCGTCTCTAGCGACAGGCAGATGGTTCAAATCCAAGCTAAACACTGCAGAGAAACATTAGTATCTGGAAACAAGAACGAAAGGCAGACTCGAACGCTCGGACCAATCTCTATTCACGTAGTATTCCGCACGCACTGTTAAAAATGTGGTGCGTTTCCGTGGTCCTTGCAATCCCCTCCCATGGTCACCTGAACGAACTATATAAGCACTAGGACAAGCATGCTAAGGAACATGGGGAAGAACTTAGGCTCTAAGGAAGACAACCGGAGAGATTCACCCGGCCCATGGCCCATGGATCGATCGTGAAGTCACAAACGGCTCCACTGGTAGGGGTTCTCTCACTGGGGGTCCGAATCTCAAGGCAGCGAAAACCGGGCCCACCAGCAAACATCCAAGTTCTCGGCGTAAATTTTATAACTCGGTCCGCCGTCTCCGATGGGGAAAAGTTCCGTTTGGTGGCACTCGCAGATGCAATAAAACGTTAACATATGCCCACGCAACCGGCAAAACCCGGAAGAATACAGCAAACCCCAAGGAATCTATATCACCAGACTATTGCGACCCGGTTCCCAGAATTGAGTTTGCAAGGGTGCCTACCTAGGTACTAAAATACCCTAACGCACGTGCACCAGGTGTCTTTTCATACGCAGAATTCGAACATTCCATGAGCCCAGCAACCCAAGTAACTTTTGGAATTTCAGCCATGGTTAATTGATTTTTGTTATGTCTCGAAAGTACGAGTATCGACAGGCTTAAGCGATAGAACACCGTAAGATACCCTGACAGTCCGCCAACTGGCGTCCCCAATGGTTAAATTTGTGGCAGCATCAACCTACCTTAGTAAAAAAAAAATGAGGGTTTCAAAAAGTGGGACTTCGCAATGCTCGGAGCTACGGACTTCACGATTTCTCAAGTTGACGGAGTACTCCGTTACTCAGCGCTATTTTGAGCTTCAAAGTAGTCACCTGATAGCATATACTACCGTGTTCGATGAATGGGCTCGGAGCTGGGTCTGCGATATGCCTCCTTGCCGCTGGGGTGAGGCTGTGAAGATAATTCTATCTATGGTCCGGTAACGCATGTGGATGCAACCGTGATATAATTTAAGGCTTCCAAGGCAAGCCCTCTCCGTTAGTTAATTGGTCTTGTGTTCTCGCAATATTGTGCAATATATTCGGATGATCATGTTGGAACTTGAAAGCCATATATGTAAGCGAGCTATAGCGCCAGGTTCCGGCCTCGAGAGTTAATATATTTTATCTCACGCTCGGTCACAAAGAGTTCGTCAGGCCACAGGAGCTAGGCCTTTTATATCATGTCCGCTGTGTGCCTCGTCGGAGAGTCTACGGATCTTCCCGCCTTCGGTTCTAGTGCTATAGTGACCGGAATCGGTCTAGGGATCTAGAACGCTACTCAGCCATGGGTACGATACCGAAACATGCAAATTTTATCCTTCAGCTTTAACTTCTATTGCACCCACCACCAATTGCAAGTTTTCATATTCCCTCGTGCATCGTGGGGCCCGATTATATTCTGACAAAAGACGACCGGGTGCTGTCTAGGCCTGGGATTGATATTGTATACTCAGGGACGAGCCTAGTACGGGTACGCTGGCTAGTTTACGAGACAAGTACGAACCCGAAATTGTTTAAAACCTCACGACTGGCTTCATGCTTCAAACCTCGGCTCCCATGGATCTTCTATTATGATTGTTACAGAGTTTACCTTCGATCCAGTAGACTTACCACGGTATGAATGTGTACGTGCCGGACTGGTCTGGGTATGAGACATGTTGCAATGGATTTTCTAACATGCATCGAAATTTTAGGATCCAACCTAAGCTATAACCTATCCCAAGATCCCTTGCACTTGGTCCCAGCTTCGACTCTAGCTATAGAGCCACTTAATTTATGTATTATTACCGTCTTATTTCTAGACTAGTATTATTATAATGCTGAAGCCTGTATACATTATAATTATATAAATATTGAAAATCCAGAACCGGAACGTCCAGGGCATATGCTGCTGCGATATCGCACGATCCCAACCTGCTCTTAGGGTAAAAAAGTAAACATATGCATGTGCTTTAAAGTTGTAGATGCCGTATACGCGTAAATACTGCCCGTAGACGAGCCGGCTTGTAACCCCCCCGCACATTTAGGCCAGCCAATCCGGTGTCAGTACGTCTGTAGGATTCTACAACCCGACGTTTCCGCCCAGTGCCGTTGCATTGCGCAATATTGCTTAAGTACTTACGCTCAACTAAAGCGGCTGCACCGACACCAAAAGATACCACCCCGCTGCCGCCTACGCTTCACCAAGTCCTGTCGACTCAGTCGTATGCACCCCTGATCCGAATTTGAGGCGAGACCACCGCCTCCAAATAACTACTTACCTACTTTAGGGAACTAATACTTCCCCAGCCCAGAGGAAATGCTCCTAATCCAACTCTCCGGCCCCCCCGGCTCCGGGAAATCCACCCTCTCCCACTCCCTCTCTCGCACCCTCAAAGACACAATCTCCCTAAACCACGACACCCTCAAATCTTTCTTCCTCACAACCCTCCCCCTCGAATTCACCCAGGCCGCAAAAGCCACCTACGCACTGCAATGGACCCTCGCCGAGGATCTTTTAAAGCAAGGTAAATCGGTCGTGGTCGACAGCACATGCAATTACCCCGAAACCTTACGAGCAGGAAAAGACCTTGCGGAGAAATACGGGTGTGAATACCTGTACATAGAATGCAGGGTCGAGGATATAGACCTTTTGGACAGGAGACTACAAGGAAGAACCGATACGGCGCTAAAGAGCCAGAGAACAGGTGTGAACCTTCCGCCGGAAGGTGCAGGTATCGGAAAGACTGAAGAAGACAATCGTGAACTTTTCAGACGGTGGATCGAAAACCCGTGCCGTCCGGGTGACGATAAGGTTATTTTTGTAGACACAACGAAGAGCCCTGAGGAGTGTTTGGAATATGTGTTAGGGCGGATTAGCCCAAAGACTGAGGGGAGCAGGAGCGGATGATGATGGTGATGATGGCTTTTGTTAATTATTGAGCTATTCTAATGGTAAGAAGGATACTTTGGAAGGAAAATACATCACCACCATGGGGCGACGATGAAAGTGATAATTAGGCTTCGATTATTATTTCCCATTCTTTCATATTCCCGACATGAAAGCGACCAAGAGGAGCCGAGCACACAGCAGGATCCCATTATCCCCCAGCGCCACCAATAAACAATCCCGACCCAAAAAGTAGGAGTCACAGGTATACAAAGACGAATCAAGTCCTCCGCTTCTGATAGTTCAATTGCTATACATACCGATAATGTTGGTCTAAGATGTGTCAATATACCAAATTATTCAATTATGGATTATAGGAAGAGGTCATGCTCACCATTCTAGCGCACTCTGCGGCGTAGTCAATCTTCTGAGCCGACAAAACACGGTTGCGAACGCTAGTTTTATCCATTAATTCAAACGATCCCCAATAAACGGAACAGGGGGGTTTCTTACCGTTGTGAGTCCTGATAGGTCTCCGCGTGTGCACGGATACGGAACATCCACGTCTGGGATATAGCGCTCTTCATGGTCATTTCGTAGTCGGCGTCTTGGTGATATTGTATCATCCCCTGTAGCTCTGTAGCGGTTGCTCCGATAATTACCCTCCCAGCGTCGTCGAAAACGTTCAACCAAGTCTGACCAGTATGATCATACGCAGAGCAGGTGAGGATGTATCGCCACTCGGGCTCTGGCCAAGTGGTATTGCACTTTTCACACCTCCATTGATTTTCGGCTATTTCGACAACCTTCTTGCTACAGCCTTCACTCTTACAGGCCGGGTAACTCTGATTCTCAGTCTTGATATAGCTGATAGTAGCTTTCAGAGTATAAAAATCCGGCTTCTCTCCGAAGCCGCTGTTCTCATCTAGAGCTTGCTGGATCGTCTTGAAAGCCGAGGGTCTGTCACCCCCAGCACCGCCAGGGTTCAAGCTCTGGTGGTTACTGAAGCTTTGGCCACGGCCCTCGCTAGCATACCAGCCCTTCAGTCTGTGGGCCTCATCAAGATCCGGATCGACTTGCATTGTGCTGCTATTGACCATACTGAGCGAACGGCCTCCGAAGTCGGAAACCTTGACACCTTTCACGGCCACAACGCTTTCAGGCAAGACCTCGAACTTCTCCGCGGATTTACCCCAGACTGTGAGTTTGACGGTGTACCCCGTGTCATCGACGAGGGATACCTCGCGCTTAGTAAAGACTTTCTGACTTTGCTTAGACGTGATTGTGTCAGCGTCTCCGACGTCTTTGAGGATTCCAATGACATCGATCTGTGCATCCTTGTCGGTATTCTGCAATTCTTGAAGAGTGACGAAGTTGTATTTCGGCATAGGGATGTCAGCGTCATCCTCTGCTTTTTCAACCTGGGAGTCTCTGTCAAAGACGAGCTCATAATCGTTGTCGATATTCGAATACTGTCGCTTGGCGATCTGGACCTTGCATTTGGAAATGTAGTAGACACTCCCTTCTTCGAAAACGTGGTAGAGGGAGTCGACCTGGTCACCGAACCCTGTTGCCTTTACTTCACCGGTATTGTCCATAAGGGTGACGGCGAAGAGTCTGCCGTCAGTCTTCGCGTTCTTCCAGGTCTTGATCTCGCTTCGGTGTACGCATCGGGCCTTGATTGTCCATTTGTTCTGATACGGGGATAAAGATTCGATGGCCGAAATTCCGGTGGATGAGCCTCTGTTGGGTGTGGAAGAAAATATTTTAGCTTCATAGGTTTAATGTATCGTTCGAAGGATATCAGCCTTACGATTGACCAGCCGACCTGGAAGAACCGGCCCCACCGGCACTTTGACCGGCATTACCAGGTCTATTCCCGTAAAAGTTCGAGGTGGAAGTCGCCTGCGCGCCACGTTGTTGCTGAGCGAGCTCTGCAGCCGATTCGGGGGTGACTTGTTTTGGGTCCCCGATCTTTTCTTCAATTTCTGGCTGTTCGAGTACTATTGCTAAAACTACCAGGACGCTGTGAAGACAAGACAAGTCGAAGTTAGCATACCTCGTTCGTCCGCTTTGAAAGGATGGACGTGTGGGGCGGGAGAGGCAACAGACCTCTTCTCCTTAACCTTCCCAGCTTCGTAGTGCGGCAGCCTAACGATACTTCCCTTCTGGATATCGTCGGTCATGTAATGATTGCTTTCTGCAGCCGTGTATGTTAGTGAAGAACAGTGAACCACCACCTAGCAACCGTCCGACGAAGACGGTAGAGGCAAAGGGGAAGTCGGAGCTTACGAGAAGCAATCATCCCTTGCGAAAAGTGGATGCCATCAGAAAGCACGATTCGGTACCTATCTGGGTTTTTTCCCTGGGCCTCGATCTTCTTGACGAGCAGGACCTGCATGACGGGATCTTTCCAGTGCTCCTGAGGCTCCCTGGAGAAGACAGCCGCCAGAGCTCCTCCACTCAGCTTGACCATTTCGGCGACGATACGGTTGGGACCGGTGTATTATTCTTGGTACTTGGGGGTGTATGGTGGTGTGTTGACTCGTGAACGCGTGTGTGGTGGGTGGGATGGGGGAGAGAGATGAGTTGTGGGCGAGGATGGAAAAAGAAAAGAAAAGAAATGAAATGAAATGAAATGGAACGAGTGAATACTTAGGTGTGGCGTATGTAGAGGACGTCACTTAGCACCTCGTACATCTCTAGAACACCAACAAATAGTTTTATAGTTACAGCCACTGCCCCTGTCAGGGGCAAACTTTCTATTGCTTGCTTGAGCATGGAGCAGACCAGTGCGGTAAGCAGCAGGAGTGTTTGGTGCAGGGTAATCGTTGCTTCGATTTTGACAATCCCTCGACGGCGGGCCCGCTGGACGTTGTCCGAATCGTCATCGTGGGAAATATTGAACTTCGAAGTCAGTTCGTCAGTTTCGGCCGGCGGCCGGCACTAATTGGCCAATTCAAGGTAAGCATCCCAGTCAGCAATTTGACCCTCGTAAAGATTAACGGTTAACCCTTTGACTTTAGGATAGCTAGTAGTATAACGCACTTCGATTTCGATGTTTTTTATGCAAAAAATCAATCTGAGTAGCCAGTGGGCGCTTGTTCGGGCCCAATGGGGATCCCTAGCAAAAAAGATTGCTTTATGGATTTTATCGTGCCACTGGCCGTCTGTTGCATCAAAGTCCCTGATGCGCAACTCCGCGAAGATTTTTTTGAGCCATTGGGGTGCAAGAGGCAGGACTACCACTTTAACTCTATACTCTTTCACTGCCCCGGCCTCGGGGTATTGGGGGCGGTGGATGATGATGATGGCACAGCTGGTGGACCGGGAGCACCCGACGACGGTGATGGTGCGGCCGGCGGTCCTGTGGCACTAGATAACGGCGTCGCGGCGGGGGGGGTGGTATTTTCGGGGGCGACCTGGCCCTTTTTTGGCGATACTGGCCATCTTAAATATGGGGATGGGAGTTACGTTATATGGTATGATTGGGAGGCTATCTGGAGGGCTGACGGTGATGTTGGCGATGGTATTCACAAGACGGTACAGCCGCAGCAGCAATATATTAATACGGTTATTACAGTATCAATATCAATATTAATATCAATATACAGGTTGGAGCAGCATTGGAGATCGTTTTTGAGTGTCCAGCGGATTTTCTATATAACCTTTATACTACATCGTCGTAATTCAGTCGACCCTCCTGAGAAAGAAGGGCCATGGCTCCGAAGTAACAAAAAACGGACGACATGCAATTGCGACGGTTGATATGGTGCATGGCGGTTTGAATTTGGAATCCCTGGTTGACAAATTTTACAGCCTACTAAGCTACAAGGGGGGAACAGTCAATACTCTAACGCAGTATTGAAAGGCTTTATCAATGCCATTTAATATCCTCCTTTTACGGAATATAATCGGGGCCCTCGTTTCTTGTTCAAGAAGCCCAAGGGTAATATTGTCACAGTGGACGCCTGATTTATAATTTACAAAGCACTACCTACAGGACGTTTGGTCAATTGAAAGGGTTGGAATAACAGGTACAGCGTGACCATATGCGGCATTGGGCCCTTACACCATGAAATAGAGAGCGGCCATGCACACAGCTTTAATCGCGGTTGCGTCTTAAGTAAGACTTTTGAGCCCCGGATCTTTCCAAAACTTGTTCCGAATAGATATCGTCGGCCAGCTTCCGGAGCTCAAGTATAGATTTCCCTCTCAAAGGGTTCAAATCGGGGTTAACCAGCGTTTCTAACAACCGACTACCGATTGAGAGCATTGCTTCGAATCCATGTTCGGGGTAAACGGCCAGAATTAAGGGCCGCTCGAGGTGTACCCGACGTGCGAGGTCTCGGAAGAGATCCAGCGTCTCCAGTTTGTCATCGTCGGCGAGAAGGAGTCTACCGGGTCCGACTACAGTCCCATGCAATGTTGGTACGCAAAGGACTATACCGCACACAGCACCAATCATGGTTTAGTAGATTAGGAACAGAACACCAGTCATAAATTTGTGGTTCAGAGTGGGATTCAACGAGGTATATGCATGTGTACGTACCTCCGGCCAGGCCATGCCTGCGCAGTTCCTCTTTCAGACTGCTCGGGTCCTTAAAATCGACAAGGAGTGAATCGCGGGTCCATAACTGAGTCCCACAAGGGAAGGCCCAGAACAAAAAAACTTTGTTCAATCCGCCGGTTAGATTTTGGTTATTCTGTGATCTAAATACCGGAGGGTATCCAGGGCGGGGGTAATTGTCGCAAAGAGCCCAAAAAAAAAAAATAACCAGAAAAGTCACAACAGCGAGCGTTGTAATCGCGACTTTGAAGAGCGAGCTATATTCAAACTCCCAGCTATTCTCCAATCCTTTGTGAGGAGTGCCGGAGCAGAGCAAGCAAAGGAGGAAGTTCATTTGTGCAGTGAGTGTGCACGTGGTACTCCCTAGTTTCGACGTTGATGGTTTTACCGATAACTCCCGAAAATTGAGTGGATATATTAAGTATTTTAGCCTTACGAACCGAAGACAACTAAAATTGAGCTCGCACAAACACTTTAAGCGACCCTCTCTAGTGTACCAGTTAACTATTATCGATTGGCAAAGGTAAAGGTCTCCGAGACTAGGCAAAAGATGGGATATCAATTGAACGCATCAAAGTTTTGTCGGGGACCGCACGCATGAGTTCTAACATCCGTTTCGGTGTGCTAAACCAGGACCCCAGATTTCGAAACATCCTCAGCGGCTTCCTCGGCGGCTTCCTCAGACTCTCCCGAGGTGACATTGGGGTCGAGGACCTGCCGACCGTTCCAGTTGCTCATGACGTTCTTAGTTCCGTTTCCAATATACGCTTGGAACCATGCGGGTCGTCCTCGCTGTGATTATATCATATCAACGTTAGCGGAAGCTCGGCCTCGTCTACCTAAATCCCGTATTGGAATGGACACTCACGTTTCCAGACAAAATGTACGACGACTTCGGGAAAACCAAATGCTCGGACTCGCCGCTTATGATCTGATCAACTATCCCCTCTGCAACAGATTCAGGGTGCTGTGGTGGGAAGAGGAACGGAGACTCGTTCCCAAAGCCTTCGAAGAGAGGAGTTCGCGTGAGTCCCTGGGTGACGAGCGTAGTCCTAACCTTCTTCGCATTATACCTGTGCTTTAGTTCCAGTGTAAGGCCTAGAAGTGATGCGGTCACATTAACACCTGTGGCGTCTATATATTCGGATTTAGTGTACGAGATATTCGACATACCCTCATGGAAACTAATAGCCGCCGACTTTGTCGCAGCGTAGTCGACCATGCGTGGCGCGGTCTGGTATCCAGCGATAGAAGCGACAGTCACGACATGCCCATGGTTAGACTTAATCATGTGCGGCAAGAACTCCCTAACAATCCAAAAGTGAGCGAGAATATTCACGTCAAACGTGAACCTGATATCTTTCTCCGTGCCATCCAGAATGGCATTTCCTCGGGCGACACCGGCGTTATTGACGATAATGGTTGGGTGGCCGATAACAGTCCTAATCTCGTCCGCCACTTCAGCGATCTTGGCAGTGGAAGTGATATCGCATTTGTAAAAATGGACGTTCTTCGCTGCATATGATTAAAATAATCGTCAGAAGAGCTCCTATTACCCAGATAACAAAGATATTTAGGCACTCACGAGCATCGTAGGTCAAGTCGATAACATCCAGCACGACGACCTGGATTCCCTTCTCCGCCAAGCCGCGAACAACGTGCCCTCCGATTCCTCCGCTACCGCCAGTGACCAGTGCAACCTCCTTGCTCCAAACCCACGATTTATCCGCAACCCAGTTATTCCGAACGCCCCAATTCAAGTAGTTATTCAGTTTGTACAGCAGCCCGTAGAGAAGGCAACGACGAACAATCCTGAACAGCTTGTGGTGGTCGCCTGCGAAATCTTGGCCCCTGCGGGTGTATCGCATGAACAGGAACAAAGGTAGCGTGTACTTCGGATTCAGGAGGAACTTCTTGACGATGTTGATGACGGCGTCAAGAACAAACCCCTCGCGGGGGATGACTGA
This sequence comes from Arthrobotrys sphaeroides, assembly GCA_036971245.1. Lineage (NCBI taxonomy): Eukaryota > Fungi > Ascomycota > Orbiliomycetes > Orbiliales > Orbiliaceae > Arthrobotrys > Arthrobotrys sphaeroides. The sequence goes on from JAJTTW010000004.1 coordinate 2,775,101, forward strand.
TTGGTTCGGCATCGGACAGGGTTCAAAGCACTATCGATAAAACCAGCAAAGGTCTGAGATCGGTGGAGATGTTGATGATGGGAAGATGATGGGAAGCAAGCTATGGAAAAATATATAAAAGGACTCCTCCACCCCGCGCGAAAGATGCGAGATCCAGTTGCGAAAGATTCGCCCCTCGCCGAAATCCAGATGGCGCGCTATGGCCTAAAGTCTGTCGGCAGTTCTGTCGCAAGCACATGTCGCGAATCTGCGCTGGCCTTTCCGTCGGCGTCTTTTGGTTGCCTGTTTAACCCACGGCCGAAATAGTCTTGGACGTTGTATTCGTGGTCGCATGCTTGCGGACCAACACAACGTGCGGATGCCATTGGCGTGAATACGCGATTCGACTCGCAGGCGAATGGATAAGAAGGATGGTAGGTACTGAGATCGGTGGGTGGATTATATCGTGATCAATTCACAGTACGCATGTTGGTCTACCGATATATACTAGACCACAGCGTTGCTTGTCGAACCATTAGCATTATTACGGAGCTCCCTTCGATAACCTATTAGCGTTAGCGTGCGCTCCGTCTAACCAAAGTACTTCCAAGTTGTTAACCTGCAACAGTCGACCTCGCTTCTCTATTGTTGAGTATGGCAGGCATAATGTATCATACCCGAATGAAATATTAAAATTTCTATAGGATATCCAGGTTGATAGATATTGAGTGCTTAGGATTTGGGTCTTCTAGCATGGCATATGCATAGTCTCGTTTGTGGCACATCGGATATCAAGCTAAAGCACATATTTAAAATATCCAAAATTCGTGTGCACCTAAATACTAAATTTAAGTGCTTGTTGGTATTCGAGTTTAAGCAGGAAGAGTCCCGCATAATTGCAAGTACTACCGGAATACTTACATGCGATCGAATCTTCATTACATAAATAGTCAGACGTCAGTTACAGCATAGTACCACAGTAGGATCTAGTCATGTCATCATTGAACCATCGATATCGGTATTCGCATCCCCCCAATTAACACATTCCAACCACAATATCGTAGCCATCCGTGTTCGTCCACTTGCCAGATAGAGCTAGGTCAGCAGGCCCAGAACAGCTGCCCACAATCTTCACGACAGCTCCCGCGACCTTTTTGGGTGGCAGTTTAAGAGTTTTGTCGGTCTAGAGAGAATGATTTTTGTTAGTCTCTATATGTTGGGAGACTGATATATCATAGTTAACCATAGCTACACTTACACGATTGCAAATTAAAACAGCCGCATTTGGAGCCGGGGAACAGTAGGCAATACCGCACGACTTAGCTCGGGTCGTTAGCCTATGCAGTAGTGAGGTCGATTACATTAGCATCGTGCCCACGAAGTTTGGATTTGTTTTATCAGTGGATAAACCCATGATACTTTCGCAAAAATTTCAACTCGATGGATAGGGTGGGATGAATTACTGCATTCCTGAAATCATGTTCAAAAATGGGATACCGTGGTTGTTAATTGTGTAACGGTTTCCGGCCATACCGATTCCACAAACCGGTTCACCCTTGAACCATCGTTTCTGAGAGAGCTCCTTTTGAGATTTAAGGTTGGATATCAGTAGAGTTCGCCTGAGATAGAGACTGGCATAGGAGACTATACATTCATCGAAGTAGGCGACTCAAAGTCAAGCTCCCAATCCGGATATAGTTCTTTGATTTTCGCGATAGCTTCCTGTACACCGATACGTTATGGTTAGCTTACAGTCTAGTACATATATCAAAGATAGAACGTATGTATCAATATAATGTGGACACGTATATCGCCATACCGTAGAAGTACCCTCAACATCCACCTCCGGGCCGCCCGGGAAAAGGGAGCCCTCGAATCTCATAGATGTAACGGGCATACCAGAACCAATCGCAGGAGCATCAACGGACCTCTTAGCCGCCGGAAGAGCGGCCCCGCAAGCTGTGCCTGCAAAGAGCGCGGATAAGGCGGACTTGAGTATTATTGAGGACTTCATGGTCTTAGTTGGAATTCGACGTGACGAGCCACCAAAAGAGTACTATCAAAGAGCGGGATTAAAAGCTGTAATGTTTGAACTTGAAACTAATCTGAAGAAGTATATCAGTGTTGGGTATTAGAGGGACGATTGAGTTCCTTTATATACAGGATGGATCCGGCCTCGGCAACACTCAAATCCGCAAATATATTGTGCTAAAAGGTTCATTGAAGATACAATCGGATAGCGATATCGATATCGATATCTCGGCCGCGGAAGGATCGCACCATACCTCGGAATTTAGACAGATTTCGCATTCTAACACATGACCGTCCAATTACGTTATAGTAAATAGACTGAATTCCGTCAGCCACAATGCACTATCTCTGGCCGGTTGGCTTATAATTTAAGAAAGAAGGTATGGATGTCAAAGCCAATTGAAAGTCCATGTGCCCTCGTAGAGATGCGGACTCCTAGGTATCATCGGGTGAAACTCTATGTTGCTTCTAGTTTCTTGTTGTTGCAACGTTGGTTGTGGACCAAGCTTTTTATCAGCTCCATGTTAGGAGAATTTCTATCGTGATCCTTACTAAAGCTAGGCAGCTGATCGTATCCTACAACAGATTGAATTGTTGGTTTCGCCGAATTCGGTATCTTCAATGATATGTATACGTTGTATCGATATCGCTTAATAGCGACAATGCAATGCGATGGAATAAATTGCGGAACAGCAGGAACGTATATCGTATTGTCCGAGGGGGAATTGTTGGTAAGGTACTAGCTTACAGGAACTCAGATTTGTTGGCCAAATTTCAAGACCAGTGTCGTTCTACCACTGTAGAAGCTTAGACGTCTGCCTAGGCACTTCCTGTCGGTCTAACCTTTTTAAGCCAAGTCACAAACCGTCCAGTGGTAATTATAACGCTTCAATATAACGTCTGGTAACGAGCCTGTTGGCGGTTGCATATGGTCCCGTACCCAGACGTCACAGGGTGGGTTGCTCTGAACTGTGGGGTTCCGCTGCCTTCATGCGCACATTGATAGCGAGTATGACCCCCCTTGAAATTTGGATCCGCTCAGATTAATTATTCCTCAACCTCATAGTCTCACGGAATTTATCTCGCAGCTGCACATGCAGAATCAGGACCACGCTGCCCGTCAAATGGATCTTGCGGCGTTATTTTACAGCTTTCGAATGCGTATATAAAGTATGACACCTGTGGCCGGCTGGAAAACGGGACCATGAAGGATTCATTGGATACAGTTGGTAAGCGGGCCAGAAGCCTATAGATCTATAAAGGGAAGTGGCCCAACCTTAACACACCAATCCACCATACACCCGCCCGCTGCTTACATGATCAGCAAGACCTTGAACTAATGACCCCCACATTTGATATAGTACTATAATGTCTGAAGCTTTAGTAGGCTGAAGACAAAAGCTGGGACATCCTTTCGGAATTTGGGGTCTGCACAAGGCTTCGAATTTTACTACAGTTGTACAATTGTATTTGTGCGCATCGACTTTGTTCTTGAATATTCCTACACATGCAATATTATGGACACTGCGATATATACGAATAATGACACATGCTCTTCGGCCGCTTTCATGGAGCACTATGAGCCCACCAGAACAGCACCCTCAAAGGCACCAACAGGGGCACAGACTCAGGCCGGATACAGCAGGAGCAAGAGCTCTAGAGCAACGACGCACGAAGTTGATATCACCGACATGCAGACGGGGCACACGGAATCACTAAACAGGAAACCAAACTACGAACAGGACCACGCTAATGCAAGGTTGCCAGTTCCCATCCGGCGGGTTTGCACCAAAAGTATCTACTTCATACCGTTATGAGATACTCTATCAAGAAGCATACATTTGGCATATAGCTGACAGGCACCAATCGACGACTACTCCATGAAATAGTCATCAATGATCCACGCTTCTGACAGCACAAAACAACCTCCTCCCAGACAAGGAAACTAAGAATTTCTCGTTTATCTTATAGCGCTAGCGGCGATATATAGATGAGTGCCTATAGCGCTAGCGGCGATAAATGTGTATTTTCGTGCACACCTCCGCGCAGCTCCGTAGAATAGCGGGAAAGCTAGCACGCTGACGTCATTTCTTAAGTATATACTACCGTATATTAATAACGGAGAGGAGAGCGAGACTGGATTTGGGGGAATAGACGTATCGTACCGCGCATACGCGCCGCGTCATAATACATGACACAGTTGTGCAACTATGATGAAGCGGGGAAAGGTCCTATTGATTAGGTCACTCGGGTTCTCCGTGATCGATTGTGATCCGGCAGCCGCCCAACATGTATAAAACCCAGTGAAGGTATCCATCGATTCGATGTATCGCCTTATCATTCTGTTGTATTTACAACGTCACAGCGACAAGACCTTTTCAGAATAACCGTTCAAAAACCCTGACTCTTATAATTATATTCTTTGATCTGATCTACGCTGGGGATCGCAAGTCATTCGAACACCTCTAGTAGGTTGTCCCGCAGCGTCCAAGTTCTTTATCGTGACAGACAGGAAAAGTTAATCTAATTATTTCTAAACAATACATAGAAGACCACGACCTGGTTTCAGAATGATCATTAAAGTTCTAAACAAGGCTACCGAGGACTTTATCCTCAGAGATTATGAGCCCAGCAACACCCAGGCCTGGTCCTCCGATAAGGCTCCATACACGTTTCGGCTGCGCCCGGGGGAAGAACGCACCCTGGAACTCGCCGCCCCTTCAGACGGGCTGCTTGTTTTCCGCGTTGCAACCGATGAAGCGCAGAGCGTAACAATGTTCTGGTCGGGACAAGAAGGAACAGTTAAGGCATTGACAGACGTCCAGTGCGATACCTACTATGTGGATAATCAGGAAGCTCACTACTTCGTCCTGTATCGGGGATCACTGCCACCAAGAGTCGGGTAGATAGTCGATTTGGAGCCGCGCCGGGGTGCAGATATCATGATATCTGGAGTGCTTGAAACTTGGGCCATGGGCAGTATTATGAAGAGAAAGGTGTGCCAAAAGTCAATTGCGGTGCGGGGTGGTCTGCAGGCTTCTCAATTGAATTCAGCTTCATATAAGAACCGATGCGTCTGAGTTTTCCCACCCGACTCTGTACATACGCTGCGTGTAGCTGTGAAAACTTCGTATCGGGCACCATGATATTCTATGATTTTCTGTATACGTTTACTGCAACCGGTCGAACCCCAAATATACTCCGTTTTCTATTCAAATACTCAGGTAGGATGGTAGTATCATGATCACGCACGTACTTGGTCGACTGCTACAACAGAGTTTTAGTTAAACAATCAAAATAGACCGGTAGTTAGATAGACGATTATGTTGACAATTAATTGATAAGTTAGATGCGGAATTCTTAAGGAAAGCAGGAGGCGCACGAATTATAAAATGGCTCGAAGGCTAGGTATAAGCATGTATTATCTATGGATCTATCCTATATGCTAGTATATATTCATCATTCATTTATCAACTAATATCCTCCGCTGCATATTCAACTCCCGCTAAAAAATCTTTAGGTATTTTATTCTATCCAATCTTTCTCCGCGTATACTTCTCGGGTATGACAAAGGTCTATAAACTGGTCATTCCGGATCGCGTTTGCCACAGCCCTGTCTGAGGTCTCAAAAGGACAAGTAGTTTTGCTCTTGATGAGAGGGTCATCAGTCATGCAAGCGAGGAAAGTTACCATCTTGCCCGTTCTCTCGTCTTTGGTCCGTAGTTTGCACCCCTCCAATCCGGCGAACTCTCGTATAGGTCCAGATATGGATTTGTGATGCGGTACCAAATCGTCGCCGGTTGGGTTTGTCAAAGTCCAAAATCTTTGTTTTTCTTGCGTAGTTTTTGTCACCTGTTTCTTCACTTTCTGCTTCACCGTCTGCGTGACGCTCTGAGGCCGGCCATCAATTTCGACTTGGACCGTAACTGGGACGTCTTCCTCGACCATCTCGTCCACCACCTTATCAACGTTGACAGTCCTGTACTCAAAGGTAACCTCCGGCACATTATGTCCAAAGTATGGCCTATCCCCTCCTCTCTTCCAGGGTCCGATGCGGTACCTCTTTGCTGCCTCTTTATACTGTTGTTCACGCAGCACTTCGTTCTCGCTGAGGACTTTGTACACCTGTAGCTCTCTTTGCGTAGGGATTGATTTTCCTTCGCCTTTCTTATCCCCCTTAGGAACTTTCCACTTCATATCCCACTGGGCAATTGGCGCACACACTGCACCGATAGGCCACATCTGGTCCAGGAATTTCGGTTCCCAATCTATCTTCTCTGGGAAAAAGTCCGCGAGTACGCCGGTTCCCTTAAGAGCGGTGAATTTTAACTGAAACCCAAGACTCGGCTTTGCTGAAATACCAATCTCTTTGATAGAGTCAAGCACCGCACCCGGCATATTCTTTGGTGCCTGTGCGGCCAGATTCTTCTCGAGCTGCGCCGTATTTTCCTCGGACTGAGGGACATCCTTGCAGAACTGTTCGTTGGTGTAGCCGGACTCTATCTCGTATGAAAACTTCGGAAGGAGAAGCTCTACATCGCTCGCCAAACCGGATCCGAGGAGTTTGACATAGATTCCAAGACCGGTGACGAGAGCCATTTCTCCCGCAATTTTAACCTTGGCTTCCTTGACATACGGCTTCACATCGACCTGGGGACCGTTGATAGTTGAAGGGTCGAAAGCACCGAGATTGGCAAGGTCAAGCTTGAACTCAGTGTCGAGCGTAGCCTCCAACCTAGCGCCAACCGTGAATGAACCCCCGACCTTCAGGGTCTTGAGGATGGAGAATTGAAGCTCGGGACCAAAGTCTATGATACCCGCGATCGAGGTCGGCGTAATCGGGATGCCTGCTAGAAGTTGTTCCCATTCCTTGGCGGCTTCGAGTTCAACTGTCGCTTGTAGATCCACCACTGTTTTGAGACCTTTTGCAGCAAAAGTCACAGAAGCTTCCTTTACCCAAATCCAATTGGTTCGGAAATGCGCTGCGAGTTCAATGGTTCCCTTTGTGTAGCACTCGACACATTTGAGTTCGAAACTTCCCGCTACTTTAACAGAAGTCCCTGGGATTGTAGCGTCCGGATGTGGGTTAAACCCGAGAGGGGGGTATTGAGCCAGAGTAATTTCCTTTGTATCTTTGTCGTTAAAGCCTGCGTCGATGACAAACCCCGGGTTGAGGTCAAGCCCGAATCTCCTTTGAAGTTCTCTCTTAGATTTGGGTTTATCGGTGAAAATTTTGATATCCAGTTCGCCCAAGACATCCCAGGCCATCGGGTAGGCCTCCAAAGTAGCAACTAGTCCGTTCAAGGCTACACTTTGAATCTGAATCGGTGTTGCCCTGATGACATCGGGGTTCTCGACAGCCGGAGCGTCGACGACCAAATAGAAGTAATCTTTCTTGTTATTTGGGTCAAGTTGCCAGTGTTGTTTAGCGGTGTCGGCAGCAGCTTGGCTCAGAAACTCCAATTGTATGCTGTAGGTTGCGAGTTTGCTGACATCAAGTTCGCCTTTGATCAATGTTTTGAAATCATCATATTTAATGATCGGGTGCGCTGTAACATCTTCTGACCAGGAATAGGGCTTTGCCTTGATACTGGTAAGATAGTTCGCGAATTGTTCATTGGTCAATCCCTCGATACCGCCCGCTCGCTTTTGATTCCCTGTGCCGCAAAAAATTAGAATTAGCGCTTCATTAAAAATTATTCTGTTTGAGGGCTGAAAGAAAGGTTTATGACTTACGCTGCTGTGGTTGGTGCCTGAACACAAGCTCTACCTCTTCTTGAAGGTGTAGCCTTGTGAGGTCATCCGCTCTTTTTCGCAAGTGTCCTGGGTGGGACTCTTCCAACATGAGACTCATTTCTTGGTATCCTTCCGGAATGTTCCATTCGCCGGGTAGTAAAGGCTTGTAGTTATCTGGCTTCGGTGGGGGTGCCATGGGACGTCCTGACACCCCACTCAGGAGACTGGAGACCAACAGAGCAGAACATAGTGAGGTAATAAACATTATAGTAATTTCGTCCTCGAATTTTCCGATCTCAATTATTAAAAAAAGAAGTGTTTTAGAAAAGAGCTAGACCGGCTAGCTTGTATGAATGAAATAGAAAAGAGTAGATGATAGAATAAAATGAGAACGTTAACCCTTCTAAGCCAGCTAGAAGGGGTGTATACTCCACCAGGGAGTACAAAATGTCGAATGGTTGTTGATGATGTGATGATTTCAATACAGTCGACGGCATCTCGCAGTACTTATATAGTTTATCCACACACATATATATATGCATAATATTAATATCGTTGCGCTGGTCATTATCATGTCATCCTGGAATCTCAGTATGGCAGAGCCGCAGAGTTCGATACACAAGCTCCGGATTCTGTGTGGCGACACAAGTGAGCCCTCGAAACTACAAATCCCCGACACCCCTGTCTGAGTATCAGGCCTGTGTAGTTCAAGGGGCAGACTGGCCTGGGTGGACCTCGCCATGGTGGCCAATGTTTGTTCTACTGTCTGGTTCCATTAATTTCTCGACGTACTGGGCAGCTGGACCAAGTCTCGGAAACTTAATGCATCTTCCACGTTCCACGAGCCGCAACCTCGCCTATTCGGGACGGGGTGGACAGTGGCGTTGCACAGCCTCAGAAATCTAATCCGACCCTGCATTAGTCGTGGAAAACCCTGCGGTGCCCTCGTGGCATTTCTAGGCCTTCTCCGCGGAATCGCTTTCAATCAGACTGGCTGTTAGTATTTTGGCGTGCTTCAAGGAGTGCGTTCGATGCCCTATTGAAAAAAAAAAAAAAAAATGTCTACATTACATCATAGGCAAAGAAGAAGAAATGATACGGATGCACACTGACGTATATCTGGCTCCATTAATTTTTTAAGGGTGGACGTGATTTGTCGTAACAGGAAGCGTACAACTGCGTATCGTGCTGTTTCGTAGGTACCTCATATCAATGCCTCGGTACTGACGGGTGGATTCGAAAGGCCAGAGCTAACTAGTTACCTTTCATCGATGCATATGCACATTCTTTTGGGATCTCTAACGATAACCGCAAGTCCAAATAGATCGCAAAGAGACCTTAATTAACCTGGATATCGACCAGGGTTTTGAATAGGATCAACTAAATTTCCATCAAAACAGCATGAGCATTGTATTGTATCAACGTCATGGCGCCAGATTCGGCCTGAAAAATGCAACAAAAGCAACAACCCTGTCTCGCACTCTGATTGGATGCGGAGGAATCAGACCAGGGTGGTGCCGAGACTGAGACCAGGGATCCACTTCACAGATGCAACAAGGACAACACTCTTTCAGATCTCGAGCTCGCCTCTGCCTCGAGTGCCTGTACTTCTAGGCCCAGTCGCCGTTTCGCCAATCCCCCTGATTACTTTGTTCAGTTCCCTGGTTTCATCCGACTTGTCAGGGTTTGGAGTTTGGTTTTATCTGATAAAAACTCTCCAAGGTACTAACAAAATTTCTAGCTCTACCAGGACTACGTAAATGCTTTCAAGACGGTGGCAGCAACCCGAAACTCCATTTGAAATGCAAGCAGATTATAGTACATGCAACTTTTTTCTACCAAGCAGTTGAAAACCCGGTTAAGGTAAATATGTACGCTAAAATCACCAAGGAATCCGAACCTTCCGGAATTCCCTCCTTTCTAACCCATCTTTTCCTTCACATATACCCAAACTTTGCCCTTCTATTATCTCTAAACACCTTATTCTTCTCCCTTTTACTCTCTTTCCCCCTCTCGTGCTTCCTAATCTTCTTCCTCGCCGCCATCTCCGGATTGGTTACCAGCTGAATGGATCGTTTGTGTCGTCTCACTCGTCTCCTCTCCGACACCATGCTTCTGACCGTGGCGTAGGCTTGCGCGTAGGCCGTTGTCCCCATCTTTGTGGAAAGCGTTTGGAGTACCATCTTTGCAACCGATTTAAGATCTATTGTTCGTTCATTAGCACCACGTATACAGATTAGCTTGAATAATGCAATATATCATACCATTCAGGTGTTCGTTCTCCGACTCCACCAGCGTATAGATTGGCAGAATAATCTTAACAGCGAGCCCGGAAAGATCTTCTGGAGTCATGATCTCTTGCGTCATAGTCGCTACCCATAGGAACGCTGCTTTCTTTCCAAGAGTGTTCTGTTATGAACATTAGCTGTACAGTCCCGGGTACCAATTGAACCGCCCCAACATACCTTTCGATGTATCATCTCGTCGTTACGAATGACACTATTAACCCGATGAACAAGCCATGAAAGAGCAGTAGAGTTATCGCCCTTTGACCCCGTCGCTTCGGTCTCGTCGTCTTCACTCTCGGATAGTGCAGCTTCCTCTTGGCCGTTCTCTTCGATGCCACCCCACTCTTCGCCCTCGTCGTCCTCCCTTTCTTCAACCACCTCACCCGGGGTATTGACTTGAGACTTCAACAGCCTACTAGCCTGGAAACAACGCCCCACAAACACCAAATTGGCAACAGCCTGCTGCGACAGAGGTTCCGTCAGATCCCCCGCAAGCAGCAACCCCGAGCAACTCCTAGCGATCTCATAAAGCCCCCTCGCATCGAGCTCCAATCCCTTCCCACTCCGTAACGGTAACGTCGAGTAATCCTGCGGAAATACCGAAAGGAACAACCCGGTAAGCTGTGTCGATACGAGCTTAACCTTTGCATCAGTCGAAGCTTCACAAGCCCGAACAGCTCCCCAGAGACCTGCGTATTTGCCAGACATCGCTTCCTCCCGGAACACCCGTGACAGTTTGACCCAGAGCTGGAGAGCGTAGTGTACCTGGTCCCACGTAACCTCCATCAATTCTTCGTCCTCCATCAACTCATCATCTTCTCCAGCCATCGCCTCCTTCGCAACCTCTTCGATCTTACTCGTAATGAACCCCAACTCACTCCTCATTCCCTCTCCGGCGACATCAACATAAACCATCCACAACCTAAAACATACCCTTCTCAACACCTCCTTCTGCCCCCTCCCAAGCCAACTCCTCATCTGCGCCAAAAACCCAGCCATGCGCTCCTCATCAGCCCTCTGGAAAATCCTCTTTATCAGGTAGAGGGCAAACTCCCTACACTTCTCCGCCTCATCGTTCGCAATAACCACGACCAAGGATGGGAAGAAATCCACCACAACCTCCTGCGCCAGATCATCCCCAATCTTCATCAACAAAACGTTAATCGCATCGAGAACCGACTCCCTGCCTTCCTGATGCTCATACCCCAAGTTGTCAATCAAGAAACTCAACTGACTGTCCAACTTCTTCCTACTGTGTGGATACTCCATCAGGTACTGGAAGTACAGCCCTCGACAATTATCCCGCACCAACTTCGAATGACTTCGAACCATCAGCTTCGAAATCTCCTCGATAACGTCGTAAACCTCAGGGACCATGACCTTCCTCCCCAAAATGGATTTAATGAAGTTGAATGCCAACCCCTGGCGATTCAGCTCCACTAAATCGGGTTGGATCCTCATGAGCATATATGACAAAACCGCCGGCCTGATCTCCACTGATTTCTTCTCCTTCAAAATCGTGCCGAGTAGCTTCAAACTGGCCTGCGCAAGTTCCGATCCAGTCGACGGACAATCTTGAAGAATTTGGTAACAGTCCTTGACGAACACAAGAACGCTCTTGTCAATCTTCGGCAAAGGAACGTTAATAACAGTCGTTAACAACCGCATGGACGCAATCTTGAGTTCATCCTCATCAGCACGTATGTTGTCACCGATAACAGTAACCCAAGCATCCAAATTCTGCGGCGTCATCAGCTCCCCGTGTTTTTGTAAGACGTTCCTGACGGTATCTAGAGCGAAGCGTAGTAGCTTGAACCAGTAGATATTCTTCTTCTCGCTCGCAGACCTTGACTTGGCGTTTCGTAGATTGACGATGAACCTCTGTTGAATTTCATCCCTGAGGGACATCTCCTTAACCTTCTCTTCCACTTTCGACGCCTTATACGCTTCTTCGACGAGTTCGTAGCTGAAAACCAAGATATCCCTGGACTTCGCACCTTGGTTCCGTAGTATACCGAGCCCGAGGCGACGGAACAACTCATCAACCTTCCTCAGCATCGCTAGATTCAGCTTCTCGAGCAAGACCGCGCGGATCGGTTTAACCAGGTCTCCAAGGTAAGGAAGCGTTGTGATGCTACTCAGCAGCTCGGCGGTATCATAGCTCTTGTTCGACTTAATTTCCTTCATCTTATTCGTATACCCTTCAGCCTCCTTCTCCGAAGCCGTAACCCCGAAAGTATCGTCCATGACTACAGTCATAATCCCCGCCGCACAGTAATCCAATGCGCCGACCTCCCAGTTCGGAACAGCAGCCACCATAATAGCGTGAACCGTAAAGGACAGAACGTGCAGTTGATAACCCCGAAGAAGCGCTCCCCTCAGTTCTTTGAGTATGAAACCAAAATATTTAGGTCCAAGAAGGCCAGCGATCTCACATAAGGTCTGCCTGGTGAGGTCTCGAGAATTAGGATCCCGACTGCGCAGGATGTGGCATAAACTCGTCAGGACAGGAGGAAGGTGTTTCCCCATAGCCTCGTCAGATAATACCTTCATCAACTTGACAATCGCAACTGCGACGGGAACACGAAGGCTGACGGTGGACTCATCCTTCTGCTTGAGGAATATCAGAAGTTGAGGGAGCATCTGCTGCAGGATATCGACTTCGAGTTTCTCCGGCGCAGGTAACGAAGCTTCGAGAGCTCGAGCATGAGGTGTAGCTTCCTCTTCCTCCATGATAATATCTTCACCGGCAGCCTCAGTCTTCGCGGGCGTCTTCGCGGGCGTCTTCTCTTTCGTTCGCAGCAGCGCCTCCGCCATCCCACTGATAACTCGAATAGCCACCTTCTCCTCACCAGGATTCTCCTTCATTTGCGAGAGGTACCTTTTAAACAACGCCCTGTACTGCGGCCACTCCACATTCGTCGCGAGTATCGACAGAGTTTTAATAGAGTCATTGGCGAGGTTATGGGACCCCTCATCCTGGTCAAAGATGAAATGTTCAACCAAAGGAATGAGATAATGCGCAATACTGGAGCTTCCGATCGTCGTCGTCTCGGCCTTTTCTCCAAGTTTCCGAATAGCCTTTGCTCGACGGTGCTGCTGGATGTGGAGGATGTTGAAGAAGAAGTTTGCCTCCTCGTCGCCACCAAAGAGCAATGGGTCCATATCCTTCACATCCGAAGTCTCGCATTCCTTGACGATATGACCGAGAACGTTGATATACTCCACCCGTATAAGTTCCGAAGCCTCGCGAAGGCCGTTCTTGATAGCCGGAAGTACTATAGTCGAGATAGTGTCCCCAAATGCCGCTTCTTCCTCCCCTCCAACAGATTTACCCGCTCTCTCCACGAATCTGCGAAGACAGTAAGAAGCGTTGGTTCGAGTTGTCAACTCCTCCTGATCTCGGATGAAGAAAAGCATATTGTAGACGATGGGAAGCCATTGCTTAAGAGTAAGAACCTGGTACCGGTCTTCGTTGATCTCAGCAAAAGCAGTTAGTCGCTTGTTGAAGTCCGGTTCGTCGAGCGTTCGCATAGAGTAAGTATTCATAGCCTCGCAAAACTGGGCAACTTCCTCAAGGGATTCATCCTTCTCTGCGAAAACGGTAAGGACCTTCGCAAGAAGTTCCCTGCTTTCGCGATCCCTAAAGAAGGAGAATTGCGACGTTGCCGTCCTAAACGCCTTCTCGATGACATCGTCATCAAGCTCTTCTAGGAGATTTGGAAGGATATTGTAAACAATCCTGAGGATGTCACTCTTCGCCTTCGGGTTCACACGACGGGTGGGCTGAGACAGAAGGAAAAGGGAGATATCGAGCAACTTCTTCGTCTCCGCTGTACCGTCCGCGTACGCTGCCAACTGCGACACAGCCTCTACGCACTTTTCCAGCGTATCCTTCGCCAAGCTCTTCTCAAGGATGATACCGAATTTCTGCAGGAATGAGTCGACGTATGGCGCAAGAAGCCCCTTTCTTAGAACCTTCGAATCCCCTTCCTCGACACGAAGAACGAGGTTCAACACCAAGGTAGTGATCTCCAAAACCACATCATTGCTAACCGACGGGATTCCAAGACACTCAGCCACCTGTCGCAAGACGTCGCTGTTGTATTGTTGCAGGAACAACACCGTATTCGCGTGTGCGGACCAGGTAACGAACACGTTCAGTAACCCAGACTTCGACTGCGCATGTTCGGCCGCAAAGTTCGGTACCCTCGGCTCCACGAGCGTCTTGAAGAACGCAGGCATATACCTGGCCCACTGCATCTCCGGAAACCTCGTAAAACACTCGTTGATGCACCGGAACCCGACTTGGCGGATACTTCGATACGCCTTCAGGTTCTCCGCTTCGAATTCGCTCTCAGTATCCTTAATGCTATGCCGCGAGGCGTTCACGAGGCACAACATCAGGTTGTCAAAGATGGGTTCCACGACATGGCCCAGCGATTTTCCAAGTTGCTTGAGCATATCCTCGATCATGTTGACAAAACCAAGCTGCTTCCTTGGAGTGACCGTGAGACCCCCAAGAGCGTTGGTATTGAAGGAAAACTCTTCCGGATTCGATTTATCCACAAAATCCAGATCCTTCAACTCGTCGATCGCAATATCAACGAACATTTTGATATCCACATCGTTGAAGTTCGCGAGACTTGCCAAAATCGATATCCTCCTACTTTCCATACCTCTACCGCCAGCAGAGGCGTTTTTCCTCGACAAGCTCCGGCCATACAACACACGAAGAAGGACAGGCATAAGTTGTGCACGGTGGTTTTCTTGAATGATGCTCTCATCCTTGTCGACTTGAATAAAATTGGTGATCTCATCTCGAAACTTCGATTCGTTGACGAGATTCGTAAGGTTCTCCTCGTAAGGTCGGATGGCGGGCAACTTCCAGGTAAAAATACACTCCAAAGCCGCCGTTTGCCGTTTCGTGTCCCCAGAAGCCACAATATCGAGCATCGCGATATAAACCTCCTCCGATCTGAAGAGAACCTTCGGGTTATGAAATTTAGAAAAGATATTGAGCATTGCCATCTGGTCGTTTCGACTCCATTTGGATGAGGTCTCAGTGTCTTCTTCCTCCTCATCTCCCATATCGCTAGATCGTTGTTGCGCCCATTCTAAGAAGAGTGGTACTAGTTGGCGAGAGCGCTTTTCCGCGACTTGGGGAATCTCGTGGAGAAGTTTCAATGCCTGGCTTCGAGATATCTCTTGGGTCAACGCTGCATCCTTTAGCTTGTCAACCCTAACACTAGTAACCGTCAAAGCAGTAGTAGCAGCAACCCGAATCTTTGCGGCCAATTTCATTAACTGCTCTAGATTCGAACACTCAAACTCCGAGACATGGCGAGCTCCCCCCTCCTCTTCCGCTGGCGGCGTATCATTCTCATCCGACGATTTTGGCAGCGTGAGCCACGAAAACGCGAGCGAAGCAACGATATCATCCTTCTTTTCGGCGACCTTTGCCAACGTCCCAATCACATCCTCCCACAATGGCGCATACTTGACAGTAAGCAGCCCGAAGCAGAGATGGGGTAGTAACCGTGAGCTCCATTTGCCACAAGTCCCAGCCTGATACGAGAGTCCCAGTTTCCTGACATGCATTGATATATTTCTTGACGTTGTAATCGAAATCGCCGTGTTCTCGATTGTTTGCATGAGGTCGATGGCCTCGGTCTCTTCGGCTGAGTTCGACGTGCAGATGAGGGATAGAATATCCAGGGAAATACTTCGGAGTTCATGACTTGGAGATTCCAAGTTCTTCTCTAGAACCGAGAATATCGATTCGAATTTTTCGGAGTCCTGAGGAGGTGGTTGTATCCTAGGTCCATAGATTAGTATAAAACAACAGTATATGCGTGGTTCAGGTGCAATACCTTTTCCTCTCCAAAGCCCTCTTAACTCCAATTAGGTATCCATGCTGCCTACCAAGTTCCGTGAAGGATTCCCAGGCATCTTCCCAGAAACTAGAGCCGGTTTTCTCGAGATCAGTCAAGATATACAATACCAATCCCATGGCGGCTAGTGCTCTGTGCTGCGCAAGCTTTCCTCGAAGAACGGCAGCCCGCAAATCTTGGAATAAGACTTTCATGGATTTTGCCAGGCCTTTTGTCTGCCCGTCCCGTAAATTTGAGACTTTTAGTGCCTCAAGATAGCTATAAACTTTAATGAGAGATTCATTATCGTTGTCCGTGTCCATAGCATCTTCGCCAGCATTACAGTACCCCGATAGCTCTCCGATAGCCTTCTCCGCCCCTTGAATAGCGGAAATTGGAATATCCTTCAAATTCCACGTTTCCACCTGGCTATCGTATATTGTCCGAAGCTTCGCTAAGGTCATCAAGACCTCATCCTCACACCCAGCCCAGTTGGTGGCTACGAATTTCATCATCTCCTGGGCCCAGATGTCGCCGAACCTAGCCAATCCTGATTCCGCCAACAACACCGAGAAGGAGAGGAAAAAGGCGCCATGTTTGAACTGTGATAATGAGGTAACGAGATCTCGAAGGTTCGGCAGGACCAGGCCGAGATCTGCTTGTTGGAAGACGATAGCGATGCCTTGTAGAACACGCCAATAGCACTCATCATCGTCAGCTGACGCGGCTGCCTTGAGCAGGCCAAAGGAGAGCTGAGAGGGTGTCGCCCAGTTACTAATCCTGCTACCTTTCCTTGTACCCTCACCAGCAAATAACAGGTCTGCGGCAAACATCAGGCGTTTTCCGGACTTTGTCACTGTCTCCACAAACTCGTAGGCGGTCTCAAGGAGGGGACCTGCCGTCTCCTGCTTGATCTTGTGGATTAAACCGATAACCGTACCAGTAACCACCTCCTCCCACTTCGACCCCTCATCTCCCAGTTCTTCATCCAAACTCTCCCTCAGAAGAGCCTTCAGTACGGGTTCAGCCCTTGTATGCAGGGTATGATCAACACCCATACACGTATCCACGAACATAGTGCGTAATCCGTAGATATACTGGTCCGCACCGGACTTCTTATCCTCCCTGCAAGCCTGCACGAGATCCCTGGCTATGAATTGGACAATGGCGCTCAACCCTTCACCCTTCGTCTTCCTTATTAAAAACGACATGGCCTCGGCCATAAACCTCATAGTATAATACTTCTGAGTTTCTTTCCCCAGCAGAGGTGCCACAATGGTGTACAGCGGCCGTAAATCTTCAACCAGCAGCCGGCTTAGGTACTTGAGCACGTATGCCAGCGCCTCGAATCCCCACTCCACCACCTGCACATTCTTGGTCCGAACAATAACGCTGGTAATAAGCTTTATACATCGCTCGAAGTGTTTCTCGAACTCCACTCCCAGGTCTCTGGCGAGCTGTGGGATGAGACTCAGCAACGGCTGAAGACTGCTGTCCTCCCCGTCGGTTTCGCATTTTAGAATCGACGTTTCGAGATTTGTAACGATCAGGTCTTGATGGTATAGTATATGAGGTAAGGATTCGGTATATTGGGTCGTCGAACGGGCGAAGTCGACATAGATCGAGGAGAGGTAGAGGTCGCCGTACTCGGTGAGGGTCTCGAAGAAGTGCGAAGAGTTCTCTGACGGGAGGCTGTCGTCGAAGCGGCGGATTCTCCGAATGGGATCGATTTTTCTGAATTATATATAAAATAGCATCAGCCATCCTATTTCTTCCCTTACTCCGTATGACGATATATAATAAGCGGAGAAGGTCGCTCTTACATCGATGCGATTTTCTGTGTGAAGGTTTGAAACTACAGTGCGCCGACAGGCTGTTAGTACTTCATCAACCAGCACAGAACCTGCAGCGATGGGACGCATTACCGTATGTCTCTTACTACTGGCCGTTCCTCCTTTCCTGGTACTCTTCGCGACCTTGGATTTGGTCGTCTTGACCGCCATCTTGCCTCCGAACGCTGGGTTTCTGCTGCTGTCGACGAAGTTGTAATGTTCAAGCTAAAAAAAAAAAAAAGCTGTCGCGAAAAACAAAATTTCTGGGCGACCCGAAAGTGCGGGTCTGCTGGGCTCGGCTACCAAAACATGGCCGATGGCCGACCCACCACGAAAAATATTTCTCTCTTCGACTTCAACCTCGGACCACAGACACATCGACGAGCAGAGAAATAGATGGCGCCAACCACTACCCATTTTCTCCCGGCGCCTGAGATTCGCAAGCAGTTCGCCGGGCTGTCGAAGGACGACGAGAACGAGCGATTGGAGGCTGCGAAGGGCCTCAACGTCGCCCTGCGAAATACCACCGAATCCCGCGAGGAAACCGTCAAATACTGCCTGACCAGACTGATCAAAGGTCTCACCAGTGCCAATGATTCCAGTCGCATAGGGTTCTCGTTAGCTCTGGTGGAGGTAATTCCTGTCTTCTTCTAGATGGTCAAGAGTAATTTGTGCTAATGATTGCTGGACTAGTTACTCTACAGCCTGCTCGATCCAAAAGGCCCTCTGCTGACCGATCTGCCCTTCCGA
Organism: Arthrobotrys sphaeroides; assembly: GCA_036971245.1. Lineage (NCBI taxonomy): Eukaryota > Fungi > Ascomycota > Orbiliomycetes > Orbiliales > Orbiliaceae > Arthrobotrys > Arthrobotrys sphaeroides. The sequence goes on from JAJTTW010000004.1 coordinate 2,793,590, forward strand.
TCGATCGTACAACTTATCATCGAGCATACCGAGCCCTCCGGTGGGCTGTCAAAGCAAGAGGAGCGAGGGTTCTACTTTGGCCGACTATTCGGCTTGAAGGCTTTGATCGAAACTGGACTGTTGTTCACAAAAGAATCAGACTTTTCGAACTGGCAGTCTGTATTAGCGCAACTGGTCGCTCTCGCGCAGAAGAAGCCATGGCTACGGGAATCATGCTGTCTGGTTATCCGGAATGCGGTCCTTACGATGGAAAGCTCCCAGAAGGAACTCATCAAGGCCACGTGCGATGAACTAGAGCGTTCTGGTCTTATCAAATCCAGCGACGGTGTCGGTATCTGGATTGCACTGCTGCAGAAGCACCAAACCACCCTCGAAAAGCTCAACATTCGGTTCCAGAAACGCTCTTCACCATTCGAAAAGGCCTATCTCCAGACTCTGGCGAAATTGTTGAAGGAATCGGAAGGGAAGGACGACGATGGCGAGAAACTAGCGCAGAAGGGCAGTTGGAATGCAAGGTTATCCTGGGTGTGGGATACCATTTTTGAATTCTACACCGACAGCACCGCCCCATCTTCGTCTCAGAAAGACATCGCCCCTTTCACCGACTTCTGGCAGGCTGTTGTAAACGATAGTCTCTTCTCAAACGGATCCTCGGACGAACGTAAATTCTGGGGATTCCTAGTCTTCAACAAAGCGATCTCGATCTTTGAAAACAAAGACACTATATCCACCATCTTCTCCCCAAATCTGATGAAGTGCTTCATCAACCAGCTCAGCGCGCCGGAACGATACCTCCACAAAGCAGCACAGAAATCACTCCGCGCCATCAAATCCAAAGCCGAAAACACGCCTTCCATAGCATCGACCTTGCTCAGCTGCCTGTTAAGTCGCAACGGCAGCCCCAACTTTGAATCGGTTACCAAAACAAAAGTGATTGAACCTTTATTCTCGTGCGCGGATGAGCAGGGACAATTGGATATCATACGGTTCTTCAACTCGCTTATCCTGAAACCCACCGCTGAGGATACCAAATCGATTGAAAAATCCAGACAGTGGGCTGCCGACCAACTCCTTTCCATGGTCAGGAGCAGCAAATCGAGTCTGAAGAACTCAAGTGTATCTGAAATTATTGACATATTCGTCGAATACGGCCACTTCCACACTAAACCTTCAAGCCTACCGTCCCCAGAATTCGCCTTCACAGCCACAACCCAAGCCACCTTCCGGACGAGACTCTCCAGCTGTCTATCAGAACTACTCCAAAATCCCGACTTCAAAGACACCGTCTGGCCCGCCAAGGCCGTCCTACTAATCAAAGAAAAACAGGAAAACGGCACAGCCGAGTTCGCAACGACCGTCGACGAAAGCATCGGGGAGGAAACCGAGAGGGTATTCAAAATCATTTCCAAACTTGATAAAAAGACGCCAACCCTCGGTTCTAGAAGATATGCATTCGCGCTGATGTATTCGTTACTGCTTCTCCAGCTCTTCAACGGCGAGCCCGATGCCATGGATATGCTGCAGGACCTCCACTTGGTATTCGAAAAGATAGGAAAGGACAGGAAAGAAGGGAAGGAAAAGAAGAAGGATAAGCACCGTCATAAACGTCAGAAACATGAGGCGGAACATGAGCACGACCAGGATGACGAAGGAGAGGAGCAGGACTCCCTTGAAATCCTCATTGAGTTGTTGCTTGGGTTCCTGGCTAAGCCCTCAGTGCTGGCGAAGAAGATGTCACAGACAGTTTTTAGATCCTTCGCGGACTCATTGAGCGCTTCCGCTTTGGAGTCGCTTTTAAGACCGTTGGTTGTGGATGAAACGCAGGAAGGACAGCGGGAGCTATTCGATATTGAGGATGACGATGAGGTTATGGAAGACGGCGATTCCGAGGATGAGGAAGATTCAGATGTCGAAGTCATCGATGTCGAAGAGGATGAAGCCGACGACGATGACGATGACGACGAAGAAGATGATGATTCGGAATCGGAATCAAACGATGAAGATGACGATGATGACGATGATGATGATGAACCCCTCGACGAAGAGACCCGCAAACTCCACGCTGCCCTCGCAGAGGCGCTAGGAACCTCCACAGACCTCAACCCCGACGCCTCAGCCTCGGACTCAGACGAATCAATGGACGACGACCAAATGCTTCTCGTCGACGAACAACTCTCCAAGATCTTCAAACACCGCAAGGCCCCCAACAAGAGACAGCAGAGAGCATCAGCCAAGGAATCAGTCGTGAACTTCAAGAACAGGATTCTAGAACTCTTAGAGATATACGTAAAAGCCGATGGGAAATGTGACGATAAAATCAGGGTTATAGTCTCCTGTCTCGAAGCTATGCGAAAAACAGGGAATAACGCGGTTCGAAGCCACGCGCACAATGTTCTCAAGTCACTCACCCAATCGAACAAAAAGAAACCGACGAAGGATAAAGACGACGAATCGAAGGAGTCGGAGTTGGCATTCGCAGACCCGGAAGCCGCATTCGAAGTGCTGAAGCAAATACACCAGGAATCAGCAGCACAGCAACAGCACTTACAACAACAGCAGTCCCGTGAACACGCAGCGTCGTGTAGTCACTGCAGTTTGTATATTTCAAGAGTATTAGTCGCGAGTGATAAGACGTGGGTTCAAAAGATTACGGGGCTATACTTCACGGAGACGATGGTGAACTGGATGACCGACGCAAAATGTGGAACGCAGCCGGCGTTATTCACCGACTTTGTGACGTGGGCGGGGACGATAAGGAAGTCTCTGACGGCAGTCCCTACACCCACTCATACGACCAGCACTGGAGCGAAGGTTGAATTAAGCGGTAAAAGCAGCGGTAAAGGCGATAAAAAGCGTAAACGGAAGCACAAGTAACGACACAATCTCATTCCAGAGTTCCGGCCACATTGTACTATTACTTTACCACGAAACGATCTATAGACTCAAAAGCATGTACCATACTATATCGATACTTTATATCCGTCACGAACAGGAAATCAATGAAGGAGTACTAGTTAACAGTATCGCAATCTAACTCCAGTCCTCATTACACAACGTTGACCCAGCGCTGGCCGCCACCTCCCGATACCCCTTCCTCTTGGCCCTCACCCTCTTCACAAACCACGGCAGCCCACAGCATAGCAACATCAAACCCGCGATAGATCCGAAAACTATCAACATAAAACGCGACATTAGCCCACGAATGTACCGATAACGAAAGTACACAAGCATATAAAGGGCTAGGTAGGGTACTCACCAATCCCCACAAATGCTCCCGTTCCCAGCTGCGTCCTTTTCCACGCATGGCCAGCACCCTCCAATTCGTCCAGGGAAATCGGAAGATTACCACGATCACCCATAGGAACTGCCGGCTCCCGTTGGGGTAATCCGTTAGGTAGCATAACTTTATCGATCGGTTGTCCCGGCTGTCCCGACTGGATTTGTATATCCGTCTTCTCATCTTTCCCACCTTGACCAAATATCCCGCCCATCATACTCTCCAGCATATCAAGGGGATTAAACCCCCCTCCCCCTCCTCCAGAAGAAGACGAACCATCATCCTCAGACGTAATCCAAATCTCCTCAACCACATCCCCACTGGGACCACCGAACCCAGGAATCCCCGCAATGTCATTAATATTCGGCGGCAAAACCTGAATCTCCACCACCCCTCCATCATCAGATCCCATTCCCTTAGAATCTCCAGAACCCACAGCCAACGGCGGAGGACTCATAAGCGGCCCCAACATCCCCAACGGAAGTCCAGGTAACGAAATTGTCCTCGCGAGGTCTTCATCCCCATTCTCTTCTCCTTCTTCACCCCCATCTTTATTTTCACTATTGTCTTTAATAGGCGTCGGCCTCGGAACATCCGGATACGTATGATCAAGCCTATGAGCCACCACTCCTCCAGCGTCAGCGTCAGCTACAGGAGTAGCATCGGACTCTGCATCTCGATCCGTAAGCCCGTTGATACCCTGTGATACAAGGGTATTCCCATCTTCAGTACCCCGCATAACTGGATCTTCGTGATCAATATCTGGGGGATCTGAAGCTTGTGCTCGGCTGGCTTGTGGTAGAGGAGGAGGTGGAGATCCGGATATATCCCGTGAGGTTAAAGTGACGGATTGGGGAATATACATCTTCGTAGGGTTATAACCGTAAACTCGTCTCTTCTGTAGTCAAGTCCTTCGGTATCCGAATTCGAAATCGAGAATTATCCAAAAGATATAGATCCCAATCCCACTTTATAATTAATAAGATGAAAAGTCCGTGTACTAAAAACGTTGTATAACCTTCAAAACCACGATACACCAGAATCAAGTAACCCACTTGAAGATCCAAAGATAAAAAGGACAAAATGGCCATTCAACCTATAACTTTCTCAAAGGCCACTCATTCTTTAGAATCAAGGAGAGCTAATTCAAGAATATTCTCAAAACCCTCCCCTGGCCATAATTATAAGGGGCGATTTGTTGCATTATTTGCGTTGGTATCATGATATAATCGATGAATGCGGCAAACATCAATACCAAGGTACCGGTAAGAAGACACTGCACGGGAAAATCAAAAATGTTAAGATATTTAAGTATATACTTAAGTAAGTATATACTCCTAATCCAAACCGTGGGGACCTTCAATTTCAAAGTCTCCAATTATATACTTGTATATATATACCATCGTCATCAAACCTCCTCATCCAATCTATATCCCCAAGAAATACCATATCACCATATTAAAGAAACAGTTATAATAGAGCAGAGCAAACAAATGGCGTTATAAAAGAACCCACAAGTTATAGTACATAAAATAAACGCCATCCATAGATCAAAAAGAAAACAAAACGTCGAAAGAACCCGGATCCCAGATGCATAAACGGGGGTTTCGGTCTCCACCACACTCATCGTGCGTAAAGGTAGTAGTTATTATACAGTTTTCAGAAAAAAAGAACGACGTTATCCCCATCACAAAGTGTTCCCTATTCTATGATGATAATAAAAAAGCAGAAGGAAAAAAGTTCCCGATCCATGTTCGATTCATATACCATCTCTTCCGTTTCTCTTCCTTGGTTTCCATTCTATCCTCCACTCCACGCCTATACTATATCCCCCCTATTCACTATTTCTCCCGCCATATTTTGCTTTAAATTCCTTCATAGATCTGCCGACATATCTCCGCCGGCAGCAATTACTTGCGAAGTAGGTGCAACATTACTGCTACTACTGCTTGTCTGCCCCGGTATGATCAACTCCTCATCTCCATCCTCATCCGTTACAAACTTCCGATCCGAAACATGCAGCTTCCCACCGGTAGGCGTCCATGTTTTGTTCTCAAATATACCGGCTTGCTGTCCTTCCTCGTGCTTGAAGGCGCAGTGCGGGTTAAGGCACGGCTTGAACTTGCAAGGAACATCCAGTGTTTGTGGGTTGTGGGTGAATGGGCAATTGGGTTTTGTGCAGGCTGCGCCGAAGCGACAGGGTGGCATGGTGGAATTTGTGGGGCTGAGAAAGGTAAAAAAGTTAGTTAAATCGACCACGTAGACAGGGTAGTAGGGCTGATAGACGTACTGTTTGAATGGACAATGCGGGTTCTTGCAGTTGGGCCAGAACTTGCAATCCTGTTGCTCAAAGGTTTGCTGCGGCTTGCTGCCCCCGCTGGCGGGACTAGGATGTGACGACGTGCACTTTTTGTTCTTGCAATTGATACCGAATGCGCACTTCTCACCGGAGAACGCGACGGGCCTGTTGGGGTCCGACACCGGTGACTGGTGGGCGAACGAGCAGTCGGCCTTCGTACACCTCAATCCAAACTTGCAAGCGACGTCCTCCTGTCCAGCAGCGTCCTCTGCGGTTGGTTCCGCCCCGTCTTCCATCTCCGTATCGCCACCAACGTGTTGCTGCTGTTGCTGTTGCGGCTGCTGTCTCGACTTATTATGGTGGTTATTGTTCTTAGGTGCATTATCCACCCGATCGAACAGCGACCTGCCGGGCTGTGACTGTTGTTCCTGGCCAGGCATGCCTCCCGGTGCGCCCATGAATCCAGTAGGGCCGATCATCCCCATCATCCTGGCCTGCTGCTCCATCATTTGCAAGAACTGGAACTGCTGCTCCGGCGACATCATCATCGGTCCGAACTGCCCCTGTGCCATCTGCGGGTTACTCATCGCGTTCATATAGGCGCTCTGCATGTGCTGTGATTGCTGACCACGGCCCATGTGTCGCTGGTTCATGGAACCACCCTGAGACCCGTTAAAGTTCTGACGCTGACCGCGCGGGGAATCGTGTTTCTGTATCCTGAACTGGTCGCCGCCTCTGTTATTGGGTACCCTCCGGAGCGGATCGTTGGTCCGATCCATGTTCTTCTGGATTTGATTGTAGAGGCCGCCGGGCCGCCGCTGCTTTTGATTCTGGTTCTGGCCTTGGTGTCGCATGGCTTTCGGGCCGGTAGGACTACGATACAATGCATCGCTGTTAGTATAATTCGCACTACTGGGGCAATACACGCGAATGCGAGAAACTGATGACGAAGAACGTGAAGAAAGGGAAGAAGAAGCTCGTGACGGGGCAACTTACACTCCCTCAAGGCCTTCGTGTGATTCATCCGCCATATCCTCATCGAGCCGACCACTGTCCTGGCCATCGACCACCGACCCTATCGGCGCCGTACCACCGCTTCCACTACCGCCGCCACCGCCCCCATTGTTGACCCCCAGTTCTCTCGATAACCTAGCCAGCTCGCTAAACATCCAAGTCGTGAAGACCTTGACGCTCTCGTCCTCAGGACCCAGGCCTAACAGATCGCCGGACAGTTCGGATGTGATCTGAGTTTCGGTCTTGCCGTTGACGAGCATGAGGACGATGTACTCGCTGAGCGGGGAAGCATCTTCGCCGTCGGAACTCCAGCCGATTTCTACTATCTTCTGCTGGACGGAGGCGCTCAGTTGCTCCGCTAAGGGAGTATTGGGTTGCAGTTGCACCGTCATGGTCGGACGGAGGTATTCGTTCCTATTAAACAGCAAGTAAAGGATGTAGAGACTTCCCTGTATTGTTTGTTAAGAGAGATGAGCCGGAGGTTTTGGCGAAAGAAGGGAGACCTTCGAAAGGATGGCAAGGGATAGGAGTCAGCGAGAGAGAGGAGCAGCAGAGGTCGGTGATGGAGAGAAATTAAGCGGCTATGATCTAGGAGGAGGCAAAAGAGGAGACGGGACCGCAGAGGAGATGATATTTGCTGGGGGGAATCCGAAGGGGGTTATATTTTTCCCCAGCGGGCGGTCAGGCGAACAGACAGGCCGTGTGAAACGTGACCCAGACAAAAAACAAAGTGTGCGATGAAGGTCGGAAGAGGTGGTAGGAAGCAAGGCCAGGGGCCACAGCAGCTGTCGACGGGATTCGGGGACAGGCGGAGGTTGGTGAGGTTGTAGGGACCGTTGATTGGGATGGCTGGAGTATGAACACTGGCAAGATGATGGTGGTGGTGATGGTGAAGATGAAGAAGAAGAGAATGACAAGAATGACAAGAGGAAGAAGAATCAAAAGAAGCGAGGCAGACGGCAAAATCGGAGTTCGCGCTGCTGAAACGCTTCGCCACCGCCAATTCCAGCCACAGTGCCTTTATAATGTATACCGGATGCCCTTGCAGATATACGAGGCCTGGCAGAAGGCGAGAGTGTCGATGAATAAGCAGAAGTGATATCGGTTCCATCGATTGAAGAATGGCTGGTTTGAAGGGAGCGACATCCTCTGATCGATCAGATAAGATGTGAGTCACCAGCCACATCGATTAGATCTGATTGATAAGATGAGACAAGATAATCGCTGTGGCTGTGTCGCTGTGGCTGGAATACCACAACCCTGTTTGCTGGGCAACCCGTCCAAAATATCGATTGGAGTCACCCGCATTCCATTTATCCTTTTCACCCCGCAGTCGCTCCTCCTCCTCGTCATCATCCTCGGCCTCACTACTATCATCACCATATATATTCGCTCCCTCATCATTGTAAGTTTAGTCTCTAGCTACCCTATTTCTCAATTGTGAAGCTCCCACTAACTCCCCTCATGAGATACTAGTACAAGTAGCTTCGCTGGACTCAGCTACCGTCACCATGGCCGCCTTAACTCCCAAAGAGAAGATTGCCCTCATCACCCGCAACCTCCAGGAGGTCCTGGGCGAGGACATTATCTCCGACGTCATCGAGAAGCAGAACCGTCCTCTCAAGATCTATTGGGGTACTCCTCCCTCCTCGCATTATCTCCAATCCACTCAACCTCAAAATACTGACTGGAAGGTGCCCAGGAACTGCCACAACCGGCCGCCCCCACTGTGGCTACTTCGTCCCCATGACAAAGCTAGCCCACTTCCTCCGCGCCGGTTGCGAAGTCACCATCCTCCTCGCCGACCTGCACGCCTTCCTCGACAACATGAAGGCTCCCTACGAGCTGATCCAGCACAGGGCAAAGTACTACGAAAAACTCGTCAAGGCCACCCTGACATCCATCGGCGTATCCATTGATAAATTAAAATTCGTGTACGGGTCGAGTTACCAGAAGACGGAGGGGTACATCATGGATATCTTCCGACTATCCAGCATCGTCACCGAGCACGATGCGAAGAAGGCCGGAGCCGAGGTCGTGAAGCAGGTCGCGAGTCCCCTGCTGTCCGGTTTAATTTACCCGCTCATGCAGGCGCTAGATGAGGAGCATTTGGGCGTAGACGCACAGTACGCTCTTCCACACTCTACTGCGAAAGATACCACCGAAGACTAACTATGAGCAAAAAGATTCGGCGGCGTGGACCAGCGCAAAATCTTCACCCTAGCAGTCGAAAACCTCCCCAGCTTAGGATACAAAACCCGCGCCCACCTAATGAACCCCATGGTCCCCGGTCTCGCCGGCGGCAAAATGTCCGCCTCGGATCCAAACTCCAAAATCGATCTGTTAGACTCCGCCGCCGACGTCGAAAAGAAACTGAAAAAGGCCGTATGCGCACCGAAGGAGGTGGAAGGGAACGGTGTCATCGCCTTCGTCGAGTACGTGCTGATACCGATCTCGGAACTGGGATCCGAGGACGGGAAGGCTAGATTCGTGATCGAAAAGGACGGGCAGGAGGTCATCTACGACAACATTGACAAATTGAAGGAGGACTACATCGCCGATATCGTAAGATTTCCACCATATCAGACATATCAGATACCAAACACCAACAAATATCGTAATATAGATCGGGCCAAAAGAACTAAAGATCGCCACAACACTAGCACTAAACAAGCTCCTCGACCCGATCAGAGAAGAGTACGCCAACAGCGACGAATTCAAACAAATCGAAAAACTAGCCTACCCACCACCCCCGGCCCCAGAGAAGAAGAAGAAAGAAAAGAAGATTGGAACGGGATACGTCGCCAAGAAGAAGGGCGAATCCAGCGGGTCCGCCGCACCGCCGGCTGAAGGAGTCGAAAACCTAAAAATCGACGATGAGTCGAAGTAGACGCGTGTAGATGGGTTTTGATATAGTATACAAAGATCTATAGAGAGCGACCTCGAATATAATAGAGAGGAGCCATGCATATTTACGGCTAAGCTATATTGGATACCATTCTTGACCGTGAACAAAAGCTTCATTATATTGATACCATTAATGAAACGCCTCTAATTGCTCCTGATACGCCATATCCCCTTCGTTATAAACAGTAATCCGGCAATTCCTTCCATCTATCCCCATTCATATCAAAACATCCCCAGGATGTCATGACGACCGAAAGCAAGCCCTTCCCCAACCATAAATATATAGTATATAAACGCTAATAGCAAAAGAGAAGAAAATCACATATCCAAAGTCTAGGTCCCATATAGTAACCAGACGGTGTGTTCTCGAGGGGTAGGGCTGCGCGCTTCCACCAAAAGACCAGCTTCGAAGAATTACCTCCTCCGAAACAACACCTTATTCAACGTATTACTCCTAAACATCTTCGCCGGCCCTTCCTTCGTAACTCTCCCGCTCATAACCGACCAGGTTCGTCCCCTATCCAGCGCCCTAAGCTGGCCTTGATCCTGCGTCCTAACAGGCGCAAACCCAATCGACCTCCGCTTCTTCTTATCTTCCAATTCCTTCATGGCGGCTTTAAGTTCATCTACTTCCTTTTTCTCCTTTTCAAGCTTTGCTTTGTGAAGTTTGAAGAATAGGGCTGACCAGTCGGTGTTTTGGGAGTCGGGTTTTTTGAGGTAGTGGTGGAGAACGTCGCGGCCTATCTGACGGGAGATGAAGGATTGCCAGAGTTCAGCGGTGTCGGAGGTGAGGAGGGGGGAGTTTTGTTCGATTGTTTGCTAGTTACAACATCAGATGTCAGTGATTATGTAGTGAAGGGAGTAGTGTAGGGGACGTACCAGTTGTTTAGGGTTGTTGATACATATTAAAATTGGCTTTACAACGCTGTAGGGGAGGTCTCCGACGTCGTCGATGTCTGGCAAGTACAGGATAGTGTTAGCTTCAGCGGCGTAAAAGAAAATTATAGAGGGGAGGGGACATACAGTTGACGTGTTTGATACACGCCCTCTTCGCCAGCTCAAAAAGCGTGGGTATCGGTCTCGGCTCTGAAAGGTACATTGCGAGATGTGTATATCACCAGTGATTGAATATATATGCCAGTGTGGCTAACAAGTAACGATGGTTGATATGGTCCCAACAGTCAGAGTAATACTGTGATGGCGGATGATGTGATGTGTATTGAAGACAAAGGATAGAAGAGTCCGACGACGCGTCCAAATATATTTCGCGAGGATCTGCTGTCGTGGAACCTGTGTGTTTTACATGGGATCAACGTTATCGATGATCGTTGGGCGAGATCTGCCACCTCGGAAAACGGCGTATAAATAAACCGTTAGTATTCTTGGCCGAGTACCGGAGGTGACCCAGTTGTCCGGTTGTACGAATCCGTCGTCTGGGAGAAAATGCGCAAATCGCTTTGGTGAAAGATCCCCGGAGTAACTTAGAGACCGAGCAGGCCTCTCAGGATCTAGAAGATGGGACCCCTGGTCTAAACGCTATCTTCGGGTGTTTCGAGTTTTTAAAGCTGTCGGAAGGATACGAGCTGGCTAGTACTAATTGCGATGTGGCGTGTATAAATAGATATGGCGACTATGTGTGGTTTATCTACAAGCGAATTATAGGGTTGAAAGTGGGAGGGATCGGTCGTCGGCGTCGGCGTTGTCGCGGGGGATGCTGCGGGATGTGTGGGTCTGGGGAGGTCATGATGATGGATAATAAAGCTCGACCGAGGCCAGGGCGTTTGACAGATGGGCTTTTAGCGTCCAGGAACCCTGCTGGACGTGAGCTTAGTCATGGCGCTTAAGCGAAGAGGTATATTCCGTAACTTGGGCATGTTATCAGATTCCCATATACATTCGAGTGTTCAAACCCCATTCGGTAGTGCCTCTATATGGTAGGTGTATGTAGTCTCGGAACCAGAAGGAAAGAATATTCAGGAAAGAAATACTATATATAACATGCTTAAACCGCAGTACAGAATTATATTAATTGTAACCGATGAAAGATGAACCAGAAAAAATCGTCCAAACCAGCTGTCCAAGCTTTCCCCAGCATTCGGCCTACTATCAGGGGTATAAGACTCTGCGGCCCCGATTTTTGATGCCCGAGTACGAGACCAAAATCGATAACAGGCTCGTACGGGCGTGCATGTAGCTTCCTCTTGATATGCCTCTTGCTTAACACTTTGTCCAACCTCCATGTATTGCCAAGCGTTCAACGCCGACCGCGAAAGCGATCTGATCAAGGATACGACAATAGTTGGATGGATATATATATATCGCCTCTCCCTACGCGCGCCTTTCGCTTCTTCGTAAGAGCTCAGCAGGATGCTTTCCCTCGTCAAAACACCTAGATCCTTCAGCACCTTCACTCCGGATTCTCTAAAACATTCCAGTGCGCCTCGTACATCTCGAAGAATCCGATCCCCGATTTATCCGATTTATCCGTCAAGCAACTAGCGTGTGACAGACTGTTGTGAGCCAAATTTGCAACATATTAATTGCGTTGCGCCCAGCACCACAAAAAACTTTCTGGTGACGAGACCCACAGTGTGACTGAGAAACAGAATTTCGCAGTCTTGTAAGAATTTCGGAAGCAAGCGCAATAGATTCGTTGACAACACCCCACAGTCAGGTTACGAGACTGCACAATAAAGAAGACGAGTCTGATAACCAAACGGCAACGAAGTGACCGCATAAAAGTGGTATATAATAAAAAAAAACCCACTGTGAGGCTGGGGACAACTTACATCCGGAACCACTAGAGACTCGCTCGAACATACGCCCTCAGAATTGGGGTCCTTCGCCGAGGGACAGCCCGTCCACTGCAGCCCCGTCAACCTGCTGTCCTGGCCAAATGACTTGACATCTTTCATCCGGCTTCCTCCCTCGTAGCCATACCTGATGGTCAGGAGCTCTTAGCTGATGCGTCCGGTAGAGGTTGCACTTAACGTTTTTTCCCGGATTTTGATTGGTGGCTCTCGCCGTAGAGAATTTCTTACAGCCCGGAAACATGCAGCGCCCAACCACGAAAAGGGAAGAAGGAGACGCCGGAGTATCTTGAGGTAAGAGACTCTTGGGCACAGACGGCCTAGTGTGGTCCGTAATCCCCGTCTGGTGTGATGCCAGCTCAGAGTATGTTGGCGTCAACGGTCCTGAGGCCTCGGCCTCTGCCTGTTCGTTATCGACGAGGGTGGTAATGGCCGGATTGAAAAACTCGTCAAATAATGTACAGTTGCAATCGAAGTAGATAAAGGGACATTCCGGCGACAACGACATGATGCTGAAGTCTAAAAGACAAGTTGTCCCTGGAGGAGGAATAGTAGGCAAAGGTAGCAATGAATCACACGCGAACGCTAGGGCACGGATTGCTTCTGATCGATACGAAAACCGGGCTTGAGGTTAAAGGAGGATCGAATGGCCTGCGACAAGCTCTTATATATGTGATTTCGGCCTAAAGGATTGCATGTATCTAATGATAAATATTGTTGAGCCTTCGAAGCAACAGAGTCATCCACAGAGCTCCAAAGAAAGCTCATCCTGTTAGTATATCCCTCCACCGTAGCACAAAACCGCCTCAACAGAGTGTACATAAGCTAAGAGTTATCGGCTGCATCTAGTGAGGAGTGCACTTGTGCTGAGATCCAAAAACCCGGATATCTATGTCGTGGTACCGGCCGTTCATGATATCAGCTCAGTCTCGTATCAGCCTGTCAAATCTAGTGGAACAAAACCCATCATGTGTTGAAGTCTAGATCTCCCGTTAGCAATGCTGTCCTGTGTAGGATACACTCTCACCCATATCAATTCTGCGCACACTCTTGCATGGTGCATGCATATGCCATCGCAAGGTTATCCTTGCGTTTCAGAGGGGTTTTGCGATCGGGACCCAACTTTGTAAACCTTTGGACGTTCTATCCCCGCCCGAGACACCTAGATGTCTTATAAATTATAACTAGCAAATATTAATAGTTGACCCGATCGCGAAGCCTAATTTAAGGCCCATTTTCCGTCCCAAGAACTCGCATCATATGACCATGGGTAGGCCATATAATGTATGCCGGACCCAGTGGTCTGGCTTCTACGGATAGCTACACACTTGATGACCTATTATAGGTGGGTAGGGAATTACCTAGTCTAGAAATAAGTAGCTACCTACTAGGCCGCGTAGCCTCGGATATATCCAGGTGCCATCGATCGGCCGTCCCGGCCGGATAGATGCAAAGCCGGTTAGGTAGCTAGCTAAACTTATCCACTTTGTGCACAACATCCACATAGGGTAGCGATCCCGCTCCAAAAGAAAGCAGTGATAATGTTCGAACATAATACCCCTGCCGCCCATATGACGTCTTACCAAATCTCAGCTTCATATCATCCAAGTAGCAGCGGATCCGTCCTCTCGTTTAAACGGCCAAGTTAACCTCGAATTCAGATGCATTATTAATCAAGATCTTAGGACCCATTGGAACCCAAGAACATGCTTAAGCACTTAAGCACTTGCCTACCATACCAGCAAAGGGTGGTCTCGTACCCAGGGAAAGGGGGCCTATTGATAGTACACGGTATCAATACGATATTGCGGCTATAATAAGTATTCGAATGGTATTTGAAGGGTGGTGGCCAAAGGGCCTCACCAGTCCCGTCACCGGCACCAGAAAGTTGGCTTCACAACCATGTATGAGCCGAAGTAAAAATGTGCTAATTTGGCTCCTACCCATGCCCCATCCTACTCATAGCTATTAGTTTGCCGACTAACACTAGCCTACATATTACTCGCGCCGCCAACCACCATAGCACCATGAAAAAACATGGCGATACATATAATTTTATGAATCTCTTTATTTGAACAGTACCACATATACCAGGAAGCAATCGGGCAAACAAGCGCTAGCCAATAACTAATAAATACACTATTACTTACACGTAGTAAATGTATAAACAGGCCAGGTCATATATTCCCAAGTGTTAAGATGAAAATACGGCTGGGTCATCAGAAAGCAGACGGGGCCATTGCATCGTCAGTAGGGCGGATATTCAATGGTTATAGCAGTTTTGCAGTTTGGCCGTTGGGTTTAATGTGTGTAAGACATTGACCAACTAATATTCGTTCATAACAGGCCTGTTGTAACATTTGTTTTCCCCATACAAATCTGTACTCCAGGGCTATGTTCATTGCATTGCACATGATCAATTTTCAGACTGTTCCGCCCTACAGAGAAAGTTTTCCATATAATTGGGATAGAATCAATATTAGTGATCAAAAACACCCCTCTTCTGGCACCCGCATGTACCTGTACCGGCTTACTCAGGTAAGTACAGGTACATACGTACGATTTCTCTGGTTGACTTTGAATTTGAGACTATTGGTAGGAGCGACCAGGAACAACTCGGAACAAATCCAAGGACCTGAAAAGAAGGCGAATCGAATCCGAACCTCACATAGCCACGTGATTTCGATGCAATGCAGTTGTTGCTGTCTAGCGCAGCGTCCCTGCAATGCGGAATCGAGCCGGTTCTCTCAACACCAAACCTACAACTAATGACCTTTATATCCAGCAGCGGATATTGCTTCGATTTGAGGCTGGGCAGATATGAACTTATCACCTAAGCAAGCACAAAAGAGATGCGTGCGAAAAGAAGACTCCTGGTTGCCCATTGTAATTGCTTACGTAATTTTAACCACGCATCTCAAGGCGTCGGCGTTCGGTCACATTCAATTCGATTAAATTCCCCAATTCCTGTTCTATTTAATTCTACGACCGCGTGCACAAGTATATTTTATCTTGTGTTCCCCAAGCCCCCACCATAACAAAACCGTTAAGACGTACCACACTGTCACCGCGAACGATCGATCGCGAAGGGATGGTTACGGCCACAAGGACTTGAGTTTTACGTGCGTGTTAGGCCACGAATTTCATAGCTGAGCTCATGAGTGTAAGTTTAATCATCGGAAAACTGTAGCTGTCCAAATTCGAGTACCCCTCCGCAGCGCAGGTGTAAGTACCTACGCAATCCGTACGTATTCGATATTCCATATGCCAGACACGTCAGTTTCATGCAGCCCGGCCTAGCCAGCTGGTCATTCTATTGATTATATTAGTTGCAACGCCGTACTTATCTCGTGTAGGTCCGGATCCTTCGCACCACATACCGCCCCCGCGGCCTGGTTCGCATTCGCACGGTACAACTGCGGGTTGGAAGATTCAACCAAAGGTCCTGATCACCGGCGAAATTCCGATATCAGATTTTCGAGAATCAGAGGGTGTTTTCTTCGGATCGTAGGGTTCCGGGCTCAAAGATTTGCTACCGCGTCGATGAAGTCGAATTAATTCAAATAGAAGGACCGCCAATGGAATGCATACGAACCCACAAGTGCAAGTGATTCCATGAAAAAGGCTCACACTGCCAACGAGTTTGGTGCTACCCTTCCTAGGTCAAACGACTGTGCGTTTTATCCCTACAGGTCGATATCAGCATTATCCCGGCCTCCGCCGAAATCTGGAAGCCTTCATCTCGGTCTCACTCATATTACACCACAACCCTCCTAGCATTCACTGATGTTGACTGATTCATATCAAATGGTGCGCCCGGATCAAAACGTGATCCAGCCGAGAACGAGCAGCACGGTTTCAGGAATTAACAACAAGTTACGGAATCAGAGGATAAGTACGTTTGAAAGGAAAAACATATTTTTTATTTTATTTTATTTCGGTTTTCTTTCTTTGTTTTCTTTTCCCTTTTCTTTTCTTCCTTTTTTTTTTTTTGCTTAAGCATCAATATCGGACTGTATCGCGATATCGCCAGACGATTCACAGTCTCGGCACAAAACTACCACAAAAACAACACAGTTTCCTTCGAAAGACATAGCAAGCAATCAAGACGAAACCAAAGAGACTCACAAGTAGTGTAAACAGGCACAACTCTATAAACTTCTGAAACTAATCACGCATAAGCAACAGTAAATGTTAGTTAAGTAAAAAAAAAAAAAAAAAAAAGGAGATAGGGAGAAGACTTGAAACCGCGCACCCTCCGCGTGCCTTCAAAAGATTTCATCCGCAAACACTCCCAGTCACGCAGATCTTGTTCAAATATGAGCCACATTGTCGTTCATAATCGCTCCAGCCCAGTCCATCTCTTGCCCCGGCCAAACTACTAGGCATCTTTCGTCCGCTGTCTTTCCTCGTACCCATTCTGAATGATGTGGTAGTTGATGTGTTCTATAGAGATTTTCTTTGACGTTTTTCACTGGATTTTGATTGGTGATTTTCGCCGTAGACACTCTACCACAATTCGGGAATGTACAGTACCCCTTCACAACAGGCGAGGAGGAGCGCTGATCGAGGGTAACCTCAAAGAAGCGGTTTTGGACCTTGCGCGATGGGTTTGAAGGCTTGGCCCGGCGCGCGATCTCCGCTTGGTGCCAGATTTCCTGAAAGTTTGTCGTCACCAGAGGCTCTGGGTAGGAGCCCTCTATCCATTGGCACTGGCCATGAGCGGGGGCCGTGATGCTTTGGGCCTCGCGAAGATCGTCGATGCAGTAGCAACTGTTCCAGAAGAATCCGCCAAAAGGTTGTTGGCAGATCAAGCAGGGGAAGGGCAACGCCATGATGGGTCCTTGGGATGGGGTTACAACTTCGTGACGTCCGGATCCGAGATCGGTTATGTCCGACAGCCTTGGCGGGTATGTGGACTAGCAATTTTAGAGCGCAATATGAGCTACCTCTAGCCACTGCTAGTCGATAGTGGGCGGGTGGGGGGGATCAATTGGTAAGGTGGAACGGGTCTCTTACCGGTCCTCAGTTCTATACAAGGTTATATATATCTCGTCCAACGCTATACAGTCCCGATTGCAACATGTTGCACGTCGGGAATTCAAGCTCGTTGAGTAGCCTTGTAGCCTGAGGATTCTGAGGATTCTCAGACGTGCTCCAGCTCGGTAACTACGTAGGCGGGAACAGGCCTATTAGTGCATCATATCCCTATAAGTTAGCCGGACCCCGCTAGAACAGGAGCCAATAGCCACTTGCCATGAATTCAAGCCTCTCTAGCGAAGCTTCATCCCCATCCTTTGATTATAGTCTCTAGCCACCATATCATATTTTACCATGGTGTAGATTAACGGTCTTGCTGTGATATAAGCTACTTAAGAATATATCGCAGGTTTGATACAGCTGCAGGCACAGGTTTCCGCACGCTGCATGATATCGATACGTGCCAATACTTTTCAACTCGACTGTCAGACCTCTAGCGTACCGTGTATACATGTAACTCCGAAGATATGGTCTTTTCCCAAACTAGCAATCACTAGGGACGCCTATTTGATGAATCATCAGCTAAAAAGTTCAAGCCTTGTGAACCCAAGCGTCAGTAGACTTACCCCACCGTCCTCTGCTATCATGTAGGCATTTACATGCACGTTGACATACCACACACATGGGCTACTCTTAGAGGTCGTTTCGAGCCGCCTTGGATCTATGGAGCCAGGTGCGCGGCGAAAATGTATAGGTACTTCGCCCCACAAAACCTAAAGCCCAGCCAGTGGTAGGTCTAACGTAGCCGGTGCGTTACCTTTTCTGATCTTTTAGATTTTGGATTTTGTGATGAGCAGAGCTCACGAGGCCGCGAGGTTTGGGACGAAATTTAATACGAACAGCACTCCAGCGACGGCAAACCAAAACCGCGGACGGCTTCGCAGGTACAAGACTACGATTTCGTAACCGAACAGAGATTCGGATTTGGTAGTTAACGCCAAACGCCCACAATGAGCTTAAATGATAGAAAAATTAAGAATAAGTGATGCCAGTAAACCTTGTCTCGTAAAAAAGGTCAGCGGCTGGTTTACGAGACAGAGTAAACCCTGAGCAACTGTGTATAAGGGAAAAAAATTTTTCTCCAAAAAAAAGAAAAGAAAATCCCGCAACTTCTAAGATCTAGAAGTATTCTGTGCAGCTGCGCAGTGACAATCAACCTGGATCGCTGACCAGCGCTGGCAGCTGGGGTTTATCTCAACGTCACAGAATTTGCAAGTCCGGTCGTCTTAGCGTGCCGGAAGCTTAGGCTAAGCGGGAAAACGTTTGAAACCAAAGTTAACTTAACTTCGTGCTCATTGGTACCGGTTAGCCACCGCCAAATATTAATCTGCAGGTTGGAGGCGTCTAGCCGATGTGAAGATTTAAATCCGTTTACAGGCACACATATAAGTGCGTAGCTATACTCAAATACTGACACACGTGGAAGAACGTTCGGACATGTACTTTCTTTCTTCCTTTCTTACTAACTTCTTAGCTAAGCACTAGGCCGATGGCTCAGAATTAGGTAGATGCTTAGCAACTTCAGTATCAGCACTCAAGTCCGGAATGTACACATGTATCGATTTGCTAGCTAGCAGTCGATCGATGCCAGCAGACGACTCACACACTTCGTGTGCTTCCAACGCGATGGCTACCTAGATAATATATAACAATCTAGATAGATACGAGCATACCAACTTGGTATTTACTTACATACCTAAGTGCTTACCCTTTTGCAGCCTAAATTTTGAGCTAAATACGAACCTACTCCGTTACCAAGCTATCCGGAAATCGTCATGGGCTCTTAAGAGGGATCGAGAGAGAGGCAACACGGCCGCGGCTTTCCTCTCGAGCTCTCCCCGCGAACGTTCACTGGAGCATGCATGTCTGGTTCTAATTATTTTCTATATTACTATACTTTGAATTGCATTGAATAATTTGCGAAGTCGTTGCTTCCCGTCGTTTTCTCTTCCTCTAGATTAGGAAGTATTTTAAGCTACAAAATACCTGGAGCTCAAAGTAATTAAATGTTGAACGATCTCGGTCGATCGCGCCCAGATCTGATCAGATGCGTCCCATTCTGTGCACCGATCGGCTGTGGAACGTTGGGTCACCACGACCACAAACACACGCACGACAACGCATCGATATCGCTCAAGGCTTCATGACTAACGTTACGTTTTCGAATTTTCATGCTAGTCGCTATTAATATTTACCCCCGACGAGCACTATTATATTATCACCGGGCGGGCAAAAGACGGCCCATATATCGCCAAGATGCAGCTCTCACAAACGCAGGAACTTGCGCCGCTCGAAGAACTTCCCTACAAGAAAGCTTAGCGGTGCTGCTCTCGACGGTGCAATTAATGAATCGGTAGCCGATCCACCAAGCAGGCCATGTTATATTTGACGAGCCGAACTAAAACACATCGATGATTCCTAGAGGCATCCTTATTCTCCAAAAATGACGGAATAGTTGAGCACACGTCGCTTTAAAAGGGTGTTCTTCCAACGTATACCCCTTGTCTCCAACCCATATACTCCCGCTGAGAACGGGTATATTCCAATATTTACTTAAGTAGGTTTCGAAATTTTGTTTTGCAGAACGATGGGTGGTGGGTCTTGTATCACCAATGAGGCCAATTTGACTACTTGGTACATATATAGCGCAAG
This sequence comes from Arthrobotrys sphaeroides, assembly GCA_036971245.1. Taxonomy (NCBI): domain Eukaryota; kingdom Fungi; phylum Ascomycota; class Orbiliomycetes; order Orbiliales; family Orbiliaceae; genus Arthrobotrys; species Arthrobotrys sphaeroides. Next base: position 2,813,589 of record JAJTTW010000004.1, read on the forward strand.
CCACGACACGCCATTTGCGATATCTGCATACGTGAGCTCATCCCAATCCTACCCAAGGTTCGACTCGTTCAATCGGACGCCACCTCAACTTACAGCCGGCAACCCCTCGTTATCCCCGTATTTCCAACCCGCTGAATTTTCGGTCAATGGCAGAGTCAAGATCTTGAGAAGCTGCAACAGCTGCACTAACGAGTCAGTTATACCGATACCTGAGCACATCATGACAGCTTTGGAACGATTAATTGTTTCCTGGAATACTGAATGCGACATTTGTACACAGAACTTAATGTGTATTTGAGCAAACATCAACCTTTCGAGAATATTGCGGTGACCCCACGAGAAAGAGTTGGATTCGAGGCTAGAACAACTCGAGTTCTCCTGCATATTGTCAAAGTATTATTTATCCGCTGCACGACGATAATCTCGGACTACACTAGATCCCGCTTATCTGGGATTGGCTTCCCAGCAGATCTTAGAGTCTCATTCTCCTATTGATTGGTCCCGTGGGTTGGATAATATTTCCGTAATTCTAACCGAGGTCTTGCAGAGCTAGTGAGAGAACTTGTGCAAGGGTTCGCAATTCTTATATCCGGCGCGACGCTTATATCGTCACTAGTCGCAGCCACCAATGCACGACCCCCAGACTAACCAATGCAGTGTCCCGGCAGCAGGGTCCTGGTCAACGGTAGCCCAAAAATGTATAGGGCCCACTGAGCTCAAAGCTATGAACTAGTTAACTGCGTCCCTGAGCTGAGCTGGCCTACAAGGTCTACCTTTAATAACTCAATAGGTTTGCTACGAATGGCAACCTGCTCTATATGCTGAGGCATTGGCTATTTTATTTTAGTTTACGGTTTTCTGCAATATAAGGTGCCCTTTCTTCTCAAACCAAGTGCTTTCAAGCCTATCTCGTGGCAGTTCACATAGTAATCGGTTCCAGTACAAACAGCGTGTAACGTCACAAGAGGTCACATTCTGTACCGTGTCGTCCTAAAAATGCGACACACACTATTTATCCTTTGGTTGAGAGCTGTGACCGTCGCCTCGCAGACTCTGACCAGGTGCAATGCTGATAATTGTCTTAGAGGTAGTGAAGCCCCTCTTTCCAGAAGCTAGATAAAGACCCCGTGCAACGACGTTTAACTGTTATACCCATTTAGCAATCAGGGCTAGCGCTTTCCCCGACCGACCCGCGTCTGCGGATTGTATCTCATTCTTCCAAAACTACGTCACGGCAACAGTGTAAGTTCAAGACTCGAATCTTGGTTCACCATAGGCCTAAAACCTGGTTTCCTGACCGCAAATGTTGGTAGAACTACAACCGAGATTGCCACGATATCGAATACTGTTGTCACCACGACCACAATAACCACTCCGGTTGAAGCTCCACCGCCTGACTGTAAATGCAAACGTCAAGCTCCTGCCCCAGAACCTTCGATTCCAGCGTACGCGTCCAAATGCAGCAATGTCTTCCGTTACTCCTCCGCGTGCGCTTGCGCCGGCGCTATGGTGGCTGCTGAGCCCACAACGGTAACCGTGATCGAGACCTCCACCACCACAATCAGCGCAACCGCGACAGCTACAGCTACCTCATTCATAATGCAACTTCAAGATGGCTTTCCAGGGTTTTATATTGGCCGGAACCCTACTAGTGGTTGGGCCATCGCTCAATCCGACGTGACTCAAGCAGTACAATTTTACCTCCAACCTAACGGCCTCCTCCAAACAGACGGTGGGTTACAGGTGGGACTTCTCGTTTCCTCGGATATTGGAGCCGTTATATTATATGAGAATCCTTCTGCCTACCCATTGATCTGTCAAATTGACGCTAGTCAGTATCTCGCTTGTGAATTTGGTGCAACAGGTGAAATCGGGGTGCTGGGAACAACTTTCCGACCTGACGGCCATACTTTAACCCTCTTTCGATCAGCAGAGAATTTTGAAGGCGCGGGTGGACAAATAGCCAGTATTAAGGCCATCCCAGCTCCATTACCTCATTGAATTTGAGTTGTGGGATCCTAAGATCATGCAACAGACCGCATGCTCCGTTGCTCTGTAATTAAGTTCGCTGGTCTTACTATCTTCTGAGAGTTATCTATCTACCATTAACTCTTCACGCCTCGATATTTGTATATTTGCCCGCATCTTCTCCACCATATTGAATTCCTGATAGGTTCGTGTAGTTCCCTCAGAGATATAGATAATTCCTTGTTGATAATATTATTGCAAACTTACAGACTGGGAGTTAACGTAATTTGACGGCTTATACATGAACCTCCGAATTATCGATTCGCAGAACTAAATCTTAGCATCCGACTTTCCTCGGGCATCTGGCTCTAAATTCCTCTAGAATACCGGCTGCAACTCACCGCAGCAAGATAAACCTTAAAGGTTAACCGGTTGTAAAATACGGAATACGGATCCGCAGAGTGACCGGCGCTAGTTGATGTCAGGCCATGCGCATGCGTATGCGTCGATATACAAAAAAATCCAACGGACTAATTAAATCCGAGTATGCTATCATGGGCATAGACCGTTCTGCCCTCTAATGAGATTTTTAGTGTCGCCAGCAACTCGGGCATAGGAAAGATATTTGATGTTACTCTAGCTCGAGACGTTCTAGTTTAGAAATTTAGTTTAGTTCCTTTGAAATGAAGCCTCTTAGACTCGTCTAATTGTATCGGGTTGATGCATTGCCTAGAACTGTGTGAGTTGATGTGTCAGAGGTGGACGTTTCAGTCGAGGCGGATGGCTTTACGGAGATACTGGCTACTCTCACTCCAGCCGGCATATATGATGGGAGCTCGAGCGTTGTGAATCACACTAACTCTTAAGATCTTAACTTTCGCAATTGCAAAGGGTCCTCGAAACGATGTCTGTGCGGCGAAAAGAGCGCCAATGCAACCCGGAAAACCTGCAAAGCGATTTCCGAAAGCCACATTGTAACGCAACGGACATAAGCTTTCTCGGGGCCGCAGATATTCAGATTCTTGGAGTGAAGGGTCGAGGAAACACTAAACCAAACGTCACCACTTGCACCTACGCCAACTGTTGAATCGAGATCCCAGCCTCCACTTAGCAAGGCATCGAGCCAATCCAAGCATAGCCCTGTGGGTCAGGCTTCAAACAGAGGGAAAATTAGGCGGTTCGGGAAAAAGAATCTTCGAATAGAAGGAGAAGAAAGGGGCACTCACCATTTTATTTCGTAACACCTCCGCGCTCATGATCAATTAAGACTCGCTTATCTGCATCAACCAGCTCAGCTGCACACCCAATTTCGACGCCACATCTAGGTTTCCTAAGGCGCCAACTCACTGATTGTGATATTGAAAACTTGGCGCAGCACGGAACCCGAATCATATCGGATTTAGAGCGCGAAGCTACCAAGTTTTCCAAGGCTGGTCGCCGCTTTGATTGTATTCAACTGCCGTACGTCCGCCGCGCGTATACAGCCTTGGATTGTAAGGAGGAGATTTTCTTTTCAATTAAGGGTCGAGGCTGCGAAATTGACGTGGGTCATGCATGCAACCTAAATATCTAATGCTTTGATCAAGAAAGGTCGCTAGGGTCGAGTGCGAACGAGTCCACTCGCTCTGTGGAGCCTCAAAGACGGCGTGGGTTTTATGATTAGTCCGATCTCGTAATTAACCAGCCTCCAAAAGGGTTTGGAGTGTTTATATAGCCTCGTTCCCAGAAGTATTTATATAAATCCTCAACCTAAGCACTACATTTCCAAGTTCTTTTCTTGCATTTCAATATATTCTAGTGTACCGGCTGGTATACATTATTATACTATCTTTGAAATATTCTTGTCACAGGGCGACAACTCTCGTTAAGCCATGCACATACCTCTTGCTTCCCTGCTTCCCCTCGTGGGCTTCTTCCTCGAAGTCGCAGCCGACTTAACTGTGCTCGGGGCCGGGAAGAAAGATAAAATCCCAAACAGTTATATCGTCGTACTAAAGTCTACAACAAGCCAGAGTCACGCTCAACAACATATCCAGCGAATCAACGGCTATCATTCAGGTCGACGTCTACGCGGGCGTGCCACCAGCATTCGTGGGCGTTTTGATATCCAGAACAATGGATCTGGCTTCAAAGGGTACACCGTTGAGTGTGGCGGCGAAACACTCGAAGAGATTCTTCGTTCTCCCGAAGTAAGAAATGCATACCACTTTCCTTCCCCGTGATATCTATTCCGTGTGTAATTGCTTTTATATCTGTGTATGATATCGGGAAACATTACTTTCAACTATTACGGCACCAGCGAACCATTGACGAGCGTTGACTGACGGAATATATCAATAGGTCCAATATGTCGAACAAGAAGGAATCACCAGTGTTCAGATGACACAGAAATCGTCCACATGGGGTCTCGCTCGTATTTCCTGGAAGACTCTGCCAAAAACTTACTCATATCGTTATCTGGATACATGGGGCGGTAGAGGGACCACCGTCTACGTTGTTGATAGCGGCGTTCGAATCACACACAAGGTAGGCGTCTATTCCGGGTTTCTATATATACAATCCACTCACGGGCATAAAATCAACAGGAGCTTGAGGGCCGAGCCAGTTGGGGTTATAACGCCGTCCCTGACTCCCCTAACGCCGATAACCACGGTCATGGTACGCATTGCGCCGGTACGATCGCCAGCAAATCATACGGTGTAGCAAAATACGCTCGAATTGTCGCCGTGAAGGTCATTGGCGATGACGGGAAGGGTCAAGATTCATACACCCTTGCCGGGTTAGATTATAGTAAGTCGCAATCAATTTAAATGCACGAAGCTAGCACGAAGCCGACGGAGCCAGTACCATCTCGAGTACTTGCAAAATGGCCACAGCACAAGCATATACAGGTCGATGAGCTGGACTGACTAGAATATTGTAATGTAGTTTCAAGGGTAGCCAAACCCGGCAAGAGCGTTATCAACATGTCGATTGGTGGTCCAAAATCCAAAGTTGTCAATGACGCCATAGAAGCTCTATACAGAAAAGGTATCGTTGTTGTTGCAGCCGCTGGTAACGAAAACGTATGTACCTGTGCGGGACTTTTTCCGATTAAAGGCTCCATCCTTTCCTGTCGCTTCAGCTTCTAACGTGCCTGAAATTTTAGGAGGACGCCGCTTTATCATCCCCCGCGTCGGCGCCCAATGCTATTACCGTTGGAGCGACTGATGATACAGATACCAGAGCCGATTTTTCTAATTATGGTAGAGGGGTCGATATCTTTGCTCCCGGTGTCAACGTCCTCAGCTTGGCGATTACTTCAAACTCGGCCACTAGGTTGGACAATGGAACCTCGATGGCCGCACCCCACGTCGCAGGCCTGGCTGCGTACTACATCAGTAGCAACTCCTACTCATACCAGGACCCGCGCACTGTTCCCCGCTCCATTTACGAAAGAATTCTCGATACAGCTCAGAATCGCATTGTCAAGAACGCTGGACCGGGAACACCGAACAGGCTTGCCTACAACGGATGGTGAGGGACCAATCCATGGGCCTTTAATTGCCGTCGTGGTAATATTCAAGGCTCCTGTCACTCTTAGCAAAATGTTCCCTGCATACTAGCAGTGCATAGGGACCAACATGTGTATAAATAACGCCATAGCGTTTGTGAAAATAATCCTAAATCAACCATCTTCAACTTATCCATTTACTAAAGCGCGGACGCACGCCGACTCTCCTTTGAGCATGAATTTGAACATATGTACATACGAACTAAATTTCGGAAGATTCCACAACGTTAACTACATTCTTTTGTCAGCGGAGGGAAGACCGGGCAAGAGTATCTGAGATACATTCCTACTAAATTTGCAGTAGCCTTAATGCTTTAGAAAAAAAATATACATACGGACCAAATATGTAGAGAGCGTGTCGTAGTTGTCTTGTTGGGGATAAAAGACTGCGTCCCAAGGAGCGTAGGCCAACCAAAATTCATAGTAGGCTGTGTGTCAAAGTTAGAAATACGGCTGAGGGCCGCCAAGTCGCTTGCGTGAAAGCTATAGATCACAATCTGTTGATACCTGCAGAACACTTCAGCTGCTTGGTTTGAAGGCCACATTTGCGATGTACGCGTTATATACGTTACTGGAAATTGACGGTACCGGGGGGTCCGAACTTTTCATATTCAGCACCTTGGTAGTGTATATACGGAAACGCGCGTATAATATAATCATGATCAATGCGATGAACGTTGCAATATGCAATAAGAGACAAGGTATCGGATACAAACCGCGAGAAAGGTCAGCGGCTGGTTTACGAGACAAGACATGGGGTATCTTTCAAACCCATGTGCCTGACTGTAAGTCGGGAGCTTAGTAAACCCAAGAGCCTTTTTTTCCTCCTTCGAGGGGTCTGTAGGGCCCGTTCTATGGGCTTGCAATTTCATAAAAATAGGACCATTCAACGCAAAGAACATCACTGGAATTCTTGGCGGTGTAACCGAGATCTGGGCGATCTGACCCAGCCCTCGGTTGCTGGGGAGGAGCTTTGCACTTGATTGGTCAGATCGAACGAATGTTGGATAATTAGAATAGGCAAGGAAAGATCCAATTTTTGGTCGACTCTAACCGATCCGAATTGGGACAGACGACCAGCGGCTTCTTCCGGCCTCGCCTCGTAAGGCTTGCTGGAGAGGAGTATTGGTATAGGGACCGCGATTATTATATTATCAGGGGGGGTTTAACATGTCGAATTTATATAAAGGAGCTTCCTCTCTAGTTTGAGATATCTCTTCCCCATCCTCCTCAAACACAAACATCATTGCTATCTGCTCAGCCCTCAATTATAATATTATCCGGTCTAGCATTACATCCATTGAAGATCATAATTATATAAGCCATTTCAATATGAGGGCCCTTTTCCATGCCATTCTCCTTCTCTCGAATATCGCAGCCCTCGTCTCAGCGGGTCCCATATCGATATCCCAGCCTTTGATTACATCCGACTCGGATAATGGGCTGGAATACGTCTCCCCACTGGAGAAACGAGACCTCCCACCGGCAGCCTGTTCCAAAATCAGAGGGTTCGTCAGTCTCCTCAGCGCTCAAAAGGCGACTCCCTTCTGCAGCTCCTGGCTGCAAATCCCGACACAAACCATCTTCGTAACCGATGTCGTTCCCACTACCACCACCCAGGTTGATAACACCGTCGTTTACACCACCGTTACCATCATTGCTCAGACAAACACCGAGACCTTTTCAGAGACTCGAACTTTGGCCACTTTACCCACAGTGGTGCAAACATCCGTGGTCCCAAGTGTCTCCGTCTTTGTTAGCACAGTGACGCCCGCGAGGGTTACAGTGACCACGACAGTCTGGACGACCCCCGTTGCCAAACGTGGGATTGAAGAACGCGCTATCTCCCTGCCACCATGGCTCAGAGGATTCGCTCAGACCGCTATCTCCTCGGGCTGCAGCTGCCTCGACATCCCGAAGGCTTCAACCACGCAAACCGTCACCGAGTATGCTAGCAATACCGTCTTCACGACTTTGACCGCCACTTCAACCGATACTGCACTTTCAACCGCTCAAACCAGTATTACATTGACTTTTTACACTACTCTCTATGTCCCAACGACAACCTTCACTACGTCCGTCACGGTTTCCACATCCACTACAACTATCGCAACACCCACTAGTACATCCACCATCTTCAAGCCGCTCCCTACCGCTTGCTTTAACATCCTCTCCGGTAACAAGCTTGTTACCCAGGCTGGGCCAGGCCGTAACATCGGACCATCACCAGACACAAGTATTCAGCGATTTTTCCCAGAAAGGACAGAATTTACACTTAGTCAGTGCTGCGCGCATGCGTACGAAATACCTGATTGCGGTGTGTGGTTCTTTTCGGATAGAGGTGCCTCTGCCGGAGCACAGCGTTATGCCTGCCGCCCTTGGACCAACACTGACCAACTGAGCAACAATATTTCGCCTATTTGCCCGAGGGGTACGGTAGCAGATGGTGTATCGAATGTTTCTAATCAAGGCCAGAGTGGATTTGGGATCGGGCCATGTTTTGGGAATTTTAGGGTTATCTGAGCCGGCTAGTTTGAGAACGAATCTTTTTATCATTTTTGGTATTGAAGTCTGTTGTAGGTAGATATAATGTAATGGAATTTGTTTATGGGTATATCGAGACAGAAGTCAGGGAAAACTCGAGATGATACAAAAAGCGGCAATGTACTGGCGTTCAAACCGGAATCTAAAGATTATATTTATCTCTCTGATAATTGCTAGAACCTAAATTGTCGATGAAATGTTTAAAGCAGGAGTATCCAATTCCAATTGTTTGAGGTGAACAGATAAGCCCAAAGGATGCTAAATGTGCCTAGCAGTAGAACCAGTCAGTTAAACGGAGTCCGAACTGCTAAAGAATCCGGTGCAGCCGCAGTCTAGGATTAATATATTGGGTGATACGGAAGGACAACCATACCAGTCCGGTATCAGACGATTGTCTACGTGCCACAACTGGTCAACCCTTCACCCTGTATTCAAATTTAATCACAACTGCGCATGCTGGGCATATTGGAATATATTCCTCCATTTAGACTATATCTCGCTTCCCACACTGCAGTACTGACTCAAATCCGGTAACGATAGCATCGGAGAGTCTTCAACTAATTTGCTCATGATATCCACGAATCGATTAATCACTGATGACCATCGTTCGTATGTTGCCACCCACACTTTACTATATAGGGGCTGCTTACTATATAGGGGCTGCTGAATGGCCCAACTTTTTGCAATTACCAATATAGATTTAAACGTGTCATCGATTTCTAGTCCTTCGACGTGAACTTTGCAAATTTGGTTTCGGAATTCCGGGGCGCTTCGAACTTGACTATCCACGTCAATGCATATGGCCTAGGGTTTGAAGAAAGGCTGGCGACTGTAGCTGACACCAGAATGCAGGAATGATCTTAATGCAGCTGTCCAGACACGACTCCTGAGGTTTTCTAAATCGAGCTTCGATGCACAGAATTCTACAACCACCCCTCATGTCGAAAGGAGAGGCAATATTGAAGAGGTGAATGGTTTGAGGGCCAGAGATCGAGATTGTCTTCGCAATTTAAGTTTCTCTCAAAGTTAGAAAACAATAGCACTGTAAATCCGAAACCGCAGCCTCCTCTAATCCATAATACAGCTCCTAATGATAGTTATATCTCACTTTCCGTTAACCTCCTCCGTCTTCTTATTTTTTGCGCCGAACGCGCACCCAGATAGCGCTAAGTGGTTTCCTTATGTGCACAGTATCAGTATTAGAAGACTCGCATTCGTTGTACGGCTCTAGCCTCGAATCCAGGCGCTCGAGGCAGGGTACGGCTCCAACAATCCATGCCTTGTACCGCCTTGCATCTCGGGGTCTTGACGTGCTCGGCTCGTCGCTTTGTGACCCATGGGCCCATCAGTTTTGCTTTCCAATCCAAGCCGGCGCCAGCCTCAAGACGTGATATGTAATCTTGTTGGTTGCGGCGTCTTCCCGTAAGCTCCTTTGGTAATTAGGCTATGTTATTCCATTTATGAAGCCGTAATTTTGAACAGCTCACGACCCAGTTTCAAAAACCCTGTTTCTGTAGTCTGGCGGGCACTGTGGAACGAGACTACAGCTGTCCAGCAAATACTAACCACATGGTTAGTCTAAACGCTTATGTGTACACCGAGCGGTACCTTATCACAGTCTAGCTAGCGTTGCACGTTGGGTACACCGAGCCGACGCGAGCGGAGCGGGATGAAGGGACAGGTGTGATAGATTATATTAACACCCCCCGACCCGTAGAATGTTCCTCCACCCATCTTCCCTCAGGTCCGTCCTCACGTCGCCAGGTGCATATTTCCTTCTAAGTTATAACTCGAAAACTAGAGCTGCTACACATTCCACATTACATCTCGACGGACGATATAACATCGTATGACACTGCCCAAAAAAGCAACTACTGCCCGTTTCAGCGGCGATAAAACGGAGCGGGGTGACGGATTCTAGAACTGTTTGGGTGCAAGGGCCTGTTGAGATGCATGTTCCAGATCTACGTGCTAGGTTTGTATGTACGCACCCTTTTCTGTAGGGTTGATACGCGCGCGGCGGAGGGGTTAGATCTATCTTTCGGATGGTTTATGCAGGGTGGTTGGATTGGGGAAGTGTAGACGTCGGAGGGTTTGGACTTCTGGAATTTGCACTTGAGTTGGACAGAGCTGTGGAGGATCTATAAATGTCTAGCTTTCGGGATACGGTGCTAGAATACGGTATTGGAATGCGGGTTCGTATTATATAGATCCTTGGGTTTCAATGTTGCTCATCGATCGTTGGCATCGATACTTCAATCCATGTGGATGTGTGATCGGGGGCCGCCGACACCGCGACGGACGGAGTGACATCTGATCAGTCTTAGCCGACATTGGCCCAATTCAAGCCAAGTGAGCAATCACTCGGAGATTTTGGTTGGGTGCTCGTCCAGTGGAAAACCTGGAGGTTGAGAGAGTTCCAATCGGGTATGATAACGAGGGGATCCGCTTCTTGACGGGAACTTTGGGTTAGTCGCCCTCGGCCCCTCCCATCTAAACCGGCCCAGAAAACCTCCAAACACCTCCCACGACGAGAATCACAAGACATTAATTGGCTCGGGATAGCTACCCCTCACGGTCTCATTTGGCCTTGGGTGTTAAGTACAAACCCGTCGACGGGAACATGTCGACAGGGCTGCCAAGCATTCGGCTAGCTGGGACGGTGATTCGATACCAACCAGCTGTTCGAGCGTCTGCAGCTGCTCGCCTCCAGTGTTCAACTTTCGGGCAAGCGGGATATTTGCCCAAAACCTGCATCTTACATTTTCACATTAGTTACCTCGCACAGCACAGAAATAACAATGGGGGGCCACTCGTCTCGCGCTTGCCGAGAAAAGGGCCTCCCCTTCGATCGAGGTGGCCAGATCTCCGGGATTTCCTGGACACAAGCGAGCGAGCGAGCTCACAAGCCGGCTGGTCGCTGGCTGGCTGGACGAAGGGTGCTAAGATGCTAAGGGAGGGTGGTGCTGGGCTGGACTGGGCGAAACGCCCCGGCTATGAGGCATCGAGCTACCCTGGCGGTGTCTCAAACCGTCCGTTTTGATATCGTGATGATAGTGGAGGATTGTAGGGGTCCACTCTGGATATCGCTGGACCTGCTTGTTCGGTGGGATGGGTGCTTGCAGCCTAGTTTTTGGCTTCCCCATATATTGCTCGAGACGACGCTCCTGCATGCCGTACAGCGTACAGGACAGAAGCAAGTACGTGCTTCACGGCTCGAGTTATGGATTCCCACGTGCGGGTGTGAGACAGCTCAGGACTTCGATCCCCAACGGCTAGACGAGGATTTGGTCGTGTACGGGATACCGCAGCGGTGTTTCGGTCCTGCCCATGGCATATCTTGCGTATCCCGTCCGAACGCATCAGCTGAATGGAGGTGCAGACGCAAGGGAATTCAATACGGGACTTCATTTCCTTTTAAAAGCGCAGCATTTCTCCATCAGTTTGCGCCCTGGCCGGTGTTTTCGCAGTCAGCTCCACTGGTTTGGGACTGAAGCTCTGCTGAGGATGCATCTGCTACCCCTCCAGAACCTCGCTGCACCAGCCCGAAAGGGTTTATGAAACCGAACACGATTTTTATAGATAGAAAGTCCGAATAGCAAATCCTGCTGATGCTGCTAGTTGCTTCTTGGTCCGCCGTGAATTAATAGCGCCTGCCTGCAGTTATCGGCATGCGCATGCTGGTTGGCATTAATGTCTCTGGTTTAATAGTCCTTGCTCCCTTCTCCTCTCCGAATCTGATCTCTGGCTTAATCAACCACGACGTTCGTTTCCCCGGCCGTATTTGAATTCAGCATCCTTTCTCGTCTTTCGGCAGCAGTGATATGGTCATGGATATCATCACACACGTAGGATTTTAACGTTTGCGAGTTTCTTCTTCCGCTGCTACCGGGCAGGACAGGACAAGAACGACAATTTAGGCTTTTTCTCGCTGTCGGACAGAACGGGAGCCAGTTTTGGACGAGTGCATCTTTGGGACTGCCGAGGGCGGACAGCATACTAGGACGGATCCGTGGGCCTCGATTTGCCTTCAATTCATATTCACGACCTGCAGAATCCTGGATCTTGGTTACTAACACTCGCCGGACTGGACTGGTCGGGACTTAGCTTGGGAACATAACTGGACCGGACCGGATTCCATTCGCACCTGCCTGAGTTTAGAAGAAGAAGAAGAAGAAGAAGTACTTACTTGCATAGTTGGCCGTTGGCTGGGCTGGATTCGTTTATATCGGCAACAACACGCCGGGCCAGCATCACCGCCTCCCGTCGACATCAATCATTATCACGACCACATGCGGGGACCACCGACCCATTGAACGAGCAAGAGCACGCCTTCGCTGACAACTGGTACCGTTTGAACCCATCACGGCCGTCGGAGCTAGAAAGTTAGCCGCAGGTGGACAGATACAGGTCGATCCAGACCTTCCCGCCCGTTTCGAGAAGAAAAAAAACCTTAGACCACTCTTTACCCCCTCATCCACAGCCCAAGAAAACCTTATACGGGATCCTCCTCTCCTCGAAAGAGCGGGAGAGAGAGAGATACGGGCGAGAAGGGAAAGATGTCTGGAAAACGAAAGCTCATATCGGCCCCTGTGCTCGAGACGACGACCAACCCTCTGGTCCAGCATCATGCTATCAATCAACATACGCATCCCGCCTCACAGTCGATGCAGCAATCCCACCACGGGCACCACGGCCACAGCCTGAGCATCTCCTCCAATTCGTCGGCGCTGTCGCAGGGGAATCATAGTTATCTGGACTCTCCGACGTCCTTTTTTGGGTCCGACCAGAGCTTCACGCAGAGAGCTTCGGTCAGTAGCGCTGGCTCGGTCACCCCGACGGCTTCTGGCAGACACGGTAGCTTCGCAGCTTTTAACATGTCGTCGATTTTCTCGAGAGGGAAGCAGGGGAGTACGAGTGAGAAGGAACTGAAGATATCGGCTCCGCGACCTAAGTATGTCCTTTTTAAACCGTTCGTTCGTTCGTTCCTTTTTCTTGTTTCTGGCTCTCTGTTTCACTCTCTCGAAGCAAGGGTTTCCCGTTTGTCTACGACATACATACAGACATACATACATACATACATACATACGGACATGGCTAGCTGGGCTGGCTGTCTACTTATCCAGCGATGTCCGCCTGTCCGCCTGTCCGTCCGCCTGTCTCTGTCGACGGGCGGGGACTCGATCGAGATGCGGTACATTTCCCATCTTCTTCGCAGCTTCCACGCATATAAATGCACATATGCACGAAATGCAGCATGGCCCGGGGCATTCTCTCATCTTCGGCTTCAGATGCAGTGCATTTGTTCATTTATCGCTCAGGCATTGCATTGCCCTATCCAAATCTGCCAGAACGAAAAAGATTCCGTCCAAGATAGGACGGGGCCGGGTAAATAAATGCAATGCGAGGCCGGATGAATGTCGAAGGAGAAAAGTGAAGTTCGAACGGGAACGTGCTTCTCTCCCCATAATCCATCCGTCCATTGCATCCCACCTGCATACTCCGAACACCTATCTCAAACAGGTCCCAGGATCATGGTCCAAAAGCGGGGAAACGAGCAGATGTCTATCTGGAACGTCCACTCTCACTCACTTACCCGCGAGATCTATGGATAAAAATACACCCTTCCAAGATCAATCAATCATATCATATCATATCACAACCGTCCGCTCTCATGCGCCGGATAGCAAGCTCCCTTCCCCGTCAGCTGCGTGGGACGGAGAGGGTTCATGTCAGTGCTTGGCCAGGGTTCGCGGGATCCCGGTCTCGACATCGGATCCATCGAACATCTGAAACGGGTCTGGGCGTGGCCCCAGCCCAACGGCACAGCTTATCGAGGCTGCTATTGTCCCCCACCGTCGCTGAAGATTGTATTCCTGATATCATCCGAAGAAGCTGTGGCTTTATCCCCTCACCCATGCGGTCGAATGTTCTGAGGAAGGCGGCTCGGTTTCGCAATTACTCTGCGCTCACCCTCTCATGACACTGCACCGCTGCATATTACCGTTATTGCGGTATCTTGGTGCCCTAATGACATAAGCTCCCGCTTGCTACTGTCTTTCTATCGTCTGCTTACGCGGGTACTCTGTTTTCTCGGCGCGGGAACTATCAGAGAGGTATCAATCCAGATCCGTCCTTGATATCGCTAGCTTTCGACATCCGCTTTTGTCCTCCCATAAGACATTGCAATACACTCTGCCCTCAGCCCTGTCCTTTAATCCTCTCTTCCCGTCTAATTTTCCCTTCCTCCCTTTTCGTCCCCCACCGACCGTTCCCATTCTTTTGCATGCTCAAGTCCTCGATACGTATCAGGGTTGAGAGTTAATTATCTTTATCTTCGGCCAGAGTCGAGCGGCAGGAATCTCACAACATCTCGCCCGGGTCCGCGTATCCGCCCGCAGGCAGCCAAGGCCCGCCACAAGCTTCCACCAATCCCAACACCGCCGCCGATTCCTCCACCACCGCACACCGATCCGGTTCCATCTCTGAAAAACCGGGTTCCTCGTCGTCGGATGCCTCTAATTATTTCCAATACTCAAATATCTTTCAGCACCAGAGAGAGGACAGCCAGGATTCAACGTCGTTCCCGTATGGCATGAACATGGCGCCTCTCGGTGATCATCGAAAGGACCTCAAGGTCCTGCAGGGTCCAAGCGGCGCCAATGGATACAGCAACAGCAATCCGACATTGACGCAAACCCCCCCGTCCGCTTCTCCCACCGGCCAGACCTGGAAGGCTCTCCACCACTCGTCGAGCTTTGGGAGCAACCCCCACGACTCGACTTTCGGCGTCTCTTCGGTCCTGGACGACATGGCCAAACTCTCCGGAACCCCGGACTTCAAACAAGGCGACATCTTTGGTACTCTGAACATGGACGACTCTCCGCAAGCGGGCCGCAATGGGAGTGGACACCAGGGCAGTGTGGACTTTAGCTATTCAGGAAATCAGATTGACGGCTACTTTACCCCTGGAGACGACCGGCGACCGTCGGTAGCTTCGGTAAATACCACAGCTTCCTCCACCGGATCGAAGACCTCGCTAGGCAAGAGGCTCAACGGGAAGCTGCATGGCATCTTTGGCGATACCGAGGGTGGTCATCACAACATTCACCACCCTCATCCCCAGCATGCCAACACAATCCCCATCACCCCACCCCCTGTTAGCCAGTCAGAATCAAATACACCTTCCCAAAAGCTATATCATGCTCCTACTGCGCCGGTGAATAACTCCAGACCCAGAACCCCCCAACCTCCTCCATCTTCAGACGTTGTACCGTTCCTGTTTCAGGACGCCAACGTGAGTAGGACCTCGCATACTTTGATGAGCGTTCCTTTATATCAATTCTTGAAGTCATGGCTTTTTGATCTTTATTTTTCCCTTCCACTTCAATCTTTACTTTGTTTTTTGTTCCTTTGTTTTTTCTTTGCGTGCGAGTCTACCCTGGACGGCGGTTTTCGTGCTAATACAGTACCCGTGCTCATCAGGACATCCAAGCATACGGCGAAGCCCCGATCCAGAGTCAGCTCGTGAACGACAGGCATCGATACAGAGACGAGCAGAACATCGACCCCAAGTCGTCAGCTCACAACTTCTTCGGGAAAAAAGGGAAGACGCCGGGGAAGCCTTCCTCTAGCAGAGATTACGATGGCGGCGCCAGCGACAGGGAGGTCCCTCAGCATCGCAGAGACTTGTTTTCATCATCATATGGTGGCTCGACAACGAACCTCCCAAGGGCTAGTTCGCCCTCACCCTCTCTTCGTAGCTTGAACTCTGGGTTAGGTTCGGTCTCGGGTCCAGCAGGTCACACCGCGGCCTCCACCTCATCAGGTGGCGAAAAGGCGACAAAACGCTCGTTTTTGAAGGGGATCATTAAAGGCAGGGATAAGAAAGCGAAGGATGAGGAATCTGATGCAAATTCTATGTCACCTGTAGCACCCCGCAAGGATAGGCATCCCAGCATCAAAATTGGGGAACCGGTGCCGACTTCCGTCCGGGGTATACGTCCGGATGTTCCAAAACGTGGTACAACAGCACCACTTACCAGTGAGTTTAACATCAACCCAGCAATCTTCGCCCTCCCGGATTATTATCATGGATCTGGAAATGGTAACAATAGAAAAGCTCTTGGGAACACAACCCCATCGGGTAGTAAGACGAAAAAACGCGGTGACTCGTTCGAAAAGCCCCTCGGTAAAGATGCCGGCAGATATCACAACATCGTACCACCGGAACCAACAGGGAACTTGCTTGACATATTTGACCTGTCAGATATGAAAGGAATCGTCGACCAATCCCCACCGCCAGCGCATATCGCTACCGCCGAAGCGGGTAAATCGAAGCAGAAGCAGGAAACTCACGGATCTTGGAATGCTCCTGATAGTTGGGCGGTTGGAGGCCGACAGCAAAAGCTACCAGAAGCTCATCCCCAGGAAGAGGTGGAGGAAATTCCTGAGGAGGTTCTTCGAAAGCAGTCCCTATCACAGGTACGGCCCCCTGGGGCAATCTACAGTGGTTTTCTCGTGACTAATCGCTATCCAGTTCTGTATCCGCGTCTTCCGCATTGATGGCTCCTTTACGACGCTCTCATCGAACATTAACTCAACGGTTACCGACCTGCTACAGCAGCTGGGCAAAAAGTCCTTCCTGCAAGATGACCTCTCCAACTATGTTATAATACTACGTAAAGGGGAGCTTGCCAGAATCCTAGGCTCGGGCGAAAGGCCTCTGATAATGCAGAAGAAGCTCTTGGAGCAAGTTGGTTACAACGACGAAGATAGAGTCGATGAGATAGGCCGGGAAGACAATAGCTATCTCTGCCGGTTCACTTTCCTGCCTTCCCGTGTTAGCGGGCATTCTCTGGTATGTCATCGCAAAGCCCACGTGGTAAAGTATTTTGCAACTGACGATCCCACGTTTTAGGACCCTGACACTGGCTTCAACAACTACAAGTACAACCATGTTGACCTTAGCGGCCGGAATTTGCTCACCATCCCAATCGCCTTCTACCTTAAAGCGAACGAGATTTCCTCCCTGAACCTGTCCAGGAATCTTTCTCTCCAGGTACCGCAGGATTTCATCCAAGCGTGTACCAACCTGAAGGAAATCAAGTTCCGTAACAATGAGGCCTGGGATTTACCGTCAAGCTTTGCTTATATCTCCCGCCTTACATACATGGATATATCCAACAACAGGCTCAAAAACCTAGGGAATGCGAGACTCCATAGACATGAGGGACTCGTAGCCCTAAAGATGGCTAATAACCGTATTCAGGAACTGCCTGAAGAGTTTTCAAAGTTCCATAACCTCAGAGGTCTCAACGTTGCGTCGAATTATCTCACAGCAATTCCGTCGCTGACTTCGAAGCTTGTCACCCTTGTCGAATTGGACCTATCATTCAACAAGATCAAAGAGATTCCAGAAGAGATCGGCTCGCTCAAGGTCCTGGAAAGGTTGATCCTCTCGCATAACCAGATTACAGGGGAGCTCCCTGCTGGCCTGACGGGTCTTCGAGCACTGAAAGAGTTGGACATAAGGCACAACAATCTCAGCTCTATAGATGTTGTAGGGGAGCTGGACCGACTCGAAACTCTTTACTCCGGCCATAACGAGATATCCTCCTTCACCTGCGGATTCAAGAGCATCCGGACTTTGCACTTGAACAGCAGCAAAGTTACATCGTTCTCCTTCAAATCTATCACCCCTACCTTAACCTATCTCAATCTGTCGGACAACAAGATGACCGCTGTAGCAGATAACTTCTGCGACATGTTGCCGGGACTTGAAAAATTGGTTCTTGATAAAAATAAGATCAACAGCCTCCCTCCCCAGATTGGAAAATTGAAGAAACTTATACAATTGAGCTGTACTAGCAACCATCTCACCACCCTCCCGCCAGAAATCGGACAGCTCATCGACCTACGAGTCCTCGACATTCACGACAATGACATCGCCAAATTGCCATCAGAGATGTGGTCGATGCTCAGTCTTACCAGCCTCAATCTGTCGTCAAATGTCCTCACCGCATTCCCCAAACTACAAACGCCATCGGTCCCTAACACCCAACCCCCACCCCCTAGTGATAATGTGTTGGCTGCTGAAAATATTGAGTATAACCCACTTGAAGCCATACAAGAATCGTCGCTGTTCACATCTAACGGACTACTCAGCACTGGAAGTCCAAACGCCGCCAACAGCCGTAAGGGATCGTTCGCCTCAGTCAACAACGCTCTTAGAAAGGCCTCGATAGCATCGAAGGGCTCTGATGTCAGCACTGTAGTCGGCACTGGCGCCTTTACGCCACAGTCTCGAAAGGATTCGACTGCTTCGAGTAGGATAGCTAACACATTCGCCTCGAGTCTTCGATTCCTATTCCTAGCGGATAACAGACTGGGCGACGAAGTCTTCGACGATCTTTCCCTGCTCAGCGAGTTGAGAGTTTTGAACTTGTCCTACAACAGGATTTATGATATTCCTTCAAGAGCACTTACTAAATTAGTGTGGCTCAGCGAGTTATATCTATCCGGAAATGAATTGACAAGCTTGCCGACTGACGACTTGGAACATATTTCGAGTCTGAAGGTCTTGCATCTCAATTCTAACAAGTTCCAGACACTCCCCGCCGAACTGGGTAAGATAAGGAGACTCCATGTTCTCGATGTTGGATCCAATGCGCTCAAATACAACATCTCGAATTGGCCCTACGACTGGAACTGGTGAGTACCGTGTTGATAGTACTAGGCAAAGTATCCAAAATGGCTGACCGGTTTACTAGGAACTGGAACTTGGAGTTGAGATATCTCAACTTGTCCGGGAACAGAAGGCTTGAAATCAAGGCAAACTTTTCGACAAATGGGCTTCGAGAGCAGCAACAAAGCTTTACAGACTTCAATGCGCTCAAAGCCTTGCGAGTGCTTGGTCTTATGGATGTCACTACAACCAATCCTTCTTTCCCTGATCAATCAGAGGATTGTCGTGTTCGAACGTCTGGTACTCAAATCAAGAATATGCAGTACGGCATGGCGGATACTATAGGACGCGGCGAGCATCTCTCAATGGTCGACATGGTGGTCCCACGGTTCAGAGGAAACGAGGACGAAGTTGTCTTCGGCTTTTACGACGGACACCCACTACCGCATTATGGTAGCAAGGTCGCCAAGTTCCTGCAAGAACAGACGATATTCTATCTCCAAGAGGAAATGCGAAAGCTCCGTGCTGAGGAAACACCAGCTGCCGCGATGCGTCGGGCGTTCCTTGCAATGAACCGCGAACTCATGTTGACCGGGCTTGCAACACACGAAGAAAAGACGCATTCTCCACGCGATAGGCATCGTGGTACAAACGCTGGAGTGCAAACCAACTTGACCAAGGACGACCTTCAAGTAGGTGCTACGGCAGTACTCGTTTATATCAAGGAGCATGATATGTATGTCGCCAATGTTGGCGATGCCATGGGATTGCTTGTTCAGACGAGCGGAGAGTTCAAGGCTTTAACTCAGAAACACGACCCATTGTCGCCTTCCGAGTTGGAACGTATTCGGGACGCGGGTGGTTACGTCTCTCGTAGTGGTAGGGTTCAAGATCATCTTGAGACCTCGCGTGCCTTCGGGTACTTATCACTCATGCCGAGCGTCCAGGCTTGCCCGTCTGTTCAACATTGGAAGATTACAGAGGCCGATGAGTTTTTGATTTTAGCTAGCAAGGAGCTTTGGGATCATATGAGCTATCAAACTGCTGTCTATATCGCCAACCAGGAGAAAGGAGACCTGATGCTCGCCGCTCAGAAATTAAGAGACTTCGCAATTGGATATGGCGCTACTAATAAGATTATGGTCATGATTGTCGAAGTCGGAGGTCTAGTGAAGCAGCGCAGGCGTGTTGGGAGAAGCATGTCCATCGCTCCCGGTATGGACGACGATCCACGACAACCCCGTGGCGCACGACCTCGCAAGGGTGATCTTGAAGACGACTCCCGATGGCGCAAGTTCGGCCGAGAAATCCCACCGCCTGAGGTCGACGTATGCTTGGTGTTCACAGATATTAAAGGTTCAACTTTGCTTTGGGAGACTTATCCCATTGCCATGAGATCGGCCATAAAATCGCATAACGATATCATGAGAGAGCAGCTACGATTGGTCGGAGGATACGAGGTGAAGACTGAAGGTGACGCCTTCATGGTTGCTTTCCCCACGGTTACTTCGGCACTTCTGTGGACCTTCAACGTTCAGTTAACACTATTGTCATACGAAGCTTGGCCACCCGAGATCTTGAGATCACAGCAATGCGCCGAGGTTTGGGCGAGCGATGGAGAGGGTGTCAAGAGTTTGGTGTATAGAGGTCTCTCAGTGCGTATGGGTATTCACTTCGGTCAACCGGTGTGCGAGCGGGATCCGATCACAAAACGTATGGACTATTTCGGCCCTATGGTCAATCGTGCCGCTCGTATCGAGGGTGTCGCGGATGGTGGACAAATCGCAGTCAGCATGGATTACCTCACGGAGTTGAAGAAGGTCGATGCGATGTATCCGCCTGAAGAAACAGCGACAGCGAGCAAGCCCAACGATTCATTCGGAGATGTTACGTACGAGGACTCTATCCGCAGCGATTTAAGAACTCTCAGGAACTCGAGCGGATGGATTATCAAACCGTTGGGTGAGAAGAAACTGAAGGGTCTCGAAAATCCGGAAATTATCTCGTTGATGATTCCACCTTCGTTGGCGGGTAGAGAGTCCGACAAGTTAATAGAGAAGAGCCCGCCATCGGAGACTGGACTTACGCCGGAGATGGTACTTCCACTTTACGATTGCACATTAAGGCTGGAGAAGCTTTGCTCGCAGTTGAATTCGAAGGGGCTTACGTCGCAGTTTATTTTGGATGGACAATATAGCAAGGACATGCTTCAGAAGAAGATTCAGGAAGGAGGCACTGATCCGAGGATCTTGGAATTCGTCGAGTATGTTGTTACTCGAATTGAGGTATGTTTCAACCCCATTGCTATCAGTCTATACACCCTTTTATATAGGTATGCTAATTATTGAGACCAGTCATCAATTACAACCCTATATCTCCGATCGATTATGAAGAACGTCCCCGATGTCGAAGACACACAACAGGAGTCAGGCCTCGGCTTTGGATCATCCATCTCGTCCATCCTGTCTTCGCTCAAGTTTTTGTTGGAGTCCGATCCACGATTACAAATTGCAAGGACAGCAACTTCGTCCAGGAGTAACAGTAATGCCTCTGCGGTCGATAGCACAGCTACAGACGATTTCCCTAGCGAGGACTACGACGACTGTGAGATCAATGAGGCGTCTTATGCCGCTGTTTGATTTTGGTACCTTTTCCTTTTCTTCTTTTCTTTGGACCGGTCATTCGGATTCCGATAAAATAGGGGTTTAAGGAAGATATCCTGTTTGCAGTGAGGGGGAAGTGTTTAGCTGGCTTTTGGAAACTCTTGAGTTTTTAACCGCCGCCACTGATTACCGTTTTAATAACATTGTTTTTGGCTCTTTGGGGTGTACCGCTTCAGCCTGGCGTACGAACTCTGTGTATGGTGCTTTCTTCTCTTTCTTTTTCTTCTTCGCTCTTTTGTATTAGGGGTTCGGAAAAATGTGAAATTAGCAGGCGACTTTCGTTTCTTCTTTTTACCTGACCTTCGAGTTCCCTTATTACTTCTCTTAACTTCTTCGGCCTTTGGTTTTTTGACCGCTTTTGGCTCTTTGAATTCGAATAATACGATTTGTACAATGTGCCTTTACGATTGCTTGAAAAGCGTTATACCTACCTACCTACCTAGGTACATACCTCTTAACAATACCTTCTGGTGCGTGAGAATATGAGTGCTTTTGCTTGTTATAACGTTACCTTCTTCTCCTACCTTCCTGTTCACTATACGATTGATGTATTTCTGTCGGGTTGATTTCCCCCTTTGGGTCACAGTCTGGGTACGAGACAAGGGGTTGAGCGGCGAGTTATATTGATCCGATTGAAGGATGAATCCTATGTAATATACTCAACCTCAACTAAGATTCCGGATTCCTAGAGTCATATGACCTCGTGGCATTGAGGGTGAGAGGTTACGTGGTTTCGTGTAGCTAACGTTATTCTTTTTCTGCCTTACATCTTGACAGGTTAAGCTACATGTCTTAACTTGATATCAGTTGACCAAACTGCCGTCGTTTCGTTTCTGTCTGTGGGCGAGACGCACGTTTCGGCGTCCGTGGGCACCCGCCCGGGTTTCCGGTCGTTCCGTGGGATGTTGCGGATCGGGGTTGAGATGGATGCATGATTTTTGAGGTTCTGCACGATAATCACAGCTGATATTAGACGGATTAGTGGGCAGGACGGGCGCAGATTGGAATGTTGGGTGAGATCGATGAGAGGAGCTCTGGGAAGTCGGTTATGACGGAGGCAGGATCTGATTGCATCGAGGATCGGAATATTGGATCCTGAGGTAGTTTGGTACTCCTGAGGTCATCTAGCTACCGTGTAACCAGGTTTTTGGGGTGATTGGAACTAGGAATATTGTTCTGGCCGGTATATTTTACTTCCTTGGGGGTTATAAACTCTTAGGTCGAGAGTTGGATTTTTAATACGGGATTCTAGCCTCTCACGAGGGCGAAGTATATTTAGAGCGGTGGTATGAGTCGAATCGCAAACATGGAAAAGTCTCCGAGATATACTAATTTCACACTCACGATGCACTTAAATATCTCATAGCAGTTAGCCCCGGAACGGCCAGATAAAACCCTCCGGATCTCCGAGATTTTATGAGGGGTCACTGGCATGATAGAAACCCAGGCATACCGGTAGACGTACCCGATCAAATTTACCTTTGTGCCCAATCGCTCCGAACTGCCCCGGTCGCAGATGCCAAATGCAACAGGATGCAACGCAGGTCTTGGTTACACCAGCTTCGGGAACTTCGGGTTCATGTGAATGGAGGCTTAGGACCGGGCGTGTAAGCGAAGTCTAGTGCGTTCAACGACTAGGTGACGGTACGTTTGATACGCAGATATGGTGTTAGAGCAGACCTTTGTACAGGGAGGACGAATGGCGCTGCTTTTCTAGGAGGTGCGAGGTCACGAAAACCTCTTTAGCGTATGATTGGTCTAGAGGTACATTTTCTAAGTATCATCGGATATGCGGGTGGCATTATGATTAAGTAATTACACTGCTTAGATAAGTCTAATTAAGGTTTTAGTAGGGGGGTTTCTATAACGATGCGGCAATGAAATACCGGAGGCTGCTACCTTTCGGCCCGAAGTCGGCGGTATAAATCCCACACTTCAAGTATTCAAGCGTGTAGTGGTAATTTAGTAGAGTTATTAAGTGTGGATCAGCAGCGCGCCTTCGCTGTGAGATCTATATCACGGTGTCCAGAAAGAGACAATTAATACCCAGGACTCCTTTTCTGATACTTGGTCCCACTTGTGACCACAACAGCCAACTTTTATTCTAGGGTTTAGGCCTGGGCGCTCAGAGTTCAGCATGTACGTACATATATCGAGCTGAAGGTTCAAATTGCCATATTGAGTTTGACCCTTCTCGCTGACACCAGCCTCGCGGGGCGTTCTAATTCTGTTAGGTAGGCAGCCCACTTGTTTTGTGAGGTCTGACCCCTCGAACCTGGCGACTTTCCAGGAGTATGGGAACTCGCACCCCCCGCCCGAGTACGGGGATTTATATTGCACTGTGGGGAGTCTGATACCAGGTTAGTTACGCGGGCGACAAAATAAAGTTGACAGAATACCACACAAACCGTACCGTACACCGCTCGCTATTTCATTCCAAAATCACGTTTTAGAGAATTTAAAACGACGGCAAACACCACACCGAGTCGCAGCAACCAACCGACGTTGACACCAACGTTGCGGCTATCGATTCGGTGGTGCTGTTGATAGTAAAATATTGGGGGTAGGCTAGCGATACTTTTTTCTGGTAGGCGTTATCTTGACTGTCACTTTATTTTGTCACCTAGTGTAGAATCAAGGCTGGGGCCCACCCCCAGCGTATATGGTTATTCTACTATAACGGTGGGCTCCGTTGTCACGCAGTGATATAGGTATTTCCAGCCTCCAGCCTACAACTACAAGATGGTTAGTGCCGGTCTCGTGAACCCAACTCACCAAGGCTGAACCAGGTAGTGCCCGACGTGTACTTAAGGGAGTAGTCACGCTCAGAGCCACTCCTCGATCAAAGCCTGCGATCTCCCTCCTGCACTTCCCACCGACGTTGATATCCTCTTTGACAAACAGATAAACGCTACCTTTTCCTTCAGAGGATCGTTATATATACTTCTTTAGAGCCCCAATCAAATTTAGCTCTCTGAACCCCGGCAAGCCTAAAGATGTCGGCATTCGAAATGAAACCAGGACTACCTCGTCAAATGGTCCTTCTCGGTGCTATGGTTTACAAACTGGACGAGAATGGTGAAATATTCACACTAGACATCCGAACAAAATTGGAACCTGATTACGCCAAAATAACAGCACTCCAAATAAACTCAGGAGGAGACGCAGCCAGAAAAGAACTTGCCACCGAACTGAAATAAATTGCCATTGGCAGCGGTGAATACAAGAGAGGTTCTGCTCAGGAGAAAGAACGCGCCAAGTGGGAGATAAAAGCATTCGAGGATATGGAGAATGGAAAGGATGCCAAGGCTGAGTCCCAAAAGAGAATTGAGATTATCATTGCAAAGGCCAAAATCTATCCTTTTAAATTCATGGTTGTCGGACCAAGGGCCATAAGAGTGCATTGGTTATGACAGGAGATAGAGGTGCTTGAGAAACAGGAGCTTTGTGACGCTGGAAGTGGTGAGGACGAGAGCGGTACTGATAGTGCGATAAAAAAGTTTTAAAGGGCGTATGATCAGGTTGGGAAGATTGGAAGGGAACCAACCAAGTGGCTGCCGTATAGATTTGTGTATAGAAAAATGTGAATTGATAGTATATTCCGGGACGAAACAGCCATCTACGGCGTGACCTACGAGGGTGGCCGTGGTAGTTCGATTCTCACCAATCTTATTGTTGGGTGGAGCTTAATTGCGAGAGGGAAGTGCTCCTTTGCCTATTTTACCGAGGACCACAGTCCGCCAAATAGAGATTGGTCGGAGGCGGATGTCATTGCGTACGAATCCAAATGAAATAATGTTTGGATGAGATTGGACCTTCAATCTGGTGAGATCAAATGGGTTTTTTAATCAGATATCCCACAATCATCAGATGAATCTAAATGGCATCTGATGGAAGCGGCGAATGATAAATTTCGCGGCGGAAGCCTTACCAATCTTGATGGGTTTGTTTGTGGTGTTCGTCATATGGGGACATTCGGCTCTTATAAGATGGCGCCAGACCCCCAGGTCGGAATGAAATACGGCATACCGGTTCCCATAAGAGGGAGCCTTGTTCAGAAACCTCATTCTATCACTTGGAGGTGTTTGGTCTCTAACGGCAACGCGATTTTTTGGATCTCTAATCACCAATTGTATTTCCAGTTCGAACAGCAAATAGGATCTGAGCCGGCGAAGCTTTACGACGTAAGGGCATCTTCGTTCTGTCTTTCTCCTGACGGTATCATTTTCGTGTATAATCCGGATCGAAAGGCAGTAGAGCATGCGAAGGTCCCGATTTACATACCAGGCGTAAATACTAAAAATCTGATTATGAACTGGGTTCCTGTAGTATGGCCGGGTGATGGCAAGGGCCATAACGTACTTGACAATTGGGGTGATGTCAAATGGTTGATGGCGAGCGAGGCTGCTCTTGTCATTCATAATGGGAAAGATGCAATGGTTTATCCTACTGCAACAATGGAAGGTCATGTCAAAGCGTGGGAAAAAAGCGGGATGTAGAAGCTTCCCACACTTATTGCCAGTCTAGTCACCGGCGTACTCAGCTCTATATTTGGTTACTGCGTATTTAGTTACTGTGTATCTGGTTCCTGTGTATTTGGCTATATGTATCACTGAACTGTTGAAATAATTTCAATTGACACGTACGAGTGGATACGTACGTATACGCACACGCATACTCGGTCTCCCCGCCTTGAACCCATCTCAATTGACACCATGGGCAAGGGAAGGCGACGGAAGAATGGAAAGAGCACATGGCGGGCCTGACCATATTGCGCAACAGACTACGGATTTCGTCCTATAGAAAAAGACTTGGAATTCTGCCAAGTTATATGGTAGGATTTCAAGAACATTTTGTGGTGTAGAAAGAAATGAAAGAGGTGTGCCCAATGGAAATTGCTTGAACCTTGTAAATTATATCGCATGATTAAAGCGGCTGAGCATGACGGGCCGTTTGTGATTGTGAAGCCTCGCTGTACCCCAACGTCAATCCAGAGTTCCGGAAGCCCAGGCATAGATTTTGAGTGGTTTAAGGGTCCCGATTGCCTGCCCAAGGCTGTGTGTTTGCGCATACATATGCACACGGGACTCCACCACGGGCGGGATTTCGTTTCCCCGAGGTGCATGGTTGGGTCGCTGGGGGTCGATGTAAGGCCAGCTAGGCTGTTTTGAGAAAAGCATTGGGCAGAGTGTCATTTGATATCGGTTTCAAGAGAGTGGAATGAGATTTTGCGAGACCCGATCCTGATACGCGTTGAAGTTTAATTGAACGAGTGTCCTTGTTAGGTAATTAACACTGGATAACAGATTAACTGGATTAACTGCGGAGAATTGTCGAATTCAGAAGTTTAGGTCGTTAAAAAAATATAAAGTCCTAATTCCTGTAGACTGCGGATGTTAGTAGCTTAAATCCACGCACTTTGGGAGATGTATAACCGCGGAGCATCGGAGTTAGACTGATGACGAGGGATCGTCCCTATCTTATCCTTGAGTCGCCACTATTGTGGTATTTTGGCAACACTCCGACCTCGTAGGCGTATGGCTAGACAGGCTGGTGTTTTTCGATACGCATTTCAGGCTAGTTCGATTTTATTAGTGACAAAGGTAATCTTCGTCGAGGGCAGTTTTCAGTAAAGGTCGTGGAATTGTCTAGAATTTATACGCACAATGCTAAGAATCTAAATATGCATGTATAAGGTCTCGGTTGGAGAATTCGAAGCGCGGTAGGTTAACAGGTCCGCAAAATATAGTCCAGGCCATCCAAAAATCGATAAACCGAAGAGTAGGGCCTGATAGTCGGGTACCTGATATATAGAGATTTGATGCCATGATAACTTTTGTCTGATAAAAATTAAGCTTGCGATAAGGTGCTTAAAATAGACGGGTATTAAATGGCGCGTTACACCCAAACCCGTTGATTTCGAAGCTTTGAATTTGTAAGTCTGTTGGAGCGTCTGGAATCCGAAGCGCGAAAGATCATTGCAAATGACGTATTTGAAACTTCGGTGTGATATCAAGGCCGGTCGTGAGTCAGTTACCAATTGTCGAGCTCTCTCTTCAAGGAATACTCCGTGTCAACGTCGAGACGTAAACACTAGCGAGAACTACCGCTAAGTGGGATATTGTATCAGAAATCAAGCTGCCCGGCAGCTCGGGGACAAGAATGATCCCGAATATCTCCATGCCCAGCACATCTATATGCATGTAACCCACGTTTTGGGTCTCCTTTCCAACCAATCCTCGAGTCAGGACATAAGTTTCGTAAGCCCGGCTGACAAATCTGCTCCGTTGGAATGTGAATTGCATGTGGCGGACCCACATGGCAATCGTTGCAAACCTGTCCCTGATTGGCCAGGATCAATGACCGTCCTGGGAAAGAGCCCGGAAGACGAGAGTTTAGGGTTGGGGAAAGACAGGGATTGAAACTCTCGTCAACGGAGCAACCTTATTTTTTTTCTTGAAGGGAGAAAAAAAACTCGATGAATCATCTTGATCTCAAAATGCTTGCTTTGCCCGATTTAGAATGGTACTTTGAAAATCAGTTGGGAGAATTGCGGAAAGCACGGATCAATCGGCCTCTTTTTCGATTTCTGCCAAGTTCGAGAGTCTAGATGGATCATAGTGAGTGATGGTTACCTTGAAGTTGAGAGAAACATCGAAGGCTGGGTACGAGGCAACTCATGTAGTTCGGAATCGATTGGTCAGGAAGCTGATGCGATCAACCGTCTCGAAGCCTCTACCGCGCAATGACGAAATCGATGGGAACGACAGCACGAAAGTAAGTTTAAGCGGCTGGAAATGTTATCTGGCTGTTTTAATTTGCGATAGCCTGCCGGCTGATTAATCGATCCCGCCGTAAAGGAGTCCGTATGTGAGGTTGTGCCCAATGACTAAACCCCATGTTCGTACGGGAGAGAAAGGGACCACGGGCTCCTCGTTCCTGGCCTGATTCGGGATTGGGTAGATGCAAAGCCAAGGTGTGGGTTTCGCGGGACCATGTTAGCTAAGCAAGTTAGCCTGTGCCTGTGGTGTTTCTGGTGGAGCGCCCAAAACGACAGTCGGGATTTTATAAATGCGACGAGGCCCAGCAACTGAACCTCCCTTTTGTTACTACCACCATTTCAGTACTATCGATCTGCTGTCCTGTCAACCGGTGTATATAAGCAGGGAACTGCCCTCCCTCCCCCGTAGTCAATTGGACCGGTTGCCTACCTGAAGTAATAATAATCTCTTTTTTTTGTAATATTTTCACCTTCGTCCGATCTACCGCAATATCCAACACAACTCGACAATTGATGGCCCAACAAGGTTCCGAAAAGCTGGGCGAGATGGAGCCGAAGGAGCTTGAAAACTATCGGGAAGGCCGATGGGGCGAGGAATCCGAACAGTCCTCCATCAATATCCAGCGTGCTGAGGCCGAGTTTCAAGAGTATGTTCTATCTCCCTTTCTTCTTTTTTCTTATTGCATTGTATTAGTATATAGTATTTGTGAATGCTTTGGTGCAATGTAATGCATCCGATGGATGGTGGAACTTGGACTGACTGGACCTAAATTATATAGAATTCGACGAGAGCTGAGCAACATCTCTAATAACCAGCCCTCGACGTCTCATCTTGGCCTGAGCTTGACCCGTTCCAGGAGACGTGTTCCTGATGATGAAGAGAAAGCACAGAAGGAAGTCGACCCTTCGGAGACAGAGGGTGAGCATGAGCATGACCCTGAACATGAAACCATCGATCTTGAGGACTACATCCGAAGGTCCAACGAGCAGAAGGATGAGTCAGGTATTCTGAGGAAGAAGGTTGGCGTTTCATTTCGTGATCTTTCTGTCTCTGGTACTGCCGGAGAGAAGATGTACGCGAAAACCTTGAAGGATGAGCTCATCGAGCTCTTTGGAGGCACCCTTTTCAATATGGTTATGGGCGTCTTGCCTCTCAAGAAGCCAGCGTCCAAGCCCATCATCCAAGGCTTCAACGGTGTCGTTAAGCCGAAGGAGATGCTTCTCGTCCTCGGAAAACCCGGTTCTGGAAGTTCGACCTTTCTTCGTGCCTTGACAAACCAGCGCCGGCCGTTTACTTCTATCGGCGGCACCATTCACTACTCGGGTCTCCCATTCGAGCTGGCGAAGGGCAAGTATCGCGGTGAAATCTTGTTCAACGATGAAGGTAAGTTGTAGCATTATTAGCCCAAATAAATTGGTACACAGGTAGCTAATGCGGCTTTTTCAGATGATACTCACCTGCCTACCCTTACTGTGGAGCAAACCCTCCGCTTCGCTCTCAAAATGAAGACCCCGAAGACTCGGATTCCGGGAACATCCAAGTCGGCCTTTGTCGAGTCCATGTTGAATTTGTACGCTTCTATCTTCGGGATGAAGCATACCCTGAAGACAATCGTGGGAGGTCCCTGGGTTAGGGGTGTATCTGGTGGTGAACGTAAGTGGAGCTTCCAAATGTCCTGAAACTAAAGCCGGCTCTGACCATATTGCCGAATTATAGGCAAGCGAGTCAGTATTATGGAGGCTTTGGCTAGCAGAGCCACCATTAATGCCTACGATAACTCTACAAGGGGTCTCGACTCCTCCACTGCCATCGATTATATCAAATCCCTTCGTATCATGACTACCCTCACCGAGTCGACTACCATCGTGACTTTGTACCAGGCCGGTGAATCCATTTACCAGGAATTCGACAAGGTCTGCTTGGTAGATTCCGGTAGACAGATTTATTTCGGCCCCGCACAGGAGGCTAGGGCGTATTTCGAATCTCTCGGATACGAAACGCAACCCCGGAGCACCACCGCCGACTTCCTAACATCTATTACGAACCCCACTGAGAGGAGGATAAGAAAAGATGCGGAAGGCAAAATTCCGATCACTCCGGAAGAACTCGAGGCTGCATTCAGGGAGTCCAAGTACTTCAAACAAGTCCAGGCGGAACTGGACGAGTATGACCGCGAACTCCAGGAGGCCGAGCCCGCAAAGGTTTTCGAACAGGCCGTGAAAAACGAGAAGAACCGTGGCTCCGGGAGCAAGAGTCCATTCGTCGTCTCTTTCCCAACTCAAGGTAAGTCACACCTTGCTTCTTTTCATAGTACTCATCGCTGATAGTCTGCAGTCGCCAGCCTCACCCAAAGGGAGTTCCAGCTCAAGTTTCAGGATATGACCACCCTCCGTAACTATATGATCAATGCCGTTTTTCTAGCACTCACCCTTGGCGCTTTGTTTTACGATATCCCGAAGAATTCCGCAGGGGCCTTCCTTACAGGTGGTGCTTCCTTCTTTTCCGTCGTTCTCGTCGCTTGGCTACAGTTTGGTGAAGGATTCCAGGTTCTCGCCATGAGGAGCGTCGCCTTGAAGCAAGTGAACTTTGCTTTCTACCGCCCATCTGCTCTTCTCATCGCCCAGATGTTAGCAGACATTCCAGCTATGACTGCCGCTGTGATTATATACAACATTGTCGTATACTTCATGGTCAGATTCAAGTCCACGGGAGGGGCTTTCTTCATCCACTTGCTCTTCTCGTGGATGACATCTTTCGTCATCACTACCTTCTACCGCGCAGTCGCATCTTGGAGTGGAGATATCAACACTTACGTCCAATATGGTATGGCCGGCCTTAATGTATTCGCCTTCTTTGGCGGCTACATGCAAAGTCGCTTCAATATGAAGGGATGGTACCGATGGATATCATATCTTTCCCCTGTCGCCTACGCACAAGAGGCGGTTCTCACCAACCAGTACTCCGGAGGCTCTTTGGTTTGTGCCCCTGAACAAATCATCCCTCAGGTCCCAGGAGCTTCCCCCGCCAACCAAGTCTGTGCCATTCCGGGATCTACTCCAGGCGACTTGACTTTCGACCCGTCAACTTATGCTCGGGTTCAATTCGGCTTTACCAGCTCCCACATCTGGCGAAATTTCGGCATCTTAATTGGATTTTGGGTCTTCTTCTTAGTTGTTGCAATCGCTGGTGTAGAGGTTCTTGCCAAAGCTGAGACCGGCGGTGGCCAAACCAAGCAGTTCGTCCGCAAGTCTGGGTTGAAGTTCTGGCGGGAGGAAAAGGATACATTGCCAACGACCAAGACATCCAACATCGAATCAGGACCACTAACAAAGGTATCTACTAAGTCTCGACCATCGGTCTTCACATTCAAGAATGTCAACTATACCGTCGGCGATAAGCAGCTCCTCCACAATGTTGAAGGAATTGTAAAGCCAGGTGTTCTCCTCGCTCTTATGGGTGCATCCGGCGCTGGTAAAACGACTCTTCTCGACAATCTTTCACAGCGTAAGCGAATCGGAATTGTTCAGGGTGATTTGAAAATCGACGGCAGAGCCCTTCAACCTGATTTCGGTCGAAATACTGGTTATGTTGAGCAAATGGACGTCCACGATGGCACTGCCACCGTCCGCGAAGCGATTACCTTCTCCGCTACTCTTCGTCAGCCAAAGTCCGTTCCCCTACAAGAAAAGCTCGATTTCGTCGACAAGGTCATTACCCTTTTGGAGCTAGACCCTATTGGAGACGCTCTCATCTCTGGATTGAACATCGAAGAGAAGAAGCGTGTCACCATCGCTGTTGAGTTAGCTGCTCGACCAGATACTCTTTTGTTCCTCGATGAGCCAACCAGCGGTCTCGACTCAAACGGCGCCCTTTCAATTGTTAGATTCCTCCGAAAGCTCGCTCGCGAGTCCGGTCTCTGCATTGTCTGTACTATCCATCAACCGTCTTCCCTTCTATTCTCAAACTTTGACGAGGTTCTATTGCTCGCCGCTGGTGGCCGTACTGTCTACTTTGGTGATATTGGTGAGGATGGTACCACTGTCCTTGACTACTACGCCCGGAACGGCGCCAAACCCGCCACTCGAGATGCAAACCCAGCCGAATACATCCTCGAAACGGTTCGCCCTGGAGGTTCCATCAACTGGTCTGACGTCTGGCAAGCTTCCCCAGAACGAGTCGCGCTCGTCAACCAGATCGATAGGACAGACGCTGAATTGGCCGCTCTCCCCGCCCCAGACCGTGATGGTGTTCCACCAACATACGCTATGCCCCTCTCGAGCCAGACTGCTGAACTCATGAAGAGGACTTGGCGCAACTATTGGCGTGATTCTTCGTACATCTACTCTAAGGTCTTCACGAATCTCTCCCTCGGTTTGATGGCTGGTATTCTGTTCTTCCAGGTCGGTGACAGCATCATTGAGATGCAGGCTCGGGGTTTCTCTACCTTCATTGCCATTATCACCGGTGCCACTCTCGTCACATCCGTGCAACCGAAATTCATGGAGCTTAGGGCATACTACGAAGCACGCGAGCGTAACAGCAAGATTTACTCCAGCCCCGCTTGGCTCACCGCTATGATTGTTGCTGAAATCCCATACGCCTTCTTCACAACCGTTTTCTTCTTCCTACCATACTACTACATGGTCGGTTTCCCATCAATCTCCAGAATCGCCGGGTATCAGTATTTCTTCTTGGTTCTGTACGAGATCTTCAGCGCACACATTGGTATTGTCATTGCCGCCGTCTGTCCAAGTTTCGACATGACCCTGATCGCCAACCCGTTGTTCTTCGGTCTCACTTTCAGTTTCACGGGTATCCTTGTCCCATGGAACCAACTCGAGGGCGTCTTCCGAAACTTTGTGTACTACGCCAACCCGATTGCCTATGCCGCTCGTGGAATGATCGGAAACGTCGTGCACGGTGTCAATGTCAGATGTTCGCCCCAGGAGCTTGTTATGTTCCAGCCACCTAGCGGGCAGACTTGTGCTCAGTACGCTGGTGACTGGTTGGCTTCTACTGTGGGCTACTTTGTCGACGGTAACGCTACATCGGATTGTCAATACTGTCAGTTCAAGAGTGGCGACGAGTACCTTACCAGTGTCAACATCAAGTAAGTTCAATATCTCATAGCGCGTGACCCACAGAAACCCTTTGCTAATAGCCACTTCACAGATTTGAGGATCGATGGGTCTATTTCGGATACTTCGTCATTTTCATCTTCACCAACATCGCTTTGATCTTTACCGCCTACGCTGTTGTCCGTGACATCCGCTGGGGTAAGGTCTGGGCCAAGTATTTCGGCAAGAAGCAAGAGTAAATAGTCTTGATTACTCCCTTCTTGATTACTCCACGTTCGTTATATGCAAAAATATCATCAACCGGCGTTACTTTAGAACAGTGGATCTTTGATTTCCCCAACCCGATCTTTTTAACATTTACCAACGATTTTGAGCGATTTATTGACTCGGGCTCTATTAGACGGAAGTATGTAATATTTTATACCTTTGTCATGTTCGGTTTCGCTGCTTATTTCTGCCATCTCTTTCTTTTTAATTATTTTTAATGTTTATTCCCTACGCTTTTCTATTGGACTTGTAGTTCCGCATTGCTATATTATGTTTTAATGTCTTTAATTGGTTATGATCTTTTGAACAGTTTTGTGTATCAGTTGTGCTTTTATTCTTGTTTGTAGTAAACAGCACTAGTAGTTATAATCAAGCGAAACATGAACCGGTATAGAAAACTTGCAATGTAGAGAGACTGGACAGGCTGTTCAAAAGGGTATATACGGGCCTGTCCACTTGTAGTCCACCAGGACCTGAAATTTCGAAAAAGAAAAAATGTTAAAAGTGACATGAAAGAAACCAAACATGCGTGCCGACGGGAAAAACCAAAAGACATGGTAACTATGCCTCATAGTCTAGAACAGGAAAGACATAATCATAATGCGGTCGCTCGAATCGATCGCTAACTTTTTGGCTCAGTCTCTAAAATTGGCAGTCACCAGGGTTCTGTAGACACCAGCCTTGAGTAACAAGACTGGCTCGCACTCCTCTAGCAACCATTCTCTCCCTCATCAATGCCAATCGAGGGGTAACGCTCAGCTGCGTTCTGTACTCGCCACTCTCCTCCCTATTCCAGCTCCAAAGGACCTCAGCGGCAGCCGAAGCTCTCGGCCAAACTCTGGCATCCAAAATCTGGCCATCGACCTGCTCAGACCACATGTGAACTTCACCTCCAAGAACCAAATGCAGCTTGTCCTCCGGGATCCCCTCAAGGGCATCGTAGTAGTAGATTGCCTTCCAGTTCTTCATGGGCGAGCAGTAGTCCGTGAACGCCGGGGCGAATTGGTTGAAGTTCTGAGGGGTAACGTCGAGCCAGAGTCCGAACCCGCAGTCGAGGTACCAGTTCTTGTAGTTTCCGAAGATAACGCGGTGACCCTTGTCGACGACCTTCTTGACGGATTCGTTATCGATCCATGCTTGGATGATGACGCGGGGGTCAAGGGTGAGCGGGTACTCTAGCAACATCTCTTCCCATGCGATTGGGGTGAACCCTGCGTCAAAGATCTCCTTGTGGACTTTGTTGACGAAACGGTTGAGTTTTGGGACCACGATTGAAGAATCGTTCGATCCGACTGTTTCGTCGAATTGGGCCGAGTTGGAGTTATATTCATCACCACCGGCGTGGAAGTAACCAGCACCTGAGGATTTGAGTCGTGGGAGGAGTTCATCGAAGAGATCTTCGATGAATTTGTCGACTTCGCGGGAATCGAGTTTGAATGCACCGCATGGTGGTTGAGCGCAGTAGCCGTTCCAAGGTTGACGGTTGAAGTTGGCGATAAGCTCAGGTCTGCTGTACGCGATCGAAGCGGTGTGGCCGGGCATATCGATTTCCATGATGACCCTGATACCTCGGAGGGAGGCGTAGGAGTAGATGTCTGAGATGTCGCGGACGGAGTAGATTTGGTCCTTTGTGTAAGCGCCCTTTGCGGCGAGGTCTGGCATGGATTTGATCTCCAATGGCCAGGATTGGGATTCTGTGATGTGGATGTGGAGGGTGTTCATTTTGTTCCATGATAGGACGTCGATTAGGGATTTTATGTCTTTGACCGGGTAGAAGGAACGGGCGACGTCGAGGTTTAGACCGCGGTGGGGGAATTTGGGGGAGTCCTTGATGTCCACCGGGAGGTATGGGGTGTAGACTTTCTTCTTTGAGTCTTCGACGTAGAAGAGCTGGGTGAGGGATGTGAGGCCGTGGAGGACACCCGTGGAGGTTTTACCGACAATCTCAACTTTGGCTTCTCGGTCATTGATCTTGCTGATCTTGAGGGTGTAGGACTCATCGACCGGTACATCGTTCGAGTTATCCGGTTCGGAATCCGTTTGGGTAACTGAGATCGACTTGATAGTTATCGCGGTCTTCTTGTCATAGCGGGGTTCCCAGTCTGTGCCCTTTCGGTTGAACATCCAGGGGACGAGTTTATCATTGTAGAGCAAGGATTTGGTGCGGGCGATCGCGGCGTCGATGCGGGTCTCCGCGAGCCCCTTTTTGGAGGCCTTGCGGCGGACGATGCGCGAGGTCAGAGTGTCGCGTGTATATTTATAGGTTGAGGACTATAATTTTTATATGATTAGCATAATTGATAGACGGATAGACAGATAGCCCAACAGATAAACAGATAGGCGTGTGGAGGCTACTATATGCATGGATTGCATTGTGACTTAGGGAAAAAACTTACATTGCCAGGTGGCCCGTACTTGACGTTGAACTTGACTCTGCCATCGAGCCAGGCAACTTCGCTACCGAGGCTCTGTTCCTTGGGAAGAGGCCAAACGCTGGCGGCAGCGGGCGCAATGGCTGCCGTAGCGAGAAGTAAGAATCTGAGGAGAACCATGTTGTTCGGTTCTCTTCGAATA
Source organism: Arthrobotrys sphaeroides (assembly GCA_036971245.1). Classification (NCBI taxonomy): domain Eukaryota; kingdom Fungi; phylum Ascomycota; class Orbiliomycetes; order Orbiliales; family Orbiliaceae; genus Arthrobotrys; species Arthrobotrys sphaeroides. The sequence continues at coordinate 2,849,705 of JAJTTW010000004.1, forward strand.
TTATTCGTTCTTTTGTGTAGATTCGCCGTGCAAATATGAACGAATTAACTGTATTCTGGTTAAAAAAGTAGCAAGCTTGAAGCTTGGATATGGTAGAGTATTGTCGATAAGTGAGTGGATGCCGGTTATTTAAGCACTGGTCTATACTTAATCAACTGTAGCGAAAGTATGGGAATGTCCCTTCTATCTGTTGGCGGATATCTTGGGTTGCGTTTCGTAGCACCAATTCTGATGTCGGAATGTTGATGGAATGATGAAAGAGGAAGAAAGAGGTCGGGGGAGCCAGCCCGGGGAGGGAGAGTATTTATACTAGTCGACTGGTAGCTGGTTGTATCTGGAAAAGAAGAGATCAATCGATTGTCGGGGATGGGTCTCCTGAATATATATTGATCCCCCTGTAGATTGACTGCAGTCCGGTGATTACGCTATGTTGAAAAAAAAAAGATTTTCAAGAAATCCCTAAAGGGGCCAAATTTGAGACTCTGAAACTTTATATCGAGACGGTTGGGAAAGAAATATTATTTGATAGACTGTTCCCACAGAGGAAAGAAAAGTGAGTTGTCTGCGTGGGATTCCGTTTTAGGCAATCAAACGTAGCACACGCCGCACTGAGCGGGTAAAGTAGCCGATTATGATTGATCAGATCAGACGAAAGAGAAGACGGGCGAAGACGAAGGCGGAGGATTAATATATTTTCTTATGATGATGCGTCAGCCCAGTAATCGAACGAGGCTTCGATTACCCGCGAGCTGTGGCAGTGGCCGGGTTATAATAAGAAGCTCCTCTAATTATCTGGGATGGATCCATTGACCTGGAGGTGCGAGAGGGAAGGGTTTTATATAGCAGCTCCCCTGGGAATCTTCATTTCTCAGATTAAATTGTCGATCTGGAGGAACTTGGGCGCCAGGCACTGCAACTTTGCCCTCCTCTGTGCTCTGTTCCTTTCGTCCAATGCGAACGGATTACCGTCGAGCAAATATCGCGGTATGCCAGTAACCCTTTATTTCTCGATCTCGGTTTGCCTGGTCGGTGCAGCGCTTTGAGTTACCTAAGAATCCCCCCGCATTTCCCGCTCAATTGGCCTTCCTGAGACAAGTATTCCGACCAGTACAAAGCCCCGAGAAACCCAAAGTTTCATGGATTCAATTCGCCATCTTGCTCGTGAAAGGCAGCGAAAAAGAGAGAAAGAGAGAGTGGCAGAGAAAAGAATGTGTATGGGTTTCTTCACGTCGGACAGAGCGGTTGGCTACCGTGCTACCCGGTCGTGCTCTTTACCCATGAGGGATATGTGACGGTGACCTTGCATTGTACTGATCTGGACTAAGTCCATTGGACCTTTTGGACCTGCGGTGCTCGTGATTATCGCTCTTACGAAAAGAACCCCTGCATTTGCAAGGCAATGCATGCGATTCGATTCGCATGTTCTGTCGGCAGGCTCGCCTTCCCCTCGCTCGTGTCTACCGTTCGCTCAGATGGCCTTGGGGGCATGCTTGTGCACCTGCACGGTGCCTGGCCAAACGAAGCCTTGAAAGGGTACCATTGCTTGCGAAAGAGGGGCATACCATCGTGACAAACCATAAAGAACGCGAACGAGGGGAGGAAATCAAAAGAGAGAGAAAACCGTTTCATCCGAATACCTCGAGCTCGCTCATATCCGAAAAGTAACTAAAACCCTTGAATTTGTCTCCGTCTTCAAGGTACTGGACGTAGTACTGTGGGGCTTTCGAAGCCCAAGAGAAATCCGGGGTCGACTCCCCCACCGCACGTATGCAACATCGCGGGAAGATGTAACGTCAACGGATCATGCAAGTCGATAGCCGGGGGTTAAGTGGTCGACGATAACGATGCTGGGTTTGTGGAACTTTTCGAATTCAGGAAGGTGGATATTATCTCCAGGACGATATCCGATATGAATGGTCTATATACTCCGTTTGAGTGTCCTTTCATCAAGCAACCCTCGATGGTGTAGTTGGTATCACAACAGGCTGTAATAGTCTTCAGAAGCTCAAACTTCTGAGTAATCGTAACCTGCAGGTCACCAGTTCGAATCTGGTTCGAGGGACTTGCCTCTTTTTTTGCAGATTTTTTGGTCGACGGCTACCCTTTTTGGCAGGATCAAACAAGCAAACGCCAACACTTGTCAAAGATGCTCCCCCTGAGTCGACGCCCCGACGAGCGCACCCCGTAGTAGGTACTCACGCTGTCTGCTACGTTACACGGAAGACAGGAGTCGAAAGCAAGGTCGTTGATGCATGTTAGCTGTGCAAGTGGAGCAGTCTTCAACAATGGCCTCGTAAATCTTGCAGGCTCGCCGAGAACGCAAGGTTATCGCCAGGTGCCAAGCAGAAAGAATGCCACAATATTTTGCTATCAGAACTCTCGTCGACCTTCGGATTCGGCCAGTATATCTCATAAAGAGATAAAGTAGAAGCTGGTGACCTGACCTGAGCTGTGGAGTACCGTCATGTATTGCACGAAGTGAAGCAGTTATAGTGCAAGATGCTCGAGTTAAGCGAAATTTCAGAGAATAAACGGGTGAAATTCACCCGCTAAAGTCCAAATTCTGCAACAGTGGCAGCCATAGGCAACACCGATGTTGACCATGCGTAATAGAATTGATGTATTTTTGCCCTTCACAGTTTGTATTTATATATATTTAAGTAAGTATATACTGAGCCAGAAGAGGGCAGTTTTTGAATACTATTGCAATCAACTTTCGCTCTCAATATAATATTGTGATAATACCGTATTGATGTACCCTGTTTCTGACACAGTATACTTACATATTCGGTAGCCAGTTGGTTCATATCTAGGCTACGGCAGTGAAACTGCGCTACGTATGAGCAGATGTCAGCTAGAAGTAAATCCGACGTCTAGTATCCTAATTGGTATGGGTATAGCCGTACAGGACTACGCCTCTGCGAATCGACCTTAGTAACCAATAGCCATTGCCAGAGATCGACCGCCATGGAGTGAACTCCAGTATATGCCTACTACTTACCTAGTTATTCAGATACGTAGTTCTGTATTAATATGGATTATACTTAAGTACTTAAGCAAATACTCTCGAAGAAACAGGACCCGCACATCCATAGATCCAAATTGCCTAGAACCCGTAGCCGGTGTAATTTCTCGCCTTATATATATACTACACTATAGTACCGAACTATTCTAGAATCAAGTACCGAACATTAGGAATATATGTCCCCGACCAATACACCATAGACTCTTGAGTAAAGGAGCGTCTATAGCGCTGTTAGGTCGGGCATTTATCTGTGAACAACTTTAGGATGCTTCACCTCCACAAAGGTAAAAGAAGGGAATGTTTCCTTAAAGCTCGTCGCTAACTCAAAAGCACTCTGCCATAGCGACCGGCCCAAGGGACCAGATTTATGCGAAATACTATTGATGATTGATACCTCCGTTGATCGCAAAGATCTCGACATCTTCAGCGGAAAAATACTTCAATATTCCCTCGGAAGACGACTATAAAAGGTCTCTCTCTCCCTGTCTCTCTTCTTTCCCTTCTCTCTCTCTTCTTCATCTCATCTTATCCCCGTCTCCTCTTCTTCTCTTTCCAAAAGCGTCAACCGAACTTTACGATGAGTAATAGACCTCGCAGTCTATCATGGTTTTCAGATCTTTGCACTGCGTGCTTGGAAATGGCGAAAACTTTTCACACTTCTGATCACGGTAGCAGGAGGTTTAGAGAAGAGGAGAGAGAACGCGAGAGACGAGTGTCCGGTGGACATACAACCCGGCCTGCAGCGTCAGGTATATGAAAGCCTGGGAGATACTTCCCTAAGATCTTTACGATTTTTTTGAAACTCTTTTCTGCTTTGCAGAACTTCTTTTTTTCGCCGATGTTCATAGGTGATATCCTATGGGTCGATGAATCCTCGAAGTGGATCGCAGTTGTCGTATGCTGCATATTTATTTCCGGGTCGAGTAAGGGAATTCCAGAGCTCATCAGCTGCAGTGGCGGCCTGGAGGTTCGAACTACACATTTGGCGCCATCATGGTTTGGTCTACACACAACCCCGTTTAGTGAATGGAAGCGGGGGAGGAAGAAAACCCGTCGGTGTTGACCATTTTATTCCCAAGACCTCCTCGATTCTATACTTGGTCCGACCATCGTCTTTTCAGGGGGCATGACTCGGTAAACCCTTAATTAGCTTAAATAGATATGCGTTAGACCCCTAATCATAGGTCTTCCGGCTACAATCAAGTGCACGTGGAAATAGTAACAATCGCCAGTCACGTGTATCGGGTATTTATCTAGGTACTTTCGTAATTACTTCAGCATCATTCCCGACTTCGTTACCAGTAAACCCCCGAGCTCCGCAGCAAGGTTACTCTTTTTGATATTTCCACATCACTTGGACGACCACAAATATTAAATCAATTCTCGACTGGATACCTGGATACATCTCGTGTTGTCAGTGTTGTAGATCGTTCTCGCTTAGCCGATCCCGACATTTCTCGGCCCGAATAGGAGAACCCGACATCCTGAACATCGGCTCAAACTCGGCCCGGGCGCATCAAACAAGTGTTGCGGAAACAACACAGGACACGCATCCCCTTGCTTGGTCGGCTGCAGGCATCTTGTTATTCGATGTCACACCAGCGCGATCCACTTTCTTCCTACCACCCACCAACGTCACCCACCATCACCGTCGTCGAACAGCGCCATGGATAACTCTTTCTTCCGCAACCTTGTCAACAATACCCCGCGGGTAGACCGCTCCTCCGGCTCCACCAATGCAACCTCGACGTCTACCGCCGCGCCGCTTCTTGGCTCCCGTCAACGTTCCTCGATTCCGATGACACCGTAGGTGAATTTTCAGTTCCTGTTACTGCTACAACTCCCCATCCTTCCGTCCGACGTATCTTACGGCTCATATCGTGCATGATGCAAGGCAACATACTCCTCATCAACAATATATTACGTATTAACTAACAATCTTCTTGGCTTTTCTCTCAAACTTAGTCGTTCCGTCACCGGCGGCGCAACATCCTTCGCACAGCAAGCAGCAGCCTACCGTCTCCAGCAGAACCCACCGAAGGAGAAGAAATTCAGATCATCGGCACCGTTAGGCTCAAAGCTCCCGCAGGGTTACGTTGATCGCACAAAACTACGTGATGATGATGATAACACCGGTGCTACGGACGCGGAACAGCGGATGGCGGCGCTGATGAAGTTGGTTGAGGAGGGGAGTTTGACAAGGGAAGAAGCCATAGAGCAGAGTAAGGCGTTTGGAGGTGATGCTGGAAGTACGCATTTGGTAAAGGGGCTGGACTTTAAGCTGTTGGATAGGGCAAGGAAAGGGGAAGATGTCCTTTCTGGAAAGAATCAAGAGGTGGAGGAGCGGGATGAGGACGATATAGAGGATGAGTTGGATCAAGCGCTGGAGAAAAAGGTGGAGAGTGTAAAGAGACAGAAGAAGGGGGAGATGGATGAAGATGATGATGAGCCGAAAAAGAAGACGAGGGCAGAGATTTTGGCAGAATGGAAGAAGAGTAGGGAAGAGGCTGCAGCGAAGAAAGCTGCGGAGAACTCTTTAGGGTCGAAGTTCAAGAAGATTGGGGAGAAGGAGAAGAAGGTCAAGGCTAAGAAGGAGGAAAAATCCACAAGGCTTTCTAAGGAGATTGCATCCGGCAAAAAGAGGAAACGGGATCATGAGGAGGCTTCAAAAGAGAAATTACCTGGAAACGGAACGGTCTTGGGCATGCTCCCTCCAGACCTGCCGTCGACAAAAGCTGCCATTAGTGAAAAGAAGGACGAGGACGAAGATATCAACATCTTCGACGATGCACCGGACGACTACGATCCTCTGGCTGGCCTAGCAGACAGCGACGACTCGGATTCTGACGACGGAGAGATCGAAGACAAGCCAGCGAAGAAGCAGGAGACACAGGGAGACATGCCTCCGCCCGCTTCTACCCGCCCCCGAAATTATTTTGCCACCTCATCAAAGGGTGTCGACGTGTCAACTGAGTCAATATCGTCGAAACCACTGGGTGGTCAAGACCTTGCAAATACGATGGAGCTCTCAGCTGCAATCAAGAAGGCTGCCCAAATGAGAGAGCTGTCAAAGGCAGATCTTGACGACGAGGAGGCGAAGAAGGCGGCAAGACATAGAGCGATGTTGCAAGCCTCTAGTAGAGATGACGAAGACGTGGATATGGGATTCGGCGGAAGTCGGACGTTTGGGGACGACGACGACGACGATCTGGGAGTAACGAAAAAGAAGAAGAAGAGGGGTAAGAAGAATGCATAGGTTTTGCATGTGGTTGTGTACGATAGGTGGCTATAGGATATTTTTGCCGAATATGCAGGCGATTTGAATTGGAGTTTAACGATCATGGTCCCGAATCTCCAGAATAACGGTTTGAGATGGCTGCCCCGTCGACACTAGTCTACAAAGATGGTTTACAAAGAAGGCTTAGGTGGTCTGATCCCGAACTCCTCCGCGCACGAATCGGCTCGTTCGACGCCCAAAAGATGCATACTCAAGTGTATGTTGCTAAATATTCTGTACCATTGAAACAGCGAACTGCTATATTTCCCCGCAAACCGGCTTTGAGGATTGCGCGATATCATAAGCCTCCAAAGTACGGCTCACTCACACCAAATTTATGAAGTCACAGCCATGCTCAAGAAGTAGCAGAGCAAGTTAACCCACTAGCGATTTGCTGGTGTCCCAATCGCCGACATATTCGAGGAGAACATCGGTTACACTACTTTTGCGCGGTTCAACCGGTTACACAAATGTACCGCACATACGTCTGCTCGCAAAGCGCCACTTTCTTAGCATGCGGAATGGCAGCAGGGATTGCGCATCCCCGCTTTAGACGTAGGCCGGTCAGGCTGCTTTGCGGACTTTAGAATTTACGGGGAAAGATTGTAAGGTACCGTTCCTGGATAGACCGTACGAATCAAACCAGTCTAGCTTCCCAGGATTCTCAGAAACATCCAGCAAACCGAGTCATAAACTGAGCTCAGATTTACCGGATTTGAGACCTCCCAAGCGACCCGGCAGATCTGTGCTCTCATACAAACATTGATGACAGCAGGAAAGCTGTCCACGTCCACGTGTGAATCCGTTGGCTCGCCCGAAAATATGAAATCAATTTTCTATATTTCCAAAAATTGTGTAAATCTTTTAAGACTTGCTTACTCAAGATCGCTGGTGGAATCCTTGATTCATACTCCGGCCTCCTCGGCCCCATCGGCTTGTCGCCGAGCCTGGTCGACGAGATTTCACCTTCCTGAAAAGCTTCCTCGATCAGATGCAGATGTGTGGATGTAGCTCGCTTGATGCGGGCGCATGCATATGCACCTGCGGAATGTGTTATGCGGCCCGTTCAAGTACCTCGATCATACTGGAACACCTTATTCGGTACCGATCGAGAAAATTCGAGCATCAGGAGGACGGAAGGGATCACGTACCACTAAGAGCGGCTGAATCTTCCTGGGTCCTGGGTTAGAGGAGGGTACGCATGCATATATGACTTCTAGGATTATCTAATTAGCTCCTTTTGAGATCATCTTTCCCCGCTTTTTTTAAATTCCCTCCTGCACGGTTGAGCTTGCGTGATTGGGCCGAGAAACGTCGTCTTTAGGGGTGTGTATTCGGAGATTTAGCGGGGTCTGGTCCTTCGCGCGGCCCGGATAAACCATTCTCAATGAGCGGGTTACTTTTGCTTCTGGATCCGATTGTAAGTTTCCTTGCTACTTTCAATCATGTAACATTTAATGCCTAGGTTATTTTTTAAGAAATTTGTTTTATTCGAACTAAATACTATACAACTGGAGGGAGCCACGATTGAAGGACAGATCCTGCCATAATCCACATATTTCATATGTTCCAACCTGCTGGTGGCTGGCAATGATTGACAAAACCAATCATGCATAACCATGCAAGAATTGCCATATTTGAATTGCAAGCCCTTCCGGTTAGAATGCGCTGTCGACGCATTTGTCGGGGTTTAATGGTGTGCAGCTATTAAATTTATGATAATTGCATTTGATAACGCGAAACTGTTGGATTCGAGACTAGCAGAACTGTACCAATCATGGGGGAGTAGAGCGCATGCTTTTTACTCTCCATGTCGTAAGGCCGTAATAACAGGTTTGAATTGAGCTGTTTTATTCTCGTTCATGTATTGCGAAATCCGTAGATTCGTGGCTATATGCATGAGGTCGAAATCGCATCAATTCAACCGCGATGTTATAATAGTCTATAATAGCGGAGGCGGCAGCTAAGAAAGCAGCTATGTCTATAGCTTCGGAACACCGCCATATACCGCCCTAGTAAGCGGATATTTAGTTAGCCCCGCAATTGCGTGCGTTCAAATGTTGGCGCTATAGCTCCGATCGTGCATGACACAACGAGTGGCTACGGTTGCGTATCCGAGTGCGATTTCTCAACGCTAACCATCACTCCAGCTCAGTTAGTTGCGGTATTTCTACGCGACGCCTGGTTGCGAAGCTTAGGGCTCCCTTGTTAAGTAGTTGCATATTCCGAGTGCGACTTCTCCTGGCTAATGCGTCGCCATTTCCCCGCACTAATCTGTTGAGGGTTGTTTGTCTTGAGCGGCAGACCCTTTTTCCAAGGCCTGGCCGTTAACAGCAGCTAGCTGTAGACTCGTATGTCGATGAAGGCCGGGACGCCTTGTGCCGGTATAAGCCGGTGTTACCGCTCACCGCATGCCGACGTACGTGCGGGACAAGAAACCCATCCTGCAGGTATGCTGCATACGGTTGCATATATTCTAACCTCTTTCGTTAAGTTGTGTATTTTCGGGGCGGAGTTGTGCAATCGTTCTGGTCGCTCCTTGCAACATCCTGGAGACGATCACAGAGTTGGTTGAGCGATATTTTCACATAGAGAGTCAATCCACTGTAGACGGGAGCGCTTGCATGTGGTAGCTTGAACTTCATCGAATCATGTTCGGTCGATGCATACACGGGAACCAAAGATATTCTTCCTGGATCAGGTAGAGATTTTAGCTTGGGTAGACGGATGGCTTGCGAGATCGGAGGGCAATGGCGTAAGAGGATCATGTATGGTGAAATTTTGGCCGTCGACGGTGACAATCGGCTGGATGCACGTAGCAAGGCGAATCGATTCCAGGATTGGATTGTATTAGCGTTCGTTCTGCGTAACCTGTCGAGCAACGTTGGGTTATACACGTCTGGACTACCTCGATAGCCAAATATCTGTCCCCTCAAAAAGTATAAAGAGGGCCGAATAATCCCCTCCAACTTCAATCTTTCTTCTCCATCCTCAGCAGAATCAAGCCAGCAGCCTCTCAGAAATCTTCAAAAGCTCTATATATCCCATCTATCAGAAGTTTCCTACTTCCATATCTACAGTCAAGTCAGCACTTTCTCCCCCCAGAACACATTAATGAGAGAAGAAGAACCTTACTAACGAATAATCACAGCATGTCCTACACTATCAAAGTCCGTCTCTACCAAACCAACCAGAACGCCTACTTCCGCGTCATCGAGAGGGGCGTCTGGCACTACGCCAACGGCGGTACCTGGACCAAGCAAGACGACATTGACGTCCTCACCCTCGGCGGCAGCGGTACCTCCGGCATCATCCGCCTCCAAACCGAACAAGGAAAGGAATCATTCTTCGTCGCCTTCGGCGTCCACAACTACAAGCCATGGCTCGACATCATCACCGGTCTCGCTGACGACGTTACTGGCGTCCGCGCTCTCCCAGAGTACTACAACAACACCAACCCAGAGCGTGTCAAGTCCCGTGAGGCCCAGCGCACCAGCCAGTCCATCCTTAACATTGATCACCGCACCATTGCCGCCAACTTCAGAGGTGATAATGACCACAACCTCGAGCTCGACATTGTTACCGGTTAAATCATCCAGATCTCCCAGTACCAGAGTCTGAGGCCGGAGGAGGTTAAAGAGAGGTTATTGAACGGGAGGGATTTTATGCATACGAAAGTCCGCTTGTAGATAGCTTTCTCTTTTGAGAGATTTAAAATCCTGTCATACTTTCAAGATAGGACACCGGAGCTTTTGAAATTAAAAAAATTGACAACCAAAAAAGACTTCGCCTCGACGTGCTCTATGTGATGTTGAAGTAGAACGTATGCGTTGATTTTACAAAATACAACAAAGTCAAGTCTTGGCGTAGATTACATAAGCTTTCGCATTTCGCGCCGCAAACACCAAACGGGCCTTTGAATTTGGCGACATCCTTGCCATCAAATCGACATCCTCATCACGAAACGTAGCATTGTTTCTCGTAACGCTATCTTCAAAATGGCTCTGGTACCTCACGTACCCGTATTCGACAGCCTGAAGGAGTTCGACGAAGGCTAGTCTCCCTTTTCCCAGCTCATCGAACCCCCAGCCCGGCCACAACCTCGTGCTAACATTCAACCCACAGAGGCCCTTATCAAATCCCGCCTCATCACCCTCGAAGTAAAGACTCTATCCCGCGTCCAAAGACGCTGCAACACCGTCATCAACTCTGAAAACGTTCTCAACGACGCTCTCAAATCTGCGAAGGATGATTCGAACGTGGAGATGACGGATGCCCCGGCCGATGGTGCCCCACAGATTGAGGCGGCGGTATCAAAACTGGAGTTGACACATGAACAAAAGGTTGAGGCCGCAGCTGAGAAATTGGTGGAGGAGATACTGCTGGATTTTGCACCGTTAGAGGAGGCGTTGATGAGGCTGCAATTGCTCACGGCTGCGAATCGGAAGGAGGTGGCGAGGTACGAGCAGAAGAAGATGCAGATAGGTAAGTTAAGGTCGCGGTCCACCCGCGTATAAGTAGGTTTCAGATGTCTAACGTGTGGGTACTTATGCACATCCACAGAACAAGCATCCCAGAAAGCTCGGAGTGAAATGGTTGAGCTCAATGCCTCGCTCAACGAAGCCCACCAGTTGAAAAAACATAAACTCGAATACGACGTTATTGCGACAGAAATCACGAGTTCACCGAATAGCCAGAAGACACGGCAGGCGCAGTACGACAGTATCAATCGATTAAATTCCGAAATTGACGCGTTGGAACGGGAGAGGGCGGATTACGGGAAGGTTTGGGCGGCGAGACGAGGACAGTTCGGTGCGATTGTCGAGGCTTTGATGGGCATGCAGGCGCAAATTCAGGAGGATAAGGAAGAACAAGAGAGAAGAGAAGGACTGGACGAGGACGAGGACGACGGAGAGAAGCCAGCCGAAGGCGAGTCCAAAGACGGCGCGAAGGGCGAGGAAAGTGCGTCACAGAGCCAGGCCGCTGCATCCGGGGCGGAAGGGAAAGGCTCGGAAAAGGAGGCGAAGGAAGGAGGGGGAGACGTTGTTATGGAAGATACACAGATGGATGAGGGAGAACCTACGAGTACGAGAGACCAATCACATGCAACATCGCCGCGAATCGAAGAGGATGACGAAATCGAAGAAGGTGAAGAACCGGAAGAAGGCGAGGAGATCAGTGAGGAGAGGTCCATTGCACCAACGCCAGTGCCCCACGACGCTTCGTTTGAAGAGATGGAGACCGACGATCGGCCCCCGGATCGTGATGATGATATGGAGGATGAGGGCGCTATCGAGGAACATCCTAGCGATTCTCAAGACCAGAGGTCCTGAAACATTCGACAGAGGCATAAACCGGGCCCCATATTCTGTGCCCGGCCCTTCACCTATGTATTAGTAGTATCTTAGCAGCGGCTTCTAAATTTCAAACCATGGCAGACAACCGATCTTTCTCCGGTGTCGTCACATAACTCAGCATATATTGGCATCACTTTCTTTTATAACTGGATTAAGAACCTAGTCGTTCAGGCTAGCGACTCCTCCCCTTGGAGCAGAAACCTAGCTAGCAAAGAACTAGTTGAAATTGGTCTCGTTGAAGTTTAAATGATATTCTCGTAAAAATACTTAACGGATGAATAGATACAGTACTGCTAGATTCCTGATCGGAAACCACTGCCGATGGATCTTGATCGTACACCAATTGCAATAGGCTCCTGAAGTACTAGCTAACATCTCGACTACATATCGTTAACCATGAATTAAACATTAAATCGCACTGCATGCTCCGCATTATGAAAAAAAAACGCACCGAACTTCTTTAAACACGATTACCTATCTCTCGAGCACCCTAATCGTTCCACCCTTCATCGCTGATAGCACTCAGTCTCCGCAGTAAATAATCTCTGCCCAGATCCCCCCAATTTGCTCCAGTACTCGCATCCTCCTTCAGTATCTGCTCGTTTCTAAGTATAGCTTCCAAAGCGCCTCCAGCACCGGAAGCACGCAAAACCTTCGCAATGCTAGCGTGCACATTGCATAATCTAGGTTTCGGCACGGGGATTTGCGCGAACACATCGCAGCTCCCAAAATGCAGAACATCATCATCTTGATGCTCATATGATCCTGGAAATCGGAAATTGGTAAGTAACCGGATGCGGTAGACGTATCTACATCTATCCTCATCCTGACCGCCGTCTATGTTTATACTGACATCCCTCGCGAACCCGGGACTGGGAGTTGAATCCCAGGGTTCAGCTTCTATGCACCACTTTAGACTCCGGAAGGACAGGTACAGTTCCGGTGTAAGGATTATCCCGTTCGAAGGGCTATTAACCACGTCGATATCCTCCATCATGACATCTTCTGCCACATCCATACCACAGAATTTTTGCATGTAGTACTTTAGTTTTGCGTTAGCTGAGTACTGGTTCCCCCAGATCCAGCCCGTTGTTCCAACCGATATCGTGCCTGGAACGGTGGATGTACCCCCGAGACTCGATCGACTGGTCGCGGCGAAGAAGTATGGAATCAAGTGTGTGGGGACAACATAGTCTTCGTGAACTTCTTCTTGACGTTCTATATCATTTGTAAGGATTTCTTCAGGGCGTTCGTAGTTCCAGACGCCCCCTATGATGGTACGGTGGCCGTCACGGGCAAGGAGAAGGGACTTGAATGCTGATTGGATGTTGCTAGATGTCTCTGGTGAGAATGGGGGTGGCGGCTGTGGGGTCATGAACGGGATGATGAGGTTGTCGAGGTAGGATTTTGAGAAGGAATGCAGTGAGGATCTGAAAGCATGACAATTGGAGAGCGTGTATGCTATATGTTCCCATGTATGACCATGGATGGGGGTAAGAATGATATCGAGACCTAAGGGGCCATGTGGATTGTAAAGCGGGCTTGTGGTAGATGATATGAGGTCGTCTAGTATCTGCAGGGTACGCTCGTTCCGGCGCATAAGATCCCAGAGGTGGTTTGCAATTGAGTCGGGATCATAGGCATAAATCAGGAGGCTATGAGCCAGATGGATTGTAGAGATCTCTTGGAGCGATAGGTTTACAAGGTCGAACTCGCCCAGGTCGAGAGGAGGATACGGTAGCTCACGATGCTGAGGTAGCTTCCTGTATCCCTCCGGATCATGGCCGATCTCGAAGCCGCCGATTACCCCAGTTATTCCACGGAGAGCTAGAACAAGAGGAACAGGCGCCGACGAAGCGGCGAAGGTTGAAGTATCCATCGCGAATGGAGAGCGAGAGCGAGAGCGGCTCAAGAGTCGACGTTCAGAGGTAGGCCATAGGATCGACAAGGCACAGGATGAGGATGAGCACCGCAATTACTAAATAGATATATTCATAGTCACTTTTCGTCCCCCAAGATTTGGAAATTTATATATCTAGCGCCAACATACAGAAACCGACATGGTGCACTGGATATCTCGTGCGCACTGGTTACTCGCTTGGAGAACTAAAGTTTCTCGTCTAAACGCTTGCGACCGTGATAAGGATACTTTCACAGCCGGAATTGGCGTATACTTTTAGAGTATGCGATACTACACCCAATGATTTATTTAGTTAGTGTAGTATTCCATTAGAGTTTTATGTTTTGTGCGAAACTTCATAGACTTCATCCCTTAAATTGGACACTGGCAAGTAAAAACAGGATTTTAACGTTTATAGGAGAAACATCTAGTCGTCTACGCACTTAACAAAGTTGTGTTTCAAGCACGGTATAAAACAACATTCCGTCATTTTAAAACTCTAGCAAGCGTGCCAAAACCACGAAGATCAAGATCGATCAAGGCGAATATTTCCAAACAACAGAAACTAAGCCAAATGGCAGACCCCAACTTGTCTCGTACCCAGACTGAAATCCTTCGAGACAAGACCCCAACCGGTAACCTAGAAAGTTCCCAACTTGTTCAACGGGTTGAGACAGATATCTGTGTTGATGTTGTGGTAATTTCCCGCGTTGCACAAAGCAAAACATCCAACGCGAGCCTCGCATGCGCGCAGAGATTCAAACTCGAACGTCAACATTGGAATCTTCGCGATATCGCGACTCGTCGGCGACCCCGTAGGAATCTAATCTTATGTTTACCCTATCCAATAGCCTGAATACCAAAACATGAGATCATAGTTAGGATGTGCTTGTTTCGCGATCAAGTCCCAGCCCCACACCCCCCGGCCCCGCATCGATTCCCAGCGAGCTGAAGAACGCAATATCTGCAAGGAAGCGGTTCATGCAGATGGAGAAACAACTTTCGATTCGTCGCTCGCACTCGGGAATACCGCAGGGATTTTGCAGGCAACAGGGCTGACGGGTAAGTGCCTAATCGATTAGAGTTTCCTGATACGAGGAGTTTTAGATCACTCACTTCGCACTTTGTGCCGATTCGTTTAGGATGCACATATGCACATATCTAGTGATTGGGAAGGAATCGCAAAGTACGACCTTGCATCTATGATTGCGATCGTCAGTTTAGCTTGGAGCTCGGATCTCGAGTTTATGCGAATTGTGCGTCATCTTTCTCTTAAATTTTGAACTAGTTGAGTCTCAATTGAAGAATTTGGATAGCCTAGGAAGGAGTCATTGCACAGTAGACGGCTTATCGCATTGGATAGTCTCAGAGCTGTCCCTCGGATATATCCAATCGAGCCCAACATGAGAGTTGTCGACAGCTGGCATCCCGAGGAATCTTTCCCTCTGGAATTTTGCGACGTCCCGGCGCGACGCCTATGAAGCGAGGCTTTTTGGCCTTAAAAGCTAGCTGAAATATGACTTCCCCTTGGTTCATGTGAAAGACCGGCTGACTTTCAAATCTCATGACATGACAAAATTGGAAGCACAATGTTATTGAACAATTGAAGCCTAATTGATTCCAATTGTATATATACAACCAAACAAACAACCAGAACGATCGATAGCCCATGACCGGAACGTATACAGACTTCCAAACCTGGAATTCTTCGGACAAATTCCATGAAGCATTGTGTTTTCGTCCTAGGCGCGATAAAATCACCAATCGAATCCCGAACAGCGACGGAAGATTCGACGCCAAAAAAACCCGTGAAGCAAAAACAAACATGTAAAGTTCGGGAAGTTGCATCAATAGCGATGTGATAAGAATCTATTGCATTGCATACTATTGCCGCCGTGGGTTGATCCGCGAAACATCGAGCCGTTAAAGTCAATGCATGCACGCACGGTTAAACGACCCCGAGATCCGGTATTCTCGGATCGGATATTAATCAGAAACACATCTTTTTCTGAAAGTCTCGAACGACAATGGACTTTTTTCTCCACATTTTGGGGCTTTGAGAGCTGATGGGGAGCCTTTGAAAGCCACTCGAAGTGGACCGAGTTGAGCCAATGGAGTTGTTGTGATGGCTTGATATCGCAATTTCCGTAAGCACTTGGAATGAAAGACTCTAATTCCACATCGACCATCGTTTTCGTAACGAGGCCGAAACTCGACAATAAACGATCGATTTGCCCGTTACGATGTTCGGATTTCAAAAACAGTTTCTATTGTTAGAATCTTTGCCATAGTCAAGCATATAAAATAAAATTGTCTTCAGCATGCAATGCCCTATTATTAGCGGAACAAGTTGAATTTGGGCTAGTATATGTCGTGTTCGACTCATAGAATTCGCAGAATTAACGTTAACTGACTTGTGAATGTGAAAGGTTCGAATCTGAATGCGTCGACTAATTTAATTAAATGTTAGAATTTAAGAGAATAGATTTCAGCATTAACCGTTAGCTAATAGGATATAACATTGGTGAAATAAGCCAAATGTAGAGACGGGAATATGCACGACCAAATACCACACTAGGCTGATTGGGGCAGCAAGCACGTTTCCGCTCTACCGGTTGGCCGCAGTCATTGCATGATATGCATACGAGGGATACGACCAGGCTGAACCGATCTTATGCTGAACGCTCGAGACTGGTCTAAATCCGGTCCAATCAACCTGTAACTGCAGCGCTGGTTTACGAGATAACTTAGGTGACAAGTACTAGTAACACACCTGGCTATAACATCGGTTATTTCGAATCAGTCGTCGGTCTTATCTGTAATGTTTTATATATAACTTATGTATTTAAAATTCTAGTTTATTGTTTAAATAATTTGGCATAAATTATAGTATAACTGCTTTTAAATTAGAATACAAAAATGAGAATCGTACACGTACTACTAGAGCCTAACTAGCTAGTATACGCAGCGAGTTCCTCCATATCTTCTAGTATCTCATTCAGATACCTCATCACGGTAGCCGCATCACCCTCATCGATTTCTCTAGACAGGCACTTAATCACCGCATCTGTGTACCTATCACCAACAGTTGTACGCAGGTCCTCCCGTGCGATTTCGATCAAAGCTTCAGTCATTTGTGCACCTCTCAGTCTACACAGCTTCTTTGCGTATTTATTAGCCAATAATTCCCACAAGCCAAGTTCGAGCAATACCACACCGAGACTATACAAGTCATGTCGGGTGGTGTGCTTCTGAACCGACTTTGTACCATATTGGCGGACTGGGTGACGATAGATATTCGCATGCCAGACCCACTCTGCGTTCGGATCCTTCAAATCTGACTTGGCGGCGTCTTCCCTCGCTTTCTCGAACGAAACCAAATACGGGTGACCTAGTTTATAAGGAAATTTCGAGTACTTCGGATCAGGTCTCTTCTCGGTATTTTGTGGACTATCGTCATCCGGATCATACTGCTGCAAAACGACCAAGTTCGACGACGTGATTTCTTTGTGTACCCAATCAAATGAGTGAAAGTAACACACCGAAGTCACAATCCTGCGAGCGAATACGAAACGCTGGTTCAAGGGGTGATGGATTGAGATTCGGCGTCTTTTATCATTGGGAGACCTTCGTTCCATGACAATAATTTCTTTCAGCGATCTTACTTGCTCGCTAGTGTCAACGTTGAATGGTATGAGGAAAACTGAGCCAATTTGGGGCGAAAATCCCGTTGAGTCGTTGAAATATCCGACACATTGGAGGAGGTTCGTGGTATGAGCATCGACGTTGTTTAGTTCTGCAGCGAGAACTCCAACATGGTTTAAAAGTCGCCGTAGTTCTGCCTCGTTTCTAGCCTCCAAAAGGATAGGATCATACGGTGTGAGTTCCAAGAGGACTTGTTTACCATCTAGCAAAGCGAAGGCCCTCCTGGAATTACTGGGGATTGAGTCTTTGAATTTGCTTTTGGGGTCGCTGAAATATATTTTCTGGGCTATCGCCTGCTTTTCTGGTTCGGTCAGGGAATTATACCTAGATATGCGCTGTTTTGTTTGGAGCGGATCCTTTGCTAGATATTTTGATGCTGACTGGATTGAAGCTGTGGGGTTTTGCACACCTGGGGATGTGGATGGGACTAATGGGGTTGAAGTTTGAAGGCTCGGTGGGGTCGATACTAGCGAGTTCGCCGAGAGCACTAAGGTGTGGGGACTGGGTGATACTGGTAGTACCAAAGGTGAAGAGTTCTGAGCACCTGCGGGTGGCGCGGGGACTACAGTTTGAGAAGTTTGGCCACTTGAGGACGGCACCGTAGCCTGACTCGAGGTAGTCTGAGGAAGCCCCGTAAGGATATTGGTGGACGTTGTCGATAGACTTTGGCCTAAACCGGAGCTCGAGGGCGGTAGAGCCGTTGCATTGTTATTGGTCGCAGCCACCGCAATATTGGAACCTGATGCAGAGATTTGACCGGCAGAAATCTGTACTGCCGCTGTGGGCGCTCCGGTATTGGCAGTATTGGGAGCATTTACATCCAAATCATAGAGTATAGTTGCCCTTTTGGGTAAACTCAAAACCTGGATCCCGAGCCTCTGTCGCCATTCCATAATCTCGTCGGAAAGGTCTTGGACGTCTGCCTTGATAATGACCCAAATATACCTCATGACATAGCGTCGTTGGCCATGGCGGTTGATGTTCTTCATAACCTTCTGTGCTTTGACTTCTAACCGACCGATATGCTGCCTCAGTCTGACTATAAATTGCTGATCTGCTGGGGCAAGCTGGTTGAAGGCTGGAGTGCTTAAATCCGTTCCCTGAAAGACATCGTCAAGATAATTTTGAAGCCCTTTGAGCCATCGGATATCGAAATCCAGGTTCGTGGAGAGTCTACGAGCATCCTCTGTGTATTTTACGCAGTCGTTAACATACTTGTAGATCCACTCGATTGTTTGACAGATCGCGGTAGCTCCCTGAAGGGCTTCCATCTTGTGGCTCGTGTCGATACGGCCGTCTTGGGAGCGTATGCTAGCTTAAAATCTATGGATCCTATGTTTTTATGGCCTGAAACGAGGAATTTATTTATCTGCTGAGTGGTCATGGGGCGGCCTTGCGGGGCTATCAGATTCTATACAATTGTCCCCCACTTATTATATTACTCGAGAGCACAGTCGCAAATTGTATCAGGCTCAAATCGGAATCGCCAATTATATCCGATATACAAGCGAGGGTACTGGTGCGGCTATAAAATTTCAAGTACCATGGCCATGGCCATGCATACCAATATGCAATTCAACGGGATGCTAGAATGAGCCGTGCATGCAGTGAGGCTGATGGTTTTAATCGCCACATTCTGCTCGAAACTTCCTGAGAGGTATGTACCCAATGTCGCCTAGACTCTTGCCTGCCGGCCATGTACTACCCTATGCAAAGCTTACACACTGCAGATATCTATATCCCTCAATGGATACCTATACTGTAGACGTAATAAGCACCCCCGCACATGGCATGCCGTTTCAACTGCAAGATGCCGTTTCTCAGACACCCCGCTCGACTATATTACGTATACCTGAGTAGTCAAATGACCTTACGGACAATGGAAATATTCACAATAAGAAAATTATCGCTTGAGGCTCAAATTCTCGATCTCGAAATAGGTATACCGCATATATGTATGGCAAATACCCCATGTAGTGGTAGCTACCCTATCGCTACTAAAATATACTATCGAGCTTATATTGGACACCTGAGGTTTTCAGGATGGCCTCAGACGAGCAGTATCCAACGTATACGTATGGGAAAACGGTCAGCTTTCGCAAGTTCGATCCGAATGCTGGGAAAGGTTCTTTCATAGAGAGTCTTAGCGATAATTTTACGGATTCGCAATATTCGACGACCGGCACTACAACGAGGACTCGAACGGACTCTGGGTGAGCAAAAATTAAAATACTCTGTACATGTAGCTTTCCTTGAGCCGAACGGTTTCTGAAAACTTCGATGTTATCTCAATTAGGAGACCATAGATTTGCGAGAACGTTCCTTTATAGGTAGTTATAGCTATAGCTAACAAAGCCTATCAGAATTTCTGAACGTATAGTCCCATTGTATGGTGGATTTCCAACACAAGCAAACTTTCCCATATTTCGGCATTTTCTCGGCAGCACTCTCAGCGTTCAAGTCCCAATTATCGAGCCTGCAGAACTCGACAAGAATGAAAGGGTTCTTGGAAGGGGCGCATTTCTGGAAACCACGGAAGGACGATGGAAAACCAGACCCGTCGCAATTAAGCGACTTATGCGGCCTGATTTCTCCTACGATGACAGCGATGATCGCAAGCATAAGAAAATGGCAGGATGCGTCGAAGCCATATCTCAAGAAATAAGGTTGCTGGCTTATCACCCACTTCGCACTCACAA
Organism: Arthrobotrys sphaeroides; assembly: GCA_036971245.1. Lineage (NCBI taxonomy): Eukaryota > Fungi > Ascomycota > Orbiliomycetes > Orbiliales > Orbiliaceae > Arthrobotrys > Arthrobotrys sphaeroides. Next base: position 2,869,668 of record JAJTTW010000004.1, read on the forward strand.
AAACATCGTCCAACTATTGGCGGTATCGTGGGAAGAAGCGAATTTTGCATCAGGGTTGGATTTTCGACCTTTATTGATCGTGGAGCTTGCTCACGGAAAGCATCCGACGTTGGCGGCCCTAATTGAAGACAAAGCTAGCGAACTTCATTCAGACGACATCACCCCGAAAGCGTTTCTGATCTCAGATATTATCTCCGCTCTGGTTTTTCTACACGGGAAGGGCATCTTACATGGGGACATCAAACCAGAGAATATCTTATTGTTTTCGGATGGTTATAAAAGACTGACCGCAAAAGTATCTGATTTTGGGTCTAGTAATCCACGGATATTGGAGGAGGCGGGAGCCGGTGGAACTAGTCGGTGGGCACCACCCGAGTATACGGACCGTAGAGAAAAGAAGCTCGAGAATGTCCATGGTGATATCGATAATTTGATGGCTAGAGACGTGTTTTCGTTCGGCCTTGTCGCTAGCTCCATACTACTGAAGAAAGATATTACCGACACAAACACTACGAGCCAAACAGGAGAAGGATCTGAGATCTTAGGGATTGTGGAAAAAGCTTTGAGTGAAGAGTATGCTTGTTGCCCTTTTACGATCGAGGATGCGGATGCGGACAACAGCGGCAGGATCAGAATCATCACATACCCAAATGATGAAACCTACCAAGCCGTTAGACGGAAGCTAGATTGCTCTGAATATCTCAGCCAGTGGGAAAACGTAAGTCCCTATGGAACCCCGTCTTTTTGAATTAACACCCGCCCTTTAAGATGATTAGTATATTCATACTTATAACTATAAATTAAAACGGGTAGTACGAATGGTCTCTTCGAATTCTTGAGCATGGACCAGGCTTAGCAGATGGAAAAGACTACGGCATACGGCAAGGAGTAGGATACCTTGGCGCAATCAACCAGCTACCCAAAACCCTTCACCAAGATCCTGAGAAGAGGCCTTCGAGTATAATTCTTTACAAGTTACTTGCGTAAGAAACTTTGAGCGCCATACGATAGCTTCATGATCCTAGAACTAACATCCAATCGCATAAAGTCTTGATGATTTCGGAAACCTCTTACTCACGACAAAATCAAGTGATCTGGATGCAAAAAGAGATGTCGAGAGAAGAGGCTTGACCTCAACACCTGGCGAAAATACCGTAAGTGGTTCAAAATCAGATCAGTCGGGTTTGCGAAATAAATTGGAGCTTCGATTAATCTAACAGTATTTCTCTGGTACTCACACTAGATGCTCCCTCGCGACACCCTCATGTTGATACCAAAGAGCATGCGAGAAGGGGCTCGAAAGAGGCTGGAGCGAGAAGTACACCTGTTGCAAGACAAGCAGACACTAGCCGAACTTTGGTACATACTTTCCCACGCCGGAGTCAAGTCCGACGACTCGCAATTTATCAGGTTTTTGGGTAAGCTAAAAGATATCTCTTCCAAGAATTGATATTTCAAAACCAACAAGGAACGTTGACAGAGCTAATGAAAATTAATAGAGAGCCAAAGTGACAAGAGATATAAAGATCTTGAGGGCTTAGAAAAAGATGTTGTGTTATTTACGAAGGACCCACGACCAGTAAATATCATCAAAGAGGCCTTGGAGCCTCTCCTTGAGACAGAACTCACGCTACCGCAGTATAAGCGTCTGCTTTTGGATCTTCGGCATTTCTACGATACTTCCAAGCGGTTCAGGGCCAACAACCTTCAGGAACCCAAATTTGAGAAAGGCACAGATGCACAATATATCATGGCAGCTATAGACTTGGTCTGGTGGGACACGGAAGGATCGACCTTTGACCGATTAGTCGAGTCCATTAAACCCGCATCAGACAGGATCTCGAAAGACGATGCTACCAGCATTTTCTTCTACGTCGCAGAGCGAACGAACAGAAGACTCCTCAAAGCGCTATCGCACCCTTCCCTGAACGGTAAATTTACCAACCCGGATGCAATTCGCCTTGCCTCCGCCAATACATGCATTCTAAGGGATCATATTGTTTCTATTTATCTAAATACTCTCACTGATTTTTTGTCAACCGCCGAAAACCTTACATCCGTCAGGGTACTTCGCAGCGCGTTTTTCTCTAATAGAACTCGATATCTAAGCAGTGGATTACTTGCCCGGATGAGCCCATGGATCGATCCAATGTGGAGCCCAGGGCCAGACTTTAAATCGCGAAAGTTCACAGAGGCAGCTTCGTCTACTGAGCTGACCTATCAGTTACAGCCGCCTATTGGGTCCCGGCTCGACTGGTTTCCGGATCTACCTCCACTCGAGCTCTCGGCAATCTTCTGTGCGGTGGCTTCCAACAACTATGATGCGTTCAGTTACTTCATGCAAGTCTGCGATAACGTAGATATCTGGGATAGAGAAGGGAATTATCATCTCCTTCATTTTGTGGCTGGAATGTGCAGGTCTCTACTACTCGCGATATTGTTACTCGCAGAAGTGGATATAAACGTGCGAACTGGAGGTAAAGATGGTCGTGGGGCGGGAGAAGGTTCTCTCCAAACACCCCTGCATATCCTTTGTTCAAACGACCAACTCGCAAGAGTGCATTGCATTACAATTGACCAATTTCCTCATTTTGGGAGATTCACTGCAAACTGGTCCCCAGAGCTCGCAGATACCCATCGTATTACTAGTATCGCAATACTTCTATCCCGTGGGGCTGATGTCAACGCTCAGGACTGGTATGGGATGACTCCATTGCTTTATAGTGTTGAGTCTGGAGAGATTGGGGTTTTTGTGAGGCTCAGGGCTCAGGAAACCTGTGATCTTTCGATTACCAACTTCAGAGGCTGGGGCATTTTTCACATTGCCGCCCGGCAAGGCAACGATAAGATGATCGAAATATTTCTGAAAGACAAAGAAATCATGAAGTTACTCGATAGCCAGGATGAAGCCGGATTTACGCCTTTACTAATGGCGGTCAATCACGGACATTATCAAGTCGCAAGGCGGCTGGTGCAAGCCGGTGCTGATATCCGCATTACAGATCGATTCCAAGTTTCACTCATACAGATGTCTATCCGAAGCGGAGGCTTTGGCGAAGCTGCTGAATTCCTGGAATTCCTGCTACAGGACGCTGGACTTAAGGGACATGTCAAGTTCCTGTCTTTGCAGACAAATAACCTCAAACGAAACGTCTTTCACGAACTTGCGGACGTTTCGATAAAATGCTCGCCCGAACTGCGAGACAAACAACTGCAAATGGTTACACGGTTGATAAGGCTTCATAGTCGTGAGGACCAACCCAGTATCCTCCAAGCCGTCGATGCCGTCTCCATGACGCCCTTGGATCTAGCAAAACTGCACAAGAATGATAAAATGTCGAGAGGATTCGAAAAACATTTTCATCTCAAAAGCGATATAACATACGCGGCCGAGGGCGACACAGAGAAACCCATATCACTAGCTTCACAAACTTTTATATGGGATGGAAGCTCTCCGGATTTTATACAGGAATCAGAAGACGCTGACGATTTAGTCGATGCGTTTTACCAATTCATGGGCATCCGCCATTGGACAGGCTTGTACACAGAGAGCTCAGGAAGCGATATTTTTGCACGAGCAGTCCGCCATTCGGCGAGGTTAGCAGCGGAAGAGTATGATGAACACCTAGCAATTTTCCAGCGTTTTAACGACAACCGATCTACTGTTCTGAGCCAAATAAGTCTTCCAGTCGAGGGGGTCCAAGTCCCTGCTACTGTCATTTATTATCCTGAGGTTCCGGCAGCAGCCGCAATGAGAGATGAAGTCAGTAGATGTTTCCTTTCCATGATGCATTGATCGTGATCACACTTACAGTCTCGTTTAAACTAGGTTGGAATACCGGAAGTACCCAAAGACTATCAGAGGATTGTAGCTCAGCTCAACGACGCATATTTAGGCACGTTCGACGTTTGGTTCCGAGACTTCACGCTCGATTACGACGAGACCGCATACATAAAATCCATTCATGAAGATGAGCTCCGACGGCACTATCAACCCCAGGATAAAATAGACGATCTTAAGGAGATAAATTTGTGCCATCTCACAGCTAGCATGGATAAGACGATCTTTGATCATACCCCCTTTGCTTATAATATGAATATTGGCATTTCACAAGCTTTCCTTGAATACAAATACATGCACCCGTTCAAATTGCTTTCGGGTTACTACTTTGTGAAAACAGCTAGGGCAGTAGTCGAACGTCAGCTGTTTTGGTGGTGGCCAGCCAAGCTCTTCGATGAAGGTAAAGTTCAACTTTTCAATACTCCCCTGGGCAGCTTAAATTCAACTGGACTAATCTAAATATTCTCGATTCAATATAGCGAAATTAACACCCGAGTTAGAGCAAGCACTGAGAAATAATATTGTGTGGATCAGTCCCGGTGCCGACTGTACCGCAATAGAAAAGTCTTGCAGCCAACTATTTCAAGCCGAGGATTTGGAGTTTGAAAAGGCATTGCTATCATTCCTACCCGCTGACACAACCGCTGAGGGAGATATATCCTTCTCGCATCTCAAGCAAGTATACGATGCTCGGAGACATATGTCAGAATGTAGAGAAGCTCGCAAGGATTATCAGAAGCGCTGGGTAGATGCGATCTTCCAGACTCGGCGTGAAGAACCGAACCCGTTTGAAGACGAATTTGCAGCTGGGGACCTCTTGATATAATCCGTTATGGGTATACACCATATAATTATCTGAAAACTGGTGCATAACCATCAAAGCATCAATTAGTACTTGATCTGCCCCGTGAACTTACGAGACTGTCCACGAGTGTGTGCCCACCGTTTGCTGCCAGTACTGTAGCCCGTGCTGGGTCATATATGCATATGGCGGTAAAAATATTTTAAAATGGATTGCATGAGCCGCCAAGGCTTTTCTTCATGAATATTTGAAGTGATCACAACGTGAATGTTGCCGGGTGAATTATATTAGCTGGAACTGGAATCGAAGCAGTCGTTTTAAAGATATAATACGTCACATAGAGGAGTCTAAGAATTCCTCTCATCAATATCATATTCGAATTCACCGGTCCATAATTATCAACTAAGTAGAGTACCAATTCTACTACGTCACGTCTACATAATTTCTAATACCAGTTTCCATGAGACAATAAGACAAGCCAATGTATGCCATGCCCCATGACATAAGTAAACACTCTATCTAAAGCATCTACTGTACCGTCTTGGGGTCACAAGGGTGATCATTCCAGGCACGGTCTTACAACGTTTTTAAACTTCCTGGCAGGAACATATTTTACTACGACGGTTCCGAAGTCAAGCCACATCCTGATACGATGTGATCTTCTGGACGAGGGTTCCTAGCTAGCATCAATATGGAAACTGCGGAGGGTCCCCAGTCCTTCCGGACATTCCTGACGGTGACTTTTCCCTGACTTCTTCCAACAGAAGCGTTTTCAATAGAGTGAAAAAAGAGACGGGACGCAAGCGACTAGCCGGGGTTCTAATCGAGCGATACCAGAATTTTTCCTGCCCGTTTGAGGGTTTTCATGATACACAGCTGAGGCCGATATCGTCGAACGGGACCTCCTTGATGGGAAATAGACACTGTTCCATCCACACATAGTGTGGTTTAGGCTGAAGGGTAAGTGCGAAGACCATGCGGATTCCACATGTCACGTTCGATCCGGGCTGCCCTCAGGGCCCACTTTCCCGATGTTTCTGGTTGGCTGGCCGGTCTGGTTGCGAGGCGGATGTTTTGGTCGCAGTGTTTTGGATACCGGGTCGGATAACCCCACATTTGGGTCGGTCGTGCGTCTGCATGGAGGGGTCGGTCGCATGGTAACTAAACAATGGACCCCGGCGCATGGCAACGGCCAAAACAACACGTCTTCCCACGGCTGGAACCCCACGCTTGCATGTTAACATGTTGGAAGAGGATGCATGAGAGTCGCATTCGCGATACGAAGAGGCATCTTGAAGTCCGGCTTCTTCGGTGGGTAGGATAGGCGACCGCACAAGCGCCTTTCATGCAGGTTGTAATTTCAATCGAACTTTGCTCATCGGTTAAACTTCTGGAATGAAGCTTTGAGATCTCGTCCGTGATGCTAAAATTGGGGGGCCTTTTCATTTTCTCACTTCGCATGGGCCTTGGTTAGTCGCCGGAGATAGGAAAGCCTCACCACACCACACCGAGCATGGGCAAAGATTTTCTCGCAACAGCGGCCTGGTTGAGCTGAGTTCTTCGGGTTCTGAGACTCGGACCAGGAGAAAGCAAGGGAGATGCTGGGTGCCGTCAGATTTGGGAAGGGAGGGACCGGGTGAGCAAGCCACAGCGAATCAAACGACGAAACCTTCTGCTGTGGGTCGATTGACGTGACAGAGTTCCTGTGACCAGCGGCCGAAGAAGGGTCGGAAGAAGCGATTTTACGCGGGCTTTGGGGTGAGACGACCCCTGCCGGTGTCTGCTTGGGAGATTCCTTCGTTTGCCTGGTGCCGAAGGTCCAATTTCGCCGGAGGACCTGTTGGCTTTTGCAGATGGAAATGGCAGCTCGGATGCTAACATGTTGCTGTTAGTATTGGATGTTAGTATAGTATTGATTGCTGCTGTCGAAATGTTAGAGAAAGTTCTATGCACGACATGAGAATGCAAATTTCACGATGCATTGCATCGACGGGACGACGGTTGTCGCTGCTGTCAGCCTGCGATGCATTTAATTACATCGTCCAGAGTGGAGCCGGCCAGCCAGATCTTTGGCGACTAACTACGCCATACCGAAGTTCACAGCGAAAATGACGCCGCAGGTCCAGCCCAATGCTCGTGTGCCCGCCCAGCTTGCAAGCATTTTTAGAACATCCACACTATCAACCAGGCCTGAGAGTGTGTCTGTTTGATTTGAAGTTTGTGCCAATGCTAGCGGCGGTTGGATCTGGTTTCTATGGTTATCGCCACCAGATTCCGGAAGCAGCTTAGGCAAGGGAGTTTTTAGTCTCATGGGTTCCTCCCGCTGCCTTGGGACTTCTGTGCCCTTTGAACCGGAGCAGTTGATTTCGCATTCGGGGTCTTTTGGTGGTGAAAGAGACCCGATTATCTCGAACAGCGGGAAGCCTGCATTTCTCGCGGCGCTGCAGTGTCGCTTGATAGTTAACCTGTGAACTTGTCAAACCGGCAACCAAACCGTGAAATTACAATCACGCGAAAAGACCGGACGAATGCCTGAGACGGAGTGCCACGGTTACTGGACGTTCGAAGAATCTGACACCGATATCCCATGCATGCAGAGAAAACAAGCATGGGGGCGGGCATTGGAAGCCTGCTTGCTTTTGCGGTTGCGGGAGCGAGTGTGGGTTATCGAGCTTGCCTTCCTTCTGATATGCCCCTGCCCGTCCGCTAACGCTTTGCATCACCGCACGGCGGACGGGCATAACAACCAGCACGCCAACTAGCCAGCGCCGGCTTTTTCTTTTGCTCTTTGGTCCCCGGACAAGGGCGTCTTCTTGGTGTTTTAGTGTTAGTGTCGCTGCTGGTTGGTTTAAAAGGCGTCGGTTTGCTTGCGGTTGTCTCGACCAGACCAGACCAGACCGTCCGACAACAGAGTCAGGAAGTCTGAGCCTGTCGCCCATAGCAACAGAGGCATCCAGCGTCATCACCACACAAGCCGAGCATCAACCCCGTCTCTTTCTGTCTGGTCTCCAGTGCAAAGAAGGGAATAGTTAATTTGCACCGTGTGATTAACTAATAAGAAGGGCCCTTGGAAATTAAAAGTCCAAAAGACACTCTCACAGAGGCCCCGGAAAGCGGTTTAGCGTTGCCTGCCTTCAAACATCGCGGCTTCACAGCGGGTTGTGCCAATTAGGAAATCCGACCAGGTCGAAACCTTAGCAACCGGCTCCTAGCCCTCTGGTAACGGGTAACAGACTACCTCCCCAGGTTTCCCCGTCGTGATTGGCCAAACCCTTCGACTTGTCTTCTCCGGCCAGCCTCAAAACCAAGCCTTCATCCTCATCCTCATCCTCAACTTCCTCCTCGCTCACGACTCCTTCTCTTCGTTCCCTATCATTGCTTCTCCGTCTCCGACTTGTCTTCTTCCCCGTCGAGGGTCCTCTTCTTCTTACTAACTAACCATACATACAGCAGCTCAGCAACGTTCCCTTGGTCAACCAATCCTCGGCTTGACCTCTGATCCGTCGATTTCGGTCCGGACATATCTCTATCAGTGCGATTCTTCCGTCCATTGGACTTTGATATCAATCATAATCGCCACTCAATATCATCCTTTGATATCAGCTTCCGATAAAAGAGATAGATAGAATCAACTGATCGATCCTTCCTTCCTTCATTCCCAAAAACCGATAACTTCGACAGTACCCCGGTCAGGTTATATGCAACCAACGTATTCCTCGCATATCAGCTTCGAATATTTCACGCTATCGTCCGTATCTGGTTTTCAATGGCAACGATGAACATGTCTTCTCCTCTGGCTGCTATTAGCCGCACAGATGACAGCTGGATCCAGCCAACTCCGCTCGGCCCGAACTTCTCATTCGATGCAAGCAGTCCGTACACTCCTCGACTGGAGGTCAGCCACGATTCCTCGTTCTTCGATCTCGACATGAGCATGACAACTTCCCCTACGGACTGCCTTGCCGCGGATTTGTCTCAGAACTTCCACATCGACAAGACGTAAGTTCATATTCGGCATACAAAAAAAAGCACTGCCATCTACCATCTGTCCCTTAGTTACATTTCATTAACTCTGGTCATCTTGATATCTCCGTAGTCCAGCTTTCCCTACTCCACGACGCTCTTTGTTCTCAGACTTCGGCGCCGCCGCTCGTAAGTTCTCGGCTTTCCAAAACCCGGTGGCAACTAGCGTTTATAGTTTTCTTCGTCGTATATAGGTCCATTTGTCACTACTCCTCCACTTCCATCGTCGCCAGCATGCTCGGATATCATGGAGCTGAGCCCTCTACCGCACAAGCCAATCTTTACCAAGAATAAGTCGAAACTTAGTGAGGTCTCTCCTGTCATGGACAGCCCCTGCCAGATGCAGCGTAAGCCGAGCAATGAGTATGTCCAATCGAGAGATGCCTATCGTACTATCTTTCCCATCTAACAGTCGACACGTAGGCGCAAGAAGCTTCTTCAACCACGTCGCCCGTCCCTCCAACGTACCAAGACGTTCACTCAGAGCATCGTGCTGAAGAGCGCTGGAGCCTCTAAGCTAGGATTCAATGGTGAGGATGACGAGAAGCCCTTCCAATTCGGAGGAAAGAAGACTTCCCCGATTATGGCGCTTGACGATATGTTCACTGCATCCCCTGAGCCTACCCGTGTCGGACTGGGTCTCGGCCTGGTTGAGGGACTGAGCAAACCACGTATGCCAATATTCAAGGACGTGAAAGAACCCGCCTGTGATGGTTCTCCATTGGCTGGTGCGAACCGCCGCACAGCTGCACGGGACGGCCCACCACGTAAAATGCCATGTCGACGCTCCTTCAGTATGTTCAGCAAGGCTGAAGATGTCATCTCGCCAAAGCAAAAGCTGGAGACCAAGTTCTGTATCGAGTCTCCCTCACAAGTCGCTGCGCGTCATAGCCAGGTCCTTCCATGCTTTGGAACAGAGAAGGACATCGTGAAGAGAATCACTCGTGAGACTATGATTGATGTCCTCGACGGAAAATACGCGGGACACTACGATGAGTTGAAGGTTGTCGACTGCAGATTCGAATATGAATATGAGGGTGGTCACATTGCGGGTGCCATCAACATCAATACTACTGAGGATGTGGATAATGTTTTGTTGTCCTTGAGGTCCGAGAATGAGGCTGAGGCTAAGAAGACTCTCTTGATCTTCCACTGCGAGTACTCTGCTCACCGTGCTCCAAGAATGTAAGTTTCCTTCCCCATTGCTTAGCGATGGCCTCAGTACTGACAAGCTTTTACAGTGCCCACCAGCTTCGATCTCGTGATCGCCAAGTCAACATGCACCGCTATCCAACATTGTTCTATCCTGAGGTCTATATCCTCGATGGTGGCTACAGCGGTTTCTTCGCCGAGCATAAGGAGCGTTGCGACCCACAAAACTACATTGGCATGGATGATTCTCGCCATAAGATCCTCTGTGAGCGTGAAATGGGGAAGTTCCGCAAGGACACCAAGCTTGGACGAACCATGAGCTACACCTTTGGAGCCGGCAAGGCCAATAATGATTCGCCATCTGCTCGACGTGTCCCACTCGGTCAAGCTGCAGCTGGGGTCAATGGGGTCCTCGCTCGTCCCCGCGCTGGTGGCAAACGTCACGCCTCCTATTAAACCACCCGATTGACGCATATCTTGAGCCGTCTGTGTGGCGGCTCTCTTATTCGGCACCGATAGACTCGGACACTCTCACCACTAATAAACCATCCCTTACGACCTCCACTAACGACTATTTTTGTCCTTTGGCATCAACGGCATAGCGTCCTATTGCATAGCATTATTTCGGTTTTTGGTCCCGCTGGTCTTCCACCTGGATATCCTAATTCTGGGAGACTGATTTTATCTTTTTATCCCCTTTTAAACATCCCCTTTCCCCAGCCCAAGATCTTCCCCATCGGTATTTTTCCAGCATTTTTCTTTCTTCCCTTCTCGACGTTCATTAGCGACACCTTAGAGTTTTACGAATCCGCGAAAGTACTTGCCTGCGACGGAGTTTTTTTTGATATTCAGAGCATCCTGCGTCGAGCGAGTACTCAGCCATGACTTTATTAATGACCCTATCAACCCCCCAGCCCACGCACACAAACAGACTTGCAACCACTCTTTCCCGCACGAGACCCCTTTCTTCGACTGAACCACTGACCGACAAAATCTTCGACTTCAACGACAAACACGCTAACCATATCACCGGAGGGAATTCGACTTATAACATCGGTCGAACGAACTCACGATCACCAGAGACTTTATCATTACACCGGAACACCCTGAAACAACCATCCTACATGGATCTTTTTGGAAACCAAACACAACATCAACTCGCTCTTCAGCCTCTGCTGAAGTCTTGTTATTAGCACTAGAACCCCAACAGAAACACCCCTTCCTATCTTGTGTTACTATTCTCTCACTGCCCCCCAATTCTGTTACTCAGTAGAAATACAGAAACAAAGCATAAAAACCTTTAAGGTATCTCTTCTTCCTCCCATCCCTGACTGTGTTTTTGCATTTGGAGTTCTTCGCTGTCCGATTCTACTTGTGTGTTTTGGTGTTCATTGGATCCTTTTCTCTTTTTCTTTTTTCCCTTTGTCCATTCGGGTTTTCGGGTGATACCATCTTTCTTCCTCTTATAGTTTCCCTGCTTCGATCTATTGAAACTAAGGTTGAAGCCTTTGAGTTCCTTTGATCCAGTGCCCCTTTCACACCCATTTTCTTTAACCTGTCTTGTTTCAAGCTATCAATGGTAAGCTGGGACTTTGACACATCCTTTTTCTCTTATACATTCTTGTTGGTGGTAGGATTTTGTAAGTGAATTAGCCATGTAATTGTGCCGATGTTATTTCCTTTGTTAGCTCATCTTTTTTTTTTTTTGAAAGAGTCCGAGGAAAAGGACCCTGTTGAGGGATGTATAAGTACAAGTATGGAGACGGAATACTTGATGACGCACACCCTCTCTCCTCGTTGCCCGGGGTGGATGACTTTTGGATCTCACAATGATGGAGGTTTGGAGTATTTGTCTTGGGTTGATGGGGGAGGGGGTGAGAAGGGGGTGTTATGTATTAACATTGATCACGTGTAACAGGAAGCTTTTATGAATTTTATACTACTTTATATCAATCTTTTGGTTCCGATGTAGGCTGTAGAGGTTGTGAGGCCTTTTGTATTCAGAATAGATGGACGTCTATTGCGGTAGAATTCCGTATGGACTGTCTAGAGGTAATAGACTTCCTGGGCTGGTGGTTGTGAGAGGTAACGTATAACAGAGCCTTTCTTGATGTCTAGGTAGGTGTAAAGCCCTGGGTAGCTACTACTAAAGCGACCTTCATGAAAGGGATGGAGGGGAGGGGTATCTAGAAGGAACTTGGAGAAATGGAAGGAAAGAAGGGGTAGACGCCGTGGGATGGATAGGTAAGACAGTTGCAAGACTCATAAGGATGAAGGAAGATATCGAATGCGACACTCCTTTTATTGATACCCGTCATGCCGTAAAATATCGCGTGCTCCGTCGAAGGAATCAAAGAAAAGGCTTCAGAAAGAAAAGAGAACAAAATCAATGCAAAAAGAAACAAGTGGTACTCCCATGATGCCCGCGTAAAAAAAGAAGACAAGGACAAATCGCAAAGAACCAGAAAAAACAGGAAGAGAAAAAGAATATCATGATAAAGAAAAAGATGGCCCACATTTGATGTCGACCATTGCCTTGTTGTCTCATGCGTTTGTGACAACCTATCCACCTCATAGCGTCCTATTGGCACTACTAACCGTACTCTGCGTTCCAACCGGACTATACCACCCCGTCAGGAGTATATTGCTGGGAATGCTATCCTTATCCTCAATCTTCCACGCAGCCTCAGCTCCCGAAACGGGCAACCCGCCAAAATCCACTGCACCGATCTGTTTCAAAACCGAAGCCTGATCCCAGTAAACATGTTCTGCAAAGATTTTCTTCGCTTTGATGCAAACAATGATTACGATTGGAATCTCGACTCGCCTACCGGTGGGCTTAACACCGGGGAGCATCCAGCTGATTTCGGTGGTGTGATCGAATGCACAGAGCATTTCGTCGACGACGCGGTCGGTACCAACGGTGCGTGAGATGAGGCGGAGACGGAAGGATGGGGGGTTTCCTGGCATGAAGTATTCGTTGTAAAAACGGTGAAGCTCGTTATAGCCGACACCGCCAGTCAAGGTTGGAACCTATCAATACGTGTTAAGAAGAGGGTTCAATCCTGTTAAAAGATAGCGATAAGGGCCACAAACATGGTTGACGTAAGGTTCTTTGACCATAGTATCCAGAGTTTTCCCAGCATCCTTCTCAACAAATGATTGAAGCAAATGCTCTCCCCAGATATCCTCCAAATCGAGCTGAGGCCCCAAAGCATCTCTAACGGCCGCCAAGGTCCTCGTATGTGCCAATCCGGTCGCAATAGGATTATATTGCTCCCTTGCCTTCTCAGCGAAACCCGGGTCCGTGCCCTGATAAACTCGAAGTTTCAAGGACGGACAATCGGCCTTCGAGACGTCTAATCCGAAGGGCTGGGTATCGGAGATGTGCAGGAGGATGTGACGAACACGCTTAGGGAATCGTTCGGACGGGAAAGCAGACGGGAGACCTGTTGGGTAGTACGCGATTAAGGCGGCGAGACTGGCTACTGGGTACAGGGCGTACTCCAATGCGATTGTTGCAGCGGTGCCGTATGCTGTGAAACATGTCGCGAGATATTGTTAGTGTATGCACAATGACGTAGTTATACTTGGTGGGGGAACTTACCGATAATGCAGTACTTCTCATTAGTCTCGATACCCTCGGCGAGGGTTTCGAGAGCATGAGTGTCAGCTCGCGGAATGTAATGGACTTCATATCCCTCTGCCTGCCACTTTGCTAGTTCAGTGGGATCGAACTCGTTGGTGTCTGCAGTAATAAATATTTTTGGTTGATTAGAGCCCATGGTGAAAACGAAACGACGACGACGGTGTCGGGGTTTCTTCTCCTTGGTGGAATTGAAGTAGTTGATATGGAAGAGGTTGAGGATGGACGCAATGGGTCTGGGCTTGTTTGCAGTTTGGGGGTTGGCGGTGGAGGTGTCGGTGGCGGTGGGGACGGGTTTACGGGAGAAGAGGGAGCGGATGTTCCAGTTGAGAGACTTCATTGTGTTGAGGGTGTTGCAATTGGACGGGGTTTTGATCTTATCTTATCGCAAGTTTGATCTTATCTAGATCTTATCCGATTGCTGGCTGGCTGGAGCCAGACACAGCTGTGCAGACGGCCTTGGCTCTACTTGTTCTGGGTTCTGAGGAATTTGTATGGAGTGACATGTAAAGAAGATGGTTTTCGAGCACTGGAAAGACAGCCGGAAGGTTTATCAGGCCGGCCAACTCGCGGGATGTCTGGGTTACGGGCCCGTTTGGGCGTCTCTGTCCAGCGCAGGATTGCTGGTGCGACGGGCCTTGAAGCCTGCTGTAGTTGCCCTACCGTGCGTCTATATATATTCTGTCTGGGTGTGGGTGGAGTTGCCGGGTATCACATTATACGAGCGTGAGTGAGAAGTATGTACATTGCTCGTGCTCTTGTCCTTGTTATATACAGACCGTGTAGAAGATATGATATGAAGATGGGACGTCAGGAATGCGCGGCTACGGCATGTCCTTGGGAATCCACACCTCCTCGTAAGCCCATCTCTCCAGGTTGGTCAGTGGCCTCCCCTCCGCTACTCCAAACGCTGCATCTCTCCCACTTCTCACGCAGTCGTTCAATCCCACGCCTCCGTAGCTGCTCCCGGCAAGCACCAGCCTCCCGCCCATTTTGTCCATTAAATCTTCATGGATCTGTCTTAACCTCCCCGCGTGTCCGACTCCGTACTGTGGGATGCAGTCTACCTGTAAGGATGCCATTGTCTCCGCCGGTTCCGTTGTTATACCTAGATGTTGGCGGAGTACGTCTTTCGCCATTGTTACGCCGTCGTCTAGAGATGGAAAGACAGTCGGGGTGATGTAGTCGTCGTTATTGTTCCACCAGTGCCCGCCGAGCATGACCGTTACTTTCGTCCCCTCTCGTTCATCCTGCTCTGGCATGGCGTCTGAGTCAAATATCACACCCAACGCCCGGTGAGGGTTTTGCTCCAGCGGTACGGATTTGGGGATCAGGTAACCAAAACCGGAATACCCCGTCAACTTCGGCTTGTCGTAGAAGAGGTTGACGACCATCACGGTTACTGCTTTGGTTTCGAAGAGACAGTTGGAGGTGTCCGGTGGGAGGAGGCTGGCAGTTGAGGAGGCTGGAAGGGTGGATATTACAAAGTCGAAGGAGTTGTTGGGGGAGTCGTAGCCGAGGACCTGTTGCAAGAGTATTATGTTTAGCTGGTGATTGATTTTTGAATATAAGAATTGTAGGATTCTGGTGTTTACCTCGACTTCCTTCTTTTCTTCGTTATACCTAAGCCCCTCAGCTTTCACCCCGGTCTTAAGCGTAACCCCACACTCCTCCACCGCCTGCTCCAGACGCCTCGTCAAAGTTTCCATCCCATCCTTGAAAGAGTAAATACTCGCGTCTTTGATGTCATTCAATAAAGAAGCAGTCCTGGACCCGTAGACCCCTTCCAATAACTTCTCCTCCAGCACCATCTCCTGCACACCCAACATCCCCCTCGTAATACTCCCATACACTTTTTCGTTCCTATATATCGTATGCAACAGCGCATCCGCGCTAAGATTCGCGATATCACCGGCGTATATACCGTGAAAAACGGCCGAGGCGAGGTTATTCGTCAGACTCGGTCCTAACCGACGGGTTAAAAACGACTCCACGGATTCATCCTCTACATCTGCTGCACGACGACGACGGAATATTTCGGTGAATATGGCGGGTAATGCACCCTTCATCAACGGTAATCTCAACGCTGAGAATGCACCGCTGAGCGAGGACGGGAGTTCGTTTAGTTGGTTGGAGTGGTATATGTACCGGTTTTTAGCCGCAGGGGAGGATTTGGGGATCTGGAGGATTTGGGATTGCAAGTCCAGGTGGAGGATTTGGTTGAGGGTTATGATGCCGTTGACGGTCCATGGCCGCAGTGTGCGAGGACCGGTTTCGAAGAGGATGTTGCCCTTTGAGGTAGGGATTTTGAGGGATCGGATCCACCCGCCGGTTCGAGGGGAGGCTTCGAGGAGAGTGATTGAAGTCTCAGGGGAGAAGTGGGAGAGCTGGTAGGCTGCTGTGAGGCCCGTTACTCCGGCGCCTGTAGTATAGAATATCAATTGAAGTTAGCTATGATTTGGATCACGAGAATTAGGTTTAAGAGAGCTGAGAGGAAATGGGAGGAGGACGGGAAAGAAGAACCCAGAATCGCGACTGACTTGGGAGGATCCCGGTGCAGGTCGGGGTGCTGCTCGACCCCGCGATGCCATTCTTCGGCGATTTGGGGGATCAGGGATTCCACCGGTTCATCGCCCTTGCGGCCCCAGAAGCGCCTTCTGAGGGACGGCCTGTGGGTAGTGATGCTATTGGGACGGTGGTGGTGGGTTCGGAGGAGGGTTTGGCGGGGAATTGGCGGTTTCATGGTGGATGAGTTTTGAAGGTGGGAAAGATTCGAAGGCGAGACGAGATGAAGTTGGAATTTTCGGTGGACAACGCGATCTTGGGCATCGACAAGGGTGCATTCCAGAGTTTTATATTTCATTCGTGAAGCGTGGGATGATATCGGATAGATTAGTTTTATATTGAATACGATTCTATGGTTACTTTTATATATACACTACTGTACAGTTGGTCTCGCGGCTGATACCGGGCCTGGGAGATGTATGATCTGTTTTACCAACGGCCTGTCGTGCTGCTTTGAGTCCCTGTTGGACTCGTCTGAAGTTGAATACTTCTTCTGAGGGAGTTCGCTCTGTTCGAAGACTCTTGCTGCTAAATTTCCCATCTGCTGTTCCCGATGCGTGGGGCTGGTGGGGTCGATAGAACGGGATAAAACCGATCCAGCTGTAGTCTGCTGTCTCGATGGGTATGCATCGTGTATAACGGTACTACCCGGAGTGGAGATTGATGTAGGCTTCGGATGATTCGAGGTCAGATATGGCTACTTATATAAAGCGATATCCCATATCGTCCTCGAATTAGGCCTCAGCCTTCATATACTGTTCCTCGGACTACCTCTTATCATCCTCGCCCTTCACGTCCACCGCCTCTGGAACCTCTTCATCCTCCTCCGGTAACATCTCAATATCTCCATCACTGTATTTAATCCCTCTCCTGACCTTCTCACCTTGCTCTCTCATGATATCTTCTATCGTGGTCGGGTTATCCCGGAATATCTTGAGATGGTCGGCGATCAGATGTCTGACCGTGCAGCCGGGACACTGGATGAGAACGGTACCCTTGTGATAGGCTTGCTTTGTGACCTTGTGGGTGGAGCGGTGGGAGCATTTTTTGCAGGTGAAGGCTAGTTCGTAGGAAGGCTTTTCGGCGAGGGGGAAGGAGACTGTGGAGGATGGTGAGGATGACGAGGATGGTGAAGATGATGAAGGAGAAGGTGAAGATGAAGAGGAAGATGGTGGTGGGAGGACTGAAGGGCTATCTTCCGATGGAGTGGAGTATTTGCGAATGAAGGAGAAGGCTGGAGGGAGGACTCTGGAGGGTCTGCAGTGGGATGTGTATATTGGTGGGAGGATGCTGGGTTTTGGGAGAGGGTGGAGGGATTTGGCGGATAGCCTAGAGAGCGGCCGGAGTAGACGGGAGGATGCCGATGCTCTCATGATGCTGTACTATCGATTAGTGTATTCGAGCGAAGCTGGTGATGGTTAGTAATGTGGAATCGAGTATCAAGATGGATGGTGGAGAGGACGAAGAGGAGGAAGATTCGAAGAGGCAGAGGAAGAAGGATTGGTAAGAGAGAAAAAGCGAATGTGTTGTGATGAGGTTAGTGTGTTGCACAGACGGGAATTCGAGATGTTTGTCCGTGTGTACCTTCCTAATTAATAAAATACCCCTTCGGGTAACTCGATTTATTTTAATTAATTATGCTTCCTAATACGGCAGTTACTCCTTGCAGGCTAATTATTTCCCGACGATTTGGTCGTGACGATTAATATTGAAAGATACAACTTCGGATGTCTGTTGAAGGGATTGTTATAGAGTTCTGGATAATGCAGTAGACGGTCTGCCGTTCTTCTGACAGTCCACAGCCCGACAATAGTATGGCCGGTGCGAGTGCCGTTATAAACAGTGGAGCCGGTCAGACGTCGCGTTAAACAAAAGCGCACTGCAGGCTGCCTTTGCTGAATGTTCAACTCCACCGCAAAACACCACCACCACATTCTGAGAAATACATCTCGCATCTTGGCTGTCTGGACCAGTCATGGCATGATTTAACTAGCTCACGCTCTCAATTTCCCCGCCATCTTCTTCTATTCGAGTCATCCGGAATCTCCTGTCCCATTTATTTGGTCCATCTATTATTCCGCCGGTTAGTACGTGCCCAGGCTCTCCTTCGGCACGTCTGGGTCCCGCCTCCGTCTCCGTCCCTCTCTGCGGTCACGTCTACGGACAGCTCCACGGGGCTTACCCTTTGCCTGCCTGCCATATTCACGCTTATATTGGAGTATCAGAGCTAACTGAACCACTCGGAAGCTTCTTCAGAGCTAGAATTTCCTCCTCCATCCATCAACCATCTAGTCCGACTTCTCCTAGCTGGTCCTTCACACCCCACCGTATCATCGACACCTCACCTGACCTGACTGTTGGCTGGTACTCATCATCATAGAACTATCTCCGACCTTTCCTCGTTACATCCCTCATCTTTATCCCATTCACTCTCTGTTCTGCCTCTCCGCTCCTTCTTGTTATCGTCCGGTTAGATACAGCTACGATGGCTTCGAAGCCTGGATCCGGTCGCATTAAGATTAGGGCTCCTAGAAGGGTACGGTGCAACCCTTCGCCTCCTAAAATGTTACTGCTTGGTATTCCTGGGACACCTCTGACCGATGCTCCCCTGGAGCTGCTTCCGTGATATAGGGCCTAGCCAGCGAAAACCTGCGATTCGAAGATGCCTGGGTCACACTTTCCGAAGCCTTGCAGCAGATCTACGAGCGGGATGCGTCCAGCCTATCCTTCGAGGAGCTGTATAGGACGGCGTACAGGATGGTGCTCAAGAAGCACGGAGACCCGTTGTACAGTAGTGTGAACGACCTCGTCAAAACCCGGCTTCAGAGAGTTACCACCACCCAGCTGAAACCCGCTAGACCGTCCTTCGTCGCTACTAGCAGCGCTATTGAGAGACGGGAGAGTGGGAATCGCTTCTTAGCCGCCGTCAAACAGAGCTGGGAGGATCACCAGCTCTGCTTGGGTATGATCACAGACATTCTCATGTACCTGGTACGATTATTCTATCCTCTTCTTGTTTCTTCCGTTCCTTCTCTTATGCACTGCTATTCCCTTCGGTTCGAAAGGGTTTGAGTAGGATGCTAACTCTTCTGGGCTCGCTAGGACCGCGTCTATTGCAACGACAACAGGAAACCGTCCATCCAGGTCGTCGGAATGGCCCTCTTCCGCGACTATGTCCTTCGTAACCAAGACTACGATATCGGTGCCGACCTTAACCGGGTTATCCTCGAGCAAATAAAGATGGAGCGTGACGGCGATGTTATTGACAGAGCCAGAATTCGATCCTGTGTTTACATGCTAGAGGGACTGTACGAGTCTTTGGACGAGAGAGAGGACCAAAAACTCTATTTGACCAAGTTTGAATGTAAGCCTTCCCGAATCGTTGATTGCGAGGCCTCTAGCCCGTACAGGATATACTGGAGGGTTGGTTGTGAGAGATAGGAAGGGAGAATCTCAGCTAACAGCTCTTTGCAGCCGAATTCTTGGCCGCCAGTAACGAATTTTACACTGACGAGGCTCGCAAGCTCTTGGAGGTTTGTGACGCGGCGACTTACATTGAAAGAACGAATGATCGCCTTAATGAGGAGTGGGAACGTACGCAGAGCACAATCTCTACCCTTACAGAGCCCAAGATCCGAGCCATCGTAGAAAAGCACCTGATTACCGATAACATTCGAGAAGTTATGCAGTTGGAGGCGTCCGGACTCAATTTCATGGTGGATAATGACCGCTATGACCAATTGAAGCTGCTGTACAACCTCGTACGCCGTGTGGATAATAATGTTCATGAGATCAGGAGGATGCTGAAGGATCGTGTCGTTCACCTTGGCAGAGAGATTAATAAAGGTGTCTACGGCTTCCGCAAACCGCCCGCCCCTGGCGAGGGCCAGAGCGGTGACACGGAAGACAAGACCGTCAATGCCGAGACGACAATGGCCCTCAGGTGGGTCGAGGACGTGCTTGCTCTGAAAGATAAAATCGATAAGATTTGGGATCGCAGCTTTGCTTCGGATCAGGGTATCCAGCAGACCGTCTCCAAGTCCTTTGCGGAGTTTATCAACGATAACAAGCGGTCGCCGGAGTATATCTCGTTATTCGTCGACGAGAACATCAAGAAGGGATTGAAGGGGAAGACCGAGGCGGAGGTTGACAGCGTGCTTGACAGGGCGATCGTCCTCTTCAGATACGTCCAGGATAAGGATGTCTTCGAACGATACTACAAGAAACATCTCTCCAAGCGTCTTATCCTCGGCAGATCCATATCCAATGACGTTGAGCGTGCTATGATAGGTAAATTCAAAGTTGAAGTCGGCTTTTCATTCACGAGCAAAATGGAGGGTATGTTCAAAGACATGAACGTATCTCAAGATTTGACCACGGAGTACAAGAAGCACCTCGCCAATCTGCACCTTGACGGCGAAACGACCATCGATCTAGATATCAAGGTTCTCACATCTACTTTCTGGCCTTGGAGCTCTATGGGTGGGGAGACGACCCACTCTTGCATCTACCCACCGGAGTTGGAGAAAATTAGAGCTTCATTTCAACAATTTTACTTACGTAGACACAATGGTCGGCAGCTTACCTGGCAGCCACAAATGGTATGCACCCGCGATACCGAGACTGCGACGTTGGATAGCGCTAACTTTTCTGGGACCAGGGAACCGCGGATATTCGAGCGACATTCAAAACTCGCAAGTATGAGATCAACGTCGCTACTTACGCTATGGTCATCCTGCTGCACTTCAATGACCCGAGCATTGAGTCCTTGTCGTACGAAGTATGTCCCTCGACCGTTTCCGCTTCCAATAGAGTAGAGTAGAGTAGAGTAACTAACCCGAGGGCAGGAAATTAAAACACTGACCTCTATCCCTGAGTCCGAGCTTGTTCGACATCTTCAATCTCTCGCTGTTGCCCCACGCAGCCGAGTTTTGGTCAAGTCGCCGATGTCCCGAGACGTCAAGCCTACTGACAAATTTTCGTTCAACGCTGCGTTCCAGTCGAAGCAGTTGAAGTTTAAGATTGGAACCGTCAAGGGCGTTGGGAACAAAGTTGAGACTGACAAGGAGCGAAGAGAGACCGAGGAGAAGGTTGACGAAAGCAGGGCACACCTTATTGAAGCTGCCGTTGTTAGAACTATGAAGTATGTGACGGATATCCCCATAACTCCGTTCCGCAAGGTGAAGGGTTTGGCTAATACAATTTTGGTAATTTAGGGCAAGGAGGAGACTCAAGCACGCGGAATTGATGCTGCAGATTACAGAGCAGCTGTCGAAGAGGTTCA
Source organism: Arthrobotrys sphaeroides (assembly GCA_036971245.1). Classification (NCBI taxonomy): domain Eukaryota; kingdom Fungi; phylum Ascomycota; class Orbiliomycetes; order Orbiliales; family Orbiliaceae; genus Arthrobotrys; species Arthrobotrys sphaeroides. Next base: position 2,890,981 of record JAJTTW010000004.1, read on the forward strand.
TGCCGGATCCGACCATGATCAAGAAGCGTATTGAGAGCTTGATTGAGCGTGAGTATTTGGAGAGAGATGCTTCTGATCCGAATACTTACGTCTATTTGGTAAGTTTTTTTTCGAAAGGGTCGATTGTAACTTAGTAGTGGTGATGACCTGCTAACTGAAAGCGTAGGCTTAATATTTGCTGTTTTTCGAGTGTCATTCATGTGGTAGGAAGCGTGACTTACATGCCCTTGCACTATGTTGACCTTTTCTTTGACATCCCACTATTCCTTCAGCCTTACTGCCGTTAAGGTAATTTATATCCATGGATCCAGCGTTCCTGTTGTTTTCCTTTATCATGAGATCACTACTCCATTCCGCTGGCGTTTTTTCCTTCCTTTTCCCTTTTTGTTACAGCAGACAAAACTTCGACGTACTAACCCTCCTTGCACTATCATCACCATCCTCGACCTCCTACGCTTACTCCCTCCTTATCTCTTACAATCCCTCATAACATCCCTCTATCCCGCGTTCTTACTACCCCTATCTATATTATCTTTTCGCCCAGTCCCACCCCTCTCACAATTCTCTCATCCACCACTTCACCATACGATCGAGAGACCCTATGACCTGTTACTGCTCTTTATCGTTATCTGGAGTTTTTAGAATGCGGTTTCCTGCTGGGCTTCGTTATCGCTTCCACTGTTCGTTTTATGTTCTGAAAGAAAAACACCGTATGTGCATGTGGATCGATGATTATGAACTCGTCGATGACTTATGAATCTTTTTTCGAAGGGACGGGGTGCGAGTATGTATGCCTCGGATGTTTATATTATTGTTAGGGGGGTTCAGGGGGTGTTGCTGAAGGGTATTACATGTATGTAGCCTCGTCCCTGGACATGTAACTAGGTATGGTGGAGGGGTATATGCATTATGAAATAAATGGGGGTTGATATTACGGTTTTTGTAGGCTTGTGTCGTGATCTCGGCCTTCCGAGCCTGTTACTGGTATAAGAGCGTAAGGAGGGTATACGGCGGTATAAATCTATATTCTGTATGACAAGGCGGCATGTAAATCGAGGAAATGGTGGATTCTTTGTACAAATGTTTCGGTCGTTTATAAACAATATTGGAATTTTTCTTTCATCTATAGCCCGGATTCATCGTCTCCATCGTCTTGTTTCCCTGTTTGCGTCTCATAGATATCTGTCTGTCTTAAAGACGGAGTTTATGGGATGTTCTGAAGGTGTGAAGGTGGGTTCGTGTGGATTGGGTTTGAAGATGTTATTCCGTGGTATTTTGGGATGGTTATTCGTCGTCGGATTGGACGTATTTATGGCGGATGTCCTTTTGTTTGTTAGATGGGGGTTTAATGGGTTAGACGGCGCGGGATTGGAGTAGGTACCTTCCATTGTCTCTGTATATCGGGGGTAGAGGGTTAGCTGGGGTTTCTTTGGAGAGGTTATGGGATATAGGTAGACGTACACCTTGGTTTTTCCAGTCCCAGAAACGTTGGGAGTAGACGTCGAGGGCGCTAGTTGATGGTTAGCCTATATCTGTGATACGGTACTCTTGGATGTATGGTGTGTGTGGATTGAGAGGAAGGGGGGATGTACATATCGCCACCGAATGCTGCGCCGAAGATTACGCCGACGAAGACCCAGTTTTTGCGGATGATGGTGTTGTAGATTGAGGATGCGAGCTGGGGATAGAGGTTAGCTACTGTGTATTACTGTGATTGAGGGTGGACTTACGGCCATGGTGGGCGGTATTGATGGGGGGTAGGAGGAGGGATGAGGTCAATGGATTTCTTGCGCGGGTGGATTTGGCTTCGGTTCGGGTGCTGGTGACGGGATTTTGGAGGGAGGAATGGGTGGTGTGTGATTGGGTGGAGATTAGATTAGATGGATTGATTAGATTAGATCTTTCGGTTGGTTAGTCGGTGGCAGCTCGGTTGTCGTTTTGATTGCTCCTTCGATCTTCTTACACTTCTTCGTTCACTAACAGACAGCTACGACTGGAAACTATTTCCTTGCTTACTTTTTACATACGTCCATTTGAGAACGGCCCACGGGGCAGAATACGGTCGCTTACGTATACGAATACCGTGGATGATATATCAATTCCACCGACTCCGGCTGCTTGACCGATAGCTATAAGCTAAGAAGCCTAAATACCACAGTCGCCACAATGGCCACAGACGAAACTACCACGACAAGCAATGGGAAGGCTCCCAAAACCACAACCTCGGGCATCCAAACCCTCGAATCAGGGAGCCGTATAATCCCTTCCTCCACAAGAGCGGATGGCTCCACCCGGCCCGAACGTAGGGTGAAACCTGGATTTACTCCGGCAGAGGATGTGGTTAAGTACCAGAATCGGACGGCTGAGGCTTGGAGGACTAGAGGGAGTGGAGGGGTTCCTGGGGCTACGGAGGTTATAGGGGAGAAAGGCGGGGCGGGGAAGAAGAAGAGGAGGAGGGGGAAGAAAGGGAAAGAAAGGGGGTGCTGCTGCTGCTGGGGGTGGGAAGGAGGGTGAAGGGGAGGAGGAGGAGGGTGGAGAAGAGGGTGAGGAGGTAGTGGACGCTCCTGCTGCTACGGCTGCTGCTGCTTCTGGGGGTGCGGCTGCTGAGCCTGTGAAGACGGAGGAGCAGACGGCCGTTGCTTCCGTCGACGCGGAGAAGAAGGCGAAGGGGCTGCAGAAGAAGATTAGGCAGGCGCAGGAGCTGAAGTCGCGGAAGGAGAAGGGGGAGACGCTGCTGCCCGAGCAGTTGGATAAGGCTTTGAAATTGGGGGAGCTGATCCGGGATCTGGAGAAGTTGGGAGTGAAGTACGAAGGCTGATTTTGATATCATCGGTCCCCCTTCGGATTACTTCCCTTGTTTGATCCGGATACCGTGGATTTTGGGAATTCAAGTCCCGGGCGAATTACCGTCGCTGGGATATATATTTTGGTTGGCCTTGATGGATATATACCTGGGTAACTCCTTGGAGTGTGTCTCCAGGAAGTCAGCCGGCGGAACTGGCCACGAAGGAGGCAGTCTATGGGAGAGTTTAAGAACAGCGGATGACAAGACCGGAGGAGCAGTAAGAGCAAGGAGAACGGCAAGAAGGAGTCTACAGTTGAACCGAACACGAGATCTATTATGCATATGGGGCAGATTGACTACGAGTCTACGATCACGATAACGATTATAGCGACGGATAATGGGTCTACCGGCCTTTATATGAGTACCAGTGCTTCGAATTATATAATACTTAGTACTTAGTAGGTAGTATATACAATATACTGACCACTTATACCGAAGGCAATCGAAACTTCAAGATCCTGCCCGCCAGGCAGGCACTGATGTATAAGGTATCCCACGGCCAGAACAGACGGGCTATAGCAATTATAGCACCGATGGTAAGTTGACGGCATCGAGACATGCATATGCTCGCCCGTTATCTGTTAAACTGCATACACAGATACACACTCACATAGCATCTGCAATTCCGATCGATGGATCCGTCGAATGGGGGTGCTGTGAGTGATACCGCATAAGCCCGTCCATGTAATGTCGTGTCCGTGAACTGCCAGACTCATATGCATGCATGGTCGTGCATGAGCTAGCGACCTGGAACTAGTAGCTACTCAGGGAACTAGCTCTGAGCACGGGCGTCCCTTTGGACCCAATGGCAAGAGTAATCCCAGGATCATGGTGAGCTGGCCAGCGAATAAGAGTATCCTCAGTGAACTCGAAGCCTCGAGGTTAGCCTGCCGTCTGCGGGGCAGTCGTGATCAGGATCTTTATCAGGATCCAAGTTTCAGGACCGCTGATAATTATAACGAGCTCCACGGCAGCTGTCTTCTCCCTGTCCTTCGCCCTCTCCTGGTAACTTCAGCTGGCCGAGGAAGGAAGGAAAGAAGGAAGTGGGTGATTCCTACTGCTCTCCTGCATTGTATATTATCCGCGTGGTGGAGTGATTTGGAGGGCTTAAGAACTGTCGACAAGCTTGAATGAATGAGCGTGCTGCTGACAACACCGCCAACGTTCCCACTCAACTCCACCGTCCACAGCTATCACCATCACCATCACCACCATCATCATCATCCATCTGCCATCGAACCTTCCTCCGCTCTCACACCATCAGCTTATTGCTCATTCATCACCAAAAAGATCTCGATTCGTTTTTGATCCCGACTTCGCAAGCTGCTCCTGCTGTAAGCCTATTCTCCCCTGCTAGCTAGTTCTGCGACAAAAGTGCACGCTTCTGCCACTACCCGTTGAATCCTGGCGGCCTCGACCTGACTCGAAAACCCGAGACAGCACTAGCCATCCTCCTCCCCTCATTCCATTCCTTCATGCTTCACCTGTCCTCCAATACACCTATACTATATATCGTTTTCTTCTCTGACTTTTTCGAGCTCTAGTAAAAAAAATCTCTTATCCTTTCTTGATTTCGATTCTTCCGAGCTTGACATTGAGCTTGTTGAAATGCCTCTTATCCCTTCGGTCCTAACAAAAGAAGCTTCATGACCTTTCGGATCCCTTCACCCCGCGAAGACCCACTGATATCACTCCCACCATGCTAACCGACTTCGCTTCCCCCGACCCTGTCATCTCCCTCACCCGAGTCCTACGCGACTTACCCCAAGCCCACCAGCATCGATACACAGAAGCTGCACGGAACCAGCTCCTCGAGGAGTTGTTCGCGAGCCTTGCCGGCCACAACCAGGAACATGTCAAGCTCTTCTTTCCCATTGGTCTCCCTCCCAGGACGGGTAAGGATGCTTGGAATCTGAGCAAAGCACAAGGTGCCGTTGAAGGTGCCGAGTACGGCCCTGCTGCTAGGGGGAAACCGTGTGGTCACATCTTCAAGAATGGAGAAGCTACCTATCGGTGCAAGTAAGCTCTCTCTCATGCCAAATCTGCTTTATATCTATGTTTTTGCCTCGTTTTAAGATATCAGCGTACTGATTGTGATCTTCCCTGGTTGTAGAACTTGCAGTCTCGATGAGACATCGGTCCTCTGCGCCAAATGCTTTGAATCTTCCGACCACAGGAATCACAGTGTCTTCGTCAGCATTAGTCCCGGTAATAGTGGCTGCTGCGACTGTGGAGACCGTGAAGCCTGGCGAAGAGACGTAAAATGTGCCATCCACACCGCCTACGAAAACCAACAGTCCGCCAAATCCCCCATCCAGCAATCACAGCCCCTCCCCGATGCCCTCCGGAAATCCATTCGCGATACTATCGCCCGAGCACTCGATTACCTATGTGACATCATCTCCTGCTCTCCCGAGCAACTCCGTGAGCCGAAGTCCGAGGACAAGGTCAAGGAAGATGAGGAGAAATCACGGTTGCAGGCCAAATACTATGAAGTCGCGGAGAACAGTATGGAAGCGCCGGAGTTCTCGTTGATTCTGTGGAATGATGAGAAACATACCGTTAGGGAGGTCCAGGATCAGCTCGGAAGAGCATGCCGGAAACCTAAGGATTGGTGCTTGAAACGCGCTGAGGAGACCGATTTGATCGGCCGCAGCGTTGTTGACTTTAGCACCGATATTTCGGACCTCTTGAACAAGAGCAAAATCATTGAGAGGATCAAATTGACAATGACTCTTCGGTCTGCCAGGGATACGTTCAGAGAACAGATGTGTGGAACGATTATCGAATGGCTGGTTGATATTGCCGGGTGTGCCGTTGGAGATGATCCCGATGTATTGAGGAGATCAGTCTGCGAAGAGCTTCTCGGTGTTTGGCGACAAGGCTCCAAGGCATGGAACATCGAGATCGGAATGAAAGGGATTGATGATCATGAATATGCCGAGAGCCAGCAGACACTGGAGTATGCTCAGAGCGTTATGCAAAGCCCTGAGATAAGAATGCTTCGAGCACAGCAGGAACAAGAAGAACGTGCTGCTCGCGAGGCAAACGGTGAAGAAGAGGAAGAGGAGGAAGAAGTTGAGGATAATAACAGCAACAACGAGGAGACTGCAGCAAATGACAGTATGGACGTAGATGGAGGAGAGGGAAGCGCCGCCGCCGCCGCTACCGGTCAGACAGCCGATGCAGATGGTGATATTGCCATGTCTGGAGAGGGCGCTGATGGACTCCAGTCCGAGGCTACCGTCCCTTTCCCTCCACCATTCGCACCTAGCATCCCACACACCCCTGGAAAGCATCACAAACGCAAGGAAGCTCACGGAAAGCCTGGAGCTCACTGGCTTGAAACGACACACATCCCGCATAGAACTACACCTTACTACGAAGACCTCAGGCAGCGCGTGAGGCTCGATTGGCTCATCATGTTTGATCTAAGGATGTGGAAGAAGGCGAGAATTGATCTAAGAGAGTTGTACATCGGTACGGTGGTCGCGATCCCCCAGTTCAAGCGGATACTTGGTCTACGATTCGCCGGTCTTTACACTATCCTCAGTCAGCTGTACCTTATTGCTGATAGGGAGCCGGACCACTCGATCATCAACCTCTCATTGCAGATGCTTACGACGCCATCGATCACTGCGGAGGTTGTTTCCCGAGGAAACTTTTTGACCAGCCTCATGGCGATCCTATACACCTTCCTTACGACCCGTCAAGTTGGACATCCCGCAGATGTTAACCCCAATGCGACTTTGGCCTTTGACACTGGCTCTCTGACGAACCGTCGAATGTATCATTTCTTCCAGGATATGAAATATCTGTTCGGGTCGGATTCGGTCAAGGAGCTTTTGAGGACGCGGGTTGCGCCTACTTTGCAGTTCTTGGACCTTGTTAAGCTTCACCAGGGTATCTGCTACAACAACCGAGCCATCGGTAGTCACATCGAGTACGAGTCGGATGCTTGGATTTGCGCCAGTCTTATTACGAGGGAGATCAACAAGCTTTGCCGGCAGTATGCTGATGCGTTCAGAAGACCGAACGCCGGTGGGGACCAGCATTTGGCCGATGCTATCAGGCTGGTGGCTAAGGTTACGACGAAACACGCCGCTGGTATGGAGAGACAGAGGTTTAAGAATGCGGAGATCAGGGATGAGGTGGAGTTTGTTCAGAGAGAGGTCCAGGAGGTCCAGGATACCCAATTGATGCAGGATATTCAGGCTATCCAAGCAGCGGAGGCGCAGGGGGCCCAAGGAGTCCAAGAAGTCCAAGGAAATCAAGAAGTCCAAGGAAATCAAGAAGTCCAAGGAAATCAAGAAGTCCAGGTAGCCCAAGAAGTTCAAGGAGATCCAGAGGTTCAAGGAGCCCAAGGAACCCAGGGAGCCCAAGAAGCCCAGGGAGCCCAAGATAACCAGGCGATCCAAGAAGCCCAGGGAACTCAAGAAGTTCAGGCAGTACAAGAAGTCCAGGGAACCCAAGAAGTCCAGGCTGCCCAAGGAATCCAAGCAGTCCAAGAAACCCAGGGAACTCAAGAAGTACAGGCGGTCCAAGAGATTCAGGGAGCTCAGGAGGCCCAGGCAGTCCAGGAGATCCAGGCAGTCCAAGAAACTCAGGGAGTTCAACCTCAGGGAGTTCAACCCCAGGGAGTTCAACCACAAGGAGTCCCGGCCCCAGAGGCTCCTGAAGCCCAGGACACCCAAATGGACCAAGTAAGCGAGGCACTCCAAGCAGCGCAAGAAGCTCAAGGAGCCGAGGGCGACGCCAATGCCATGGTTGATGTTAGCACCACGGCTGAGGACCACACTATGGCTGAGAGCAACAGCGCGGCCGTCGTCACCGTCGAGAAACAGATTGGGCTGCCTGGGTTTGATATGGAAGCCGATGAGGACGGAGTAGTGCCCTTGTATCGGATCATTAGGTACAAAGTCGAGACAGAGGCCATCAGTTTCCATCACGCTATGCATTACCTTCTGTCATGGCTCATCGAAGCTGGGAACGGGATGGATAATGCGAAGCTTAAGGCTCTGCTTAGGTTTAGTACCGAAGATCTTGGCGTCCCCGACACCTGGAAGAGGGATTTCGATCAGGAAGACTATTTGGCCGTGCTTTTTGACTACCCGCTCCGAGTTTGTGTTTGGTTGTCGCAGATGAAGGCGGGAATGTGGGTCAGGAACGGATTCAGTCTTCGACATCAGATGAATACCTACAAGGGCGTCTCCCAGAGGGACCTCGCCTACAACCGTGATATCTTCATGTTGCAGGTTGCATCGGTGGTTGTCGAGCCTGGGAAGTGGTTGCTGACCATGATCAACCGATTCACGCTTGATAACTGGTTTAGAGGCGATTACCGCCCGCCCCAGAATATTGACGCTCCACAGCACCTCGACTTGGTGGAGGACCTTTACTTGCTCCTGATATCTCTCCTGAGCGATCGCCTCCTCCTCATCTCCCACGACGAGGAGAGGGATATCCCGACTTTGCAACTGCGCCGAGAGATCACGCACGTCCTGTGTTCCAAGTCAGCCAGTTTCTCGGACATATCGACAAGAATACCGGACAGGCTTTTGGATCTGGAGAATTTCCAGGATGTACTGGCGGAGATGGCAACCTATAAACCGCCAGATGGGTTGAGCGACTCCGGTATCTACGAGCTCAAGGGCGAATGGAAGGAATACATCGATCCATATATCCTCCAGAACAGCAAGAATCAACGGGAGGAGGCTGAGGCAATTTACAAGAAGCATATGGCCGCTAAGTTGGGTATTCCGGAGAAAAACGTCGTGTACGAACCTCGGCTCAAGCCGATCCAGTCTGGCGCCTTTATGGGGCTTGCGGATATTACGAAAACGAAGGTCTTCACGCAGATGATATACTTCGGCCTTTTGTTCGGAGCTATTCATAAAACAATTAACCCTTCTATTCCGGATACACGGGTTGATTCTTACATGCACGCACTTTTGTATCTCATCCAGGTCGCTATTGCGGAAGATGATTCGGTGGCGGACGCAAAGGAGGGCTCCTTCGTTCAATATGCTCTCCGGTCACAGGCTGCTCCGCCTAAGGACCCTTCTTCTGACATACTGGAGGTCATCATCAGAGCTCAGAAAGAGACAATTGAGAAGGCACCAACTGTTGCTTTACTCCTCTATAAGATCAAAATCGACGGGCTTCACGAGTCTTGCACACCGATTATTGACGTCATATTAAAGCGCATGCAAGAGAAGAGGCCAGCTGACTACGCACCTTTGCTTGAGATTGAAAAGCAGCTCCAGGCAAAGGAGAGCGAAGAAGAAGCCAAGATCAAAAAGGAAGAAGAGGAATTTGCGAGGAAGAAAGAGCTAGCTAAGCAGCGGCAAGCCAATATTATGGCCCAATTCCAAGCCCAGCAACAGAGCTTCATGCAAAACAACTTCGGAGGCTTTGATATCGACGATGATGACCTGAGCGATGATTTTATGGACGAGGATGCTCCCGGTGTCCTTGTGAAACCTACTTGGGAGTTTCCGACGGGCGATTGTATCATGTGCTCCGAGCAGCTAGATGACTCAAAGGCTTTCGGAACGTTTGCGATGATCCAGGAAACGAACGTTCTTCGACAGACGAATTTGAAGGATTCTGATTACGTCTATGAAGTTCTAACTACCCCGGAGAACTTGGATCGATCGGCTGAAGGTCTACGGCCGTTTGGAGTTGCGGGAATGAACCGTGATTCTGTCAAGAAGTTATCAGAGGATGGAAGTGAGATAGTGGTTACTAGGCAAGGGCTTGGGAAAGGTTATCCGAGGTCGCCAGAGTACACCAGACTCGGACCAGTCGCTGTGGGATGTGGACATTTGATGCATTACGACTGTTTTGAGTCGCATATCGCTTCTGTTCAACGACGTCACCAGCACCAGATCTCTAGAGCGCATCCTGAGAGGTTGGAGATGAAGGAGTTCTTATGTCCACTCTGCAAGGCGCTGGGAAATACCTTCCTACCAATCGTATGGAAGCCGAAGGTCGAGGATTCTGTCGCAGAAGTGGTGGCTACCAAGCACGATTTCTCGACATGGTTGTCACAGGAGATTGCGCCTGCAGTGGTTAGGCTTGAAAAGGAGAAGGCAACGGACAATAATGATACCGGCTCACTAGGGAAGTACAAAGAGCAGTTCTTGGGATATGGTACTACCAATTTTATCGATGGGATTGCGACAAAGTTGACGCCGGCAGAGGAGCCCGAGGAACCGACTCCTCCAGTTGCGCCGGTTGAGGCTACCCCATCGGTAGAGCCAACTCCTGAGGAAGAGGCGACGCCTGTCCCACCTCCTGTGGTCGTCATTCCTGTCGGCGGAGGGATGGCCTTTGATCAGCAGCTTGCGCTGTTGCCACCTGCGAATCCGCCGACCGACCCACCAGCCAATCCGCCGACCGACCCCCCAGCCGACCCGCCAGCTGACCCCTCAGCCGACCCGCCGGTCAATCCGCCAGTCGACCCACCTGCCAATCCACCAGTCGACCCACCTGCCAATCCACCAGTCGACCCACCAGCTAATCCGCCAGCCGACACGCCAGTCGACCCGCCAGTCGACCCGCCTGCTACCCAGGATCCAGTGGTACCTCCCCCTGCTCCCACTCAAAGCCGGGCATCGGACCGGCCGACCATTGAGGTCGGGGCAATATTCTCGATATACAAGCGTATGAGGGATACACTACATCTCAACAAGATCAAGACGAATCGGCCCTTGCCAAATGAATCCACCAATCCTTCGAACGATTTGCATTCAGTTGATGCACTGATGAGGATCCTTGGTTTCACGATTTCTACGACCGAGACCTGGTTGCGTGGCGCAGAGCCTAGGCCAGGGGCGAATCTTATTGAAAAGACACCGGAACACAACCTCAAGTACCTGCGGATACTTGCTGAAAGTGTCTATTCTTACATCGTGTTTGGTGGTCTCAACGCTGAGAGCTCAACTGCTTTGCAATACAAGGAAATTCACTTGGACCAGATGGTGAAGCTCTTCGTCGGGCACCCGACAATATACGGAGGCGGCAGCATTTACCAGAAGCATACGCCTTTGTTTACGGAGGATGTCTTTGTCTTCCTGGCTGAGTGTTCGTTATGTCTTTGCCCTTCCCTCAACGTGGAGTTCAAACACATCATGACCCTGTGCTATATCGCTGAGATTGTCAAGACTATTCTGTTCATCAGCAGGAACTGCGAAGCTCTCGACCTCAATGCTGTGCGAGATGACGGAGTTAGGTTCGCCACCGTTGCTTCGCAACTAAACTACTCGGCTCAGGACATCGACAACTTCAGGAACTTTGCGGAGTTTGTCAATGCTGCCTGTACGGATCCGGAAGCTGTTAAGCCCAACGTATCTCCTTCGCCGGTTTTGTTCAGACATTTGATTTCGAAGTACATCAATCCTTTCCTGCGCAAGTGTGTGTACTTGCTTCATGCAAGATATATGGTCACATTCCCACACGATGACCACAGCACCCACTCCGAACCTGAACACATTCGGCTCACGAGACTCCTTGGCCTGCCATCCTTGGAAAATGTGTTTTCCTTGCACGCATCAACGAAAGACGAAGGCGCAGAGATCCTTCAATCGATGATTGTGGGTTGGTGCAAACACTGGCGTCTGTCTATTGAGGAGGCTAAGAGGAAGAAGAAAGAGGAGGAAGAAGAAAGAGCACAACCACCAGAAACGACATCTACGCCATCTGCTACCCCCGTTGATCCTGCGGTCACCACTCCTGTTACCCCTGCTCCTCCAGCTACTACTGTTGCCCCTAAGGCAGAAGTAGGTGGCGAGGAAACTGAGAGCTCAGTGACCCTGAGTCATCCATCCATTCTGGAGTTGGTGGGACTTCCCTTGCACTACGACACACTCGTCGAAGAGGCGATGAAACGAAAATGTCCAAGGAGTGGGAGGGAGTTGAGCGATCCTGTCGTTTGCTTGCTATGCGGAGACATCTTTTGCAGTCAAAGTTTGTGCTGTATGGATACTGCGACGAGACATGGCGGAGCAAATCAACATTTGAAGGTGTAAGTGGGAACTCCTGCGTGTCCTTTTTTTCTTCGTTATTGTGGCGTTGGAAGGGTCGCTGTGGTTGGTGAACACTCTGTTCAGTACGCTTGTTGGAGAGGAAACGGCGATATGCTACATCCTAGATTCATAAAGACCCTTTTGGACGCAGGTTTGTTGGATTTATGATACGAGCGTTGATGAGCTAATTATTCTGGGACTGGTGTTTAGGTGCGGGAACAACATTGGCATCTTCATCAACATTCGCAAGTGTCATGTTCTATATCTGCACAGCGGCTACGGTGCCTGGGCAGTTGCGCCTTACCTGGATAAGCACGGGGAGGTTGATCCAAACTTAAGGTCAGTAGCAGACTCGTCTCATTACCCTTGCTGTTGGATGCAATTGTTGGATTTTGTGCGTTGCCGCACTTGCCGCAATAACTCCAACTTGCTTCTGAAACACAGGATATATCTGGCTAACTCTCTTCTCCTCGTTTTTGCTATTTACAGACGGAATCGACAGCTGTTCTTGAACCAGAAGCGATATGATGCGCACTTGAGAGCTTATTGGTTGCAACATTTGATTCCAACGGTTATTGCGAGAAGGTTGGAACCAGATTTCAATACAGGCGGGTGGGAGAGTCTCTAAGCGGCGCGGAAGTATGGACGAGGCAGGAATAGGAGCTCTTATTTCTCATTTTGGGCTCTTGGGGGCCTTTGTGATAACTTGGAGGAGGCGAGGGCCCTTCTTTGGTCCCTTGCCTTGTTTTTTTCCTTGATTCATTACGCACAGAATATTTTTTGAGATGCTGTTTTCTTTCTGTATTTCATTTAGGTTTTGCCTTTTCCCTCTCTCCCTCTCTCTCTCTCAAAGCCTCGTTTTCCATACGTTCTTCGTCTTATTCTAAGAAAAAGAGAGTGACAGTGGTACGTATGCGCAGCATGGGTGGAGCATTGTTCTTTTTTTTCTTTCTCTTTTCCCTTCTCATGTTTTTAACGTCTTTCCTTTGGACTGGTAGATAAAATAAAGACCGTCTCATTGCAGGTTTGTGTAAGCGATCTAGGCATCTTAGATTTGTTACCCCTTGCTTGTCTATTTTTCATACGTGCGGTTTGAAAATTTTGGTTTTATAGAATTGGTACATGGTTAGGCCTATAGGGGGATTTATAGAGCTAGAGTTGCTGTGGCAGAGTATAGAGACGTGGCCGGTTGGATCGATATACCATGGCCGTGGATATATCTGTCTCAGCAGGCGTCCTGTAGTCAGTATGAAATATGAAGATACGGGGTACGTCTACGAACTAAGTAGACAAATGACTTTCCTCAAGTCATAGAAATCGTTCCTAAGGTTCAATAGTGATTATAATTTCTCCTACATTGGGGGTTTAGTCTCGGGACAATCTATCTATAGTCGTGAGAGGAATTCCAGAGTCCACCCGCAGGACCATGCAATGAAGATGTGTCCCGAGAAGCAACGTTGACCACAACACGTAACTTTACAAATTGTCCAACATTTGCAACAAACCTGCGGCGAACTGGCGTTTGAGAATGTGTCGATGTACATTGCAATAACAGGTCCAGGAGCTTTTGAAAGTTTTCCCTAATTGTTTAGGTTGTGAGACGATGATGTGTCTTTTTGAGGTCTTGTGCATTGTGGTGTTGAGTTGTAGGCACATATATTCTCCTGTGAGTGTCTAACGACGTTTCATTACGGTTTTTGTGGCGCGACGATGAACCAGGTTGACAGGGGTATATATTACAGGTATAGACGTTCAGGGAACGGTGTTAGTTCTTGAAGTGTCTAGAAATCATAGGTCTAGTGTCAGGAGATTCCATCATCCACGGACTTAAGTTGTGCTTGAGTATTTTTGAGACTGCATGTTAATTAACGAATAAGCGGTTGTAAAAGTGTAGACTTGAAATGCTGGTTATATCGGATTCAGCTGGAGAAGGGTTTGGGCCCGAATGGTCTGAATTATGGTCTCCTGGAACGAAAACTATGTCCTGATACCTGAAATACTAGCTTGTACACATCACACATCTAGATCGACCCCCACCAGCTTGAGCCCACGATCTAGGTTGTGAAAGTACCAACGGACACGGTGGAATCAAAAGGTACCTGACAACCAGCTTGAGTTACATAGTTAGACTGTGGGTGGTTGAGCGGTACCTGCGATTTGGGCGGATATACACCTGTAGAGTGTAGGCTGGGCCATGCACTGGTGCGAGATCGATCTATGATTCGGGTTTTAGGGGAAGCTGGGAAGTATACTGCCAGAGTTATCACACAGAATAGGTGCACATTTGAGTTAATCAAAAGTCAGAGCTGGTTAGAGTGGAGGTTGCGGGATAGCCGTTATCTCATAAGCCAACTGCGTACTTGCATTAATTCTTAATTTGCAGCAGTGTATTTGATAGTGCTCTTTAATTTTATTGAACTGTGAGAAGTTGAAGATTTTATCATATTCAACGAGTCCATTACGAAGATTCTCCCACTATAGGAACCAAGCTGAGCGAAACTACCGTCGATGAATTACCGTACATGATGCAATAGCTTGACCGAGCAAGACTTAGAACGATAAGACAGGACCGCAGAAAAGGGTTGAAATGACGATACAAATATATGAGCGAAACTACAATAACAGAAGATCCGGAAAGAGGAACCGAAAGAAAAAAAGAAAGAAGGGGTCGAGTACAGCGATCCGAAAAAGTCTCTTATGGTCCTCAATTCATATACGCGCATACGCAAACACGCAAAGACTATCCCTGGTTACCCTCTGGTGGAGGAGTTACGGTGTCAAGTCGTGATTCGGTTTTACGGACCGCTGGGTAAACATTTCCGCTATAGCCACCGTCCATGCCAGGCCAAAAGTCTTCCTGTCTTATCCATATGTTGTGGGGACCCTCAGGTTTAAATTTCTGCTGGTACCAAACACACCTGCAACCGGCAGACTTTTGATTTCCCTCTAGTCTATTTAGTCATTGAAACGGAAGGTCAGCGTTACGAAATTAGCCAAATATGGCAACAAAGATAAATGGCTACTTACCCGAGGTTCCCCGTGCACTGGTCTAGGAATTCATCGTCGTTGCACTCGGAGCCTGACAGTGGGTTCAGAAGAAGTTCGCCCCACATATTACACCGGCAGCTCCGTTCGCAGCGGTCGAGCAAACCATAGCCGTCGAAGTTCTTATTATTCCGCCCTCCGTATCTCTCGCCGGCCATTACTTCCTCTCTTGCTTTCGAGCAGTCGAGCATATACGAACCGGTATGCTTTCCGGTTGGCTCCACGTATGCGGGCCATTTACTAAGTCCGCTGTTTGTCCACGCTTGTCCCCAGTCCCATTTCCCGACGACGAGGCTAGAGAGGAAGAGGATGGGGAGGATGAGAGTTAGGGACTTCATTGTCTCTGCGTACTGAGATTTAGTCTGCCGTAGAAGGTCTTAGTTCGAGCTAATCAATAGTAAACGTGTGAGTGAGATAGGGGCCACTGGAGTGAAATCATTACTCTTATTTTTAAATCTAGCAGCGGGGATAGTTCGTAATATCGAGTATTTAGACTATCTTGAAAAACGACAAGAATGCAGTGCGATATAAACTATAGCTAGCACCCAAGTATTAGGAAGAGGCCTGAGGTCTGAGTCAGGAGATGTCGAGAGCTTTTGGGCTGAGGTTGGAGATAAGTGTTCACATAGACAAATAGGACACCGGTGATTTGAATTAATTGAACTGAGGGGATTAAAAAAATATTTCTGGAAGCCCTTCGGGTGGCCGGGACAGTTTTGTCTCCTGAAATTAGCCGCAGAGTATTTCGCGGAAGGGGAAAGGCATTTGCCTGGCGCATCTTCGCAGAGTATATACGTATACTACTGCTGTTGAAGTTCGATACGTACGGATGTGCTCCATTCCAACATGCATTGCATGCAACATGGCGGTTGGAACTCGAAAGCGCTGAGCTGGCCGAACGTCTATTCTTCGCCTCCCAACTTACCCCCTCAATCTTTATATCAAACATGGTGGTTGTCTGTTACGAGCAATAATTTGCACCTGCAACTTAACTAACACTACAGTTTCAAGGGGGGATGAGGGTCTAGATGTCGTGGGCTATTTTCGACATCCGACTCTTTCCAAACCAATCTGTGCAAAGGACCCGTTGGCGATGCGACTTTGACCAAGCTGTTGGTTATATCCAACTCAGTTTCGAGTTCCGCCGCCAACAACATACTTAGCAATTGACTATTAACCTGACGTTTTGTTAGATGGCTATTCTTGAGGTCGCTGCCAATTTGTCGTTTGGGGCTTTGAAGACGAGGTGCTGTTCACAGGGTGCATTTGAACGGAAGTGGTTCGGAGGCATTCAAGAAGTCATTGACTCCTCGCCATTTTGTGAGTCTGGTCACGGAATCCATTTTCTTCTCCTCCTCCACATCATTTTTTCTAGGTCTGGGACACAGGAATGCCATCTTGATCCCTACCGAGCACATCATTGTTATCAATATACGGTAGAGATATCCTCCACCCTTTGGCGTCCACCAAAAATGATAGGCCTCAGTGTCCTCTGCTTGGCCTTATCGGTTCTCCAGCTCCAGGTTGTGAGCGGCCGGGCCGTGACAGACCCTGGGGCTCAGAAAAGAGAACCAATTGATCCTTACCTTTACGTCCGAGATATGGACCATGACGAAGTCCCTTCTCTCGACCATCTGCTTGCCATTCGAGAGGCGGAGAGTCACATACCAATATCCACGACACGTATTACACCTGGGGAACTCCTCGCACACATTCTAAACATCAATCCGTCACTGAAACCGGCCAAGGTAGAAACCGTTGGAAGGTTCCAGTTCAGTCGATATACGTTCAACGAATCAGGTGAGCCCCACGCTTCTTGTGCTATCTGTACAGCTTTCTGTGACTAGACCAACTGTACTTATATTTTGGCGTACACTATCGATATACATCTATCTTGTGTCCGCCCGCTGTGTCTATAAACCATGCATGGGATTCTGGCTAACGTCTGGGACTTCGTGAAATCATTCGTAGTCTGGAACCATGGAGTGGCGGAGATGCTCTCCCACCCCCCGGGATCTATCAAAGTCGGCCTCACCGACCTCGAGAATGCGATCCAGCGTGATCAGATTGTAGTTCCGGATTCAACCCTAAATGCTATAGCTCCAAGTCGCACTCTCAAGCGCAGGTCTCCAGAACCGCGGGATACGAATATGGTAGAGTCGAAGATGGGCCAGTTTCACGGGAAGAATGGCGGGGCTAGGCCACAAGCAGATCTGGCGCCACCGATGGTGCATAGCGAGCTTCGGAAACCAAATCCTGGCGAAATCACATGGCGGTCGGTAGAAGTGTACCCGATGGCTAGATGTTTCAGCGGGAGAAAGCATGTTTTCCAGAAAATCGAAATCCTCCGGGAGGTCGCGGATAATTATTGTACCCTGTTTGATGCGAACATGTACAAGATGATGACAGGGATGGAGGTCTTGGATGTCGGAGAGTTCTCGCTGGGGACTCTTTACCAGGGGGTAGAGACGGGCAACGGGAATATGCGTGTCAGTTTCCAGTTCGTCTATCAGCCAAAGGGCTGGAAGGGTTACGCTCGTTGGTATCCAATGTCCCTGTTTACGGGAATGCAGGGCATGTGCCACAGGATAATGGCGAACTTCCTAGCTGATGCGCATCATCCATCCCAATGCCCCTGGGGGAAAGAACTTGATTTCCAGGGCGGCTGGGTGGGGTTGGATATTGGCCCGGACTGGGACAACCGAATGGTCTTCCGCTTCGGCCTCGATCCATACGTCCCAACCTGGCAAGAGCATTACTGGCCGGAACATTACCCAGCCGACGAGACGAACAACGGGCTTGCGCGCACAACCGCAGGCGCAATCACCCCGGGGCGCGGTTGAACGATCGTGGTGGTGGTGGTGGTGGTGGTCATTGTGGTGATGTTGTGCCGGCTTCCCCTCGATGATTCGTCGATTTTTTTTGGTTATCGGTGTCAGAAACAATACGTTCTCTCTTTTCTGCTTCCTTTTGATTCCCTGTTGTGTCGTTATATGTATTCTCCGGGGTCAAGTATCCCGGTCGTGATAGTACTGGTGCTGGTCATTTGTTCGTAGCATAGACGAATTCATGTAGGACCGATATATGTATTCTCCGGGAAACCGTGTGGTTAGTTGTCTCTAGAATATAATTATTGGCTGTGAGTTCTAGTTAGCCATGTCAGTAGGGGTTCCTCCCTATCAGGTTTACTGACGGCATAATCGCTGGTTATCCCAAAGCCACTAGTACCATGGTGCTGCTCACAAGAGTTAAAATGGGCCGAGGTTCCTAAAACTGTTCTAGGATTGGGGCTTTAGCTGTATTGAATAATTCCGGGAGGCGTATAAGCGTCCCCGGTGTATTATATCTTCAAGTAAGCCGTGCAGGAGGTATAGTACAGATTGGGTAACAAATCAAGATAATCAAGACGTGGTGAAAAAAAGGCGGACTTTTGTCTTGATTTTGTTGGGAAAACGTTAGAAAAATCATGAGAGAGAAACAAAAGATAGCAAAGAACCGCAGAAGATGTTCATTTGATTTCGAGTAATTTGACTATGTGATATGTTAGCTAGACTTTCTGCTTCGGAAACCTGTGGACTTGAATTAACTTACCCTCGAACACCAAAGTGCTGTTCTTTGGGATACCTGGTAGAGCTTTGTTTCCATATGCGAGATTTGGTGGAATGACAAGTTTCCGCTCTCCTCCGACCTTCATACCAGCGACACCGATGTCCCAGCCCTTGATAACATCACCTTTTCCAAGGTTGAAGGTAAATGGCTTGCCCTTCTTATTGCTGTCGAAGACCTTTCCATCCGTGAGCTTGCCGATATACCTCATGGAAACCTTCTGGCCTTTCTTGGCCTCTGGACCGCTTCCGAGTTTGTGGTCTTCGATCTTGACACCATCAACGGTGCGAGACTTCGAGGATTGCGTGGTAGGCTTCTCATCCTTCTTCTTCTCAACAGGTGTGGCGGGAGACTTGTTCCCGTTCGGTGTAGGACCCTGTTCTAACTGGGAGGCAAACTGAACCTTTTTCTTCTCAGTTGGGGTGGAGACGGTGACGGGCTCACCGCTGTTCGCTTTTAACTTCTTCTGCTGTTTCTTGGAGAGGCCGCCCTGCGGGGTTTCGATGGCGGAGACAGTAGCGGTGGCAGTGGAAACGGTAGCGCCATTGGAGAGAGTCTCGCTGCTGGCGATGACGTCGATATCCATCTCGTCGGCAGATCGCTTCTTCGTTTCCTTCGCGGATATGGCCTTGACGGCGGTCTCAGCGGCCTTCGCCTTAAGCTGGGCAGCCTTTGCAGCGGCCTTCTTCTCCTTGTTGGTAAGGACCTCCTCAGGCTTCTTAGACTTGACTAATGTTGGAGCTTCCTCCTCTTCATCATCGCCGATTTCGGTGATACGGGGATCCTCGAGGTCGTCCAAATCGTCGGATTCCTCGTCAGAGTCGGCGTCAACTTCGTCATATGCGCCACTCTTGAGCTTGGCAAGGACCTGCTGGAGTTCCTCCTCATCATCCATATCAAACTCCTCTCCATCATCCGAGTACAGATCATCCTCTTCTTCGGAGTCGTCTCCATCATACGACGGGGGCAATTGGCGAGGTTCGGTAACGTAGTTTCCGGTAAGGTAGACGGTGTAGGCTCCGGTGACCTTGAAGAAGACGGGTTCGCCGTCACCGACGGTGAGTTGGAGTGGTTGTTGGTATGTCTATAAGTTGGTTAGTGGGGGTGTCACTGGGATATCGAGCGAATGGGCATTCGAAGACGTACCTTGGTGGAATCCAAAGTGCAGACGACAACTTCCTCGTAATCGTCATTATCATCGTCGGAGTCTCCGAGTAGGAGATCGTCGCCGTATTCTTCATCGTCATCATCGTCGTCTTCCTGCTCAGCCGCCTTCTTTCCGGCCTTCTTCTCGTCCTTCTTGTTGGCAGCCTTGCCCTTGCCCTTTGGCTTCTCCTCCTCCTCCTCTTCAGACTCTTCTTCGGAGCCATCATCTCCAGAAGCGAGATCGGAGTCAATTGACTCATCATCGTCGAAGTCCTCAACGTCCGGCTCGCTCATGTTTTGGTGAAGGAGCTTCAATGTGGACAGCTTTGGACCGTCTCCCTTGACTTCTTCGGTAGGGTCAATCGCGGCCATGGTGATAGAAACCTATGCCATTCTCAGGTTAGGAGACCGTATAGACGTGCTTGACGGGTTGAAGAGCCATACATTAAGTGGAACGCCCAGTTCTTCGAGAGCGACGATTTCGCCTGTCGCCGGAACCTTGAGGCTCCACAGTCTTATTGGAGTCGCAGACATTGTGAATATGAATCGCGAGGTTGCAAACCTGGTCAAAGCACGTAAGGCAAGTTGTATGTACGGGTAAAATACAAAAGGGAAGGGTGTCGATGAAGTCGAGGGAGTGATGGTGAGGGATGGAGATGTAGTGGTGGAGAAGTCGAGGAGGGAAAAAAAAAATTTCCGACACAACTTTTTTTCTGCCGCGATCTTTTACCCAAAAAGACTTTGAGCCAGACAACCACCAAGAACACGACCCAGACAGACCCCGGCGGAGACCTTGCAGAGGACCTCCACACTAGATCACAAAGGGCACGCTAAATCGTGCAACGGCATCGGGGAACGTTGATGTCGGGAGCCTGCCCAATCGCATCGTCCCGATTGTCTGGGGTTCCATCGCGCGGATGACTAATACAGGACGCGGATATCACGGGAAAACGGGCTGCTGGGCTGCCGCGAGAAGCTGCGCGTTTGCCTCATTGCGTCCTCGACAGTCGCATCATGTTGCGGAGGGTTACTTCATCTTTTCATCCTTGCGTGTCCCGTCGTCGCTGCGCTGAGATCTATAATTCGGCTGTCCTGCATGAGCATGGGATAATAGCGGAGGGGGGGACGCTAGGGTGATACCGAAATCATGGCGAACAGCTTCCACATCTCCGACAAAAACTCCAAGGATACCGTCAAGCGATTCGAGTCGCACGAGTTCGTCGATGAAGAGGGCGAGGAGTACGGTGGTTCTTCGTTTGGCGGGTTTGGGGAGTATTTTCGTGTATGGATGTCCCCTTCATCCCCTTGATGATACATGGTGGCTAATACTGGGCGATATCGAGACGGATAGAACAAGAAGATCAAGCTTCAGAACAAGGATGCTCATATCCGGGAAACCTACAAGTCGGAGAACGCTCCGCAGCTATTCAAGGGAATGGCTATGTATGTTAACGGCTACACACAACCTTCCCTGAATGACCTCAACATCATGGTTGTGCGCCACGGCGGTGTGTTCATCCAATATCTCGACGGGAAGACACAAGTCACACATATCATAGCGACCGCTCTGACACCGAAGAAAAAAGTGGAATTCGCTAAATACAAAATTGTAAAGCCAGCCTGGGTCGTGGATTCCATCGAGGCAGGCGTGCTGTTACCGTGGACGGACTATAGGGTGGTGGAAGGGGACCAAAATCAGAGTCTTCTCGGGTTTGGAGGGTTCAAACCGAATGCTTATACCCAGTCGCAGGGTGACGGGAAGATACTGAGCCAGAAGAATCGACCAAATTCTTCGTATAGAGAGTTTACGGGGAAACGCCAGTCCGCTGCGACGAGGTTGCTCTCTCGCTCCGGCGAAAGCGGACCGTCATCAACGTCGCAGTCATTCGGGTCGTTTGTAAAAGAAACTCAACTAGACGCGCAATGGATACCGTCTTCAAAACAGCCTTCTTCTCCCTTGTTGGAGGATGTAGAGATGGTCGATGAGCTTTCGGTCGTTCCAGAGTCCCACGAGCCCGAAATACAATCCTTCTTAGAACCAGGATCCGAGGAAGAGACGCTCCAGGACTCTCATCTTATCGTGCCGGCGGGTCTATCAGGCGGTGAAGAGCGGCCTCAGACACCTCCAGGCGACTTGCTACGGAGTAGCCAAGATCCCTTTAAGGATGACGACGAGAGTCTGCTCGCGCGAGGGGCAGGAACACAGATTGAAAACCCTAACTATCCGGAATCCCCAGTTATTTCTGAAGATGGCGATGGCAGCCTGGATAGCCCGGATGTTGAGCCGCTGGATTCCGGGTACCCCTCGTTGCCGGCTTCTAAGAAGCAGAAACTTACAGCTCTGGAAAATAATACAAACCTTTTGTCAAATCCCAAGGTTCGGCAGAACACCGTCCTAAATCCCGAGTTTCTCAAAAAGTATTACTCAGAATCTCGCCTTCACCACCTCTCACAATGGAAAGCGGACCTAAAGTCATACTTCCAATCTTTGACTTCCCAAACAGCCCGTAGGGTTAAACCTTCTGCCTCTTCTAATCGATATATTCTCCATGTTGATTTTGATTGCTTCTTCGCCACCGTATCTGCGAAGTCTCGGCCCGACCTCGCCGGAAAACCCATTGGCGTTGGCCACTCCTCCGGACCTTCATCGGAGATAGCATCCTGCAACTACGTCGCTCGCGAATCGGGCGTTAAAAACGGGATGTGGATGAAACAGGCAACGGAGTTGTGCCCCAATCTTGTGATCCTACCATACGATTTTCCCGCTTACGAAACTGCTTCCAAAGCATTTTACGCAGTGCTCATGGGTATTGGAGCCGGAGTTGTCCAAAGCGTTAGTATCGATGAAGCACTGCTTGATGTCACGAATCTTATTTCGAACCCGGGAACCACGACAGAAGAGGAATATGCATCGGTATTTCAAATCTCGCAATCGATCCGCGATGGCGTAAGGGCTAAAACGGGATGTGAGGTTTCAGTCGGTGCGGGTGCCAACGTGCTACTTGCGAAGCTCGCGCTAAGGAAAGCAAAACCCGCGGGCCAATACCACCTAAAGCCGGATGAGTTTGTGGAATTCGTATCTCCGCTAAAGGTTAGAGATCTGCCCGGCGTCGGATATAATCTTTCCCAGAAGATCCAAGAGGATATGGGGATAGAGACAGTTGGGGAACTACGGGATGTGGCGAAGGATAGGCTGAAGCGGGTTATGGGACCAAAGACCGGTGAAAAGTTGTTCGAATACGCTCGGGGAATTGATAAGCAGGAAGTTGGAGATGTTACTGTTCGAAAAAGTGTCACTGTCGATGTGTACGTATATCTTCCTATTCTCGCTGCTCATAAATATATACTAATGGTGAACAGTAACTGGGGTGTACGTTTTGAAACCTCGACTCAGGTCACCGAGTTTATGCACAACCTCGCTGGAGAGCTTAGTCGTCGGTTATCCTCTCAGAGCCTTCGTGGAACGCATCTAAGCTTGAAGTTAATGAAACGAGCCCCCGATGCACCCTTGAATCCAACCAAATATCTTGGGCACGGGCAATGCGACACCTTCAACAAGTCCGCGGTTCTTGGGGTAGCCACAAATGACAAGGGAATCATCGGGAAGGAGATGTGCAGCGCACTTAAAACTTTCAATTGCCCGCCGGAGGAAATTAGGGGGTTGGGGATCACAATGACAAAGCTTACAGCGCTGGGCGATTCTGTCTCCGGAAGCTCCCAAAAGAGGCTTGACTTCAGTCGTCAGGTTGCCGTGGAGCCGCTGACGTCCTTCGATTCGGCGATGCCGCCACCCCCCATACCCGCGGTCGATAAAGGAAAGCGGAGGGCCAGTCCTGAGCCCACACCAGTAGAGAACCAGGTGCCGATCAAGCTTTCTAAACCGAGCATGCCGTCGATGCTATCACAGTTCTTGGTACCAACCCAGATCGATGAATCGGTGCTTGAATCGCTCCCCGAAGATATGAGGGACAAGATAGTGGCGGAGCAGCAAAAGAAACAGGCCCGGAAACAGCAGCAGCAAATGGCATCACCCGTAACTCTGAAGCCAAAACCGGTCCCTCAGAAGACGATAGCTTTCACCCAGCTTCCGGCGCAGTCGCAGCTCGATCCTAGCGTGCTGAACGAACTACCTGAGGATATCAGAGCAGAAATTTTAGCAGAGTACGGGAGGGCTGGTTCGAGCGGGAGTGGAACAAGTGGGGGTGCAGGAGGGTCTAGAACAGCGGGTCCTAGCGGTCCCAAACCTCAGACCCCGAATAAAACCCGAGTTAGCTCGGCCGCTCCCGGTCCGTCGAACCCGAAGAAACAGACCCCGAAAAAGAAAACGCCTGCTGGCACGAGTACGATCGGGTTCACCCGGCCGACAGCATCTACGAGTAAGGCTGAACCGCCAAGCTCGACGCCTCCGGAAGCACTTGGTATCGATCCTACCTTTCTTGCCGAGCTTCCGCCGGATATCCGCGAGGAGGTGATAGCGCAGGCGAGGGTGAATAAGAAGCTGGCGGAGGCAAAGGCGGCCTCCTTGGCTGTCGCGAAGAAGAATTTATCACGTCAGCCGGCGGCGGTACAACGGCCTGGTAGCGACTATCGCAAAGTGGTCGCGATCCCTACAAGAAAGAAGTCGATACTACAGGGTGCGAGCACACTGAACGATGTAAGGAATTTAATTACAAATTGGCATAATTCTGCGAGGATCGAGGGACCGCATGTGGATGATGTCGAGGATGTTGTGGCGTGGTTGAAAAGCGTGGTTACCGAGGAGAGGGATTTGGAGAAAGCAGTGAACGTGGTTAAGTGGCTGGAGTGGGTGGTTGGCGAGGGAGAGGGGCATTTGGAGTGGGGAGTTGCATTGGAGATGTGCCGAATAGGAGTGAGAGAGGAGGCGGAGAAAAGGGGTTTGAACGGTATCGATGTATAAGTTATATATTCTGCACGAGTTCGGCATTTTCCTGGTGTTTTTTAGACATCCTTCATCTTCCTTAGGCTGGAGTAATTTGGTAGGATTCAACGTCGGCAATATGGCGGTTCTAGTGTACTTTATAGAATTCAAGAATGAGAATGAAAATGATTCTATCTCTATTAACACCTGAAAGTCTAGTAATAGGGCTCAACAATGACCGTATAGACGTATCGTTTCGCCGTTTTCGCCGTGGCCTTGGGAGTACGGAACTGATACTACGGCCATCCGCACACTGGAAGTCTGGAAAGAAAAGGCATGACTCCCTCAATATCTCCCCCTCGCAACCGAAAACTTTTCCGAGCTCACGGCTTTCATGAATCCATGCCCTTCGCCCTCCTTCCTGACGTCCACCTCGTCCCACTCAACTGTATACACCGTGGACGCGGGACTTCCAACTTTGAGTTTCTCCTTAAACTTCTCCAGATTATCCAAGTCACCCTCAGCCTCACCGCTTACGTTGCCATTTGCGAGGTTCCGAACGAACCCTGCGATTGAGTGTTCATTGGCGGCTTGCTGGGTGAACTTGCGGAAGAAGACGCCCTGGACTTGGCCATGGACTGTGAAGGCGTACTGTGATTACATACTTAGCTCACGATCCATGTTAAGATACATTCTGCTCAAGGAGTTTGAACTTACTCGTTTGACGGGCATCACGGACGGTAGTGCCTCAGAATCGCAACCTGGATGGTGATATTTCGGGAGGGTGACATCACAAGATAAGTTTATGCAAGATAAAAGGCGCAAGATCCGACAACGCAGAATTGGTAATCAAAATACCACACACTCGCCAGATTTCGGCTTCGGCTTCTATCCGCGACTTCGCCTACATGCAACCGGGGTCCTAAGGAAGTATAACTTTTGGGCGGGAGACATCGAGTAAGTATGAAACGCCAGATCCCTTTACCGCGGAGATTGTATTTCCGCTCACAAGGGCTATGTTTTAGCTGCTCTCCGCCTTATAAATCCACAGGTCTGAATTGTGATTACACCATTGAATGCATGTCGACATAGCCGGGTGTGCCGGTATCGATTAGAAAACGATCCTGACTAATGCCGTATACGTCTTTCAGCAGATCTTGGAATACATTTAAAGAAACGCGATAGACCCTCCTGATCTGGTCATCCGGTAACTTCATTCGCTAGTAGCAGCGTTATCATCTCTAGTCAGCGCCCCAACAATGCAATCCACTACCGAAGCATACCCATGGACCACCACGCCCCTCATCGTCGGGGCACCAATGCGATTGATTTCCGGCCCGTCAATGGCTCATGCTATCTCTGCAGCGGGGGGTATAGGCTTCCTAGCCGCAGGCACAGACGTCAGCACTCTTTCCGAGAACCTCACCGCTTTCAAATCCCTGCTATCTGCATCTCCGATCCCAGGAGCACCGACAGATATCCTCCCAGTTGGCGTCGGATTCATACTCTGGGGCGCTGATCTGAATCTGGCGGTTAAATCCCTTTCAGAGCTCCAAGAACCCCCAGCAGCGATCTGGCTATTCGCACCCTCCTCACCAGAGCAACTATCCGCCTGGGCCAAAAAAATCCGCGCAGCGACAAAGAATAAATCCAAGATCTGGGTTCAAGTCTCATCCGTCGCCGAAGCCATTCAAAGCTTTAAAGCCGCTGAGCAGGATGTATTCGTAATCCAAGGTGGCGACGCAGGCGGTCATGGACGGTATGCATCCGCGGGACTGATCAGTCTCGTTCCCGAGCTTATCGATACCGTTCGATTGTACTGCGCAAGGGCGGGGTATATACAACCAAAATTCATCGCCACGGGCGGGATATCCGATTCCAGGGGCGTCAACGCTGCTTTAGCGCTTGGTGCGGATGGTGTAGCCTTAGGTACTAGATTCCTAGCTGCGGAAGAGGCGGTGATAACGAAGGGGTATCAAGACGCGGTGCTACGAGCTGAAGATGGAGGTGTGAGTACGGTTAGAACGGATGTTTATGATAGACTTAGGGGCACTACTGGGTGGCCGAAGGAATACGGTGGGAGAGGGGTGACTAATGAGAGTTATGAGGATGCGATGAAGAATATGGATTTTGGTGAGCTTCAAGAATTGTATAAAGCCGCAGAGGCGAGTGGGGATAAGGGGTGGGAGGAAGGGAATGCGAGGATGACGACCTATGCGGGGACGGGAGTTGGGTTAGTAAAGAAGGTGAAGAGGGCTGGTGATATTGTGAGGGAGCTCAGGGGAGGAAGGATTTGAAAACAAGGTGCTTCCTCCAGCGTTTTCGGCATCGTAAGGAAGAGAGCGGTCTGGATTCTAGAGATTTGTCAGGGTGGGATTTGGTATACAGTTGATGAAGCGACAGTTTGATAGAAGGGCTCTTCTCGAGACGGGGGCTGATTCTCCGGAGGGCGTAGATAGTATCGATTCTTCGATCTTGATTAGATGAATGTCACCGAGAAGAAACCGAAATGGTATCATGATGGCCTGATCTTATATATCCAAAGGATTAAAGAACTCTATCCTTTAGTAATCATATAAAATTGCAACGAAATGGTAAAATTGTAACAAATCAAACCGAATATCTGCCGTCGAGCTCTGTATCGTCTATACGTCAAAAGGTTAGGCTTCATGTGCCGTCAGTATGTAAGCTGCATGCATGCACAGGCATTGTAGATAGCGCTATAGCCGCTAGTCGGAACTCGGTTTCTGACTCAGCGGCGGGTTATAGTATTAGTCAACCATGTGATACCGCATCCCCAAGCAAGATACCTACAGCCATTGAATTATCTCATCTCTCTGATAAGAGAATAAAAAAGTCTCATCCGATATCGCAGCTCGTCTATCTACTGTAAAACAAAAACCTCGGGTTCCTGAATCCAAGAAAACCCCAAGTTTCTAGAATATCGAAATTCGAAACACAGTTGTTTCTCGACCCGACAAACCGGATCCGGTTACGCTAGAGATCGCGATATCATGATTAATCATTCCCGCCCCAGGCTGCGTGGTGGTCCATGCATACAGCTGTCAGGTTTCATGCACTCCGGCGGCACGCTTCGGCTGTGGTTAACCCTGAAACAGGCTACCACCCGAGGCGCGAGGTAGAGCCCACACATACGCACCCTCGATAGGTTTGTTATCAGATGGAGTTACGATTAATTATAGGGCTCGATTGGATTTCCCATGTGAGGATTTCTTGTTTGACCCGAATAATCGAAGCCACATGCACTCCGATATCAATAGCTTAAGCTAGAAACTAATAGAAAATGGCTCGAAAGTTGCGTTGAACGTGTGGTTTTGTTCCAATTCGGCATGTGTCAGCAAAACGAGGCCCCGGTACATTCAACCTGGTGTCACCGACGAAGTCGTAATCCTGAGTAGATATGATTGCATCACTTGAGAGAATTTGGATATTCTATCAGTTAGCCGCCAGGAAGAGATAGCATCGTTGAGCTCGTTTTTGACCAGGACGAATTGAAAGTTTCCGAGATTTCTACGAGGTCGAAGTGGATATCGAATTCAAAGTTCAAGAAAAAATTGCAGTGGACCCCGCGGGCGCCGTTTGCGCCACACGGCTCAACCGTCCACCGTTGCATTGATGAAGTTTGCCAACATTCAGGATCTCGAAACCAGCTCAAGATCTCTAACATTCTGGTCAGGAGACCGGTGAAAATTCTGCTGTGGATCCAATTAAAACAAGGAAAAACTCTTTTAGCGAAGTGAGTTCCTGCTCCCGTTTGGAGGCACTGAGCCTCGATGTATGACTTTTTGCCCGGCTCGAGTCAGCGACAGTCGGGACTTTTCGGGACGGAGCTATCCAATCTTAGCCCAAGCCCCGGAACAACTCGTTCGATTTGGCCAGAAACCAGGCCGCCTCTGCGGCCGAATTCAGGACTAACAGTTGGCCTTGCCTTGCATAGCACATGAATAGTGCAGAGCTATCCCAGCACGGAGTTCCGAAATGTTCCTTCTCTAACGAAGCGCGGTGGTTTTTTTGGGTACACCCAGCGGATATATTTCCCCAAAATAGGCACACGACGCAGCGGTTCTTTCCGAGAAGAGAGACTTTCCATGCCGAAAGAAAGAACCTTGCAAGCCCTGTGAGAGCTAAGAGCTGACCCTCTTGTCCCACTTGACCTCCGTCACAGGCGGTTTATTTTGCGGGATGCATGTAACTTGTCCAACTCGGGGAACGAATGAAAGATTTATGATTACGAGGTCACATTCTTTGCATGAAACTATAGACAACTTTTAGCCAAGAGAGGGAAGGCATCTTCTCCCTGGAGAAAGCCATCTCCGGGCAGTAAATGACAATTGCGCAAAAGGGGATTCCGGTTTGTATAAAAGTGCTTTCTGCCACCCCGTTCAATCCGTCTTTCCTTCCCTTATGACTCCATAGTAAAAATACCACACACTCAACGCACTTTTCCACACGAGCAGCTTACTTAATAAGCTAGCGCAATTTACATCATTAGAACAAGTTAAAAACTACACCAAAAATCCCCCCGCATTTCGACCACAACCTTTTTTTCTTATAATCCTCTAAGAGAAGTCAATTCATACTCACCTCTTCCACACATGCTCAGCACAAGGTCTCCAACCCTCGCGAGGACCGCCTACCGTGCCGTCAGCGGCATCAAGCCGCTGGCGTATCAGCTCCCAACCGCCCGGATCTCGGTGGTTCTCTGCCAATACCACGGTGCCTCCCTCACTCAACCCCTCCAAACCCGTTCATTCAGCTTCACGTCCAAGGCTCCAATTCAAACCACCCAATCCCTCAAGCTGAAACCCAGCCAATCCTCCCGTCGGGAGACAAAGCAATCATGGCCTCATCCGATCTACACGGAAAAACAAATGGCAGAAATCGAGATTGCTCACCGTGAGGCCAAGAACTGGTCGGACAAGGTAGCCATTAGCGCCATTAGATTCTTGAGGGGCACGTTCGATCTTGTCACCGGGTACAAACATGACCCCAAGATCGCTACCGGAGAGAAAAGCCCGAAGGATGGGACGCAGTTTGCGATGACGGAGAAGAAGTGGATGATTCGGTTTATATTTTTGGAGAGTATTGCCGGCGTTCCTGGGTTTGTGGCGGGGACGCTTAGGCATTTGAAGTCGCTCAGGAGTCTTAGGAGGGACAATGGGTGGATTGAAACCCTTCTTGAGGAAGGGTATAACGAGAGTACGTCGCATCATCCATTCTTTAACCACAGCGGTATCAAAAACTAACAACGTTCACAGGGATGCACCTCCTAACATTCCTCAAAATCCACCAGCCGGGACTCTTCATGCGTCTCATGATCATTGGCGCCCAAGGGGTCTTCTACAACGCCTTCTTCCTCTCCTACCTCCTCTCCCCGAGAACCTGCCACCGCTTCGTCGGCTACCTAGAGGAGGAAGCTGTGATAACCTACACCCGCGCAATCTCTGACATCGACGCCGGAAAACTCCCGGGGTTCGAAAACATGACAGCCCCACAGATCGCTTTGGACTACTGGAAGATGAACCCGGGAGCAAACATCAGAGATCTGCTCCTGTACATCAGAGCCGATGAGGCGAAGCACAGGGAGGTTAACCATACGCTGGCGAATTTGGATGGGGATACAGATCCTAACCCGTTTATGACCGAGTATGAGGATCCGACGAGGCCGCATCCTGGGAAGGGGATTGAGCATTTGAAGAACACGGGTTGGACGAGGGATGAGGCCTTGTCGAAGTAGTTAATAAGCGTGAGGTTCCGGCGAGGAGCTAGTTACAATCGGAGTATGGATACTGGCTTATTACGAAGAGGGAGTCTGCGGCGTTATTGTCTTTTCTTCCTCTTTCCTTTCCGTTTTATTCTTGTTTTATTCGTCTTTAGAACACAAGTACTCAAAAAAGAAGCTGGCTTTAGATTGCTTGAAGAGCAGTTTGTTAACTCTCTACATTGTTAATCCTTCTATTTCCTCTCGGATCGATTGGTTAATCTCATTCGTGGTATCGTTTACCTGTAAATATATAATCTATTGTCTTGGTATAGGAATGAATATGCTTCATTTGCTTCAATCCGGAGATTCCAGCTCCGACCACCCATAGCCCTCATAACCAGTACCCATCCTATCATAGATGCTCATAGAGACATCGGTTAACGTTCTCCGCTTGACCACCAGGGTGATTTCGAAATACCACATTTTCAACGCATATGAGGTCGATACACGCAGATTTACGAGCGAGATATACGAACCGGATATACAAGCGCCCCGACTGCACTGTTTACGGCAGCCTTTGGACGCAGCGGTTACAGAGCCCCCATCCGATGATAAATAGATAGGAGCTTCATGAGAGAGTCCAGTTTTAAACGGTGCAAGCATTCTTGCATTCCATTAGTAAAAGAGAGATGAATCTGTCCGGCGCTGCAGCAGTACTAGTAGTAATGGCGGCCAGACAGTAAAGAAAGAAAGAAGGCCTTACAAGCCTGGGTAAAAGAATGAACCCCCACTAACGGTAGGCTCCACCGAAGAAACAGTAACAAGAGCACTTGCACGATTCCCCCCGTCCAGTTGCCAGGCGTGAATGACGGCCAGCTGGCTGAATGAGAAGCGACGTGCAGCGGAGCGTGAACAATGCAAAAAACAACCGATAACGGAAAGTTGCCGTAAAACAACTTTGCAGGGAAAACATTCTTATTTAAAGCAGAGCAGGCCCCAGAAGAGGCTCCAATTTCCTTTCCTCTCCATCATCCTTCCTCCTTTCCTTCCTCACTTCACACGCATGCATTCTTACTTCCATCATTCAAAAGCAACAGCAACCCCCCCTGATATGGTGCAAAG
Source organism: Arthrobotrys sphaeroides (assembly GCA_036971245.1). Lineage (NCBI taxonomy): Eukaryota > Fungi > Ascomycota > Orbiliomycetes > Orbiliales > Orbiliaceae > Arthrobotrys > Arthrobotrys sphaeroides. Next base: position 2,922,378 of record JAJTTW010000004.1, read on the forward strand.
GGCCCAGTCGATGTCAACTAAGGTTTGTCCCCTTTGCAAGGCTCACCCTTACACATCTAAGGGGAGGGGCCGGGCTTCGGATTTTTCGCCAAGAGGAAGCACCTCGTTACTCGTTGATGACGCCAGCAGCTTGGGGGTGTTCGCTCCCCGGCAGAGTACAGCCGGATCTTGCAGTCTTGCATTCGTGGAAGTCCGGAGTGAACCCGAATGTCGAGACGTTCATAGGCGTAGGTGCTGAGGGCTCGGTAGCCGATGCCGATGCTGAACAACTGGATGTTGGCGTAATACACGATGTTGTGGGTGACAGGTTCCACCCAGAATCTTATAGTATTGTGGGAGGATGTGTGGCTTACCTCTTCCTTGACAGGGTCTTGGCTTTGTGGTCCAGTCGTATTGACCGCCTTCCCACATTCCGATGCCGATTTTAGCCTCATGTTGGGCAAATGCAGCGGCCGGGCCGATCGTTCCCACGGAGACGCCGTGGTCAACCAGGATTCGCCTCTTCTCTAGAGCTGTTCTGTATGCCTTCGTGTTGTTCACAAGCTCGGGGAACTGGCTCATGAGGACCTGGGCAGTGGCCCAGAGAGAAGCATCCGAATCAGCTTCGAAAGTGTGGACGAGCGTCGTGTTTTCGAAGACTTCACCGTCACGGGCCTTGAGAGGGAAGTCTGGGTGAGAGGCCGGGATTTGCTTGGAGTCGAAGGGGATATCACCGAAGATGTCGATGCCTCGCTTCTTGCAGTCGTCCAGGACGTCAATGGCGTGTGACCTCTTGACATGGTCAAGACCTCGGCCGGAGATGGGAGCACGGCTTGGTGGGTCTTTTGGTACTGGAACTAGAGTTCCGACCGGGACAGCAGCGGGGGGGTCAACCGGAGCAGGAACTCGAGTTCGAGCGGGGATAGAAGCGGGAGGGTCGACAGGAGCAGGAATCAGACGAGTTTGGGCAGGAACGGCGGGTGTAGGGTCAACCAGCGCTGGAAGTCGAGCTCTAGCGGGAGAAGTCTCCAAGGCTACAGAGCGAGGATGATGCGGGACGCCAATTTTGCGAAGCCGGCTGACGACATCCCTGAACTGGTCGATTGGGGACTTGCCTTTTGGGGGTTTTTCAATATGCTTCCCCTTCGAAATCGGACCCCCGGCAGGAGCACCGAGCATCAAGTTCGAGAAGAGCAAGATGAGAAGCAGATGCAAGGCTAGCATCCCGGGAGAGAGGAGCTTGCAACGGGCCATTTCGACTGGATGTACTTGCCCGACGCGTCGTCGATGGTACAAGCTCGGAGAGAGAAGCGTGCAAATACAAGAGAAAGTGGAGTGCAAGAGGGTGTTCACGTGCAGGAGGTTGTTCAAGTACAAGAGGATGGTCAGGTACAAGAGAACGTGCAGGTTAAAAAAGAACGTTGGCTTACTTGTTAGCTATCCGTTCGGCAAGTGGGTTTTGTGGTTGTGTTCGGGGAAGGAGGAGAAGGAAGAAGAGGGAAGAGAGGAAAGGAGAGAAAGAATATTTTTTGGAGGAGGAGGGAGGCCTTTTATAGTCGAGAGTTGTTGGCCGATGGGGACGGCCCTCCTCGTTGCCCCTCCCACCCCCCCTCGGCAGTGACACGCACCGGGAGCGTGCGAGGGTTTCAATACGGACTAGCACAGCCAGTCTTACTCCTATCCACCTTAAAGCTTTGATCGAGATGTGGACACCTGCGTCAGATTCTGAGGCGTCACGCCAAAGATACTTGATCTGAAGAGCAGAGATATCTGAGAATTTGGCAGATCGTGGAGAGGGTCGGGGCTTCTGGGAAGCCCTTGCTGATACGGCCGAGGGTAAATATCCTCTGGATCGATATCTACCGGAGTGGCTGTTGCTGGAGCTAGAGAATGGATTTTGCATGCGAGATTTGTGCTTTCTTATATCATATTCTTTTTCTTTCTCTGCCGTCTTTTCTACCACATCTGGTTGTTACCATATTTGCGTGGGCACACACCTGGCTAGGTACTCTAGCTCTTCGGTAGTTGCTTTATCTTTGTTTCCCTGATTGTTACTCTTCCTGTTCTGTATTTAATCCACTCTCCTCATTTCCTCGTCACTTATGTGGTTTAGCCTAGACAACCGATTAATGGGATTGTTCTCGAATCCAGCCACGATCAAATGGTCTCCCGATATGGATCTCCGTCGACTTATAATTACCAGTCATCGTATAGCCATATCTACTGGTGCTGGCCGAATAACGCCAGTGCCCTTTAGACCAACTGCTGCATCACGGTCAGCTACCGTACCGTTCAAATATCAGGGCTAGTCGCTAATACGTATAGCAATATTGCAATGGCTCCTCGAGCTCGTCCGGGAACATCGATCTCTCTTTAAAGGACCCTGAAGGCAATAGAACTTATCGGTTATCTTTCAGACAGGCCGTCCGTCCTCGAAGCTACAAAGTCTTGTCTCTACCGTCGAAATCATCGAATTCGGTTCCTAGAGCTGCTCGAGACTCCGGAGCTGGCTTAGTTCACCCTTCTTTGTGGATTCGTATCAGCATCGGCTGGCTCAAGATCTTTGGTAAAGGTATCCTCGATCTTTTCTCTAATTTGCTATTTACATACTAATATACTCCTCAAACAGCGACTATACCTTCAGTGCTCGAAATGGGTGGGCTTTAACCGTATTAATCTAGCTTGGCTAATCGTTCACTCATATTAGTCTTGTATTATCATACCACATCTGAGCGGGAGCTTTACAACTTCGTTCCTACTGCTCTTTTAATTTTCTCACCCAGACTGAATTTGGAAGCTTTTAAAATGCCCTGGTTATTGACGCTAGCTCTCTATTCCAGATTCTATCTACTTTGGACGCACGCATGCTTGGACTGGGTAACGTATAACTCTGACCGGAGATAGAAAGAAAGCACCCTAACCGTTAACCACCCCAAAACCCCTCCATCATAACCGGCAAACACACTTTCCCCGCTAGTTTTTTTTGGAGATCTAAGTATCTTCATCCTCCTTGCCATGGTGTGTGCTCACGGTACACCTAATAAAGGTCAGATACCATCAAGTTCCCTTGAAATCGTACGGATATAAAATTACCCTCTGTTAAGCAAATTTTGTTGATATTGGCTGGAGTCACCGGGGATGCCATCCGTAGCCGTTTTGGATTTACCAGCGTCTGGTGAAATTCGAAAGCGGAAACATATTAGCCAGAGTATTCTCTGCTTTGACCACTGAGATACGGTCCATATCTACTTATATATATAGACTCGTTTCCGAAAGTTGACCCTGTGAAAACGGGCATGCAAGGGGTCCTTACGCAGAGAGCAATGGTTCTTCCCAGTTACCGCCCATCTAATGCAGTTCTTTGTGCGGCACCTTTGGGCAGTCATTTCCGAGTATCTCTCGAGGCAAAATTTATATAAGTTTAAGTTTATCGAGCAGTTATATGGAATTATATCTGAGAATGAAAATTTAAAGCAAGATGATGTTTGTTTGCTGGTGAATTGGATAGGAAGGGATCCCGTTTGGTCTATATAAATACTCAACCTTATCAAAGAGATTGCAATCGTAGCTTATACTGAAAATGATGGAATATCGGATCCTGTAGAGCCGTGGAGCTAGATGAGGCTCTGCTGAATTCAAGAGGCAGCTGATAAAGACAGCACAACCGGTTACGTAAATTTGAACGGCAGAATATGTACATATCATGCAAAACCGGCAGATACGGAAGCCGAGAATCAAAGATAAAGCGGCAGGTCATGCAGGATTTCGGCAGTGAAGATACCGTGTCGAATGAAATCGAGTTTTTAGAGCCGCAATGCAGTGAACATTGCTCTGATACTTCAAAGAGAGGCTGTCTCGTGATTATTTTGGGGGGTCCGTGCCGAATAATCCGACGTAGATTAGCTACGAGACCACTATACAGCCATACGACCATGCATATACACTCATGCATGCATGCGTAGACGGATACGAATATCAGCCGCGTCTTTGAACTCGCCGCCATCCGGAGCAAGCATTAAATATACGAGCCTCGCGGCAACACGAGCGCGTGTTTGCTCCGTTGCATTCTCATGTCCCCCACTCCATGCAAGACTGACTCCATGCAAGGATTCTACATATCCATCAGAGGATAGCGGCCTATCTAAACCACTTCATATCACGCAGTCTAATATACCAGCCAGGTACGTACCCCCATCCCCGAGAGGATATGCACGGGTCATCAGCTGCAGATGCGATTGTGGTATGCAAGTTTCAGCTTTCATATGATCATTCCACCTGGAAGACTCATGCGGCTCAATTGAATCTCTGAGGAATTGATCCCAGTACGCACTCGGCCGGCAAGCTAATCTCTGGCTGAGCTTGAGCTTGAGTGAGGATATGTTTCTGTCCGACAGCTAGATCTTTCACCACCCACCTTCGAGCCAATATTCGAGAGTAGTCATAGAACATTGTCCTCTCTAGTACTCCAAAAAAAAAAAACCGGGCTTCTATCAATCTTGAGATTTCCCAGATAGCTCATATCAAGCCCGTTGAAAATGCCCCTCCGTATCTGCACCAATGGATCTTGCCAGAAACCGTCTGAGCGGCATAAGGGAAGTTGTATGATCTGCTCGCAGCATCTCTGTACACAGCATCTTTCCCCCAACCATCACGGATGCCCTTCGGTATGAACCCTTAGTAATGATCCATTGCCACATCCTGTCCATGTACTAATATTTTATCACGATCAAAGAAGAACGACGACGACGAAGACAATTACTGGAACGCCTACGATGCAGCCAAAGCAGCTCAATTTGAAAATTTCCTCGCTCGCGTAGATTTTAAATCAATCGAATCAAAAGCAAGCAGCCTACGCGGTGGCATTCCCTGCAGCATCCCAGCTTCTGCTCCCAACGGCGACCTCTCAGAGCGTAAAGAGCTAGCTTCTGCACAAACCGGCGGTCAAAATTGCAACGTCGACGTCGTCTTCGAAGATGGCACCGTCTGGCTAGCAAGAATAAGACTTGACGACCCTCTCCTACCACCGAAGGAGACCCAAAAGTACATCCTCAAGAGCGAGTACCACACCCTGAAATGCCTCGAATCATGGAACATACCAACTCCTAAAGCGTTCCATTATGAAGTCGACAGCCCGACTTCATACATCCTTATGGAGAAAATGGCCGGAAGCCCGCTAGACTGGTATTCCGTATCACCAGGCGAGCGAACCAAAGTCTTGGAACAGCTAGCGGATATCTATGCGGAGATCCATAAGCATCCGTTCACAGAGTTAGGGTCTATATTGGACTATAATACACCAGAGGGACCTCTTATCGGAGGGTTTGCCCAATCTCAAACATTCGCCTCTCCGGACGAGCCCATCGGTCCTTTCACAAACCTCGAACAGGCAGCATCCGCAATCATCAGGCATCAACAACAGATGCTTATCAGCGGCGAAATAGATAGCCTTCCAGTCGATACATACCTCAGTTATCTTTGGAGGTTGGAGGCCCTAAGTTCGCTGAAGGGCAGTTCGTCCGATGCCTTTTACCTCAAACATTTCGACGATAAAGGGGATCACATCCTTGTCGATAAGGACTTCAACATAACAGCAGTCATCGACTGGGAGTTTGCATCCACAGAGATTGAAGGCCTCGCGTTCAGCTCACCTTGCATGATGTGGCCAGTTGAAGACTTCTACGATGGCAAAAACGTGCTCTCGGACGAGGAGAGCGAGTACATAAAGATACTTGAGGCGAAGGGTCATGTCGATCTAGCCAATCTGGTACGAGGTGGCAGAAAATTCCAGCGGTTCTTCTTCTTTCTCGGTGGTGGGATGGCAGAGGAGCTGGGAGAATTCAAGAACCTCTTCCAAGGTCTGCGAGAGAGTTTCTTAACAGAAGGGGATGTGTTGACTCCTTATGAGGATTGGAAAGCGGACATGCTTCTGAGATACAAAGGCGATGAAGGATTGATCAATTTGTTAGCCAACATGAAGGGGGATTCCTGATGTTGTGGTCGGATCAAGCGCAGTGAACCGGCGGGTAGCATATCTCGAGACTGGGTACCACTCTACTTGCTGGTTCTTTTCTCTTAACTTCCCTATCGATCTATCCTTTTATGATTGTTGTCCGAAAAATGTCCTAGATATCAACAATCTTCCTAATTGTGTCTAAATATATCTCTCTAGAGAACTACGAGTACAAGATCTGAGCTATTGACAATTGCAGCCCTCCACAATAACAATTCACCGACATGGCATCGTGTTGTGAATGCGAAAATGCAACACCCAAGACTCTAGATAGCTCAAAAGCGCAGTGCCCAGCAGCCCAGCTTCCAAGTCTATATTTATATCCGCCTTCGCCTCAGGGATATCTAGCTATCGAGGCCACCGGAGCTAATCCCCAGGCGCTCTTTCCTAACGTTTTCAACCGCTACATCTTTGCAAGGTATCCCAGGAACGGTAGCATAATCCTCGACGGCCATCTGCGCACGCACTGCACTGCACTGTACAGCGTATGCAATGCAATTCGAATTCTCCTCATAGAACTAGACTCTGAACGAATAGCCATATCCAAAATATATAAACCTCAAGCCTTTCACTCAATCCCCCCCATAGGTATACCCACAAATATTTAATTCGGCATCCACAACCATCGTCTTATAAAAACCTCCAAACTCCACTTTAACCCAGCAATGCCCCCCCCAAAAGCCTCAATCTCAACCCTCCCCCCCGAACTCCTCGAACAAATCCTCCTCCACTTCCCCCCAAAACTCCTCCTAACAAAGTTCCGCCTAATCTCCAAATCCTGGAATAACATAATAACCTCCTCCTCATCAACAATAAACTACTACGCCACAACATCCCTCCCCAAAAGGGCCACAATACCAATTATCATCTTCACCCCACTATTCCTCGACCTAATCCACAAACTCTGGAAACGTCTCGCTCCATTGGCCGTAAAATACCAAGAACCCACCTCTGCCTCCGATCGAGAAGCCATAACAGCCGCATTAGCAAAGGAGATAAACATCCTACACACCAGATACTCCGCCATCCTCTCAACAGTACCCTTCATAAACCCGGCGTACAAACAACTAACCTTCCGCATAATGTCCAACAACTGGGATACCGTCAAATCACGAAACGAGATCTTATTAAACCAAGAACTAGAAAACGAAGGAATCCCCCAGACAGAAAATATTAATCAGGTGCCCAAGGAACTCCTAAGCCTGCCGTTCCTCACATCGCCAGCGTCTAAACGTAACGATGGGATATTAACCTTACTCTGCCGGTTCATATTCACACACGTACCCTACGACCAGGGTTATAAATCAGCCAAGGTGGAGAGTGTACGCTCGAGGATCGTAATAAGGGTTAGCTGTCTGCCCGCCGAGGGCGAGGATACCCGGTACTCCGAACGCCGACAGCTGGTCTTCCCAAACTATGGGGAATATAGACCGGAGGTGGAGACATGGTATCCTGCCTGATAGACCTGTATATATCTTCCGTTCTTTTTCTATGTGGGTGTCAATTTAAATCCTGAGAGAATCGAATTCCATTTTTGCTCCTATAGACAAAAAAAAGTTGAAAAATCCCATAGGAACCCTTTGGTAGAACAAAGAAGATGCAGGAAAACCAGAAAAAAGAAAGTCCACTCATAAATCCCTTTTGGACATACGTTAAGAAATAGAAAAGTAAGACGACAAGATAGAGTTACTGCCGCCAGAGTAAAAGAAGTCAAAAGCCATCCGCTTCGTCTGAATACCCAAAAGAAAATTAAAAGAAGAATTTCGTTCCCCAGTTGACTTTTGTTCTCCAAAATAAAACCAAAGACCGAGTCAATTTTGTATCACAAGCCTCTGCGGTACAAAATGATCAGAGATATCGTGATAAACGTTTAAGCTTTGTAGGTGGAAGCGCTGACGTTGCCACCACGGCCGGTCCAGTTGACGTGGATGTCCTCGCCCACTTTTAGAGTCTCGCTAGCGTACTCTGGAAGAACACGGAAGGTGTGGGCACCGAAGTAATCTCTCTGAGCTTGCAACAGGTTGGCTGGCAGGACCTTGCTCCTGTATCCATCATAGAAGGCCAAGGCGGTGGAGAAGCATGGAGTGGCAATTCCGAGTTCGATACCCCTGATGATGCTTCGTCTCCAGCCATTCTGGGCGTTATGGATGGCCTTATTGAAGAAATCATCGAAGAGCAAATTCTCGAGATCTGGCGTTTTGCGGAAGGCCTTTGTGATGTCCTTGAGGAAAACGGAACGGATGATGCAACCTCCACGCCACATGAGGGCGATCTCGGGCATAGCGAGTTTCCAGCCGTACTCTTTGGCAGCCTGTAGAAACGGTTAGCGGTCGGAAGAGCAGTCCGGGAGGGTTCAAGTGGGTCAGTTTACCTCGCGGAGCAACATGAAGCCTTGAGCGTAGGAAATGATCTTGGAAGCGTAAAGAGCCTGTTCAAGGTCGTCGATGAAAGCCTTCTTGTCACCAGTGAATTCTTGGATCTCTGGTCCACCGAGAACTTCCGAAGCACGTTCACGCTCCCCCTTCTGGGCAGAAAGACAACGGGCGAAGACAGCTTCACCGATCAATGTGACGGGCATGCCTAGATCCAAAGCGTTGATGGCAGTCCACTTGCCAGTACCCTTCTGGCCAGCAGAGTCGAGGATCTTGTCCAAAAGCGGCTTTTTATCGGCGGGATCGTTGTAGTACATGATATCTCTGGTGATTTCGATGAGGAAAGAGTCCAGGACGCCTTTGTTCCATTCTGTGAAAATATCTCCGATTTCCTTGTTGGACAATTTAAGACCTCGCTTCATGATATCGTAGGCCTAAAATTTGGGAAATTAAAGCGTTAGAGGGCGGAAGATCTAATAAAGGGTGCGTGAAGTTAGGCTCGTTACCTCGCAGATGAGCTGCATGTCACCGTACTCAATACCATTGTGAACCATCTTGACGAAGTGGCCGGAACCTTGTTCGCCGACCCATTCACAGCAAGCCTCCCCATCACTCTTGGCAGCGATGTCCTGGAAGATTTTTTGGATGTGAGGCCATGCCTCAGGGTTACCACCAGGCATAATTGAGGGACCATATCTAGCACCCTCTTCACCACCGGAAACACCGGCTCCGACAAATCTGATCTTTTTCCCAGCGAGATACTCTGTTCTTCTGTTTGAGTCTGGGAAATGTGAGTTACCACCATCGATGATGATGTCGCCCTCCTCCAAGAATGGGAGAAGCGATTCAATGAAGTCATCGACAGCGGAACCAGCCTTGACAAGGAGGACAATTCTGCGTGGCCTCTTGAGTTTGGCACAGAGCTCTTGGATGGATTTGGCACCAATAATGGATTTGCCTGCGATTTTGGTATATCAGCACAGAGAATCTTACGATTAGAGCCAGCGTTTGACGACAACTTACCCTTGGCCTCATTTTCGAGGAAGTGGTCGACCTTGGAGACCGTTCGGTTAAAAGCGACGACAGTGTAACCTTTGGCAGTTTGTTAGATATCCTTCATCGGTGTAGCGGGTATGGGTACGGGGAAATTACCATGGTCAGCACCGTTGAGGATCAAATTCTACATAGAACGACACACGTTAGCACGCCATTCAGGATAACTTCCCGGATTCTCCGGGACCCCTCCGAGTACGCAATTGAGGGCTGTAAGAACCTACCTGGCCCATAACAGCCAAGCCGATGAGGCCGAAGTCTGTGTTGTGACCCCCACTGTCAGCAAGCTCCGGTTTCGCAGAGTTATCGATAGTATTTGCAAAGAATATCGAGTTCAGAGCTTCAATTGCAATCCCTTAAGCCTTGCATAGCCCACCAGAGACTGGAACCCCAAGTTGAAGAGCTCCATCTACCAGCAGACTCCCCGAACTGCGTTGTATGGTGGGGGCGGGGTAGACGTCATCGGTACCGGAGTCCGCGAGGGGGCACCGAACTCGCACAGTGAAGCACATTGATTGCTAAGGCACAGGAAAGGATAATACGGACCGCCACTAGGTGCATCATGGTGTGCAAAGCCGCCGGCAATACCGGCAAGCCGCACTTTCGCGTTAGCCAATGTCTGCTCGTGAGTTGACCGTCTACCAGCGTATCGAAGCCAGGCCGGGAAGGAGGCCAGGACATGGTGAGTGGGATGTTTGGAGAAAAGAGAACGGGTAAAGACGGGGGGTAGGGGAGAACGCAGGACGGGCATGGCCAAGGGTAGAGGTTAAGAGACTCATGGGGTAGGTACTTACACTGCTTCGCTAGACATTGTGAAGGGGAGGAATTAAAGGATTGGGAGTACGGCTTGAAAAGGTATTATTGGTAGTGGTAGTGCAACCGAACCCTGTCGATGCTGTTGGTTGATGCTTGAAGGTACTGTTGATGGTGAGGACTGGTGATGATGAGGGTGGTGATGATGTTGAAGAGGAGGAGGAGGAGGCGAAGAGAGAGCGGATTGGGAAGCAGACGGGAGCAGCTGTTATATACTTTCCATCTTATCGGGCCGGCCTTCAACCTCCACATCCTGCTCCACCACGACCACCATGCCGAAGCATGGCAGTAACAGGCTGCTGACATGTCCGAGGCCCCGTTAATTACGTTAATTCGCAGGTATCTTACTAACTAAAATACCCAACCCCTCTTCCGTCCGAGACTAACACGAGGCTCGAGGCCGGTAGATTACTATATCCCCGAATCCAGTAGGGGGGTGCCATTGCAGCGGCGGTTAGGAATCACGGATTCTATCGATTACGGTGGGAAACCGGCTACAATGGCTTTGCTTGGAGCTTCAGTCCCACCCCGGACGGCTGCACACTGAGGTGTATCAGTCCGGTTCGAGATACCCGAGACGAAACGATGCCTCGGTGGCTGCAGGCTCGATTCCGGAATGAGGGACGGGAGTGGATTGCATCGGGCCTTTCGCTCTCACACACGGTCACGGCATCGATGGCAATTGAAGCTCTAATATCTGAGGTTGGAGGATAATAATATATCCCACGCGATCAAGCGCGATTTCCGGACGGCCGTATGCCAGCTATTCGGCCCGGGCAGAACGCTCCTACGATGGCAAAGGATTCACGACGGAAGAACCATCGGATTCACTGAAAACCTCTCTCGCAAGGGGCCCAGCTTACCTCTGGGATTTTTTGAGCCGGCGGATATATCCAGAGCTGCTGGCCATTGGGCTCATCTCACGGACACGCTCAGATTGCTTCGAATCTGCCATGCCCCGCCCCCACCACAGAAACACCAGAAACGGCGTTGGTATGGATTAAATTGCGTGAATCCTATGCCGTAAAAATTGCTTGAGCTGGGCCACTGGCACTAAGCCCGTTCGGGGAGACGTCCTTGCCAGGCCCCTCCCCGGTCCCAGTCCAAAGCTAAAAGACGCAGAGCGTTCGCTAGGCTATCGGCGGAATGTCTTCTCAGATAGTCGGCATGTTGACGAGAGTAATCAATTGCTAATCCCGTCGACGCAGAGGCCAATCTGATGAGTAAACTTCAACTTTGCCCGGTACCATACGTCATGACACTGTTCACCGCGGTCTTTGGGGATGCTGCAGTAAGCAATCTGGAGCTCAGGTAATACAATTGTAACGCAGATGATACCCGTAGCTCCCGCGGCGTACCGATCGCTATCTCCTTACTGAAGCCTTAGTCAGCGAGTATGTAATTGGGTCTCCGGTACTTGCAAAGCACGAACACATGTGAAACGTTCCGTCTACGGCTTCATACATGCCGTACGAGGACCCGAGACGAGGCCGATGTGTTGATGTGTTGGTGAGTTGAGGTGTTTGCCAGAATGTCAAACAGATCTCAGATCACGTTATCAAAAAATCAAATCAGGAAGGTCTAAATAGTCAAACATCCAAACAATGCGGCTGAGTTTTCCCAGCGGTGAGTCGCCTCTCCTTTGAATCAATCAACCTCAACCACGCTCGCCACATTCCATCATCACCATCCTCTCTCAACATCAATCCATTAGCGCTAGCTACTATCAGCTATCGCCGACACGTCGCTCGACATCACAGGGAAGGTACCTTCTCCGTAGAAGGATCATAAAAGGGTATGTCTTATCCACCACCACCCGGGACCTCTAGCCTCCCGCCGCGTCCACCTCCAAGCATACACGCCTCAACTCATGCCTTTGCCGGCTTCAAGCCCCGTCAGGTAGCCTCGAGCAACCAACCCATAGGCGCGCCACCCACCTATTCCGGCGTTCCAGGCGTCTCTACTCCTCCGGCCTACGGTGTTAGCAGGCCTCCACAGCCACCCGCCCAGGGATACGGATATGGCGCCCAACCTCAGACTTCGTACTCTGCTGCACCGCAGACGACGTATTCCGCCGGTCCAACGGCCAATTCAGGGTACATGAGCCAGCAGCAGTCATACCAGAGCCAAAGCCAGCATCAACATCACAGCCAGAGCCAGTATGGAGGCGGCCACCAGCAGCACCAGGGTGGCCGTGGTGGACATCAGACCGGTCCACGGCATTATCAGAACAGGAGCAACCACAATAGTCACAACTCGAGCTTTCCTCCGATGGACCCGGAAATGGAAGCCCAGATTGCTGAGCAACAGTCCATCTACGATCCCGCTCGTCGAGCCCAACTTGCAGCTGCTGCTGCTGCCAACAGCACCTCGGCCGACTATAGCGCCAATCCATCCGCCCTCCCAGATGGCCAAGCTGCTCCCGCTCAGCCACAACAGAAGAAGGCAACTGTCGTCCGCTCAGGAGGTGGTCAAACCTGGAAAGACGACTCCCTTCTCGAATGGGATCCGGCCCACTTCCGTCTTTTCGTTGGTAACCTTGCCGGCGAAGTCACAGACGAATCTCTTCTAAAGGCCTTTGCCGCCTACCCGTCCGTTCAGAAAGCGAGGGTAATCCGAGACAAGCGCACGACCAAGAGTAAAGGCTACGGTTTCGTCGCCTTCCAGGACGGAGACGATTACTTCAAGGCCGCGAGGGAGATGCAAGGGAAATACATCGGCAGTCACCCGGTACTGCTCAGAAAGAGTACGACCGAAATCCGTCCAACAGTCGCGAACAACAAAAAGAACAAGAATAATAAGCACAAGGGAAGCGGTGCCTCGGCCGGCAATGTTGCCCTTGGAAAGAAGGAAAGCGGTGGAATCGTCAAGACCAAGAAGGAGAAGGGCCCCAAATTGCTCGGTTAACCTTTTGTTGTTTTTGTCCCTACCCGTACAGTCACATTTCTTTGCCACCATGTTTTATTGGCGTCCATGGCGTTGGAATCTGGGGGGTTAATGTCCTTGGATGGGAGCATGCATGTAGGATAGTATAGCAGAACAATTGTAGGCTACATTGATAGAACCTTTGCAAACCAACTTCTACAAATACTGAAAACGATTTTGTGCCGTTGACCAACGGTCTCGACGCAGCCTATACCCGTCTTTGGCCCGCAAAATCTGTCCTCCGTTTCACGCCCTAAACACCAACGTCCCACCAACACAAATCCAAGATGTTGGATTTTTGCGGTTGGATAAATGCCACGGCGGCAGTCAAGGAGCTTACAAACCAGAAAAGTGCTTAAGAATTCGTGTACCCGGATATTCAGGGCAGATTTAAGGCCACGAGACCTCCCATTGGACTCCTCACTCTTGAAAAGATGATACCGAAAAACTATCTTCTCTGCATGTTGCAGAACAACAGCTATCCGGAGCAGATTATATTTCTTCTCATGAAATAACCATTAAATACAACTATATTTACCTCAAATATCTTATGACCATACCTAGATGTCCCCTACTTAGCCAGACTGGCGAATCTTGCCGTCCTAACGTTAAATAGCGAGGAATTCTATAGGGAGTTCATCATGCTCCCCCCACGGGTTCAGAAATGGCGAACGACGATCATAACGGCGACCACGTTACAGAACATTGTAAATGTTCACCTTTTCCTCTTTTTGAAGGAAACGTGGATAAGCATGTCATGCAGGAAGACAGTACCGTACCTTCTGACGGGGCTTTGCATCGTATCGACGGTTTTTGTGTGAGTAGTCCTTAAGTCTGCATTACCAATTTAAATTGTTATTATATATCCTAACCAGCAAGCAGCAGCTTTGCGATCCCAGATATCGAAATCACCCTAAAAGAGTACGAAGATCTCATCGAAAAGCAATACGACACTCTCAAAGTTCTCGGTGGCCACTTCTCCCACCTTGCCGAACTCATAACCCATCTCGACAACTTCCAACCCGAAATCGTTGATCCCCTTCATATAACAGTTGAAACACTCTCAGACCCAAGCACTAGCCCCGCGGCAAGCAGAAGCGGTGGCTATAACAATCGAACTGGGGAATTCGATTTACCAGCCACGATAGTTTACCGCGAAATAGACGATCTAATAGCGGGGATACTACCGAAACCTATTAACCTCCCATCTGACATCTGGACTACTCACGATGGACCTATCACGACTACGACGTTTCGACAAGCACTTGGGTTACTGGGTACGGAGATTATATACGGTGCGGACGATTTTATAGTACCGGAGCAATTATTCCGGTGGTTATTCGACCTTCAACTGGACGAGGGCGGTACCGCAACCCTCCGAAGCGAGAATTTTATTGCGCTTCAAGAGGCAATCACTTCGTTAGATGCATATGTGCTCGATGCGGTTGACGCTGTCCGTCAAGCGTACTATCTAACGCAATACGAGGTCAACCATCCGACCTCAGACGGCGTAGCGAGTTTCGGAATCCACTCGTTATTTAAGAAGGATCTTGATAACGCAAAGGTTTTTTGGTTAAAGTTTTGGAATTGTACGGATGAGATTGTGAAGGGGTTGAATAAACTAAGAGCACAAGTTGGGCCACCGAGCCGTTGGAGTATCATTGATGAAACGGTTAGTACGAAGCGAGTAGCTGTTAAAAGTTTATCGGTGTTTGATGGGTTTATGTTGGTGGCGATAGTGCGGACTGTCATGGCGTTTATTGGGTTCATATTTTTTTGGCGGTATTTGGGCTGTCCTTGTTTACAAATTCTATATCTAGGTTTGAGGGCACGGGCTGCGCATGGTAGGCGGTAATCGTTTTGTATATATAGCCAGGAGCTCTTAGAGCATGGGATGGATCGATTGCGAATGACTAGTAGAGCATGCAGGTCGTGGCTGGTTTGCTATATTACTCAAGATACATCCATATCATTACCTTATCGATTTGACCTACTAAAATATAAGACTCCGGTGCGCGGCTACATGCATACATAACGGCCATAGTAGTAGAAGCTTAAGCAATGATATATATAGCTCCAACCATCTCACCGTTGATATTCCACACCCAATGCATGTAGTAAAAGCAGATGAGCATACTTGAGGGAAATAAGTCCCCTCCGGCCTCCATGACCTTCTCGTTGGATGTTAGGAATGCACGGGAATCGCTCCTTCCACGAGGTATCAGTAGATTATCCAACAATTTCCTGCAACTTTACAGATATCCGGTCTTCTAAATCGATTGGAGAATCCGATAGAAAAGCCCGTACAGACGCAATGCGGTTTTCCAGCTTTAAGTCCGGCCATGCGGTGGCAGGTATGATCCTCTGCTTATCAGCCCAGATAGTGTAAGTCCTCATAGCCAAAAATATCCTGAAACAACTTACCCATCACGAGATCATCACTTTAACTTACCTACCATGCATTCAGATACGGTGACACTCTAAATCTATCAGTCCAAGAATTCGACGACATGGTCCAATACAGAATCTGGGGACTGGACGCCATAAAAATAACCCTATCCGAAATAGTAGACATGGTAACCCGGACTGCCACTTTCGGCCCCAACGCCGTAGGATCGGCTGAATGGCCCTCCCTCGGAACCCTCATCGACAACTCCGCGGCAGCCGCAACAGAAGCAGCTAGAAGATCAGGCGACGTCTTCGCAGATAACCACCAACCATCCGTGGACCTTAGAACGGGACTTCGAGATATACCATCAATGACAGTGACTTTGCTCAGGGACATCTGGGGTAGAAGGGACGGAGAACCTTTTGCAAGGAACGTCTGGACCGAACTAAGGGATCTAGCAAACTACCTAACCACGAGCGGGAATGTCGACATCGGCAGCGCTTCATCAGTACTAATGTGGCTTTACGATGGATACTTCGACCCCGTCGTTGGAACATACGTCCTTAACCAGAAGAAAAACGATGATATCCGCCTCGCGGCCGCGCATATCAAAGCCCGCTTCCTTGAAGAGAGTGAAAAAATAAACGCATTGAAAATTCAATATTTAATCTCTCTCGGAAGTGCAGCACCGAATCCGGCGCTCCTCAGGATACAGGCCAGCCTTTTCCTGCGCCCGATATTTATGGAACTCGATGGTTTTTTGACAGACTATGCCGGAGTGTTTGAAAAACTTGAAATGATTCTCATGGATCTGGATAATCCGAATCATCCGGAGTACCTTGCTAATAATCCCTTGGGAGGTTGAATGGTTTGACGAGTGTTTCGATCACTGGCCGTTTGGGCTGTAAACTACTAGTAATTAATTGGCCTGCGAGATAATCTCTGACGCCAGCTTGATTTTAATTGTTAACCATTAATTCACTATTAAAAGTATGCGTACAAAGAGTAGGCCCTGATAGAGGGTAAGGGAGAAATATAGAGCATAATTTATATCAATAGAGGTAATTTATACACCCGAACAAACGACCTGAACGTGGGCCGGGTGCCCTCTATACTCCGGTCATCGAGCTCTGTCCCACGAAATAAGGAAATCACAGGCGTCTAGGCACCTCCGAATATTTTAAACAATCAATATGTTATTCCGACGGCGGGTCGTTGGAATAATCTGGTCCGTTGGCTTGATATTAAGCCAACCCAAAAGTATTGTCGTGTGAGTATCCCGTATCCTCCCCGAATCATACGTTATCAAAACGATGTTAAATATTTGAACATGTATTGGGCACATGAATGTCCCGCCGAAAATTCCATGAAAACTTTCAAAACTGTTTACATACAAGACTGTAAGAAGTAACGCCTATAATAACGCCAACTATTAAAACCCAGGAACGCCGATGGAATGGGCATGGCACCCCTCTCCGAATTCGAAGGTTGGATAAACGAAGACGAAAAATTTAAAATACCTTACAAAAATAGGATCCGCCTTGGACACCCTCCTCACGGACTACTTCCCCGCAGACCCCTACTACATCCAGGGAACTGTCCCGCGAAAATTAATGACGATCCTAATCGAAGACCTATTGAAAGACTTGAACATCCTCCAGACGGAAAATGACAAATGGAGAAGGGACCCCGAAAATGCTGAGACTGTGAAAGCGAAGGTCACGGAGTGGATGTTCGGCGGCACCATCAGCAGGCCCCCGGGGTGGACACCTTTCAAAGCTGAAAAATTCTTCAACCGAATCCTGCTCAACATAGGAGAACCCTTCACCGTTCCCCCCAAAGCCCTTCGGGGCCGACCTCTCGAAACAAAATACCTCACCAGAGAAGAATCGCAAATTTGGCCGGCCCTCCAAGAATTCTGCGATTTAATCAGAACAAGAGTGGACGTCACCTCCAACTTTGACCTCTCACTGTATATCTACTCCGCGAAGGTCATACAACGATCCAACCCCCCAGACGTGGTAACATACAGCCTGACATCCAGGACCTCACTCATGCTTCTCTTCTATGGCTTCCACACCACCCTCAAGAGGCTTATAGAAAAGAAATTCAAGCTCTTGTACCTGCAATTATATATGGCACTAGATGATCCCGATGCCCGAAAACTCTCCTGGAATACCGTAGGGCCGCTTCTAGCGTTCTTGGAGGAGGTCTCGGCGCTGGTTGAAGCTGTTTACTCGTCTTTGTCGTTGTTGAGTATTGAACCGGAAAAGATAGAGATGCTTCCAGCGTATAATCCTGGAATATCTAAGAAGCCGAAACCATACAGGGCTCCGTACGTCACTGATCCGGATTTTGTAGTGCCTTGAAGATGCCGGTAAGGAGGAGTCGGCTGTTTATCTGAATGCGAGTACGAGCGAAAGAAGGTTATATCGTTTATTTTTAGATTGGTATAGGTCGAAAAAAAAAAAGAAGGGGAATGGAAAGAGAAAATGAAGATAAACATATATATTATATGCCTTTGCGATGCTGAATCCTCGAGGGTTTCACAAAATCCCAAGTCGGAAGCAACCTGCGGACTTCTGAGAGGAAGCTCGAAACGACCAGCGTAGCTGCCATTTTAGATGTATATGTGTTGGGGTTTGTTGTAATTTTTGGTGTCAAGACCGCACGTTGTCAAGCTCAAAAGGTATACCGATATCTATATATATAGCTTTCGTTGAGATAAACAGGAAAGAGAAATGAAACCATAGATATTCCGGGGGAGAGGGAACCCGAACTCTTTATCTACTAATCCAGATACCTCACTATTGTCACAAAACGGTGCGGTCAACGGCCGTGCTCACGGGCCTGCAGCTGCTTCTCGACTATCACACTGTACATACAACCAAGCCAAGGAAGTATCAGACACTCAATTATCACCCCGCATCTGGTACGACACCACTCCAAAAACACTGCGAATTCGAACCCGAGTCCGATTCACAGATAGGCACTTGCGCACATGCGATCATTCGCTTCATGTCATATGTTTTCTTGATTCGTAAAGCTTCCCCCGAAACTACTTTAAATGTAGGTAGTACTATAGTAGCACAAGATTATCGGGAAGGAAAAGAGACATCACAGGAACATCCCGCAAGCTGGGATATCGAACAGGAATGAAGGAACGCTAGAAAAAGATCAAGACACCCACCCAAGAAAACATCAACTTAAAAAAAGAAAGAAACAAATATCATAAAACATGCACGCTTCGCTTCGCTCGCTGGGCCACGCTAAAGAAGAAACGACCAAAAGGCTGAAAAACCCATCAAGTAAAAAACATCCAAGAACGAAATAAGAAAGACCAACCCGAAGAAGACATGTCAACATTCCAGTCAAACACCACCAACCCATCATCTGATCAACTGCATATGCGCCACGTGCATATGCATACACACCCGAACATCGAGAATAGGAATCCGGGGGATCAGCAGGGAAAAATAGAAAGCGGAAATCCAGAAATCTCGCTCAGGCGATAAGTTGCAGGCCGTCTCATCGACCTATTCGGCCCGTGTTCATCGTTCCCGCGAAGAGGGGGTGCACGCAGTGAACGGAGAGAAAATTGGAGGAACATCTGACTGTAATATAAGACCTTTGTGAAAGGTCCAAGTCATTCAAAGGGGGTTGAAGAAAGGAGAAGAAGTTAAATACATGAATAAAAGGGTGAATACAAGAAACTTATGAAGAGGGGGTGGCGGAGGGCTGCTGTACAGCTGACCTCCGCTCACAAAGAATCGAAAAGGGTAAGAAGTATCATACAGAGAAGAGGAAAAGGTTATAAAGATGTAAACAAGAGCAGAAGAATCCCATCGCTAAAGTAGACTTCCCAGATAAAAAAGTTCCCACAAAAAGAAAAAACCCCTTTAACCGTCTGTAGAAAAGGGTGCGAAAAGGAAAAACTAGCAGATGTATCACCAAGCAGGCGGGCTGAACTCCGTCACTACAGGTAGCCAGAATACAGGATATCATGTTTAAAAAGAAAACGAAGATATACTCCACACAAGGAACCATTTGCTCGTCAAAATATTAGGGGAAAAAAAAATTGAGCATGGCAGCAGAAACACCTCTCCCAATATAATGCTCAAAAGGAAAAAGGTTGCTGTCAATACATCGAAGAAATCCTCAAGACGGAAGGAAAAAGAGCAAAACAGAAACACCTTTCCCAGGTCCGCTGAAAAGGAGCATGATCTAAGGAAAAACATGTCATAAAAAAGAGGCATTGTAAGCCGAAGATATCCCTTCCTCCACATTAAAGGTTGCAGTACATGCTAAACAGTTTCGAGCTTGGTATATAAAAGTACATGAGTTTCTTTTGAAACATCCCCGGTATAAAAAAAAAAAAAAAGTAACCCAAATCTTTTGCCGGAGATGGAAAAGGAAAAGGGATGGTAGGAAATCATACCGTGATGGTAATAGTCCGTCGTCCCGTTGAGCAGGATGTATGGATAAGGTAAGAAACACCGATAGCGGTGCGATGTCATGTCGTGATAGATTGGCGTCGTTTCGCGGATGAACAGGTTTGTGCCAGTGATTCCTGTTGCCGCTTGTCAGGTTTGTATATAGTCTTGACAGTAGTGCCAAAGACGGGAGCTGAGGTCATTTGAAACTTTTTTTGTCTTCTTTTGTTTTGATGTGTATCGTTGACGGGATATAGGAAATACGTGCAAACAGATGTTTGTTCTGACGGCCATTGGAGTGTAGTTCATTATTAGTCCATGGATAAGTGCGGTAATATTTCAAAAGGCGTAAGATAGACGTAAGGGAAATATCGTTATAAGGAAATGTTGGTCGAGATGCGTGCCGTGCGTGGCTGGTTAATATCGTATCGATCGATGGGCTGATGTATCAGGCCGGAAATGGAATAGCTGAGGGAAAAAGGATCGTGTTCAAAACAGAAGAAAAGAGAAAAAAGATGTGAAAGATCAAGGAGTGTCGTTTGTAAGCTCGGTCCGTGGACGCTAAAAGCGATGGTTCGTAAAAGGAATGACAAGGGTAGACCCTAGAGGTAATGACTCGCATGGACCGTTCTTCGCGTGGATCGGTACATGTCAAAACTTTTGTTTTCATTGGTTAGCTGGGCAATGGTTGCGCTAACTATTTGCTAATCCATGTTCGAATTTAGTGCTGTTGGGAAGCCTCTTTCTTTCCTCTCCGGAAAAATCCCAACCCGAAACCAAGGATTCCGCGTTCTCGGGGAGGTGGATTGCTATCCCGCTTCTTCGTCCTTGGCGGGGAAGTGAAGGCAGAACCAAGACCGGCGGTGGCTGGCATGTCTGCGACGGGAGCATCGTGCAAGGTGAGTTGTGATTGGTTGAGAGCGCCGTCCAAAGGAGCAAATTCGGAGTCTCTAAACGGAGATCCTAGCCTCTTGAGGACGGAAGGTCTCTCAGCTCTGAGTTGATCTGGTGGGGCGCTGATTCGGCGCAAGGGTGCGGGGGTGATGAAATCCGTCGAAGGGTTTCCTCGGATCTTGTCAGTGAAGCTCATGCCGCGGGCACGGGCCTTCTTGGACGGGACACTGATCGAGGCGCCATCGCTGCCGGCAATTGAGGGTGTGCTACTCCTCTCGCTGAGGTTTGTGCGGCTGGCGTTTGCACCAAAGAGATCTTCGAAAAAGTGATCCTTCTTCTTGCCTTCGACTGAGGTGGCTGGGCGTTGGGCTAACCTATCCTGCTCTTGTTGTCTGATGGCGTTCTGGTATGCTTCCTGCTTAGTGAAATCGAATGCGGGCATAAGGGACGGGGGTCCTCGGCGTCCAATTGGTGTTTCCAAGGATTGATGGCGTTTGTGAGAGCGGCGAGCAAGTCTAGCCTCATCACCCTCCTCTTCGACGGCACCGAATGGGGAGCCAAGGCAGAGCATGCGAGGGATGGTAGACCGGATGGTGGCATCAGAAGAACTCCTGACTCTCGTTCTTCTTCTGGGGGTAGCGAAAGTATCAGCCGGCTGCTCACCAGGCTTAGCGGTGGCAACGGCACTGGCGGTCCTCCTATGGCCAATTCCGTTTCCTTCGGTCTTGCGGTGGAGGATACTACTCTTGCTCCCGCTTCTCCTATGAGCGGATGTCGAGCTAAGAGTTCGCCTGTGACCTGGGGCGACCTCGGGAATTGGAATTTCGATCTCGTCCTCGGCTTCGTATGAAGGCTCGAGGGTGGGTTTGAAGACATCGTGTGCTAAAGGAACATCACCCTGTGGCACCCGAACGACTTCCTCTGTTTCCAATGGGCGAGAGAGCGAGGCCAATGGACCATCGGACTGCATAGCCTCAGAGGTACTTGCCATGAGAGAGAAAGACAGACTTCGAGTGGAGAATTGGGTCTCCTCGGCGATGTTTGCACAAGGAGGAGCGAACTCCTTGATCCGAATGGGAGAGGCGAGACGTCCGTGTCGAGTTTGAAGGTGGGGGTTTTCTGTGATTCGTCGGGACAGGATCCTGAGTCTCTGTCGAGTGGCAGCTTCGGAGTATGGCCATGCCCGTGGTACTACGTCTTTCCTTCTGGCGAGATGGGGCCTGGAACCACGGCGCCGTCGTACTGAACCTTCACCCAAGGTGGCGTCGATGGGAAGGAGACTATCGGAATTTGTTCGCGAAAGACGCTCCGTTGGACTTGTCAGATCGGTCTCCTGGATAGTCTTTGGAACTCTCCATGTCCTCTTTGCTTCCCGAGCGACTCTGATGCAAACACCGATCGGTGGGCAGCCGCCGGGCGGGACATAGAACGGAGTCACAGTCGGATTGCTCTGGTATGATACGTAGGCACCCCAGAGATGCAAGTCGAAAGTCTTGCTCCAGTCTGCGTCCTTTGTGCTGTCCTGCTTATGCTGCCTCCTTGCTGCCCTCGGTGTCCTTTGGCTGTCGCCTACATCCATGGTAGCCTCGGCATCCTCTTCCTGGCTGAAGGTCAAAGCACTTCCTAGGGAATTGGCCTTCTCTTGTCGGGGGCTTTCGGAGGATGCTGGGTATGAATTGAAAGATGTCATGCTACCAAAGGAGCAAGCAGACGAGGAGGAGTACATGGAAGCAGCCGAGCTGGGCCTGGTCATTTCCTCATCCTCCTCACTACAGAGGGAGTGACGTTTCCACAGATCCCCATCGTCCTTGGGAAGAGGCGTTCTTGGAGGTGAAGTGATCATTGGAGCAAGACCTTCCGCGAAGGTTTCAAAGGGCGCAGGAACAGATTCGTCGCAAGGTGTCGTTACCAGGATTGGGGGCCCGAACTGGAGTTCCTTTGAGGCCTGGGCTGGCAGAGTCATTGAGAAATTCTGTCGCTGCATCTTGTCGGACTATAGAGGATTCCTTGCGATGACTATATGATAGAAGAGTTAAGGTCGATGGTAAAGAATAAGAAATGAGATGGTTGGTAAGATTAAATGGTGCGACCAGTGCGATCGATGGATTGCTATAACTGCTTGTCGTACGGGCGTAAGTCGGGAGGCTGCAGGTGAGTAGATATCGAGCAAATGGTAGTTCAGGAGTTCCGACAAGACACCAAGGAGAGTCGTTATCGAGAAATCGTCAAGTGGAAAAGAAATACAAGAAAGAGGAAACCCTGGGTATCAAAAAGTGAAAAAACTTCGTAGCGGATAACGTTGTAAGGAAAAGGAGATAGGGAGGTAAGAGTCGCTCAGATAATTAGAAGATGCGCCGTAATCAAAATGATATCAAGGACAGTCGTATCAGCCAGAGAAGCTTAAACCAATTCCATATAGATGGTCGGGAAGATAGAGTGAACAAGACAAAGCTGTCGAAGACCGCGAAAGAATATGTTTTACGGGTAGGCGGTTCGGGTAGATGCTTGAATAAGTTGAGGATCTTGTCGCGATATTGAAAGGGAACCGGAAAACTTTGTCTTTGGAGAGAAGAACTCTTTGCCAACGAGGTTGCTTAGATCTAGCAGAGCAGGACTAAAGGAGCGACTGATCCTGAGGCGAGAAGTCTGCGATCAAAAGGGAAAAGCTGGCACCTGAACGAAAGTCGGGGGGACGGAGAGATTGAGAAAAGGTAAAGGCTGTCGCGCGCTTTGGCTGTGCGAAATGGCGGATGAAATGTTACGATTGCACGACAAGCACTGCACCAAGAACTAGGGAAAGGCCGTTGAGCGAAATGCTACGCGATACCAGAGGTATGAGATTCCTAGTTATTGCGTCGCAAAATGGATATGGAAGGTGAGCTGCTGTCGTAGGTAATGATAATAAAGTCGCGAAAGACTGTTAGGCCTAGTTAGGACAAGTCAGGGTTTGAAGCTAGTCGGCTGTTGTCGTTTCTGGAAAAGAAATTGAGGTTGGTGTTGTTGTTGGGATGTTGATGTATTTATTCTCTTGAAGGAATGGACTTCTTCGCGAAAAGGAATTCTACGTCGTACTGTTCTCTTAAGGGAGTCGGAAAGAGAGAGGGTGAGAGGGGAAGAGGTAGAAGAGGCCGTCGAGGGAGACTTGGACCGGTACAAATCGGTCGCGGACGGAGTGGTGGTGATGATGGTGGAGAAGGAGGAAAGTGCGAAGTCGAAAACGGGAATGGAGATGGGGAGAGAAAGGTGAAGAGGAGATAGTCTGAGAGGGCGAGCAGAGAGGAGAAAAGGGAAGGCCAGGCAGGCACAATGGCTTCGAATCAACAGGCCATCCATCCACACCAGACCAGACCAGGTTAAGGCTAAGCTGAGCGAGCAAAGAAGAAAAGAAACCCCGACGACAGGGAAAAAAAGAAACACCAACAGCAGCAGGGAAGAAAAAATGGGGAATGGGAAATTGGGAGGGTGGGCCATCAGAAGGCCACCGGAGCAGCGCCAGCACAGTGCCCAGCAGCCATCACGAAGTCCCTCGCCAATCATCACACTGCAGTGATACGTACTCACATATCACAGCACTGTAGGTTTGGAAGACGCCGCTGTCGCTGCTGCGTGATCATATTCACTTGCGACAGCTAAACAAAAGCTAACATCCCCTTTTTTCCAGTTCCGAAAGTCCCTCGTTTGCAATTGTTTTGATTGTTAACAACATTGGATGTCTGTTATTTTTTTCCTGCGACGGGCCACCGCAGTTTAAGGTTAGTTGGATCGAACCAGTCCCGGACGCCCATCCTGTGATTGAGGGTTTTCTCAGAATAGCCTCGTTCGCGGAACCGACGAACCGACTAAAATCGATCACTGGATTAATTCAGACCCTTCCGTCCTTTTGTTTCTTTCCCCTTCTTTCCCTTCCTTTCCAAACATGCTGAACATGTCCCGGTCTGCGAGATAATACGTGCTAGTGGCAATGGTATCATTCGCCCATCTTGTACATTTGTTCAACCAGAACAAAAAAGTGTCAACATTACACTGCATCTCCCATTCGATAAGCGGTCGTCGCATGGTTGGTATCGAATAACAGGCCTCGTTTTGGACCTTGCATTCTCCATCTCCAATGCACGCGGAATTGGCTGATATTTCGAAATCCCCGTTTCTACGCCGTTCGAGATATTTTATTCCCTCCTTCTCTTCGCCATGGCTTTTTTCTGAACATTTTAACGGTGCCATACAACCTGTTTGATCTCGAAATTCTCGTAGCCGCCCATCCTTTTTTTTTTTTTTTTTTGAGTTTCGTGAGGTAAAATGAAAAGAACGAGAGAAAAAAGATAATGGAGGGGTCCCAAAGAGCTCACTTGACCAATTCTTCGAATCCCTGATAATCGTGCCGTCTCCTCATTGCTGCTTTCTTTTCCCTCATTGCGAGCTTAAGCTTCCTGACAAAATGCCTCCAAAAAATCGAACCAGAGAAGGATCAATTCGGTCTACAAGTGCTATTTTATACGGTCCATGAGTCAAAGGACCTCGAACTGTCAGGTTGCGCTTTCGTCGCATCTCAGAAATCTTTTTTTCTCGATTGAGAATGAAAATTCGAGAAGGCAAAAAAAAGTCTTCTGCGCTATCGAGCTACCGACACCTGTCCAACACGCGTATGTGCGTGCGGAATTTTTTATTTTTTTCGTATACCCCGCCATGGAATCCCGAGCCCTGGTTCAATTCCAAAATAACACCCGATGGTTAGCCCTCTGACCACTTTTCCTCGCAAGCGTTGCATTCTGTGTGTGTTCCACACGCGTTGGAGCTGTCATCGGACGAGCCAATGAGAGCTCACCGATGAGGGGCTCCTCCCAAAATAACATTCGGCAGCGCGTTTTAGGAAATAATTGTGGAAGAGGCGAGACTGGGCAGGGGTGTCGTGCAGCGGGGTCACAAAAAAACATCACAATTGCGTTGTTCCCGCGTATCTCCCGCGTTCTGCACGCGCCAATCCCACACGCCAAACAACCAGTGTTGTGGACAAACTGGCCAACCACACCCTCAACGCACTCGCAACACATCCCTCAGCCTGTCGAAGGACCCTGAAAAAAGAGTAGCGGAATAGCTGACAGTCGACGAGGGACCTGTTAATCCGATTGGTGACCCGCTGGAATTTCAACATTCCATCAACCAACTGACAAGTCACGTTTAATCCCCCCATCCCCTGTCTCAGCGTTCCCGTCTATTAAACCAATCGAACAGCGTCTTCTCCTCATCAGCCTCTTATCCATTGGCCCAACCTCTGCGATAGCTGTCTACGCTCCATGCGCTGCTGCGGACCGACGACCAGCAGATCCCGTGCCCTCCACTTCTGAATAACTAATACGAAGCTGTAATTGTCAAGCAACAAGTAGTCCAGCCACTGACGGCCAGACCTTACTCTCTAAATAAAACTGATATTTGTTGGTGATATTGATACCCCAAAGATGCATATGATGAGGAGGCTTCGGAGAGTTTTTGGGGCTTCTGTGGGCCCTGGAAGATACGTGGCATGTAATCCATTGGCCAATTGACAGGAAACCTGCCTGCGGCCTTCAGAGCGGGGCACCTTTCTCTTCGGGCGCACTTCGATTCGTTAATCCGCACTTGAATGCAGTAAGAAAATAATCCCCACGGGTTTCATGACACTTTGAATCGGTTCCTTTTCCCCCTTATTTCCCAACACCGTCAGAATAAGTCACAGCTCATGCATTCTCACAGATGAAGTTGTGATGTTGGGCAAATTAAATTCATGCAAACCACATAGCTTTCGAAGAGGAGATGGCATCGGCTTCCCAATTTGGAAAATTAATGCACCCATACGCGTTTTTCTTCCCACGGGTCTCGGAATTGGAAGCTCCTTCCAGGAGGAGCGCGATGAGGGGTCACTTCCAAAAACAAGGCAGCCCGACGCGGCGCGTATTACCTTCCTCTCGATCGTGAGGCGTTTTTTATCCTTCCGAAATTAATGAAGGGAGAATTCGAACTGCTCTTGCGTTTTAAAATCTGCGAAAAAAGATCGATTAGATGAGATGTCGTTAGCATGCCGTCATGTTTAGTATCAAATTTTGAGATTTCGAATAAAGTAGTGAGATCCATGGCTTCAAGCGAGAGACACTCGCCGGCCCACTGATCACCCGCTAACCCCTCTCTACCGACGGTTCCCCCGTTCGAATTCTTTCCACATCGTCGATGGCGGCTTGTCGCAGGAAAGAAAAAAAGACCCCTCACAGAAAAAAAAGTGGAAAAAAACAGGTTTTCCAACCTCTTCATGCACACAGGAAAGGATCTCCTTGCTCCCAGCTCATCGAAAGAGTGCTCAGGGAAGCACGACCGTTATTTTTCATAAATGTTTCTCTTATACCCTCCATTATCGTGACAGGCCTGTTTTTCTGAACCCTTGCTAGAGCCCGGCTGGCGAAATCGCACCACTTTTTTTTTATTTTTTTCGCTCAGAGGTTCCTCAGCCTGCATCTTATTGGGCCAGCCGCCACTTATTATCGCGGCGCGTTAGTAATATGGTTTTGACAGCTCTACTAACAAGGGGAATGCCGGCTCTCTTTTTCGCCACTAACCCGTGCGACGTCAAGATCAAAAAGAAGGAGAGAAAGAAGAAGCTGGGGATATGAACCTTGGGAAAACTTTGTTCAACATAAACGGCGCTTGGGATCACCAATGACTTGGGATTGGGTCCACCTTCAAAGTTTTTATAAGTATACCGTCCCTATTCCACAGATTCCAAACCGTATCACCATGGCTTCGAAGAACCTTAAGCGACCGAAGCTTTGTAAGATCGGGAATAGGTCGTCACAAGTTATCGATAAGATACGGCACTAAGAGAAATTTTAACAACGGCGCCGTATGTGGCGGGGGCTCAAGAATTTATCGCAACGACAGACACATGGAACTATTCAATGCTCATATATATATATATTGCCTATATAAATTCAAACACGATGACTCGATTCACGATCGAGTCGACTCCGTTTATAATTATCGCCTCCAACCAGCCCCAGAGCTACGAAAGATCCACACTTAAGTATGTACATGTGCGATACACAGTGTATTTTATGAAGGGTATTTCAGCGCTGCATGGGAGCCGACATTAATATTCCCCTCGATTGTTCGACAGATTTTCTATAGTCAGCGGGATAACTAATATACAAGTGGACCAAGATACAAACTGTCCATCATACAGACTCAAGCTGGTAGCGAGGCTGAGACTTAAGCCTTCAAACTTTCTTATCGAACGGAATCATTAACCAACAAAAAGTTGTGGGCTTTGGCGTCTGTGGACTCGGGGGTGGGTTCAACAAAGTTTTGCATAGTAGGTATGGGGGGCTACCGCATATCTTTCTCTCCATCCTCCCCTCTGCGAACATTCCTTGGGATGTCACAAAGGCTGTTTTATATCCGTGGTCGGGATGTTGTTCACAATTTGCCCATGTTGGATATGGAAGGTCTGGCGTGCTCCGACCGAGTTTCGTCCTTAGAATCGTCGAAAGCGCTCGACAGCGCAGCGATTTGGATCTTTTCTGTCAACTGATAGTGGGACTTCGAAGTTGCTCGCAGGCTGTGCTTTTCGATCTAATCACCACTAGCTGCTAGCCATGAAGCAGAAAAGACATCTCGTGCTCAGCTGGCAGGACTTCAATTTATACGTCCGTGCCGATCGAACAAGTGCGGTATGACTACGTTGCCGTTAGCCAAATATGCTACTTCCCATGATCTTCCGATTTTCCCTATAGAACAGGAGTACGAGATGTTTCAGGACGTCACCAATGAAGTACTTACAAATTCTAGTAACATATGTGTGTATAATATATTGGGTAGCTGACCTCTATCACCGTCGGCCGTTGTTTTGTGGCGGAGGTATATTCACCGTTAAATATACCAAACAGCTGAGGTTCTCGCCACGTACGTGGATTAGATTTCGATCTCGGGTCGCTGAGAGAGTTCAGGACGTGCTGTAGCGCCATGTCTTAAGTTGTAAAGGCTGGTCCTCAAGCTGGAGGCGCGGTGGTCTCTTCTCGTGGATTGACGGGACGAACCGTGCAGGTGTGAAACGTACCCTCACCGCACCATGTAAGCTCTGTACACGCTGTGGTATGATACATAGATGAGTTTTATCAATGATAGCCCGATAATCTCCGTTGAACTTTTGCAAGTTGATGTCTAAACTGTTTATGTTTATGACCTGCAAAGCTTTGGCGTTGAACGTCCATCTTCATCTGATCAGCTGATACTGAGCTGGAATATATCGTTGGTACCGGATAGCAAAAGGTTGGTAGGATATAGCCGTGGATCCTAGGAAGTAGGTAGGACGAAGGAGGTCAGATGTAGCTAGAAGGACTGAGAGTAGGAAGGAGAGCTGTGGAGATCTGGTATTTATGTCACAATTTCGATTGTTGCCATATATATATGTTTATATGTAAATGTCTAGGTCTCAGATCGTAGCTGATCTTGTCTCACAAACCAGCTGCGTATCCGGGCCGGTTCGTAGTTTGCGGAGCCGCTTCGTGTGGCCGTTTCGTTGTGGAAATGTAGACATACGCATATGTGGAGGGCGTTATCGGGGCGTAACACGGGGTTTTTGGTAGAATCGGAGAAGCTTTCTGTGCACTCGTGAACTCTAGCCAGGCTGGTGCTGTAGCTAGTATAAATTTAAATAGATCTCAAGTTAGGCTGCAGCTGCAGCAACTGGTTTCCGAGACAAGACTGATCTCTAGCATCTAACTAGTAGTTGAAAGCTTACCTTAACACCACTATCTATATTAGTCTTGTACTGCAGGCGCTGGCAATGTTTATATGTTAGATATTAGCATAGCTATAGGTTAATATGATGTCAGCGGAATGGCACTTGTCTGGTAACCTACAAG
The DNA here is from genome assembly GCA_036971245.1 of Arthrobotrys sphaeroides. Lineage (NCBI taxonomy): Eukaryota > Fungi > Ascomycota > Orbiliomycetes > Orbiliales > Orbiliaceae > Arthrobotrys > Arthrobotrys sphaeroides. The sequence continues at coordinate 2,952,131 of JAJTTW010000004.1, forward strand.
AATTGCCCTTGGATCTTCTCATGGTCTCCACCTCATTCTAGAGTAAATTGCGCGCTCTGGTGGGTTCTGCTCTCTGGTTCACTTTCTTCTCTTCAATCCTGTCATTCATATTTTGAAGATCATGGAACCCTCCTTGGGCATAAAACTTCTATGTTCACGAACTATTTCTAGAAGGGCTTCTCCACTAATATAGACGGTCAACGGATGTGAGAGATAAGTTGGATATACGGCGCTAACATGATGCGGGCTATTGGCCACCAATGAAGTAGACACGTCGCCGCAACTGATAATCACCCTTCGAAGTCTCGGGTACACTGCAAGTATGGTACGCTGCGCCTTTGGGACATGAGTAACACTGATACATACATTCCCAGACGCATCACCTTCCAAGAATTAAGCCGAAACCGAGAGATGATGGTCCGGTACTCCCAGCCATCTGATACTATACCGTTCAAGCTCCTAAAAGTTCTTCGTTAAAATCAACATAAAATGCCTGGTTATTTGCCATCGGAAACATGTTCGGCGGACGTGGCCACGGTCAGATGTTGAGCTATGAGGAGAGCGGTTGACTCATATTTCAGAAAACAGGATACCAAGACGGCTGGCGCTGGGACGCTCACTTCTCATAGATCAGGTTAGATGATAGAAATACGCTAGCTCGGTCATTCATATCTTAAAGTGTTAAAATCCCCATGTCCTGATAGGTGAGGGTTTCCAGCCAGGCCCAGTTGCTTCTACCCAACTTTGGTCGTAATATTTACTGAGACCATGTCAGGCATAACATCCGAGCTCACCGATCCACCCAAGTGAAAAAAAGTCAGCGGCTGGTCTACGAGACAACCCAAGTGCCCTTTCTCCCAGTATAATCCTCATCCTAAATAAGCCTGAGTCAGGCCTCGAGTGGGGCCTTGGGTATAATTCAGGCACAGCATTTGGTATATAGCATCTGCGTTGTGTGGGAGAATTGCCGACGCTTACCAAAATTAGCGTGCGTTTTGTTACACAACGTCGACAACGAAAAGACACTCGTCGCTTCGCTGCTTCTTCTTCTCTTCTCTTCCTTCCTTTCTCGCAGGCCAGCTTCCGGAAAACTCTGGCTTCGTAGCCTCGATTCCGCTCCACAATCTTCCTGCCGCTTCTCCGGGAACTGTATATAAAGGACCTATATGCTTGCAGATACATTTCCCTTGAGCTACTCTCACTCTATCCATCTACACCTCTTTCCAATCGCAATCTAATCGCTAGATCCTTTCGAGTCATCATCACCAATCTCAACACCATGGGCCAGGAAGTCTCAGAGCCAATCGACGAGTCGATCGAGCCTTTGTACCTGAGGCGCCGTGACCTCAGGTCCATCGCCGAGTACATTGCATCCGGAGAATGTAGACGAATTGCCGTCATGGTCGGCGCTGGTACGTCCGTTTACCCCGGATTCTCGGTCTAGTCGTCGTTTATATCTAGGATCCTGACCGTAGACGTTCAATAGGCATCAGCACTTCCGCCGGCATTCCCGACTTCCGTTCCCCGGATACCGGTCTCTATGCCAGCCTGAAGCGCCTGAACCTTCCATACCCTGAAGGTAGTTGTCATTGCCCCTTATCTAGTCGTTTACACCCTCATATCTGACATTTCTGTCGTCTAGCCGTCTTTGATATCACGTTCTTTCGCGAAAATCCACTTCCATTCTACACCCTAGCGCACGACCTCTACCCCGGCAACTACCGACCCACAATAACACACTCCTTCATCCGTCTTCTCCACGAAAAGGGTCTCTTGAAGATGTGCTGGACCCAGAATATCGACACCCTCGAACGAGCTGCCGGTGTTCCAGGCGAGAAACTTGTTGAAGCGCACGGATCATTCGCCACCCAGAGGTGTATCGAATGTAAAGCCCCCTATCCGGACGATCTGATGAAGCAGCATATCCTCGCTACACCTGTTGAGATTCCGACGTGCAAGGATACGCCTGAGTGTAACGGGCTCGTCAAGCCTGATATTGTTTTCTTTGGAGAACCGTTACCGGCGGAATTTTCAGCTAGTATGGCTGAGCTAGAGGATGTCGATTTAGCGATCGTCATGGGGACTAGTTTGACAGTATACCCTTTTGCGGGCTTGCCGGTTAAGGTGCCGCATGGACCGCCTAGGTTACTGTTGAACAGGGAGAAGGCTGGCGAGATTGGGTGTAGGCGGGATGATGTGGTTTTCTTGAAGGAGTGCGATGAGGGAGTCAAGATTTTGTGTGAAATTCTCGGGTGGTTGGAGGAGTTGGAAAAAATTTGGGCTGATACGGAAACGGAAGAGAGCAAGAAGAGGAGGGAAGAGGATGAGAAATTGCACAAGTTGCCATTAGAACAGAGATTGGATGAAGAGGTGGAGAGGTTGACGAGGGACGTAGAGGAAAGTTTGAAGGTCTCGCAGGATCATAAGAGCTGGGTCGAGAGCGAATTGGCGAAGCATAAGGGACGAGATCCTACAGAGGATGCGGAACCTGGGTCTCCAATTCTAGGCTACAAGCCGGCTTTCGTGGAGGGACCCAAGACCGAGGTACCTAAACCTGAGGCATCTGCGGCCGAGGGGTCTAAGTCTCAGGAACCTAAGGCCGAGACTCCAGCTGATGTAGCCCCGAAGGCCGAGCCCGCCAAAATCGAACCTCCAAAGACTGAGGATTCTAAGGAAACCTGAAAGGCACATTGATTCTGGTTTTTGTGGAGTAAGGTATGATTTATGGCTGGCGTTGTAGGCGGATGGATATGGAACCTTGGTGGGGATTTAGAACACTCAGATTAGCCACATTCTATGATGGTCGTTCCTGGCATTTAGACTCTAGATATCTGTTACAAACTACGGGTCTCACAATCCAGACGAGCTCATCACTGCTTGGAAGCCTAAATACCTGTAACTCGAATTTTGATACGACTGTAGATTTATAAAAACGTCTGCATATCGGATAGGCACAAGAAGATTACTCCTCCCTCTCCTTAACCCAAACCCTCAACCTTCCCCTCGTCGACGGCACAAACACCGATTTCCACTCCATATCCCTCTCATCAAAATCCTCCATGAATCCGACCTCAAACATCCTTACAAACCTGCCCAACGCAACCGAAAGTTCCGCCTCAGCGAGATTCATCCCGATGCAAATCCTCGATCCCCTGCTGAACGGCATGAAGTACCTCTCCATCTCTCTGACCGTGGCCTCATCTGCCAACCAGCGGGTTGGATCCCATTTGAACGGGTCTGGGAAAACCGTGGAGTTTGTGTGGTAGGTGTACGCTGAGTTTACGACAATGGTGCCGGCGGGGAGATAGTGACCGAGAAGGGTAGCGCCACCAGCTGGGACGTCTCTAGGGAGCGGGCCAGGGACGCCGTGGCTGAAGCGGAGGGATTCTTTGATACATGCTTGCTATAATATCAAAAGGTATGTTAACTCATCTTTCCATCATATGTCTAGAATTGCAGTATGATAGAGGAATGCAGTATATACCAAAAACGGCAATCCATCCAAAACCTCCTCCTTGGCCTCTGACATTGGAGTCTTCATAACCCCTTTCAACTCCTCCAACAACCTCCTCTCCATATCGGGATTCTTAACAAGATAATAAATCGCATAATTCAAAGCATGTCCCGTGGTATCCATCCCAGCTGCAACAGTAGATAAAGCATCATGCGTAAGTTGTTTATCAGTCAACGCCTTCCTCCCCCTCTTCTCATCATCTTCGAACAGTTGTGCGAATATGGTAACCATATGCCTCTCACCAGCCAAATACTTTGCCTTCTGACCTAATACAGCCCGAGTACAGTGATCCGTGAAATCGAGAATATTGGCCATGGGAGGTGAAATAACCCTGACGAAGGACCTGGGCAGGAACTTTCCGAAAACAAATTCGATAAACGCAATGGTATTCGGGAAAACATTTTGAACAGCGGTGGATTCTATCAATGTCTCGAAGGCAATCAACCACCCCGGTGCGAAAGTTGGATCGGAGATAGCATCGAACGACTTTTCATAAGAATAGCTGGTGATTATATCAACCGTAAGGCAGCGGAAACCCCTGGTTAGGTCTACGTTTGTACCGATCTCCTTGACGCGGGATAGGAAGTAGGCGACTTTTGATTGAATCAGTCCTTCGAGTTTTCGAACGGCTGGTTTGGAGAAGTACGGTTGAAGGGCTGCGCGGCGGGCGTGAGCGTCCTTGATGTTAAGGGTTTCGACAATGGATTCGTTGGCTGAGGGGTGGTTGTAGAAGTCTGCGGATTTGGGGAATTTGGTGTTTATTTTGTAGATTCTGATGGTAATGTTAATTGATATTAGAGAATAGAATGCGTATGCTATAAGGTTTTTTAAGAGCTGTAGGCAAAGAGACATACTGGTTATACACTTCGATATCGTCGAAGTCCACGTATCGGGGTCCGGTGCGGACGATAGGGCCTGGCATTCGAGTTCGTATTTTAGCTTCGAAGTATGTGATTTTTAAGTAAATTTAAGCACCGTTCTGTTCCGCATGTCAGTATACATACCATACTCCTCATGCCACCTCTTAAGCTGAAACACCTCAGTCCCACTATTCCATGGCAAAATAATCCAATACAGTTTGTTCAACGTTTCCGAGAACAGTGCCAGCTTTGGCCCGGGGATCTTGGACAACGGATCAAAGTATACCCGGTAGATGAAGCGAGCGGGCAGGTATAAGAAGATATATGAAGATAGGAAGGCGGTTGAGCCGTAGATGTATTTACTGGATGAAGGTAAGGCGAGAAATTTTTCGAGGAGGGGTTGGGCGTTAGAGGTTGCGGATTTGAGGAACTGTTGGAATTGGAGTGACATGTTGGTGTAACTTGAGCTCTGGCTCCGCAGATACGATATGGCGTGGTCTTTGCAATTTAAGAGAGCAGAGTGTATTTATTCTCAGAATTGGGTGTATATGTGGAGTAGGACATATGGGTTTTATTCAAGAGGCGGGTTTATCAAGCCGATAAGAATTCCCCAAGTTTTCCAAGTTTACGACATTTGCATTCCGAGGAAGGAGGAATCGGCGGTGGCTATATAGGCAGAGCACGAGGCAAAGTAGCACCAGCTCCCTTTTCTCTGTTTCTAAAATCGCGCTCTAGATTCATTTTCTTGCATAACTGGATTGCAAGCTAACCATTTTCCATATATGAAGCCGTGGACCGGGGCCTAGTCTGGTGAACAGGGGCCGCGAGGCGCCTGCAGGTCGGGCGGGATTGCTATAGATCGATATCTCAAACTCACTTATGCATGCGAGAGCTCTGTCCCGTGCGGCATGCACCTATAGCGCTACATCATTTCGGCTTTGAATTTGAACGCAAACTATGGGAAAAAGATATCATCCCCTGTCCGCGGCCCTCTTCTGATAAAGCGGATAGTTTCACGGAGTTATATATTCCAGTCGAAATCTGCGGAAATACGTATAACCGGCGTGCCGTATATCGGTAAGAGGGCTGAAATATCGGAAAACGGATAACCGGCGTGCGATATCACAGTAGGATAATGTTAATGAATTTACAATATACGTATACGACGCATACCTAGCGGCTGCGACGTATACTTATCAGGCGCAGAATATTGCATATCTCGGGGGGCAGGCTTAAATTGGTATCAGGTGTCTGTTGCCGACAAATATGCAACTTTCAAAGTTCGCAAGGGTGACCGTTGATAGCTTTTGAAAATTCGATGTTGATGTTATATTCGCTGAGGGCGAGAACCCACCTTGTTTTAATATCTTGCGAAAAGCATACTTTGCTTTTGGATCCACAAGAGTTAGTAATCATTAATACGGACACTCGAAGGTGGTTGACACATCTGGGTGGGACTGGGCGTAGGCATCGGTGGCCCTTGTGGCGACGGGTAGGACTCCATATCAGCAGCCAATCAGATGAAGGATAAAAAAGCAGTTTCGCTTCGCGAGTGGGGTTTTTCGGCGGGATACCCAGTTGACTAAGGTATTTTGCAACAAGGCTCAGGTGTCCATGTAATCAGAAAATGGAGCTGGCAAGCTGGCAAGCTTGTCAATTCTTGGATTCTGTATGCAGGGCGAAAAATTGCGAATCCGCGAAGGTTGGTGGCACCACATATTGAATATCGAAACGCTTGATGGTCTCGTCGACGTAGACCCCAATTGCACTGGTTAGAGTTGCAATTGTACGGTACGACACTGCACTGCGCAGGACAATTAAAATCTAGGCTCCTAAGTCATAGTAGGGTCCGGGTGTATACGTGGTTACCTAGGTATCTCTGTGTCGGTATCGAGGTTCGGCTCGGTCATCATAATTCCGGTAGACCGATCCCGTAGCTAGGTGCCACAGCAATAGACTTCAGCCATGAACGGCAGGTTGATACCGATACTGTCCGTAGGCTCCGCGACTAGTCGACTGTGGAACTGTAGTCTTGTACCCCTATGGAGCTGGGTGGAAATTTAGCTCTGTTTCACTTAGACGAGAAACCTTTTCGTTGTTACACAGCTCTCAGGCTCGGGCTATCGGGCTCTCTTTGAAGCTTTAAAGATTGCAAAATAATATTGTGTCCCGGCGTCCCTTTCAACGGGTTTGGTTACTCGGTGTCGCTATGTATACGTTATCGGGGAGAAAGTTCGCAGGCCTAGTTAAAACCCCATTAGTGCTGCTTCCTGAATAGCAGTTACCACTACTGATCGTAATATATTCTGTATCCCACTTGTTGATTGCGATATCTTGCTTCTAAGCCGCATATGGAGACTAATATCCGGCATTTGCTGGTTTCCGTAAGTGTTTGTTGGTCAGCATTCGGGACGTCGGGCGCGGATGTCCTGATAACCACGATAGATCTTTCGCAGTACGCGACATTCAATGGATTATCGAGGCCCCCTTTATAAGCCTTATATCCAGAACACGTCTACTTGTTTCGCCTTCATCCTGTACTGCCTCAATATACTCCCCACTGACACGGCGTGATTATGATCTCGACGGCTGTTTTTGAGTGACCTTCTAATCCAGATCACTTACGCAACGCGACCTCGCAGCCCGGCTTCGCGGGCTAAAGCTGGCTCGCGTGCGGAAAAGCCACCAACAATTGTTCGAGGATTTGCAATCCCTGATTACCAGACCGACGACAACGGAGCCACGATGACAGCCACGTTCGCCTCCGTGGTGGGCTCAATTGTATCAGGCATCGCGGCCTTTGTTGGCTGGAACTTATTGAAGCAATTGTATTTCCCCGATCCTCACAAGCCGCCCGTGGTTTTTCATTGGATTCCGTTCATTGGGAGTACGGTGTACTATGGAATCGATCCCTACAAATTCTTCTTTGAATGCCGGGAAAAGGTACGTTCTGCTTCCAAAGATTGAGATTTAACGAAAGCAACAGCTGCGAAGAAATATTTTGCTGATTTTACGGAATTATTAGTATGGGGACTGCTTCACGTTCTACCTCTTGGGAAGTCCGACGACGGTCTTCCTTGGAAGCAAAGGGAACGAGTTCATCCTGAACGGGAAGTTAAAGGATTTGAACGCCGAAGAGGTCTACGGTCCACTTACTACGCCGGTGTTCGGCAAGGGAGTCATCTACGATTGTCCAAATGCCAAATTGATGGATCAAAAGAGGCTTCTGGGACCAGGTCTCAGTGGGGCGGCTCTCAAAGGCTATGTGCCAATGTTCGTCAAAGAGGTTGAGGACTTTATCAAATCATCCCCGGTCTTTAAAGACGAGGGTGGGATATGTGATATCACCTCGGTCATGGCTGAAATCACCACATACACTGCAGCTGGTTCGCTCCAAGGCAAGGAAATTCGGGACATGCTTGATTCGGAGATTTCTATTCTTTATCGACATCTCGACGATGGATTTGCTCCCATTAATTTCGTGCTACCGTGGATCCCGATTCCGAGGAACATTCGAAGGGATCATGCTCAAAAAGCAATGGCTAAGCTTTACATGGATATCATTCAGAAACGTCGGAAGAGGGAAACACCACCACAGGAAGAGGACATGCTGGATATGTTGATGAAATCGGCTTACCGTGATGGGAACATGATACCTGACAAGGAGATCGCCAACCTGATGATTGCTCTCCTCATGGGCGGACAACATAACACTTCGACGACGGGAGCGTGGATTATACTGCACCTGGCTCACGATCCAGCTCTTATAGAAGAACTCTATGAAGAGCAAATCAAAGTGCTAGGATCAGATCTACCGCCTCTTACCTACGACCACCTTGAAAGCCTCACACTTCACAACCACATGATCAAAGAAACCCTCCGTCTCCACTCGCCAATCCATTCTGTTATGCGAAAGGTGAAAATGCCGATGCCGGTCCCTGGCACCAATTGGGTCATCCCGCCCTCCCACACCCTTCTATCCGCCCCAAGCTTTCTCGGGAGGACACCCGAAAATTTCCCTAACCCGCAGAAATGGGACCCGCATCGGTGGGACGACCCTAAGGCCGGGTTCGCAGCTATGGGCGATGGGAAGGATGACGAGGGAACAATCGATTACGGGTTTGGTGCCGTATCGTTGAAGTCCATCAAGTCCCCTTATCTACCATTCGGCGGTGGAAGACATCGATGCGTGGCCGAGAAATATGCGTATACGCAGCTTGGGGCGATTTTAGCGACTGTAGTGCGGCTGCTGAAGTGGGAGCAGGTGGATATGACGAAGCCCGTGCCGCCTACGGATTACTCTAGCATGTTCTCAAGGCCAATGCATCCGGCTGAGATCAGGTGGAAGCATCGAAGCAGCTGAAGTGTTCTGTAGTTACCCCTCACAGAGTTGTATGGCCATGATAAACTAGGTTCTGTCCGGTCCAGGTTAGCGAATTCTGTTATAGATATCTTCAACTGCATATCATGTTTCTTCATTGGCCAATTATATAAAAGCCTCATGCACATATGCAGCCACGGCTACCACGCTGGCTAGATTGGGATCGAATCGTAATCGGAGATCTTGCACGATATCAGCTGGAAACCTCGATCGCAACCTTCCAAAACTCCATTGGTATTTGGTACATAATTAGTACATTCGCTGGACACCACTAGCGCCATGTTGGTGGCTGCTCGCTGTGGCTTGACATCTATGGGACACTTCACGAATTCGATGCTGACGTAATTACACAACAACCGGGCTGCTAACGAATATTAATGTGTCATTGGAAAAGGTGAGTCTATGACTACTTACTTACTTATATTCGTCTTGTACCCAGACCTGGTCCTGTACACCTCGGCATCAGTGTATTGTATTTCCTAGCCTCGATTCCAGTGAACCTGTTGGTGAGCCGTTTGTATGCGGAAAGGGACTTCTTGTACAGTGTACACGTACACCAACGTTGCAACGTCCTGGAATTCCCCGATTCAATCATATAATCCCCAAATTTCCCGCAAGCCTGGAGCGTTAGCCTTCGAAGTGTCAAATATAAATCTTACATCGAGGTGAAAACCTTTCCCTCATATTCTTGATCATTTCGACCTAGCACTAATATTTCCGATGGGTCTATCTCAATCCAAAGGGTCCAAAGCCAAGATTAAAGAGTTCATACGTCACCGAATCCGCACCAAGCGTAGAAGAGTGCCTAGATTTAGAGCAATGGCCGACAACGCCGTCCATGGAAGGACCCGAAAAGAGGTCGACACCGTCATCGAGCTGCTAGCCACGAAAGTTCCGGTGGAAATTGCTCTGGATATCGTCAAACGGGCGGATTACCTCCCATACACTCTTCTAGGCTCTCGCGAAGGTTCACGCACCGTACGCTATGGATGGGACAGCCAAGGCCCAGAATCGAAAACCTATCTCGTCGTTCAAATCCCATTCGGCCCCGACTCGAACAGCGAGGAAGGCCAACGCGAACCCAGAAGACGGGTGGTACAGCGGATCGTGTTCAGAACTTCGAGCCACGATCAAGGCTGGGGCGGCGACCCTGGATGCCCGGGCACTTATAATGGAGCCTTTAGTTGGATAAGCGTGGATATTTGGCGGAAGAAAACGGAGAACTACCAAGATGATATGAAGGCTGCACTCGCTAGTCAGGCGAGAATAGTGGAGGCTAATGGCGGCGACATAAATGATGAGGGAGTGTATCATCACTGGGGTCTGCACCACGGGTATACGAAGATTGGAACGGAAGACGATGGGTCCGAGCCTGAGTCTGATGGTGATGATTACAACGACTATGATGTTCCCAGCGACGACTACGATGAATTTGACTCCGTAGCTGAGGAGTATAGCCTGGATGGATCCGAAGATGTTGGCGGCAGAATTGGTGACCACGGAGGTAATATAAACAATGATAAGGTGGAAGAGGCTGCCAAGGATGGAGGCGGTGAAGGCGATAGTGGGGGCCGACATCCCGGAGACGAAGGTGACAGGAATGACATTAGAGTCGGTGGCGACGGGGAATATAGGGAAGATAGAGTGTACGGGAAAGACGGTAAATTAGAAGAAGCCCCGGTACAAAAGCCTAAGTGGGCTCGGGAAACGAAGGGGGATTGGTACAAAGTTGGTAGCTGGGTATTGCAGAGGAATGTATGTGCAAGAGGGGACAGCGAGGACCATGAGATTACCTGGGACGTTGAGGTTGATGGTCCGGGCCCAGACGTGGAGCACTGGGGTCTCGAGTATAAGGATGAGAACGGAAAGCCAATGCAGACGGGATGGTCGGAAAACGGGAGAGTGGATAATAGCACCTTTGTCAAGGAGTTGAGGGAAGGGGATGAAATCAGGGTCATGATGAAAGCGCTCTTTGGGGGATGGAGCTGTACGGTGGACAAGTGTGAGGTTGAATGCTGGTGGGCTGTCTGAGCTACTGGCTTAAGTACCTATGGATATATCTGGATCATAGGCCATTGCTAAATAAAATCTCGTTGAGTGGTACCTAGTGGTTTATTTATGCCTATAGCATCTCGTATCATATCGAAGCCGGGTCGTAGGGTCGAGGACTTGTCCCGTCACAGCTTACAAGAGGTATCTACCTTGGTATCTACTCCTTCTCAATGTGTTGTAGGAAATAAAGGTATATTTATTGAGAAGACCCCTGACTTCAGCTGAATCATCGGGTACCGTGGCCTAATGGCAAGGCATCGCTTTCCGGTGGCGGAGATTGCGCGTTCGAGTCGCGTCGGTATCGAATCAATTTTTTGCGTACTTTTTTTTGGCACCGTTTTTGGTGTGTTTTTTTTGGTTGGTCTTTGTTCAAGAGCAAACTTTTGGGAGCACAATTTAACCTCTCGAGCTCGGTGCAGAGCAGAGGGGCTATAGGTCTTTGGATCATATCCGTCGGCATACAGAATCAGTCGATATCTGGATATCATGGATCATGTCCACAGGTGCTGGATATTTTTGGAATGTGCCTAGAATTAGTACACTGGCGAATTCAATTATTCACGAATGCTTACGCATTATTGTTGTTTGTAAAGATTAAAACTGGTGGAACTATGATACAATTGACATATTTACTCGAAGCCATATATGTACTAACAAAGCGCTACCGAAATGCTTGCGCAAGGATCGAATTATATGTGCAGCGACTAGTCTACTCGGGTTTGGACATCTTCATGAATCTGAATACCTACGATGTATCATTGTCTACGGCTCACGGCCTCAAGTCTACTAGTTCACTCTCCCCAGCAGCTTCATCCCTTTCCACCTTTGCCTTCTGCATTTTGATTTCCTCCCCAAACTCCTTCAACGCCCTGATCTCGGTATTGAAGAAGCAGAATCCCATAATTCCGTCCAATGTGCTCCCGATACCCCACAGCCAGGTCGCAACCCAGAGGGCGAGCGCTGCGGCTCTCGGCATCCACCAGCTTCCGATGATAATCCCGATGGTCACGAATATCTGAATAAAGAAATGTGCCATTCTCCAAAAACGTTGCTTCTCTTCGCGCTTTTCGTATATGTCGACCATTTTGAGGATATCATCGTACAGGTCCTTGGGGAATGATGGGAAGGAAATCTTTTCTGGCGGAGTGAGTTTGATAGTGACATCGATTCCAAAATGGTCAGACGGCGAGCACTGTAGATCCGGCAGCTTCTCCATGAAGCAGACTTTGGCTGCTACGGCGGAGGTTGTGAGAGGCGAGTGGAAAATATAATCGAGACGCTTCGCCCAAGGGTCCAAGTTCTTTGGATTTGGGGGTGGAGCTGGGCGCCAGGTGTTCAACGCCGAATCGCAGGTGAGGCCCATGACCTGAATGTTATGCTCCGGAGTCGAGGTTGGTGGGGAGATTGCGGGTGTATCCGGGAAAACGGAGAGCCAGGAATCAGCCATGTGGCCATAGGAACGGAGGAGCTTGTGCGCGAAGGAATCGGGGATCATGTTGAAGTCGCCAAGCTGACGATCGTGATGTTAGCTATTCTGCCTGCAAGGGGATGGTTTCTGGAATTATCTTACTGCCAGGGTAATATGGCCCTTCTGGACGGAGCCTCTGAGCAGTTTGGAAATTTCCCATGCTTGAGCTGTCCGATGGCAGAGATATGAATCGTTTGGTTCCTCTTCGTAGGGTGCGTGAAGCTATTGACACAAGTTAGCCTGCTGCAAGAAACCAGCATCTTCTTGATAGCCTCCAAATACGGTAATTACTCACGTGGGTGCAGAAGACTTCGATGTAATGACCACTCTCATGCTTGATCATCGCGGAAGCAACTCCCTTCCCAACAAAGAAGTCACCTCTAAAGAACGCCGTAGGTCGTCCGTTCAACGGATACCTAAACATCGAACTCTGCTCAATCGGCCATTTCGACATAATAACCAACCCAGCACCGATCGACCCTCCGAAGTAGAATTTGCCATAAGGAAGGAGGTGTTTAGTCTTTTCGCGGATGACCTTGTAATCCCCGTAAGACCAGCATTCTTGGAGACCAACGATTTCCCAGTCGGATTTGGCGATAACGTCGCCGATGAATGCCATGCGGCGGGCACGGTGTTTTGAGAGGTATCGGAGGCCCCAGCAGTTTAGCGAGAGGACGCGGATGGAATCCGCTGTGACGTCGGTGGTGCCGGACATATCTTCTGAGAGAAGGTCAGTGGGGGCCATGGTTGCTTACACGTGCGCGAATGAAGAGCGAAATTATTGTAATGGGGAATATGGAGGAAAACTCGAGCAATCGGGAGCAGCGTAGAAGATCTGGGGCATCTTGACTTACCGTTATCGAGCTTAAGCTTTATATTCTACTACTTTTTCTGAACCAACTTCAAGGATCGAGGTCTCGGTATCATGTGCTCCAGCAGCAAATTTTCGGGGGCATAAAAAAAAACCGTGTAATATGCACAAAAGTGGGTGAAAAAACCAAAGTGAAAGCCTCCGACGGGGGAACAGCAGTTACGAAGATACGACGGACCGTCGGTTCCACGATTGGAAATTTGAAGGAGAGGCATAAGGAGATTCTACGGCCAACTGCCCCGACAAGAACCCAGACTTATCCCACCTTCGTCCAGGGCTGGAAGAGGGCCAGCAAGTTGCATCATGCATGTCTCGCTTCCACCAAAGCCGGCCAGAAAGAGCCAATGGGTGGCATTCGTGTTGTGGGGAGGTTCGAGATGTCTTGCCTCAAAAAAGCAATGTTGCACAGAACTCTCGCCTGTCTGAGACATCTTTCGAGAAGGCGGTGATCCCCGGTGATCCCAACGCGTTCCAAACGTTCCTCCGTTCCCATATCGATATCGTGTATTGTTCAGTTACCATCAACTGCGCCTGAGACAGCGTGGGTCAGCGATAGTGGGTGCCTGATATAGAATGTCACCTTTGTGGCGGCGCCGCTCGGTCCAGATACCCCGAACATGCTAGTAGACACGCGTGTCTATGCAAACGTGGGCATGGCGTGAATGCATTACCAACGTTTATATTCTTTCGTGGCTTTATCCCCCATGGCCATATGGTGCGGATATCTTGTCACGTATTCCGGTACGTATTAATATCTCTCTCCGGGTTAGGCTAAGATACATCTATGGTAAGATATGATACATTTATACAGGTGGTTTTCATCATCTAGGTTCAGGGTTCAATTGAATCCGTCCACTCCCTTCTCAAACTTATCAAAGATCTCTAATGGGAACTTGTCAGCGATATACTGGTACCCAGCCAAGCTCGGGTGCAACTGGTCTCCACTATCATAGGGTGGGTTCAACTGAGTTGCATTCTTGGGATCCCTGAGCAAAGCGTCAAAATCGACGACAGCATCAAAGACCTTTCCTTTCGATTTTCTGATCCAATCGTTGATCCTCAGTCTGGTAACTTCTCTTTCTGGTGCTGAATAAGGCTGCAGGCTTGGATTGGGCGATCCAAACGGCGTGATGGTAGCCGCAAAAATCGGTAGTTTAAATTGGTGAACTCGGGTCGCTATCTGTTGGAAGGCGAGAACGAGTCTCTGGTACACGATTTCTTGCGCCTCCTTTGTAGCCGGAGCTGTGCCGATGTCGTTGACGCCTTCGAAGATCAAGACATACTTGGTACCGGACTGGGCGAGGACGTCGCGGTCAATTCTACCCTGAGCGTTTGGTCCGAGTCCGTCGTAGAGGATTCGGTTACCCCCGGCTGCTTGGTTGATAACTGAGATCTGGCGGGTGAAATGCTTCTTCTGCATATTCCTGAGGAGGAGATCGGGCCATCTAAATTTGGTCAGTTAATATATATAGACATTCTTCGCATTAGAATTTAATGCAACTAACCTGTTGTTACCGTTAGTTGTGCTACCTCTACCATCGGTAATGCTGTCTCCAACAATCACAAAAGCACCCTTTCCCCCGTTAACCCATCCCTCAACCGCACTGAGGAAATACCAATGGGCCGTGTTCATAGCATCCGGAGCACTGAAGCTTGGGGCATTGACCTGATTACCGAACGTCATCCATGAAGTCGTCCTAGATCCCGGATGCGAGGTAACGGCAAATCCTTGCTGGCCTCGCTCGAGATAGATAGTCACGGCGATGTTTTGAAGTGGCTCGAATGCGAAATCGATGGGGTCTGAGACAACGAGGCCGCCATTGGGAACGATGATGGAAGAGCTGCCGCTGAAAGTAACCTGCTTAAGAGTTTTGGTCTGAATCTCTGAGATTCCTGCACCGTTGTTTACGGGAAGGGCAACTGTGACCGCGGTGATCGGGAGGTCATTCACACCGAAGGCATTGGATATACGGATACGAATTTGTTCTGCTCCAAGGGACATGAACAGGGTTTGTCGGATTGTAGCGTTGACGAAGACCCCTGTTGTTCCATTCTAGTGGCCGTTAATTAACTACCAGACTGAAATTTAAGAGCTAATGAAGGCGCAAAGCTTGTGCGAGGGTAACTTACATATGGCGCCGGAGGAAGATTGTGGAGTTCCGTCAGCTGCGGCATACTGGCCCAGGTGTTTACCCAATGGCCGTTATGAACCCTCTTTTCGAGAGAAGCGGCGCTAGCGCTCGAAACCGTAGCTACGAGAGCTACAAGGGTATTAAGGAACAACATGGTGAAGGATTGTCAATTGTCGCGCCTTCGAACTTGGAGATCTCTAGAAAGTGGTCCTGGAGATTTTGGGATCCAAGAGAAATTCGAATTCTATTCGATACATTGTGGCCCTAAGTTTGGTATTTATACTACAGCAGATAGATCTCCAGTTACAATATTGCGCAACTTTCGTCAGGAACTCGAATGGTTCTCCGCATGGTCCTTCTTTTGCCGTGACATCACTTTAGCCTGGAGTATAGGGATGATCCTTCCTTCTCACCGAAGTCTGCTGTTATTATAGCAAACTTTCATGGTGGTTCTGCCTCTAAACGAAGATACCTGGTCCCGGAGCATTGAAGTTAAACCAAGGAGTTCAGGCTAAGTACCATGGCATTTATAAATCTGGGGAAGAATACATGGCAATGCAAGGTCTACGGGTATCAATTGTGGATCGATTGACAGGCTGAATTGCAGCGGGCATTTAGCGTATTTTCCAAGGAATTCGTATGTTGAAATAGTCCGACGTTCACGCCAGAGACTCGAATCTCTATTTTCCGCGACGGATAGCTCTGAAGGTTTACCCTGGCGAAGGTTGTAGGCTTAAATCTGGGTGAAAGCGGATAAACTGGAACCATGTGCGCCGTGCCGTCAGAACCGATATACGAAGATATCCGATAAAATGCAACAGATTGCAACGCGTAAACAGTTTTTGATCCGAAGCTCAATAACTCTCTTGATATATTATATTAGGGGTCTTTAGATTGCTTAAAATAGGTCCTCGGACGGGCTCAGGATTGATAGAGCTTAGCATTTTAGAATTTCGATGGCCTTATTATGCGTATACGCAAAAATAATAATTTACGTTTTCAAGAGTTCTTTTCAAGCCCATTGTGCATATTTTTCCTAATCCGTGGCCTCGTAGAGGGCGGTCCGGAATCGAGGTTATTCGATACTCCCAGCACACGGTATTCATATTTTATGTACTATCGTTGTTTGGTATTCATGATACACAACGTTTTTGAATATTTTATTTGCACATTCACGGATCCAAGCACGGAGACTGCCAACTGCCAGATGCAGTTTTATGAAAGGCTGAATGCTTCATGAATTCAGCACTTTGGGTGGCAACACCCCACGTCCGACCGGTTACACTACATGCATATGGCTCCACAAGGCTGTTCGTATTAAATATTATGCAGCTGAGTTACGCAAAAAATCATACATCCTCCCGCTTTCCGTCTCTGCAGTTGCGGCATCTAGTGTCGGCTTAGTTAGCTTCAGATCATCAGCTCCAGTCACATGGGTCCCAAGGGTACCACAACGCTTCGCCTGCCATCTTGGGCCATTGGGTCCCTCCCCTTACCGCTCTAAACTTCATCGAGTTGAGAACCCTGAAAATCACTCTTAGAAGCCTGGTGGCGGTTTTTTGGAAGTTCCATTTCCAGCCGTACTCCGAGAGATCACCATGGTGATACGGTCTCTTTTGTTTATACGTTATGATATGTGCTGGGGCGTTCCTACGGTCGGTTTTGAGGCTCCGATAACTTGATTAAAGTAGTTACCGGCACCGGCGTTGGGACCCTGGTAGAATATGCTATATCGCGGGAGAATATATGCAGACTGCCGATATATTAAACTTCTGATCATTATCGATACTTGATTAGAATCCTTGAAACAATGTTTCGCGGGTCATGGCATCATTGGCATTATTAAACCCCTGTAGCAATCTCTCGGATATTTAATAATGCGACGCGAAATATCAAATATGCCAAACCGGGTCGGGAAGGTTTCTTTAGGCCTGCCAGTAAAATACATCTGCCTGCGCGCCAAACGTCGAATTGCTATGGCTTGACTGCATAACCCAGTCCGGCCCGTCCAGAGACATGCAGCAAGGGTTTGTATCGCCTTCCATTCTTATAACTTCAAAAGCTTATGTTGAGATATGAGAAATCCCAATCATCCTCCGAAATCGCAGGTTATGGGCTTTCCGGATGGAGAGGATCCCGCCCGTTCCAGCGGTCACTATCTGATGACGCCTGCGATCGTAGGAAGGTGCTATTTTTCTGATAGCGAGAAGAGTGACTTGATTGATCAGTGTATCACAGGCTATTCCCTGACCAATGGAGATCCTCAATTGTTATAAGTAGGCGTTCATATCGCCCAGCTATTAGATTGTTGATAGACAGCCGCAATTTTATCGATTTCTCGAAAGCTTGGTGATTTGGCTTTACTCCACTTCGTCTTGGAAGATTCTCGCTGTCCAATATGGCGTCTTTCAAGTCAGTTGCTTTGCTGGCGTTAGCTGCCGCCGGTGTTAGTGCCTCCCCTGTACCTTCTCGTACCACAGGTGAGGCTGCTTGTGGCGAGATTGCTGTTATGCAAAAGGCCTACAAGGAGGCTTATGCGGCGCAGAATCCAAATGCAACTTGTAAGTTTATCCGGCTTCCATCTTACTCTTCTTCTAGAGAAGTACTAACGAAAATGCCCAGACACCCCTATGATGACGGCTCCCGTGGCTCTGGCTACGGAATGTCTCTACTCTGTTCCAATCGATCGCAAGGTCGCCCTTGAGCAACTTACGGGAATCCAACGCTATGTTCAGTTCCAAAGCACTCTCGGATTCTTGAAGAACCCCCCAAAGGAGGACAGCTTCCAAGCTCCGAACCCGATCGATTTGGTTACGCAGATAAACGAGCTTTCCCACAAAATTAGAGCAAAGGAAATCACCAAGGAGTACGACTTCGAGCTCAAGTTGCGAAGCATTTTCGCATCTGCTAACGATGGGCATCTTACTGGTACCATGGGTGGTCTTTTGGCCATCCAGTTCAACTCCCCCTTCGATATCGTGTCTGTGTCAAAGGACGGACTTGGCTTGCCGGAAATCTACCAGGCTATTATCAAGAATGGTAAAATGGAGCCAGTCGGTTCTCCAATTATTACCATCGACGGCCAAAACGTGACTGAATACCTCAATAAAATTGCCTTCGGGACTGGTCTCCAGAGCCCTGACGCCCGATATAACGGCCTCTTCCCATCCCGCGGTCTCCGTGGACAGGTTCTCAACGACGGTTTTTTCAGGAACAGAAGACGTTACCCCGGTACCGATGGCTTCACCGTCAGATTCGCCAATGGCACCACTCATGATTACGAATACTACGCTTCGATTGCCGGAAACTTCGAGACTGTCACTAACGCAGCGACATTCTACGAGGCATTCGTCAAGAAGGGACAGTTGTTGGGATCCAGGCCAAACCCAAGATGTGCAAAAGACGGAAGAGGCCTCAGCCAACAGTATCAGGCCCGCATTGGGAAACGCTCCAGCGTATGGAAGTATGCTGGTCCACAAGGTGGTCCACAAGCCGATGTAAACCCAGAAATTACCGACGGCAAGGGAGGAATCTTTGCAGGATACTTCCTAAAGAGCCAAACTGCCGTTCTTCAGCTCACCTCTTTTGCTCCTGAGTGTTGGTCCGATGTTCCACAAACCATCAGGGCTATCTCGAACTTCCTTAACATGTGCAGGAAGAGGAAAGCTAAGAAGCTCATCATTGATATTACCAACAACGGTGGTGGATACATCATGATGGGTTATGACTTGTTCATGCAATTGTTCCCCCAGACTCGTCCATACAGTGGGCAGCGCAACCGTGCCAACCCCGGTGGAATCATCGAAGCCCGTGCGTTCGACTACATCACTTTCGAGATGTTCGAGAAGCTCGTGAACCACAATAGCACTTTCGCATCTTTGGCATGGGCCGCTACTTGGTCAAACTGGGCTCACTCCGTCATTTTGAATGACGACTATGAGCGCTTCAAGGACGCAAAGGAGTTGATGGGCCCCGTCAAGGTCAACAAGGACAGATACTCTGCCCTCTGGCGTTTCGACATCACCGAACCAATCTTTGGTCTCGGTGTTCATGATTACTCCAAGGATGTCGGTTTAACCCAACCTTTCGAGCCCGAAAACATCATCCTCCTCACCGACGGCCAGTGCTCTTCCACCTGCTCTACCTTCTCGGAGTTCATGCAGGCACAGAAGGGGATCAAGTCCGTTTCCGTTGGCGGTATTCCAACTCCTGGTCGCGGTATGCCACTCGTCGGTGGTGTCCGGGGCAGCGAGATCCTCTCATACAAGAACCTACTCGACGCTGCTAACGCTGTTGGAGTATTGAGGCCTACTCAGGATAAGGATGAACTTGCCAGACGCAGGCGAGATCTTCCACAGAAGTTGCCGTTGCCCATCAGTGGTAACGTTAATTCCTTGGATAATGTGAGGAAGGGACATACTGCTCCTTTGCAATTCATCGAAGAGCCTGCTACTTGCAGAATGTTCTACACCAAGGAGACCTTGGCTGACATCGGGGCCCTGTGGGACGCCGTTGACGATGCGGCGTTTGGGAGCGGTAAGGGGTGTGCGGTTGGAAGTTTGAAGAATTAGTTAACTAGTTTGGTTATTTTCAGAGGAGGATGATACCATTTGATACCCCAGTTTCATTTTTCTTCTATTCATACGTAAATAATGTCTATGTCGCCAAAAGCTTCCTGTATATAGCACAGATCTTTCAAGTATATATTTGATCGTCAGACAGCTTCATTGTAAATATTTAAGTCTGTGGCATAAGAGCTTACCTTATAGAGTATATATCCCGATTGGGTCATTATAATTAAGTCAATTGCTCCTCAGATAAGTGCTGGTCCTCCTATAGAATACGGCACAGGCTGAGACTGGCGGCACGGCGCGGCGGGTATCGATATTCGCTGAAATTGCAGCGCGGTCGGATTTTGTATGAGTTCGCGCGTTGGCTTGGGACCCGCAACCGGCGTACGATGTATCGGGTATTTCGTACGAATCTTTTTTTTTTTTTTTGCATAGTTTCTGCGATTAAGTATATACATATTCGCGAAAGTCCTGGTTGATTACGAGTATTGATGGCTCCCAGTTTGACTATATGCTTATCTAGCTGTGACGGCTGCTGGATCCATCTTTCCACGCATGGATCCGTAGTTAGTGTTATGGTTGTCTGACGTCTGGTAGAAAGCCCGAAACGTATGAACAGGACGTGTATAAAGATTTAAAGATGGCCTGTCCTCTCTAGCGCTAGCTTCATCCTGATATTCTATGATATAAGACGTCTAAGCATTGGAAGTTGAGGCTCACCCAAATCAACTAATTTGCACTCTGTAAATATTCGATAACTGACCATTATCCAACTCCGCTCTCTGCAATAGTTTCCGTCAAGGTCACTTTTTCTCCGGCTTTTAGTCTCACTGGCTCTATCCTAGCTGCCCGTTTATTCAATTATACTTACCAACGGGGTTATTGGGAGTTTCTGGGAGGGATAGCGTCATGAAAAAGCATTCCGAAGGTTGGCTGCTTTACACCTGCTCTCTCTAAGATTATACTTGTTTTTTGTTTAATAATTTACGTATACCTGGGTACCTACTTGGACTCAGCGGGACTCCTGGCGAGTTCGGTAGTCGCCCGAATTAAATGTGCTCCGTCGGTACTTGCGGGGTTATCTAGACCGAGAATGCCCCGACCCCACGGTCGTATTGGTACCATGGTAGATGTCACCGGCCCCTCAGGAACCGTTAGGTTTCGAATTTACAAAATGACAAGGGCGCTACCTGCCGGTTTGCAATCTTGTGGTCGCAACGTTGCATATGGAGGTAGGACTGTTGACGGGACTTGCAGGTTTGAGGATTGGGTTCCAGGGTTTAATCACTTTGCAGCTGGGAATTGGTTTTTGGAGATCTAGGGAGCTCGCCTTGAGTCTTAGGCAGACCTCCCAACATCCCATCAGATGTATGTGAATCAAATTAAATAATTATAGCGTAATGAAATAGTGCAAAATTCAACTGAAAAATGAAAAGTGAAGTGAGATTTCGAGTCTATAGACCTAAAGCCGTCTCCTCCTGGATTTGAGGTTAAGTTGTATCATGGTTGGACGTAGCTCCACTGAGGGTTCAATTTTGTATGATAGTTCGAGATCGACAAACGTTAAACGAGTTTTCGGTGGTTGAGGCCTTCCCGGCACAGTACCATCAATTTAAAGCCAGATTAGACGTTACATTGAGTACCGGATATCGTGGGACGTTCGGGAACTTTCGAGATCCAAGATCAGTGTATACCAATCCCGTACTTGTCATGAACTTGGCACTAGTACCACTGGTTGACTAGATCCACCGGAGGCTTAGGAGCCAATTTACTAGAATTTTCTATTTCTCTATATAATTAGTGATAATTAATTGAGAGGCTTGCCATGCTCCACGATAGGCAAAAGTCTTGAGCTATAAGCAAACCTGCAGGTTCCTGAGATGCTGGGCTGCTCAGGTAAGTACTTAGGTAATTGCAACCTCTAGGGTGCAGCCTTATCTCGTAAACCAGCTGGTGCAGCCTATAGTACCGAACAGGTCGGACTTGAGGTTTGTACATTAGTAGGATTCCGGTCCTTCCACGAACGTTCTCACAGCTCCAGCAATCGGCCACTGCCCGCCGGTGTTGTATATTTTGCGTTGTAGCTACGAGGCTGGAGTCAAAGCGACCGCTTGCCAAGCTAAATCGGCATCATCCACTTCAACACGCACCAACTACACCGAGGATGGATCCGACAGACGCACGCGATAGATTGTCGCCGCCCTTCAAAAAGCAAAGGACGGTGTCGCCATCGCCACCTTTCCCTGGCCGCGAATTATTTGAAGACGCGGTTGAATCGAGAGTTGCATCGACTGTCGGTTCACCTCCGACATTACCACCTGCGAATACTCTGCGCAAACTGAGTACGCGACCAAATTATAGGCTGAAATATACCCTTACAGGGCACAATGGAGGGGTATCCAGCGTAAAGTTTAGTCCTGATGGGAAATGGATAGCTAGCGCCTGTATGTTACATCCAATTCCTAGTACATAGACATTCTCTGATGAAGTTGCATAGCTGCGGACAAAACGCTACGGGTGTGGGACGCGCGGACGGGCGAGCTAGAACAAATTTTCGAGGCTCATACGGCAGGAATCTCCGATGTTGCATGGTCTCCGGACTCCAAAACGCTCGCGACGGGGTCCGATGATAAAACGATTAGGTTGTGGGAGCTCAAATCAGTATGTACATGTACTCTGGCAAACATCAAAAAGGATTTTTGGACCAACGATTCAACAGGGGCGGATGATCAGGATCTTGAAGGGCCACCACAATTACGTATACTGCCTCAATTTCAACCCACAAGGTAACATGATTGTCAGTGGGTCATATGACGAGGCGGTTCGAATATGGGACATCAGATCAGGAAATTGCCAAAAGACTCTGCCTGCGCACCAGGATCCTGTCTCAGGGGTCGACTTCATACGCGATGGTACCATGATTGTGTCCTGTTCTCATGACAAATTGATACGGATCTGGGATACAAACACTGGCCAATGCTTGAAGACGCTGGTCGAAGAGGAGCTGCCACCAGTTAGTTGCGTGAGATTCAGTCCGAATGGGAAGTACATACTTGCTAGCACCCTAGATTCCAGCATAAGACTCTGGGATTATCTTCGGGATGGAGGTAAAGTGTTGAAAACCTATTTGGGCCATGTTAACGCAAAGTACTCAATATTCTCCGCATTCTCGAGGGATGGTAAACACATGTAAGTGAATTTATTTCCATGCTAACACACTTAATAATTCCCACGAGGCTGATACAATCGCAGATTCTCGGGATCTGAGGATTCGGCAATATACATCTGGGATGTGCAAACGAAGGAGGTCTTACAGATCCTCCGGGGCCATGAAAACGTTGTGCTCGGTGTTAGCGCCCACCCCAATGAGGATTTACTTGTATCTTCCAGTTTGGACGGCACTGTCAAGATTTGGGCTGACGAGGAAGCGACTTGATGGATTCCTGGAAAGGTCGCATTGGCCCTGCAGGCCTGAGGATGCGAGCTCCGCACGGAGGCTTTCTTTGCGGTTTCTTGTTGCAGCGGTATTCCAGGGCCTTTGCGATACAAGCTCCGAAGTGCTGGAGCTTAACTAAACTGAGACTTTAGCAGAAGGGGTCTGTGGCTTAAGCTGTGGGGAACCTGGTTAAGACCCACGGACTACTCTAAGCTGGGAAAGTCTGGTTACAGTTACGGAACCTTCCGTTAGTATGAATGTCACGATGCCCTCGTGGGGATTATTTTGACTAACGGCGCTCGAGACGTCGGCTGCTCTTTTGACGTCATGGGTGGCGTGTATACTGAGCACACCCATCAAGCCTCAGGGTTTTTCGTTTGAATCCACCGGGCGTCCTTGTGACTAGGTCCGAACTGCCCGTAAATAAACTTTGGTGGCTGAGTTACATGCTGAGTCGAGCAACAGGATAAACTTTTTACCACAATGTCGCATTAAGATAGACTTTCAACGCCATTGAGCCTCACCGTGTAATGTGCCCGGCACAGTAGCATGTGGTTTCCGAATCGCTGCGACAAGGCCCCTTTGATACGCCAGGCGGGATCTCCACGTTTTCTACGATCAGGGTCATTCTAGAAAATGCAATCCTTGAAGCGCAAGTTACTAAATGGCCTCTTTTTCCTAGGTCGGTAACTTTCGACCGAATGTCCTGAGCTCCGGTGTCCAGTTCAAGTATAACTCTAATCAAATACCCAAGAGTTGAACCAATCACCTGCGAACGGGGTCTTAAACTTACTTGCTCTTCCCTGGGAATCAGTGGTAGTATCGTGAGCCCTGCCTTAACCGCCTGCTCAAACCTAAATGAGAAGCGAAACAACCTCACCCCCAACCAACACCGGCTGTCCGTAAGCCATTGAAATAAAATTTCTCCCAGAAGCTTCCAAACGCATTTGGGTTGAAAAAATGGACAGGCAGATACGGTGGCACCGTAACTTTTTGCCCAGCATGCGGTCACGATACCGTATATCTTTGACCGGGGTCTCCCTCGCCGGAGGGCACCATACCACTACTCATACACATCTTCCCTTTCGCACCGAGTCCGACATCGTGGGAATCTATAGCAAATTGAAAACGAACACTCGACTAATCTATCTACACCTTCTTTGCACCTGGGGTAACAATACCGAGCCTGTCTATATATTAGACCTTAACTCTGCCGGTTGATCCAAAAGTTTTTACTGAGTCAGTCACGACGATACCCACGACAATTGATCTTTAAAAGAAGAGAAAAAAAATACCTCCTTTATCTCTGAAGTATCGCAGAGTCGGGATACAACAATGAGAGCTGCGGCTACGCTCGCGGTCCTTCTTGGATGCGCTGCAGCTCCCTCTTTTGCAGCAGATCCAGTCGACTGGAATAATATTGTCCTCGAATGGGTGACCGTAACGGTGACAGGAAGTACATGTACTCCATCGACGACGCTGGCATCACTCCCTATATCGACGCACGAACCTACCTCTATCTCTAGTCCTACAACAGCTACGACGTCTGTTTTGCCGGGTTCCGTTACTCAAATACCATACGATGCTCCCGCACAAATCCTTGGGCAGCCGGTCGTCTATGAGGTTGTAACTTCAATTCCACAACCGACGATACAAACTGTGTGGGAGTCCACTGCCACATACGAGTCTTCGTCCTCGACCGTTCCTGTTGCGACTGCGACCCTTAAACCCGCAATAGTGTCGAATGCAAACCTGGCTAGCCCAGAGAACCTACGTCCAAAGATTGAACACAACTTGTACTATGCTGGCGATAGCAACACTGGTATGTGGAGCCTAGTATTGGAATCTAATGGCTTGTTTAAATGATACTAACTTATGGTAGGTGCCAATGATGAGACGGTGCCGATCGCGAATGTGAAGTTAAACTTCACTATGGATGCTGTCAATCTTGAATCATCTCATATTGAATCAGTGACCTGCTCGCTGAATCCTTCTGCTCAAGGAACTACCAACATGAAGATAGTTTTCAGCGATAAGGATGCTTACCATACCGCTGCTACCACTTGGCCTAAGAATGAGGACTTCATGCTCATCGGATATTTCCCCGGCTGTGGAGCTTACTCCGAGGGGCAGAGGTCCTTTAGCAAAGTTCACCACATCGACTTCAGCAATGCGGCTATGACAATTACGGCTGTAGTCATGGACCTCCCAGTTCTTGATGCTATAACCGAGGGAGAAATCAAATTCGGGAGCTTCAACTCTGATATCACATCCCGCGTACCTGGAACCAATGCCACTGCGCCGAACTACGGTGTTGGAGTTCCTGAAGAGTGCTTGGGTGATAAGACCAATGACTTCGATGTTAAATTGGATGAGCAACTCGGTGTTACCAAGGATTTCCCCTCGTTTGCTTCAAGGCTCAAAGCTAAAAGGGCTATGAGAAGACGCCGTGAGGCCGCCAGGTTTTCCAGAATCAGGTCTGATGGATCGAGAAGTCATATTGAGAAAAGATGGAGTATTGGTGGTTTCTTCGAAGATATCGGAAAGGTGTGTCAATTCCTCATCCTCAAAATACTCTCAGCACTGAGGCTAACGTGAACCATAGGCTATCTCGGATGCTGCACAGAAAGTCGTGGAGACTGTCAAGGATGTCGCAGAGGCTGCCTGGGATGGTATTAGTAGCGCAATGCAAGCGATCGGAAGAGAAATCATCGATGCTGGCAAGACCATAATTGGAACAGAGGCCGATTTCGACTACATCGATACTACCGCCTCGTGGGATACTTTCCTGTCTCGAAAGACAAAGTTTCCC
Source organism: Arthrobotrys sphaeroides (assembly GCA_036971245.1). Taxonomy (NCBI): domain Eukaryota; kingdom Fungi; phylum Ascomycota; class Orbiliomycetes; order Orbiliales; family Orbiliaceae; genus Arthrobotrys; species Arthrobotrys sphaeroides. Next base: position 2,978,228 of record JAJTTW010000004.1, read on the forward strand.
AAGAACGAAAAGCTTGGTTCCAAATGGAATACCCCATGGGGTGTGCCAGGGTATCTACTCGGTGCAGACACAGAAACTGACTCTCGAATTTTCTGCGTCGACTGCGGTGTCAAGGGAGATATCAAGCTCAACGGTCATCTCACCTTCAGTCTCAAGAATGGATTGAAGGCAGCCACTTTCACCATGAACGGAACAATGAGAAGCAACGTTCAGTTCGGATTCTGGTCCCAAGCTGAATTCGAGGTTAAAAGCTCGACCCAGCTCTTTGATATCCCACTCGGCCCAATCGCTGTCCCCGGTCTCTTCGACATAGGGCCACAGATCATTGTTAGCGCAGAGGCATACGCGAGTATCACAACCTCTGGCATGATGACCGCTGGGTTTGCCATGGACTGGAGCCCCTACTTGAAGCTCGATATGGTCGAGTGGACCACCGAAGCCAAGGGATGGGAGCCCGTTCTTCACCCCATGGTACAGCTAGACGGTGAAATTGTTGCCGCTGCCGGTGTCGCACTTCCAATTCAGATTGGCTTTGGTATCAATCTTTTCAAGGGTTGGTTCCTGGAACAGGTTGTCATCACGGAAAGGCCCGCCGTAGAGTTGTCCGCCAGGTTCGCTGGCCAGGCTCGAGCTGATGACAAGGAAAAGTGGGCTGGTTTCGACGGCGCCCTGGATACATATGATGGTTTCAGTTGCCCGAATAAAGTCGCACTCTTCCTGGAGTTCAAAAACACAATCGACTTTGAAGTTACCGATATCCTCAAGAAGAACTTGGGCAAGGCCAGCGTTCCCTTCTGGAAAAAGTGCCTTGGGGGAAACCTAGAGTCTAGCACCACGTCGACTACGACTTCAGCTACAGCTGCTCCCACCCCGATCGTGCAGAAGCGTCAAGCGCAGAATTCTACCACATTGACCTCAATGACAACATATACGACGTCGCGAGAAAACTCTAGTGGAACCACGACGTACGTCACTAGCTCAGTGGTTACTTCTACCGTTCCTCTCACTACTGCTGCTTCCTCGTCCACTTTCTCCAGCTCAACTTCAGTCGAAGCCACAACGTCTACATCTACCACGAGTAGCACTTCATCTGAAAGTTCTAGTCTTGATTCGTCAACTAGCCTTAGCTCTACCAGTTCGGAGGTCCCGAATTCTAGCGATTACGACACTACTAGCTCAGAATCTCTTACTACCAGTGCTACGACCAGTAGTTCAGAGACAGAGACTTCTGCCACGACTATCTCCGAAACTTCTCCCACTCCCACCTCGTCGTCAACAATTGCGTCGACATCCGCATTCCCTACTGTTCACGAATTCACTAACGGTACCACTACTTCCACAGCCGCCGAAGGCACTACTGCATCTCCGGTTGCTTCAACAGAGGCATTTAGCACAATCGTGCCGCCGCAGAATAGTACCTCAATATACTCAAGGTATAATAGCACGGCAACTACGGCAACTTCAACTTCTTCATCGGCTACGCAGACCTCCAACCTCGACTTCCCCAAGATCATCATTAAGGATGCCGCAGACGGCCTTTTCCTTAACACCAACCGCGACGGCACGATTTTCCTGTGCAACGGCCAGTGCGGCTCTCCCGCAGAATTCTACATGCGGTCATCAGTTGTCGTAGGAGACACACAAGACCGCGTAATCCACATTTACTCTGGAGAAATGGAGAAGTACGGCGTGAGCCGACTGCGCCTACACCCCATCGACAGGCTACCTAACACCTCCATCGTCGTTGGACTTTACGAGTTCCAGCCTACTAAGGTTGTGGCTATAGCCTCGGACCAGCCCGACAAGTTCCTTCTGCCTGTGGCGTGTAGGATTGATGGGCAGCCAACTAAGATGTTCGTTGTTAAGGAACTAGAGAGTGGCATCGAGACGTTGAAGAGACTTGGTGCTAGCATCGCTGGTGGCCGGGTTCTTGACTGTTCGGTGAAGAATTTTGATTTGGTTACTATTTAAATAAGTATTCGGCAGTGCCGATATACATACGCTCATTACGCTCTTTCATTGCCCAAAGTTTTTCATTTTGTTTTAGGAGTTCTTGATGCCTTTCCATATGTATGATTTCCCATTTACCTGCGCAAGGAGGTGCATGTTTCCCTGTCATGGAGCGAGCATTTTCAGACTCATGATCATTTATAGTTGTATATATATCTTTCAAACCATATGAATACCATGAATATCTTAATTCAACATTTACATCGTGCTATACCATTTCAATACTCCTTTGTCGTAAAAACATGTCAAGGGTATGATTACCTCGTTACTCGCTCATATCCCGCCCTCACACATCGTGGGCGTAACAAATTCTCGCGCAAAACAAGAAAACTGCGCAACCCCAAATGGCCCTGCTTCGATCCATATCCACTCATGAAAATGTGGATATCCATGTGCTCTCCACGAGCTTCTTTCTAAAAGTGAATTCACGATCGGATCCGCGGAGCAGTTTACAAAATGCCACGGACAAGGGTATCAGGCATCGCTTTGCGAACTGCATTTTTATTTTTAGGATCATTGTCTGTTATAGATGCTTATTATTTCGCTGGTTTGAGAAGTAGCCCTACGCGGCAGCAGGGCCTTCCAATCTGGGGATGGGAGCCGATGGGGGATGGCAATGATATGGCGTGTAAGCTTGCGGGGAGTGAAGAGGATGGATGGGTAAGTTCCAAAGGATATCCAAGTTATAACTCCAGAGTCGAAACCACATATATACTAACTGAAAACGTGTATAAAACAGCTTCAAGCCTTCGGTATAATCAATCAGCAGAATCCGCCTCCTGGTCGGCCCAACGGGAACGCTCAGTGCTTCTTTTTTTACACCGATCGCGACTGCAGACTAGATCAGTCCGAAAACATCCTCTACATCAAATTCGATGAAAATTCCGCAGAACCCCAGGTCGTGAACATTCGAAACATACCATCGGACCAGGACATCGAGAATTCCAAGCCGCTGTCGGATAATAAGTACCGAGGTTACCGGCAAGTAACGAATAACGATGCGGATGTTCAAAGATTCATCCCGGTGCTTGACAGACCCTTACCCACAACGTTCCTCTACGCTGCAAACCAATATACGAATCACGTGGGTCAACCGAGCTGGGGAGGAGATCTTAGGGAAGACGCTGTGACAAGGCTTATAGTCTTACCGGCACAGCGGCAAGGTCTACTCGGAAACCCTGGAGTCACGATATTTGATTCTCTTGTATCGCTCATGTCGGCATTAGGACAGGATCTGGCGACGCAACAGCGGTTGTTACAGCTCGCGGATCCTACCTTCCAATTTCAGGGTATGGGCGTCTTACCGCCTTTCGTCGGAACTCTCAAGGGAACCCCATCGCGTGTGCTGGACCTGAGTACGCAGAATATGGACCGACCTATCAATCCTGTCATAGCGAATCTAAGGCCCATGGGGGCTGGTACGGGTATGAACGCTCAGCCGCAGAATATCGAGAACCAGATGGAGATAACCGACACACCCCTATACGGAGATACCAATATAAATCAACCGATTGGAGGAAGCAGAAGATCTCACCCATACTTAGAGATGATAGAGGAATCACCGCCGCGGTCCACCCAGAACGAAGGCCTGGAACAGGGCCTTATTCTAGATCTGCAAGAGTTTATCCCTCGTACGGAATTCAACCCACGCCGTATGAAGGCTAGGATTAGAGAAATGTGGGACGGAGTGCGCGTTGGAAATGATGATTTAAGAGTGAGAGCTACCCGGCAACGAAATAACCGGAGGATAAATCGGATAACCAAGCAAAGGCATCAGGACGTCTTGGACATACTGGAGAACGGAGAGGAGTGGGTTGACGATATGGAGATCGTGACCCAGAGACTGGAAATGTCACAAACGGGTCTCAGGGAGGACATGGAAAAGCTAGAAGAGCTGGAAGATCTGGAACTGGAAGTATATAACCGTGAAATGCGCGATATCCAGGAGTTTGTTGACGAGTACGAAATGACCTTTATACCCAACCCGAGGCAAATAGCCAAATACGAGGGAGTGCCATTGGCTAGAAGACGAGCAAGACAGAAATTTGAGGATAACATCGAAAAATTGAGCAAAAAGTATCAAGCACTCGCGAATCTCTACCATCACAATAACGAAGGGTTCTATGCGTACTATGCTGAAGCCTTCGAGCATCTGCGAGGACAAGAAATCGAACTGAGGGTTCTGAGGGGGGAATTGGGGATGGATAGTCCGGTGAGGATTTATGGTGTTCCTGAGGATGATACCGGGCACGTCTATAATCAGTATAACCCACCCAACGACTACATCGAACAAATTGACGATCTCGACTTCGGGAATCTGAATTTGGGGCAAAACTACGAAGAGCGGAAAGAGGAGAGTGAAAGGGAGGATGTTGCGGATCGAATAGAAAGTGAAGAGGAGGCATTGTTGTATGCAGAGGAAAACGAAGAAAACGAAGAACGGGGTATGTACCCGGAGGCTATCTATATGAGTCCTGAGAGTAATGTGGACTATGCGGAAGGCGAGGGCCTCAATGTTAATCCGCAGTCATCAGGGTTTAATCCTAACCAAGGCTTCGATTCGTACTAATACTCGTGGGCGGTTTTCCGGGCTCATCATATGATCATGGTTACACTTATGTTTTTACTCGATGTACTTAGTATACGCTTCAATTAATAGAGACGGAGTAAGTTGGTAACGTTTTAAAATTCCATTTGTTAGTTAGTAGCGCTGTAGTTTGGTAAAGATGATTTTACATGCAGGTATTCAACTACTTCATCCGCATCCTCTGCCATGAGTAAATTTGAGGGAAAGCCACTCTTCTAACCCAAAATACACTAATCGAAACCATCAGAACAGAGAAATCTTTCACTCACTTAATTACTTGTATCCAGACCTAGGTACGAGACCAATTCAGACCTCTATCTCGTCGTCATCGTCGTCGTCATGAAGATGGGCGAATAGATCGTCCATCGACCTCTTGACTTCAAAAGCGGATGCCCTGGTTTCATTCGAGCAGCATAACTCAACGATTTTCCTGGCTGTCTCTGGCAACAGATTCAGTTCGCTTTCGGTTGGATCACCGACCTCGGGCATTTTCCCTGTCCAAATCTCCAATATGGTTTTCCCCATCGCATAGACCATGCTGATACCTAGCTCTGGGTGCTGGTCAACGGATTCCCTTCTCTTGCTCGGATCGTGAGGCCCGTTGTGCCATTGCCCCGCCATCGATTGCGGCCTAAAAGCAGCTGAGCTCTTTGAATTCTCGAGATCGATAATCTTCAGCTTTCCAGGATTTATCAGGGACGGTTTGGTGGTTGTGCTGCTCCGTCTTTCTGCCCGATTTCTCTCGATTGTGACCCTTGCTGTTGTGATATCTTCTGATGCCAAGATATGATTCGTGTAATACTCTTCTGGGAGGCCGTCGGCTGTATCCAGAACTATATTCTCGCATTTGAGATCCCAGTGTTCGAAGCCTGCCGATTCCAATGCCGCTATCGCATGAACTATCTGGCGGAACCAGCAGATTTTGATCTCCTCAGGGATGACGGTGGTGTAGACGTGGGTCGTCAAGTCTCTTTGAGGATGGTACGTGAACAAAGCCCCAACGAATTGAGTATTGACTTCTTCCAGCTCGTCTTCCACGGCGCTGTCGCTGGGGAGTTTTTGGGCATTCGAAGTTTCCTCGTCCTCGATGTCATGGATATAGACGAGGCCAACCAGTTTAACCAGCCATTTCTCCACCTCGGGTCCCTTAGCCACTAATCTTTTGTAATTGGTAACCTCGAAGCTTAGACTCGATGCCTCCCTTGCGAAGTCTACGGCTTTGTAGATGCATTTTGTCTGCACAACTTCGGATCCAGCTGTGGCGGGAGACTTTGCAATCCGGATGTTCGGACGAATTTCCCTGGCCTCCAGGAATTTAAGGGAGGGGTAGTGAATCTTAGGGACCTGGGGATCAGATATGATAGCAGTGTGAGAGATTGAAGGGGGTGGAAGGGGATCCGAGAAAGTGTCGCCCGTCAAGGAGAACCCGAACCGGCTGTGGGACGGCAGGTTTGAGGTCGTATCTTGCTTGAACAGGTTCCCCAGATGTTCAGACAGCAAAGATGTGAGGCTTTTCACACAGTCATTCTCCGCAGACAGGAACTTGTCCAGTATGAGATTCGACTGCGAATTCGCATCCGAGTGGCTATCACGGTGCAAGTCGAGGTAGATGTGTTGAGGTGTTGCAGAGGCGGAGTTTGAGAACCAGACCTCCAGCCGGGAGAGAACCGTCGACGGCGTGGGCTCGTCCGGCGTGGTATGGCGCTTCTCATAGAGGAGATGCGGTCTTGAAGTTACATCATTCGTTACAGCATCAGTGACGTTACAGAATCATGAACGAGACGAGCGGTGAAATCGAGGACTTACTCGTATGTGTCTACGGATGCCATTGTGATGGTATCGATGCCAATGCTGATGTGCTAGAAGACTATGCCTTTGGAATCAGAGATGAGGATCCCGAGCACCCAGGAGAGTGGAGGGAATAGCTTCATGATATATCGATACCTGCGCTCCACCAGGCGCGGGACTGTGGTGTGAGAGCCGCGAGCGTGCCTGCCGTAGACGGCTTTGGCTAGTCCGAAATGGCCCGCTTCCCAACTGGGAATTGCAACACCAACGCGGAGAATCGCCAATTCGTCACGTTGAGGTTCGTGGAGAGCCCAATTTTGTGTGTTCTGTTATTGGTCATGCGAGCGTGTATACGCGGTGGTTCTGGTACACCGCTTATGTATGTGTGCCAATAATAGATATCGTTCCTAATTTCGTGAATTCAAGTCTAGAAATATACCGAGTTGAGCGGTTTGGGCTATATTGGGGCATACCGTATCGCCATATTTGACAACAGCTATTATAAACTGCCTCTCATGGGCCATAAATATAGTTACATGGTTTATATATAGTTGGGAAGCCTAGACAGTATAAAATGACGCCGGGGTGCTGAGGCTTGCCTTGCTTGGGGACATAATTTCGAAACCTCCTTCTAGTATCTTTCGGATAATATTGGGCCTTGATATATCATTGCGATACAAGATGTCGCGATTTATTGCCTATTCAATATCTCATTTCATTCGAGCACTGCTCGCCCTAACTTTCTTTACATCTACAAGCCTTTTCGGCCAAATCGGATTCGCACTAGGGCAGAGTACGACAACTGTTACTTCTAGCGTCATCGAAACCTTTGTCGAGATTCACATCATCATTTCGACAGTCACAGAAGCTGTATCCTCTTGTCCATGTTCAAGTAATACACTGGGATTCGGCCCTGGGCTTCCGACGACGGTTACGTTCCTGGGGGCTCCGACAGAGTCAGCTGCCGTAGTGCAATTCTTCTTCACGGTGACGCAGGATAGCTCGACTCCAATTACCACGGTATCCTATCTTCTAGGCCGCGACGATGATGACCAAATCATCGCTGAAAGCTTCCCGCTCGCTGTTTATCTCGGCTCGAGCGGAACACTCTATCAAGCGTCGGATCTCACGCAGCATATCTTTTTTCCCCTTCCCGACGGCGTTACGACTAATCGGCTGACAAAACGCTTTGATGATCTACTGCCCGTCTCAATCGGGAACGATACCAGAGATGGAGTCTTCAGAGGCTTTTGGGAGGACGCCAACGGCTTCTTATATTTCAACCTAACGACTCGTCAGGGTACCTTTACGCTCGGTTTTGCTATTTGCCCGGAGGCTGGATCTGAAGCAGCTGCCATCGGGGAGAGAATTTACATGTACGACACGAGCAGCCCACCTGCCAGCGGTTGCCTTGCTGGCTCGGCTATGCTATTACTACATGCAGATTATGCGAGCAACTTGCTTTCTGAGCTCGGTGCCACTGCTACTGGAGATGGAGCAGATGCCGAGCTCCCAACGGGGACTGAAACTGACGAAGGTTTGACTATATCGCTCTTCGCGTTTCTTATTGGTGTGTGCTAACGTGGCGAATTGCACAGATGATTCGAATAATAAGAAGCAAAATCGAGGGCCAGGGAGGAAAGGGAGTAGCTTGAGAGGAAAGATTGGAGATAAAGCACATACACACGTGTACCGACCCATCGCCTTAACTCGAAACCCTCAGCCTGATGCTATACACTCTAAAATTGTATCCAAGACTGAACCGCGACCTGATCTTGGCGGTCTTTACTGGCGACGAGACTGAGCAGCCTTGTGTGTGATAGAACTGGATACCCAAACGTATTCGTAGAACTATGGCTTGGGCCGCACCCAAATATTCCAATATCCATTCGAGACTGTTTCAATAGCCAAAACTTCTAGGAGTCTTGTACCGTAGATTAACAGATTGAATGGTGTAGCTAGAGATATCGAGATATAGATACAGCGGTGAGCGTGATCCCGCTTTGGGCAATTTTCGGCAGCCTTTCCACACACTAGTCCTAAAGAAGGAATTTATAATTAACTCAGTATTTCCTCTTTGGGAGTATCTGGGCGCTCCACACGTGCATGCCTCTGCCCGTCTCTGAAGCTCGCTCCCTCGCCCGCAACCACCATCACGAACCATCACGAACCAATCTCTCGGCCTTCTCGGCAGCTCTCCATCATCTCGAATAGCGGTTCGCCTTACCCAGCTTACTGACTAACCCCTCCAAATTCTCTTCCGCGTCGGCATCCCTACCCTTCTACGCTCCCTGCGCCACACATACCACAATGGACGGACGACGAGGCTCAACAGGTCCCACCAATGCTTCCGGCCGAGGTTCCAACTCCGGATACCAATCACCATCCTCGGGGCCGGGGAATCTCGCGAGTATCGACTGGGTCATTGGTACTCGGTATGGTGCTCTTCAAGTTACTCTCCTTCAAACCCATTCCTCCCAACTAACACGTTTCGCGGTTGTAGCGTCAAGATCACCACCGTACTCGACGATGTCATCGAAGGCAACATCTTTTCCTACGATACAGCAGCTAACTGCGTCTCCCTTATCACCGGGCCCAATACTAGCGCCGCGCCCTCCAAGAATTCCCCCGTCAATGTTCGAATCCTCAAGATCCCGTTCCTAAAAGATGTTACCGTCATCTCGCCATCTAAACCACCACAGAATGCTTCGACGTCGAAGGGTCCTTTCAGTGCCGCCGAGCCACAGATACGATCTTTGGGTATGCGTGCGATCAGAGACAGGGAAATGGGAGCTTTAAGAGCCGAGTCCGAGAAGCTACAGGGTCATGGAGTTGGAGTCACGGCCGAGGGACAGGACATCTTCAACGCTCTGAGCAAGACGTACGTTGCAACATCATATCAGTGGGTTCGTGGTACTTACTGACGGGTTTGGGGATATACAGAATGCCGTGCCGATGGCAAGGCAAGGACATCGTCGTACTCGATACTATCATTATTCAAGAGCCATACACGCCAGAGAAATGCAGCTCCCCGAATCCCAGTGGACAGAATGCCCTCACTAGGGTAAAGAAAGTGGTATGCTTGTTATCAATATTATCTGTTCAACCCCGCTCTCCCAACAGAAGCTAACCAGAGTCTACAAATTCTAGCTGGAGGGCGAGCGAAAACGACTAGACACCGTACGACGGAGCAATGCGAGCACACCGAATCCGCCGGGAGATCGGAAGGGAGGATAGGGACCTTCACCGAACCGTGGGAATCGTGGAGGCTCTAAGGGATATGTATCAAGGGGGAAGGGGCTACAGAGGCTGAAGGGATGGTAGTGGACTACTAGATAGTCCACCATTATCTGCTGCCGGATAGACACCCGGTCTTTTGTACCATTGTTTTGAGTGATGGTACTTGGCATCTCCTGTTTCTTCGTGGGCTTCTGATGGACGGTAAATAATGTTATGCGAGGAGTTTGGTTGAGGCAGATGAACATTGTGGCAAGCGATGCGGTGGAATACGTGTAATGAAATGGAGAACTACTACAAAAACAATGAAAAACTTTTGATACCCCACAGTGCAGTCTGGTTGGACAATTAAACGGTCGCAATGCCACGCTGGGTGTAAATATAGCTAATACGTTACGGCCCGGAGTTGATACCAAGCCGCCATGGACTAGTCTTATCCGTCCAAGTACTAGGTACTTAAGTACTTACTGCCCTAGGTACTTAGTTACGTACTGAAGTAAATATTTGGCTAGGTACCCACCTCCCGTCTACCTACGGTCCTAAGTAACTAATTATACTCACGAACGATCTATGTATCTAAACAAGCGCTAGGCCGTAGGTACCTACCCGAGGACAGGTGAATGCCTAGGAAGTACTCCAAGCCAGCTCCTACCTGTACTCTGAGAAGACTCACTCCAGCGGCATAGCTACGTAGGCTTAAGTGAGTAGTTAGGCCGGTGGACAGTAAGTATTCTTGGTGAATACTTAGATAGGCAGGCGGATGGGCAGTTAGATAGGCAGGTGGGTCGACGAGTCGGTATCAAGGTGGATAAATAGGTAGTAAATAAAAGTAACAGCGTAAATGGAAACAAACAATGCGTAGCTAAGTAGATATCATGTGTAAATAGGTCTGTAACTAGGTAGATAAATGAATGCGTAAATAGACAAATTTCCAAGTATAAAAGGGCCCTCCTGTCTCTCCCAACCAGGAATTCTCCTCCTTTCCCAATCATTAACCTCCAAGTCTCCTCCTCCACCCACCCAACTATACCGGGCTAGCTGCAAGCCAGCAGCCCTATCTACAATCCGAGCTTCAGGATTAACTATCCGAGCCGGAACTTCATCCAACGGAAATTAGTTCTCAAGCTACCATTCGGCTATCTACACCGCCGCCCCTCCTCGAGACGGGGTAGAACAGAGTGGCCAAACCTGGCCGCCTAGCCAAAGGCTCAAGACCCTCCCGAACAACCAAATTCATAATTCGGCACAAGTGCGAGGGCAGAAGCCCTACGCATGCATATGGCAAAAGTAGCCTCCAGGTTGTTCAACGATCTCGCCATTGATTGTTGGATTGATGCAGCTACATGCTTTAACCGCCGTATTCAACTCGTCGCTGGCGACAATACCACCTTAGCAATGGCTACCTGCCTTCAGTGTTTGGAAAAAAATATCCGCCCTGATGGATAATATAAAATCTTGGCCAAATGCGCTTTCGGGATACTTCGAATACTTTTTTGAAGCCGCTCTTGAGTGGCTAGGTGTTATTCTCGTCCGCGGAATGACGATACCAACAAACGACATTCTAGCTATCATCTTAAAGTCGGAATGGCTTAGGGCTCTGCACGAAAAGTGCTTCGACAATGTTAGCCAGATTATAGCAAATAACATGCCAGCACAGAGCAACACGGAGGTTGCTAGCACCGGTATCGAGATCAGTCTCGTAACCAGACAATTTTATCGAGATGGACGTGATAGGTTTCTTTTTGCCCAAGACGGCAATACCCGATGCATTCGCAGCAGGTAGCCTTGAGGTTCTGCAAAGACTTGACCGAGAAGTCCAAGACAAATTCAACGAGGTCGAATCGTTAGCCGAACAATATTTTAATATTTTGGCTGGGGGATGAGATGGCCTCACTGGGAGAGGACGCGTGGGGGATGGAGTTGGCGTTGGAGGGAAATAAACGGGAGCATGGAGATACGTTATCAACTGATTTTGAATAGTTCTTTGAATAAACAATCGATGTCTGGCTTCGAGACTAGGTACTTTGTACATAACGACTGCCATAGTCTTATATGCATATTTGTTGTAGATATATATTTTAATGCTTAACTTCTTGGGTTCCTATACGTATATATACCCCCCTCAGCTCAGATTTCACTATGTTACTTGACTACTGTAAACATCAGTATCGGTATACTTCAGTATATGAGTAACTACGAGCCAAGGTACAGTAGCTTTACTTGGGAATCATCACTCATATGATACCCTCTTGGCCTGCAGCTATAGAATTACGTAATCCATGGGATCGTGGGTTGGAATTTCGCCTAACGTTATCCCCGCCTTGATGCAACTGTGACCCATCGGGGCTCGCGGGGCTGCATCGATATCTAGGAACCACCTCCTTATTCAAGCAATTGGGTGGGTCACAGGTACCTGCTGAATGCTCAGATACGCCCAAGACTACCAAGGTACCTAGATCCCTCATCGATAAGTTCTCAATAACTTTAGTCCTATCCTTCAATGTGCACACGCGCACGCGCACAACGAGATTACACGACGCACGATGCACATTCTCGAACTCCCTAACGAACTCCAACATGAAATCCTCTCCAGCCTCGTCTGGCACGAGCACTTTGTCGCCGCCCAGGTTTGCCAACGATGGGCTTTAATCCTGAGAACGGAGAAGTTCCGGCGCAAACGCTATCTTTACGATAAGATCAATCCGAATATCCACCGTGAGGGGTCTCCTCCCGACTGGAAGTTTCATCGGTATCTCCCGCACGACGAAGGTCCGCCGTGGCGTCCGCGAACCGGTGGAGAACTGAGTTTGCACGGGTTGATGTGGTCGGAGACGTTTATTATGTTTTTGAAGAGGGAGAAAGGGGAGATTAATGCCAGGTTATTGGTTACTGCTGACGCGGTGGGATATGTGTCGGAACCGAGGGGGTTGGGACTACTGAAGCAGTTCCATGAGAAAAGATATGGTCGGCGGAGTATCTACGATATTACGGACTCTCCGCTATTGGATTCCGACAGATTATACTTCTGGGGCAAACGGCCCGCGGAATCTAAGGCCGGTGTTGGGAGTTCCGGTTCTCTCGCATCTTTCACAAACGATTTAGATATCTCCGACAGCGAAAGCGAGAGTCAAGGGATGAAAGGGATCCCGTACGTTTCAAAAAAGGTCCCAAAGGATCCTCTGGTCGTTCTCTTCAGAGCTCCCATCCGCGTTCACAAGCTCAAAAAAGAGAAACAATCCCAATACATCAGGAACGACGACCCCTCAAGCCTGCCGTCATCAGAACGGAGAGACTGGACCATGAAAGATTTCGAAGAGGTCAGCGGAGTCGGGGCAGAGCCATTCTATTACTACGGATCAAACGGCGACAGCATCAGAGAAGTCACCGATGCGATAAAGAAACATTTAGTGAAGCAGCTATTCGAGGACGAGAGTTCGACTCTGTCTTGTTGGTGTATATTTGATGTTGAGCACCGATTTCTGGTTCAGCAGCCGACGGGGACGTATTCGCATAGGGATCCGAGAAGGAACGTATGGATTCCCATGGCGGTTTTAAGAAATGGGGATAAGAAGCGCCAGATAGATAACACGAGACCAAAACTCTCTAAGTATTCGAGCTAGTTCTACAATTCTATTGTCTATGTACATTCGATCACTTTGCATCATAAGTAATTAATTAATATTAACTCACGTCCATCTCGAACCTCTATAGCTAAACGTTGATCGAGAACTCAAAATCAACGCAACTTTGTCCAAAGTCCACCAATTTCATCTCACGGCCTGCAGCGACTCTGATAGTATAGGGAATATAAAGGGCTTCTACAGACTAGCTGGATCTCCTTACCCCAGCTTGTTAAGTACTCCAATGGATATCTATACGCTTCCATCCCGGAGATCGTCTTATGACAATTCCCCCAGTGGCTCCTCACTCGACGACCGTGAAGCCGTCCTCTCATTAAACCTCAAGGACGATTACCCCGCCCTACCGCAGGTCTACAAGGATGGCGGCGGCCTAAAGCTCAGATTTGAGGACGAAGATAAAGAGAAAAGAATCAATGAAGCGATCGAATATTATAAAAAGAAGTACAAAACGAAATATCGATACAGGTACAAATGGAAGTATAGAGAGCTGCACAGATGTATGGAAGAGAAGAATACGGGTAGAACAAGAAATGCTGTCGATAATTCAGGCGGGAGAGTCAGAGGGGCACTTCAGGGAAGCACAAATACCAGCGCACTCTTCTGGGCTTCGATTTGGGTCACAATCTTGGTAACCATCCTTGTATACATTTACTATACCCCAGGAAATTTATAGGGTGTTAGAATCTAGGAGTGCGAGGGAGGTATAGTCGTTCATAGCTATCGAACTCATATCTCTGCATCTACCGTAAATACTACCGAAACGTCAGAATTCATATACTTTTATTATTATTGCAGAAGTACAATAGCTAGGGTATGTATCGCACCCTCCTCATACGATTCCACGTCCCCGGAAAAGTCATGTAAAATTTTGATTTAGCCAAATGCCTGCGACAGAATAACTGACGCATCAGAATATTTATGGGAGCTCCTGTATAATAATCCTAGTTAAATCAAAATCGTAAATAGTATTATTCGTACGAACGGTAGTTGGTTACAGGCATTGTGCATCTCCGATAAAACGATGGCTTAGATTTAAGTCGTTAAGCCGCTTCGTCGATCGACTGAGTCGAGTCGGTCTAACCGATAAAATCTACAAAACCCGCGGAATTCGATGCACCCCCTCTATTGTGGGTAAAAATAGCTGCACGCGAGTTAGCCTATCTATACCTTGACCCAAACTAAACCGACGTGCGATATCTAGTCTAACAAGGTCGTTTCACGAGGCCGGTCGTCGGATCACACAGACCGCTCGCCTAACCATGTCGAAGATTCGGCTTTAGCCGTATCTATTTACCAGGGCCAGCGAACTAGTCAGTGCCGAACAAGAAAATGCAACAGAATGCAGGGAGAATTTACGAAAGAGAAAGTGGAAAGAAATCCGGGGTTAACTAGAGAAAACATGGGAAATCCGACTGGGATATTTGACAGCCTGTGTCGCCGACGTCGTCTTTATCCAGCGTATCACCGATCAATTATACAACCATGCTAACCACGGAAAAGCTTGTTTGTGGGGCGAGTGCTTGACACTTCGCTTCGATAGTATTACGGTATTAATTGGTCAATGCATGAGAGGTGCATAGGCTGGATCCGAGGTCGCAGTTGCGGATGTTACTGTCGTGGAGACTGTAGACGGTTACACGGTCCGAAGGGGCGCTTGGAATTTCGCACTGGAAGACCTTGCGATAGTGCGGGGCAGACACTGTGTGACTTCAGTTGAACTTCATCTACCGGTTACGTATGAAGCTACAAAGTAGAAATCTATATAAGGTCAACGTATTTCCCAAAGATGTATATCTCCCAATCACGCATTATCTAGTTTCCAGTACCATACTACAGCTATTACCGATATACCAGCCCACCCTATCAAGCTTTATTAACCCTTAAATATTCAAAATGCAAATCACAACCATCTTCGCCGCTGTGGCCATTACGCTCAGCCCACTCGTCAGCGCGGCTGTTTACAAATGCCCCTCTACCGGATACACAGAATACTACTGCTGCGCAAGCTCCGGGCCTCTTACCAACTGTAAGTACCTGCTATTATAATATCACAGAGCAGAAAGTTCTATTGTATAAAATCTTGAAATAAAACCTAACATATTACGTTTTGCATAGGTGTCCAAGGATCCAGTCAAGTTGCCTGCAAAGCCCCCTATCAGTATCCAGCCTGCTGCGGTGGACCCGGATACAACTGCATCTTCGCATCCAGCGCCAATACTTGCGCATGCCCACCGGTTTATACTTGCCCTTGCTAGTTTTGAAGGTAGATAAACTGAGTCCCGAGGACGCGATTCCTAGATGGAAAGACCGGGTTGTCGGAGAAATAGGGACGTTTTAAGCTTTGAAAGCTTGCAAGCTGTAATTACGCTTGGAGATGTATATTACTCAAATCTTGATGATGGGATCATATATGCCGATATCTTGATAGTTCATGAATTCAATGAGATCAAATATTTAAATATTTACGCAGAACGTGCAATCCGAGCAAGTTCCATTTTATTTATCTCGGACTTAGGTCTGTAGGCAATCTCCCAAGTAGCTATTGTATATTGGAGGCTAAAGTTCAACTCTCAAAAGCTTTAAAGTCAAAAGCTGATTTGGTGAGGTTCTCAAACGGATTGCACACTGTATACCCCAGCTAACGGCAGATAGATCTGCCTGTATCTATCTGCAGCCCTCCTGCATACGATACGTCAACGTAATATTATTCAGCCTCATCAGCCAGGTCACCCAGTCAGGCTGGGCCACCTTGACAAGGTCTCCCCGGCCTAAGAAGGAGCCGCAATAGGAAGGATGAAGAATTATATAACGTTAAGGAACTGCTTTGTCTCACGTAACACATATTCTCGCCAGAATTTGCAGATCATGGGTTAATCAGCCGATCCATTGTACCACCAGACGAAATATATCATATTTATTAGCTATATTGATTACCTAGGCCTAGTTTAGTAGGTACCTACTCAGTATCTAGGTATACATACGGGCGTGTTCGTCTAATTCGAAGCTGGATAGTAGTTATTTCCCCAGAACGGATTGCCGGTATTTTGTGGGGGCCCAGCTACATCGCCCTTAAAGTCCCACTTTCGACATGTCCCTAGGGACAACATATTTTTGCGATTCAGGCAGCGGAGACGTTGGTGACCCTAAACTTAAAGGACTACTACTAGAGTTCATAGCCGCGACAATACTCTAATTTTTTTACAAGAAGTCAGCCTACAAGCAAATAATTTTGATAGAGACAATAACCGCCATCATGATCGGTTGAGTTTCCTGACGTACCCTCAGACGCATGATCTCCACGGACATCTCGTAGGATGTCATTTTTCTGATATCTTCATCAATATTACTATTGAGTAAAGAATTGGGCCGGCCGGTTGTATCCATCTGCCGATCTGACCAGGCGGCGCTTCCTCGATATGCTTCCGTCGTACCGGACAGATGACTTACTAGACTTGATGTCGAGGGTTCGAAAGGGCCGAATCTTGAAGGTAAACTGGTGGTGCTAGTGCCACCTTGTGGGTGACTTGGGTTCCCTGGTACCTCCCTACGCTGAATACCTATTTGGTGTGTCACCGGACTCGTGTCTAGGCCCGCCCCTGGATTTGGCCAGCGCTCGTTTTCTCGAAAAGTTCCCGTCACGCCTGGTTGGGGGTTCACTGGGTACGGTGTCGGATAGTGGGTGTCGAATTGAGTTCCCATTGAGTACGGATTTGTAACAGGATACTGTGAAGATTGTGGGCTTGAAACATCCTCCGTAATCTCTATGTATATGCAGATATGGTTTTACTATCAGCCTCCGGCCTGTACTTCGAGGTATGCCTTGCGCAAGCATAATAAGGGCGGTATCCTGGTTAGGGGTTTTAGATAAATAATTGAGATAATACGTATCCTCCCAATGAATATATTATACTTACGCGGAAAAGTCATCTTCAAAATAAATTTTACAAGCGGTTTATCCGCTGGATCAACCCTGGTTTTAATCGCCTTGCTACTGTCGCCTCTGAAAAATCGCGAACTAGACTCCTGCACCTTGGAATTATCCTTCTCAAGTCCATTTCTATAAACATGAACCAGAATGGTCACTTTTCCTTGGGCATTGTTTCTCTTAGTCGGCAAGAACTCATCCGTACCCACCGTAAACATCTTCCTCAAATGCCAAGGCTTGTCCACTTCCACCGCATGCGTTGCCTTCGTGATAATTTGCGAGTCATACCATTTACAGATGAACCCGAGGCTCTTCAGATCATGGTTATGGCCCTCCACGAATCCGATATGGACGCGATATTCGTCGACTTCCCAGCGCCTGTGGTTGATTTCCAAATGGAATCCCATCGGCGGCGATATCGAATCTCCCACGGTATCGTCGCTTCGGCGTGGGTAGCGGCCTGCTCGCCACGGACAGTGATAGAAGCTGCTGTCTGCACCCCGCTCGACAGGTTCAAGTCGTTCGCCCTGCCATATTAGACCGAGGAAGATACATCTTTCATTATCATTCTGTGGTGCTCCGTGATAACCCTGGTTGCTAGCCATAATGGAGAGATGGCCTTTCGGTGACCGCGTTTACGCTCGTCGTCATGTCGTGTGAGATGCATTGGCGAGGTTCGTCTTTTGGTTGGTTCAGCTTTCGAGGCTACGAAACACTCTCAGAAAGTGGGCTCGCAAATCCGGTGAATGGTAAAATATAAAAAAAGGCAACATCGTTATTCCGTCTTTGCGGTAAGGGTTCGATCGCTTCATCGCAGGAATTAAGACGATAAGGTAGAAATGTAACTGATAGGATGTAAAACATGCCACTCCAAAGAACTCCTCCAAATGCAATTGTCGTTATGAAGATTCGTTCAAGTGGAGAATATAAGTGAATCAACTGAGAAAGCCCTATCTTCTCCTCTTCACTCCATCTTCCACTTTTCTCAACCATCCTTTCAATCCCACACCTCTCTCACAGTTCGCCACGATCCACTCTTCCATTTTTTGCCTGACTGCCCTGACACCCTTTGTAACGGGCATGGCCCCCCCTTCTTCTCCTTCAACGAACATCCCTGGATTCAACAACAAATCAAACATCTCGTTCCAAATTTCTCCCTGCCAGTATCTCTTCATCCCACTCATGATCTTATACCTCTTCGGCCTTCCAGGGGCATTATCCCTGGTGACCGTGGTAGTTTCAATATACTTTCCGAAAAGCATGCTATGGACCACCGCAGCGACGCCGTAGTAGTCAATTTGGTAGGTCCACGGCCGCATCTCCCTCATCTCAGGGCAATCTTGCTTATCAGTCTTCCAATCCGCGAGGAATCCAACGTCTTTCCTAAAATCATGCATGTCGACTCCTCTACCAAAGTCAATTAGGACAAGCCCCTTCTTATCCCATCCATTCCCTCCTTCTGGGTCGTATGTGGAACTCCACTCTGCATCTTTCTCACTAGTATTGCTGCCACTAGCGCCAACGGGTTGCAATCTTAGCAGACAATTATCTGCTTTCAAATCTCCGTGGAGAATCCCACGTGCATGGAGTGCCTCGACAATTCTCAGTAGCTCAACGGCGAAAAACATCACCAATACCTCATCCATGGTCCCGCTTTGGGTATGAAGTGCGCTGTTGGGTGAAGCTGTCGCGTTGACGAGGCCCAAAAGTGTCCCCTGACTAAAGTAGTCTATAACCAGGAAAGCTTCGTCCTTGAACAAATGGAACTCATGTGCATTGACAAGAGACTGAGTGGCCCTGTGATTTCCCAAGCGCTGATGAGCTAGCCGCGTAATGTAGAACTCCCAGGCCGAAACCGGGGTTTCCATTTTGATCGCTTCAAGCTCACACCGCTTGCTGATCCCTATCGTTGCCGTTTCGCCTGCAGTTTCTTCTTCCCCATCGTCGTCATCGTACATACCCGCCATATTGTTCTCGACAAGATAGACCGGAGCGAATGCACCCTTACCGATCTCCTTTCGAATCGTGTAGGAGATCTCTCCATTCTCAAGACCGATAACCGGCTGAGAGGGCATTGTTTTGGGGGCATCCTTTCCAGTCGCAGTGATAGCTCGGATGTACTTTCTGATACCATCGGAACGCTTGCTAGGTTGGTCAGCGTGGTCATAGAATCCCTTAAATGATGTGAGAGGTTCCGATAGCTTGGAGATTATGACGTCTCGAACGGCAGGATCCATCGGGTTACATTGTGCGTCGTCAACGGTAGCTCTGGAACTGCTCTTCGCTGGGGGGCTAGGAGTAAGTTGTTTCCTGGTCCGTAAAGCGTTGGGTGCAAGTGGTTTCTTAAGTTCCTTTGCCTTTTCTCTCGGTTCTAAATCTTCAAAAGATATTAAAGCTGTTTCAGTAGGCTTCGACCTTTGATGTTTTTCGACTGGAGCTTCAGGGATATTTTCTTTGTCCTGGAAAACAGCCATCTTGCCATTATTTCCTGGGACTACTCTATCATTCTCATCCTGGAAAGGACTAGACAGATCAATGAGGGCGTCATCACCTCCCATCCGTCCTGGCTTACAGGGCGTTGTAGTTGACTTCCTCCTGCCTCGAGCCCCCCGGACTGTAGATGGTGGCAGAGACTCTGTTTGCTCGACAATCGGGGTCATAAAGGGCAATTGACGCGATCCACGATGATTATAAATCGTATGGGGCTCCTCATCCATAAGCTGCTCAGGGACAATATTCCCGTTGTCAAGATGCATCTGCTCCAACTGCTCAGTTGGAACGCCTTCCTCTCTTGCTCTCTGACGTAGCATATCCACATCGATGGCTGTGAACCCGGTATCCTCATCTTCTCCGAAACCAGTTTGCCCACCCTGGCTGTACATAGTATCTGTCCGCTCGCCTCCGTCATCATCGTCTTCTTCATCCGATGAGTCTTGTTTCTTCCCTTGCGATGCAAAGTCGTCTTGTGCAACGAACGGCTGATTGAATATGCTGTAGATTTCGTCGTTTGCGGCTCTTGTGTGCATCGTCATAGTAGGTTCCGTAGATAACTGCATGCCCATAGACCTTCTCTTCTTCTTCGGCTTGGCTTTTGGCGAAGACGATAGTGCGACTGCTCGGCCATCTAGTGTTAGCAGCAGGCCTAACTCTCTAAACATTCACCTAAGGCCGAGATTTATACGTACGTGTGACGGTAGTACTCTTGGTGACAAACTTCGCATTCTCATCGTACACTTCTTCCGGCTCCTTTTCTACGACAGCATGTCGGCTCCCAAGCATATCCATCATCATTTCATCTTCCTGTTGCGCCTTCGCCCGGTCGCGGTCGAGTTGTTTCTGACGTTGTCGCCGCCTCTCGTCCTCCCTGCGCATCTCACTCCAATCAATATCTAGCAGACCACGAGATCTTGCCCGCAGTTCGTCGAAATCACACTCATCATGTCCTTCGCCATGCATATACACAAGTTCGAGTGCTGCAAACACTGTTTCCCTGCGCCTGGGCTTGCCGGAGTGTGATAGGGATTCCTGGGATTGTGATTGCGGCTGAAAAGCGGCCTAGAAGAATCGCGGAGAGAATTGATTTTTAGAATGAATTTCGTTTAGAATACATACAATCATAATCGTCTCGAAGGCGGCCTTCGCAATGCAGTCGCTGATAATTGTTTTTTGAAAAGCAGTTTAAAAAAAGAAAAGAAACAGTAGCATTCAACTCACTGGATCGCGGAAAATTTGAAGTTTCCCTTTCTTGGGAACCGGAGCCCCTTCCTGCTTCAATATTTCACCTGCCCATGGCCTTGGAGCATCCACATTTTCTTTCTTCCGGTCCGCCAAAGTTGCGATACTGTCCCAACCGCCATCCCTCTCCGACTGTTCGGGGAGCGCCGGTGCAGCAGCTCCTGGGCCATCTGAGAAAATCATCATCTTGTTCTTCTTCTTTTGAGGGGCCTGCCCTTCTGCTCCGAATCCCTGGACGGGAGCCTGGGGGTCCCTTGCTTCGGACGACTCGATTCTTCGCTCACCAAGAGCAGCCCGAACTATTGGCACTGCCGGTGAACTTGGTTCGTTCGCATCTGGAGGGTTGGCGGCTAATCTAGCGACGAACTCGTCGTATTTTCTCCGCAGCCGCTCCACGGGCCTGGCGTTCTTCTGGATGCCCATCTCGTATATTTCTTCCGCTTGTGTCCTGCGACCCTGCGACTCGAGGAAGCCTGCGAATTCTTCGTAGTAGAGCGCCAATCCAGCGCCGATACCCTTCCTAGCCAAAAAAGCGAACGACTCCCTTGGCGCATCCGAAAACTGCTGTATCCACGTCACCCACAGCTTCAGGTATCTAGCGTCATTCTTGAACTCCGCAGAGTCTTCGAATTTATGGGTAGCACGGTATAAAGTCCTCTCGAGAAGCCTTCCACCGCCAGCGGTGTAGGTTTCTTGGATCCATCTAACGTATCGTAGGAAAGGATCCAGTGGGTCATCGAGCTCGTCTGCGGTTTTTAACTCGTTTTCGAAAGCTTCGCGTGCAGCCGCGTGTTCGAGGTTCTGAGTCTCGGTATCTTCGGCGGCGAGAATGGATTGGGCGAGTGCGCGTGCTGAACGGCCGCCAGGAAGCGAAATGATATTTTCCTTTTGAGCCTCGATTACCGAGAGCTGGACGGGATCCGCCATAGTGAGAGTGGGGCGAAGGTGGGGTCACAATATATCGTCGGTATTCCTGATGTAATAGCAGTCGATGTTCGTTCAAAGAGACCTTATGAGATGGTGTTCAGTGGGAGGAGAAGAGCTGTTGGTAAAAGATGACGAAGGCGAAGATGCCGGCGATTAGGCTCTTTCGAAGTTGGAAAGCAAAATAGGCCGAAACAAAGTCGTCGAGGCAGCTCAGTTCAAGGGTCTTAGCTCGGTTGTTTGTCAACAAACTAACCGTTTCAGGGGCAACAAGGGTCTGTCGACAACGCAAAAAGCCCAACACGCAACACATCATTCAGAGAGGTAATGATGCTCTGACCATGCCCAAACTCTCTGGTGACGAGACTGACCCTGCCCTTCGATCTCGCAAAGGAGGGACCAATGACCTACCAGCTGAGGTGAAATCTGTGCGCGGAGAATCGTTCGCCACAATTTACACGCCTTCGATACGCATATACGGAAGAAAGCGATCCGGGTAGATTGAAGGCCACCCCGAGCGCCAAAAATGCAGGCTCGTCACCAGGCTATACGTACCAATTACTGGAAGTCACTTCTGGATGAATCATTGCTCATTAATTATACTAAGCCGCGCTTCCTCAACACCGATTCTAGCCCGGAGTTATTCTCGAACGACCCGGTGACGGTTTTCACAGTTTCTATTGGGGTAGAACCAACCCCCTCGTATGGGGGATCAATAGAGAGAGATCTATGGCCATATGGGTCTGATTTAATTGTTGGTGAGGGAGCGCCGATGTTCACAGTAAACGGCACGTCAACTTATCAATTCATACGTGATTCAATTTAGAAGTTGCCTCATAAAGGTGCGTGACTATTTCTGAGTGCGTGACGGTTTTTAAAGGGTCATCCTTTGATCTCTGACATTGTCCTGCACTTTAGCCTTACTACCTACCGACTATTGGAAGCTCCTAGGTAGGACCAGTCCTCAATAAACATCGAAAACATGCATACTTATGTCAAGCTCACTGCTACTTTACAATTTTTCCCTTCAAACCTTCCAGCCTTGCGAGAAGACTTCCCGCCTTTTTTCTCGGCGCGACAAATGCGCCTCTAGTATATCGTCGTGACCGCCCAACCTTAAGCATCGTAATTGTGTTTTTCAAAAAATTGGTCCTGCTATCAATGATGTTCACTATGAATCAAAATTTTGCGATAACTATAACAATGGCAACATACCGCACCCCTAGTCTACTTCACTGAAATACTATTCCTTTCGAAGATCCAGTTGCCTGAAATTTCCGGCTCCCTGCCATAACACAAGACAATTCTACCCTTTATAACAAATAGCAATGCCTCCCAGGGCTGCAGTAACCTCGAGCAAGAGTCAACATGATACCAAACAGAAGTCGAAGATGGGTATCGACTGCCTCCCACCTGAGATACTAGACTACGTATTCGACCACCTAGGCTTCCACGAAGAGATTGTTGCCAGCAAAGTTTGCGTCCGGTGGCAAGGAATTTTCGAACACCGTGCCAGAATTACAAAAAAACGCTACAAACGCTTTGACTGCTCTCTAGACGCAGCTCCTCAATATATTCATCGTTTACTAACCCTAAATAAGGCCTGTTTCTTGGACCAGAAAGATGCGGCGACTGAGGGGCTTTGGAGGAATGTTGTGCCAAAATCGGGTGATGTAAAAATACGGATCAAGTTCATGATCGAAGGTTTCGAGATTGATCGATACCTGATACACATATTGTCACGCGATGTAGTAGGATGGACAGAGGAACACATCGACATCACCAATCACTCAGTACTTAGTGAGCAATTATTCAGCGACAAAACTACGGCGACTCCGACACAGCGAGAACGGGCTGGACCCCCTGATACTCCTCCGCCGAATACCGCTCCTGTTCCTGGTGACATTGTCGACGAAGAATACGGAGCAATGATATCTCGAAACTTCTATGCACGCAGATTTAATCGCGATATCGGGGCTCCGGAAGGTTCCGATCCTTGCAAACACTCGTTCAGTTGTGGGATAGAAACGTTTCATGATCTGACCCCCACCAGATATCTAAATATGACTCTACAAGAATTCTTCAAAGATATATGGGAGCAAATCAAAGTGTGGATGCTAGTGAATCTAACGTTAACCAACACTAGAGCGATCGACAGGTGGTTCAAGAACGGCCCGGATAAAGTGTTTGGGCTTCCGAGAATGCGTTCCGTATCCATGGAACTCATATACGGATACGGCGACAATATAGTGGTCGCCCTAAATGGAGAGCGGCGATATGAACCGTGCATCCACCCGCGCTGCCAAGGTTCGCGGTACGAGGAATTACGCTGTGTACATACCTACTTACATCGGTAGCGAGATCGATAAACTGGTTAATTGGTATTAATATCGATATAGACTAGGCTCGAGACTGTTTGAAATATCGACAATTCTTTTCAATATATACTTAAGTAATTTGTACATTTGTGATCTTCCTACAACAGTTGGAATCAGGCTATAACCCGTCTCGAATATATAATTAATAGGTTCTAGATCACGAAGATAATACGCGAACGTACGAGAGATACATAAGATAATCCTGCGCGTATGCGAATAAACCGAATTTTAAATTAAGTGGCAGAAATCCGAGCCTGGTGTAAGACACACGGGGATAAGGCGAAATAGCGATCTAAGAATTCGAACTGAACCCACGAATAACCGGTTGCGAGACCTTACCGGTCACGCCGGTTTGCACCAACACATCCACATCTACAATGTTGCATATTGACTAGGTGTCACCGTGATTCGAATTGAATCAGTCGAATTGGTCACAATAAAACCATCCCAGATAGACATTAACATTAGTAATAGCTAGGCAGATAATTGCCCGTTTAAGCTCCGAGTATAGTTCACCTGGAGATAATTTTATTTCAACGTATGCACTCTGCAGGGAACAGCTGATCCAATACATCGACTTAATCGCGGGAACGTTGGCAATTTGAGCAGCTGTTGCAGATTTTAGAACGCTCGGAACTTGCCAGACGCCCAACACAGAACGATTTTCCATTTAATTTCCAACCCCAAGGCCCGATTAGTCTCGACGGCTCGGGGGGTTTAGCCGTCTGGCATGCCAGTGGCTCAATCCGAGTGAGAGTGAGAGATCTTTAAGCTCGGGGCTAGAGAGTTCCCAAAGCACCTGTGTGACGGCAGGCTTCAGGCTAACCACTCATGGACGAAGTAAGGGTGCCTAGCTTGGCTCGACCGAAGTCCCTGCATATCATTCCTCAAAACTACTTTTGTTGCATAGACACTCAATTTCCGAATTCCAAGGTATCTCTCCGTTGATATTGGGTTTCGTAACGTATCGATAAACTTCTCGTTACAGTTGAAATGGATAGTGTATAAATACGGACGGGCACTGCTGCTTCGATGCTCACAATCCCAATCCATCAGCAGCACATCAATCGCAGCGGAGTCATTCCTTTACTCACTCTTTCTTAAACCTTCACATTCACTACTTTCAATATCTCTCGTTTTCGAATTATATCTATCTAATAGAATATTCATTTTAATACAAGCCAAAATGCGTGGATCAATCTTTTATACCGTCCTTTTGGCCACCGCCCTCACGGTTTCCGCCGCGCCCATGCCTGCTGGCGAAGAACTCAAAGGAAAATTGGAGGAACTCGAAACTTCGAATTCAGGCAATGTTGTGGCCAATGTCCTGTCCAATAATAACCTCAACGGTGTCAACGTCGTATGTTTAATCTGACCTAGCTACTCGAGGAGTAACATGCTTTGACGATTCGGTTCCGCACCTAAACACAGTGTTACTGATATTTTACATTCTAGGCCAACATCAATACCGATAACAACAGTCTCCCAAAGCCAGTTGTCGACGCTGTGAAGGTGCCGACAGCGCCCAAAATTGACGGCGCCGTCCCTGAAGGAACTATTCCTGAAGGAACTATTCCCGAGGGAACTATTCCTGAGGGAACCGTTCCAAAGACGACCCTCCCAGAGGGAGCCCCTGAGCTAGAGAACTCTTTCAAAGAGCTTCAATTCTTCCGACAGCCCCTGGATTCTAAAACAATCACTATCCTCACCTCCGAGGGTGGTTCAGCGTTTTTTGCCCAGTTCGTGACGGGGATGTGCTGCAAAAATCTCGACGAAGTCATTGAGTCGAAGGATCCCAAGAAATGTGAGGTTGCAACCTGTTCAGCGGAGTTGATCGGATTCCAAGGTACTCGAAAGATCGCTATTGTCATCCTTGAGTCCAACCCCGCTACCGGAGTCATGGAGTTGAAGGAAATCAAGGATTTGGCGAATACAGATGATGTCAAAGGTAAGTCATGCCCAAATACCTTTCCCGCAAAGTTCAGTACCTAACCATTAAATTCTAAATACAGTCCCGGCTACCCCGCAAGTGGGCGATGTTCCTACCGTCCCCACCCTCGAAGGCGCCGAGATCGATAAGGTCGAAGTGATTGCTCAGAGCCTAACGACGAGAACGATGACGGAAGAAGTTACCACCGGCTCTATCTTCCTCATTGTGAGGTCTTCCGTTGAATTGGTGTTCACTACCACCCAATCATCCGTCTCAAGCGTCACCTCGGAGTAGGTTTTTATATCGAACAAGGATGGAAAGTCAACCGTTCAGCGATTTAGCGAATTTATAATATTGTATTTGTAGTTGTTTGAACTTACCCGTGCATACATTTCATTACGACTTCAAGTATCTACTTACATATCATAACATAGAATTATAATCATACCAGAAGCCATGAACTTTATCTAGTAAAGCAACTGTGTACTTGAATCACGAGCCTGAAATTCCCATGGTTTCCCCTTTATATCCCATATCTTCATACGCATCTTAGTGGTATGCAATTTCTATACACCCATATCGACAATCGTCAGATACAGTGAGGCTGTAATTTGATGCTGTTCATGACTAAGTACTTAGGTATATCGTATAACGCAACACCTCTCTTCAATTTGGATCCAAAGTGGCAGCTAGTGGCCTTAGACGGAGATAGTCAAGACCGTAGGCAATCCTGGCCGTGCTTCTGGCCTGCGTTGAATGTGCGTATGACTACCAAATCAAGCCATACGTAGGTGTGGAAACTCCGATATGGAACGGGGGACATATCGACATCGGTCTATATATATTCTCTTTTTATCTCGAGCTTACCTCGCATCTGACATCCTCCAGATTATTTTTTTCCCAAACATATTCTTTTCTCTCCAGATACTCCAGATCGCATAGCATCATGGCTACGCTAGTAACATTAGCGACGGTCCCGGAGGTGTTCGACGAGATCCTTGAGCGCCTCGACTCCGCAGACCTATGCTCACTCATTGTCACCTGCAAGGCCTTCTATCCCGCCGGGCAAAGGAGCCTGTGGTCAACATTGCGTCTCTACGCTTCGTATAGGTGCCGCCGTTACCCTCGGCACAGACTAAGGTCGGGGCCGGAGACGGGAGATACGAAATTCGACAGGCTCTGTAGGCTAATCCGTTCGAAGGGCTTTGAAAACTGTGGGGCGCAAGATATTCGAAGGCTAGTCCTTGATGAAATCGGGTCGATGCCAGGTAGTGATTTTATCATCAGCTGCCTGGCCGAAGAGTTGAGCCTTTTGTTAGACAGCGGGAAGCTGGAGCTTAACAGCGTCGACATCGCGTTCTATAGGTATAGATGTAATATATATATCCCTTGCGAAGCCCGACCCTGAAGTTTATCGCCACCTGTTTGCGCTAACGAATCTCTTCCAATTAAATTAGACGATAGGAGAGGTGAAAATACGAATGAAGAACCACACAAATTTTGGAGAGCTTTGCGAGAGTACATGCTAGCAAAGGATTCAACAAGACTCTCGTTCAACTTGAAGACGGATACCGATATCGGGCCCCGGATATATGAGCTCTTCGCTGTAGAGAGGCTCACTAGTCTTAATCTCCAATTCACTTGGTCTGGGAATCTACAATCTCGCCAGACTCCGCCTACTGATCTCTATGAATCCAAAGATGGTTATCCCCGCCCAGACGATGGATACACGCCGGATGCGTGGGCCAGTGGCAGGCATATACCGTACCCGAACCTCATAACAGAGAACGAGACGGGAGACTATCGACTGGATAGATCCCAATGGAACAAAGAAGTTGCCGATAATCTCACAAAGCTCCTCTCTCGGGGAGTAAATCTGCGATCGCTAAAAATCCGTCCCGACGGTCCCGCAAGAGAGTGGAGGGTATTATATCCGGATTTGAAAGAATTGCAGCACCTAACTGATCTCAAGGCTGCGTTCAAAAGCCTACCCCGCGTTCACACATTGGAAACCAATATGCTGTGTCACCCATCGCTCTTCATTGAGCCGCCGCCTAGTGCGATGAAAGTATCATACATTGGTTTTTTCTCCAGTAGATGGTTTCGGGAATTCAAAGAGTACCCTTTTCCGGGGGTAACAAGCCTGAAGGTTCACTATTGCTTTGTGAGCAGTGTGCAATTTAAGGGGTACAGGGACGACTTTTTACCCCCGCAGGTTCAACTCGGGGACGTGAAAGTTACCGGGCTCAAAGAATGCGTTATTGGGAATTTGTATCCGATAGTAACTGATATGGATGAGTGTATTCTCAGAAGGAACAAGGATTTGAACCGAACTTCGAAGTTGGCGATGCTGGGCAGTCTTCAGAAGACTATTCAGCCAGTTGCTGAAAAACAGCTGTATCTCGCGACAAAAAGTTATTTCCACTCGTTGAAGGATAGTTACATTCGACGCCCAATATCAGACTCCGACAAGGAGGATGCGGTCAACAAAGCAACTGAGGCGTGCCTGAAAGCGATGCCCGAGGAACTAGATCAGCTTCCGAGGTGGACGGACGCAGATGCCCGTGCTCGAAAATTCGCGTCATCATGTGGAGATCGGATTCGCAGCCTCCTACAAATATTTGAGGAGCGGATAGCCCTGGATTACACCCGCAGGCTAATGGAAGAGGACGAAGGGGTCGGGAAGCGAATGGATTCCGCTGAGGAGTCGAAGAAATGCCTCCAGGAAATGATCGATAACATTGAGTCTTCCGATATCTGGGTTTCCGCTTCGAAAGAAGCAGAGGCGCTGTCGAGTATATCCCAGAAGGCGGTCGAAAAGGGTATCAAGACGCGTACGAAGAATATTTCCGGGGACGTCGATCTGATGGAGAGCTTCTTTAACATGAAGGATGATTGTGGTGTCACTCAAAGGTTGGCGATGGAGTGTGCCAAAACGATTAGTGTAGCTGATACGAAGGAGGAAGAGGAGGTTTGATATACAAATCTCTGAACGCTCCATAGGTCTAAGGGCCTTCTTATGTTCAGTATAAAGGTGGCGTAACAATAGTTATAACTTTATTACGTACATTGAGTAATAGTGTGTCCCCTGTAGTAGGTGGTCATGATATCATTATTTGGGTACGAAAGTTATAGTCCAGGCGACGTACCGTGGCATCTCCTTCAATTTAAGCACAGACAGTAACATCACCACAATAACAGGCAAATTATAAAAAAAATAAAATAAACTAAGCTCCCTATCAATACCGCAACTGCATATATAGGTACTAGCTTTTCCTGGAATCATGGTTAACCAAGACGGGGGTGTGAGCTCATATATATATGATCATACAACAGTTTTAGATAGACTGGGTACAAAACAAGCAACTGGTTCCACAAATTTAGAACTGTCATATGGTCATCTTATAGGCTCATCATGGTTCTTTCGCCTGGGTATTTTGCCTGTTATCGTGCCTCTAATGACGAGGGACCTCAGTAATGGTCCAGACGACATGAGTTTTCGTGTCGTCGGTTGCTGTATCAACCTTGTAGTGTTGGCTCCTAGCAGTGCCAGTGAATGTCGCATCATGCCCCGGTAATTTCTTGGTGACGAAAGTCACGAGCGACTCAGCTCGACCGAGATGCCATGCCCAGGTGGCGGAGATCCCCCGCAGCTTATCGGCCTGCAATTGGAATTCTTGTTTCTGGCCAGCAGCGATTTTAACGTTTTTGAGAGGTGCAAAGGTGCCAATAACGGCACGAAGGTAGCTTGTTTTGAGCTCACCGGTGGTGTCGTTTACGATCGTGATGGATATCTGAGAGCTCTCTTCTGTCCCACCAACATTGGAATGATCGTGATCAAAATTCTTAACTTCATCTTCGAACCTCTTCTCCAATTCTTCACGCTTTCTATTGAGGGCTTGGATCTCATCGGCGGAGTGAACTTTATCCTCAACCTCGTCCCAACTTGTAACGTTGCCGTTGAGAGCATCTCGCTGGACATGCTCGACCCTGAGCTCTTCCCTGACTCTCTCGACCGTGTTATCGTATTCAGCAGCGTGGTCGTGCGCTTCCTGCCGGTGTTCTATTTTAAACGGGAGTATAGGTAAGGATGATTGATTGTTCAAGGAGTGTTAGAACAAGTTATATCTCAGGGTAATGACCTACTTGCAATTACTTCCGATAAGGATGCCATTTTATATACAACAAGGGAGGGGGGACACTTTTGGTGGGCGGTATACCTGGTATCAGGAAAATAAAAGAGAAGATAGAGCTAGAGATAGGATGGATATATTGTTTGTCTGGGAGAAATGAAATTTGCTTTGGGGCAGCCTGGGATATGTAGACTGTACCTTTATATAAGCATACTTAGTCACTTAATTGGAGGACGACTACCCCGCACTACTGATTGCAATATACATCTAATCAGGGAAACTCACAGACACCATTTTCAGTCTATCATGGAGCTAATTCACTTAGCCGCTGTATGTTCCACCTTATGATCGTCTGGTGAAACCTATGACGGAATTCTGACTACTAGATTAGGTATAGTGCAGATAGAGCGGGGAGTCTTCCGGGGACGTGCTACGCGACCCGAGTTTATAACTTTAACAGTTCACCATTGAGGCGTTCGACGTTCACATCAATATATGGTATGCTGGGTACAGATCCTAATATTAATAACTGAACATCTTCGTGGTGTGATAAGATTGTAAACAACGCTTCGGGTTTCAAATTGAACAAATTCAAACATCGCAGACTTCGAATCCCACAACAAGGTATGATTTAGCTAATTCGAACAGTCAATCTAGGTAAGCACATCCGCGCTCGTGGACCTGCACCAGGACCATCAATCACTCCACACCGCACACATATACTGATAAAAAAATTGCTAAAGTGATAGCCAGCCAAATGGCACGGTACCCTCGAAGCTACGACGTACTCAACATCCTCTAAAAGCACGACAGGCGGTAATGGGCTTAATATCGGCATCCCGGGCAAGAATGGGCGCATTCAGGACAATAGGACCCTCCTCCGTAGTAAGGACGCTCGAAGGAATACGGGTTGTACATGTGGGCTGGGACAAGGATATATACCGGTGGTGGAGGGCCGTGTGCATGTGTGTTCGGTACCGGGATATCGATATGTGCGGGAATGCTGACAGGCGCAGTGACAGGCGGTTTCGAGGTAGGATGTGGCTTTTGCACAGGGGCAGGCGGCTTTTGTACAGGGGCAGGCGGCTTCTGCACAGGAGCAGGCGGCTTCTGCACAGGAGAAGGTGGTTTCTGCACGGGAGCGGGCGGTTTCGCGACAGGAGCAGGTGGCTTCGGGTCCAGGGCAGTGCTCTTAATCCACAAGTCCACAAACTGACCGGGTGCATCCGCGTAAGCCGAAAAGGGTTTTGTGTGATATCTGAGGTAGCCAGCGCCTTCCAAAACACTCAAATTTCTATGTTGGTTATGGTGGCGAAAGTCTAGAAGCCCACGGACGGCTCCTTTGGCCGACGTCGGAATCCCCGGGGCTTGCCAGCTCCACGATGGGAACCCAAAGAGGACTTTAGCGTGGTTGACCCCCGATAAGCGCTCAAGAATGATACGGACTAGATTCGATATCTCGTTCTCGGCGGCGGCGTCCGCATCAGGGACCCGATTCAGCCACGGAACGATTAGATCCACCTGGCTAGCCACCTGGGCATATTCATCCTGGTTCCAAGCATGATTCAAGGTCGGAGCAGAGAGGGAAATCTTCACAGATACCCCCCTGAGAATCCTCAAAAAGTCCTTAAGACTGTTGAAACTGTGATTTTTGACAAACTCGGACTTCTGATCACCTATATCTTGGAACGTAATGTGTACACCCGTGAAGTGGTGTGTCCAACCCGTTGTATAAGAGTCCGGGGCATGAGGGTCGACAAGTTGCTTGATAGAGTGGGCGGCAGTATTCAAAACCTGAGCACTATCACTGAGGCTGAGTTTGTAATCGCGGTTCTTATCTGCCCCAAGCTCGATCGCTGCGAAGACCTCCAGCCTGCTTTCCGCGGACTTGAGCTCGTGTATGAGCTTCTTCATTTTGTTCAGCTCTTTGAGCACTGTTTCCTTGTCCCAGGCGTAGACAGCAAATTTACCATCGGTGTGTAGACGAGGGACATCCATGAAGATATATTTGATTTTGTTCTTTCGTACATAGTCGACAACTTTGGCAATGTCCGAAGCCTGTTCGGCCACGTCAATGAACCACAAGCCGTTGGCGAGAGTCTTGGACTTATCCCAGAATGCCATTTTGTGTTTTATATATTCGTGTACGTAAGTAAGTAAGTATCTATTGATTGATTTATTGAGGCCGCGGGATGTGTCTGGTATTCAAAAGCACTTATCGTGGGTCCTTTATATCTGTACTCTTCCTCTTCTTGTGCAGTAGGGTCCCGTTGTACAGTCGTGCGCGTGCGGGGCAGGACTCGGCCATGAATTCCGTCCCCTGGCGGAGGGTGTTCATGGAGGACCAGGTTTATAACCTGTATGTTGGTACCCCATCAGCGCACGGTGGCTGCATGTAGAGGTCCGAGGGAGTGAAAACTTCAAAGAATCCTAGAGATTTTCAGCCACCTTGAGGAGCCGGTGCGCTTATAATATCTGGGAGGGGTAATTAACGTTCCAGTTTACAACGGACTCTCGTGTAGAATGGTAAAAGGTAGTTAGTAGATATCGATTATATTTGGAGGTTGTAGCTGGGTGCCTCGGATATCTGGTGGAGCAATGACATCTAAGTACCCGGATTTACCGGATCATAAGCCTGGTTGGTGTAACGTTCCTTCGGATCCATGGATACCCCCCGCCAGAGGACGGAACCGGTGTTTGGGGAAAAGCAGGGAAGATATTTAGTTAGCTTCCCTTTTTCCTTTTCTCGAAGAAGGGCACTCAAAGTGGAATCGCCCTGCATGCGCCGCACAAGGGGTTCTATCACATAGGACCATCTGTGTCCCGAATGTCGATATTAAGCCGGTGGTAACATTGTTTTTGGGGATGTTAAGCTATAAGTCTTTAAAAATCCTGTCTTCAGTACTGCAGTTCGATGCAATGTAGTGTTTACGTGTTAACCAAAATGTCGAGTCTAATATTATATATTATACCAAAATATTATATATTATACCAATTGAGGGGCCGACAAACGCAAGTATCTACAATGCAGGCTGAGTTCTAAGACCATCAAATATTATGTCGTCATGTAACCTGAATTCGAAGCTTTCTGGATTCGACCCACCGACCTGGCCTTGGCATAGTATAGTTAGACAACTCCCAACCACCCGCAAGTAGTCTCGCTTGAACGTACTAACTCGAGGCGAGTCGGCCTCACCACGCACGAAACTTAACATTCCGGTTTACAACGGACTCGTGGGTAACTGAGCACTTCAGTACCTGGTATCTAATACCCGTTTTCATCCTTTCCCGAGATAAAACCGTCCTATAGGTTAGTACGCAGACGCACAGCCTCTCACGCCTATTACCCGGTTACCCGTTTTCGAAGTATCGAACTTTGTATGGCTAAGGTCTTCGGTGCTGAGCTCAAGCCTGTCCATGTGCATGTATATACTCAGGTACTACCCGCTTGCCGGGCTCATTATAGATCGGCCGGGTTTCCACAATCATGGCTTATCTGCATGGTACCGGTCGCGAGATTTAATTTTGACGGGCTCAAAATGGGCCGGGTTGAAAAAGAGGCTCAATACTAAATAGACTCTGGCCGGGTTCAAAGCCCGTAATACAAAAAACGGGTTGGGCCCGGCCCGGCCCGTGTCAAGGCCTAATTATACTTCCCTGATCTGACCGCTCGTCAGGCTTTCGCCAATAGAGATTCGGCGTTGGAACTCGAGTTCTTCGTTGCTATGAATTCAAAACTTCTCGTTCAACTATTAATATACTATCTCTGGGGGGATTCGTCGTAGCAGACGGCTCCAATTTAGGTGGGGGTGAGCGGAGACTGCTTCTAATTTTTGGACCCTGGTGTATTGCTAAAGCTCGAACAGCTGGTACCGAAGCAAAAACTATAGCAAGATTGAGCTCCACCCTGCCAGAAGATGATATTAGCTACTTAGATTGGTTGTGATTTTGCTCGCCCCGCCATCTAGAGGTTTCGGAGTTCTTACATCGTCCATGCGTTAACAAGTAAAGCATGGCTACCCCTCGAGTCGTCGTCGTAGCAGTCCCAGATAGCGCGAACGCGGAAGCCGCTTGCAACGAGAACTCTAGAGAAAATTGGAACTTAGCGAGTGTGCCTTGAATCGATAGGAGAAACTGGAAGGTAATACGAATGCTTACATGGCGCTCATTGAAAAAGTAGAAATGGCGGCAAACTTTTCTCGTGGGTATAGCTTCAAGTGAAACAATAACGGCATCGGCAGCATCCAAATGATGATATCAGCGGTGATAAATATACAGCCGACGGCGGTCTGTACCCCGAGTTGGTGCACTCTGGCGGAGTCGAATAGGTGGTTCCAATTATCGACGTGTGGATATGCATTAGCATAAATGATGGTTGATGCCACCGTAGTTCCGCCGATAATAAATGTCGTAACGTAGACGGACCTGCGTATGGATTTCGTCCCTCCCATGCGATAACAGAAGAGGAGGAGAGAGAACTTGATGACCATTGCCGCCCAAGGGTACAAGATTAGAAGAGCCAAATACGCCTTTGGATTGAGACATGGTGAAAAAAATTAGCATGTTTGGTCCTTTGCATGTCTAGAATTCACCGCTTGCAAATGATATTTCATGTACATACCGCGGAGCTGCGCTTTATTGAGGCGAAAGTTCTGTCGTAGAAAGCCGTGTAGGGACCGCCTACCGTAAGTTAGCCATATTAATATATTGCAACCTTTGCCTCGACTAGAGATTGTCAATGTTGCGCCTTACTGATATTTGACTGGTGGACTGCTAGTGCCCCCCATATTGTGGTCATTAACTGTCATATCCCATGAGCGGACTTCATTATAATTATTCTCGATGGTGTTCATGTATTCCCCCCATCTGAAATACAATTTACCAGAAGGTTGGGCTATAAGACTTACAAAACCAACGAATGCCAACCAATCATACGGCCCGATACCACCGGCGACTATGCGTCTCGAGACAAGCCGTAACACCGTGATCAAGGCGGTAAAAGCCGTAAGTGTAATAAACAGAGGGACAAGTAAGTCCGGGTTGGTAGGATGTGGTAGGTGAGGTTTGATATCATATGCAAGCGTTGTTATCGTATTTGCCATGTCTTCTATGCCCTCGAATACCCGGGATATAAGGAGATCAGCCTCTATTGGCTTCATCCCAAAGTTTTGTACTAGCGCTTCTACTGTGATTCTCCCGTTCACCGAAGTTATGTAGTCGGCATACTTTTCAATCACGTTTATTATGGGAAGGTTTTCAAAGTACGGCGAGAGCCCTCCGAGCCAGTAGGAATTACTCAGGATAACTTCAAGATCGTCTGAAGAGATCCCTTTACTATAGTCCATAGCCATTATGCCACTCGGCGTACGTTGCTTTGCAGATGAAAATTGAGGCTGGGGGTCAAGGAAAGCAAAAGAGTTCGGCGGATGGTTAATAGATAATGACGAAGGGGAAAGAGCTGCTTAATCAGATTAGCCCAGACAACCGCTTAATAAAGCGTGAGGAAACCCTTACAATATAAGGTGGGGAGTATCCAATCGGATGAAGGCTGGGAAGTGCAGTGCGGCTCCAACCTTTATCTCGGATATCTACAGTTTTGGATCCTACGATTTAGAGACGTCGCAGCCTTATGAGCAATAGAGTCGCCCAATCACCCCGGCGTGTTGGTAGTTTGAAAACCATTCAGTGACGTGTCAATTCTCGTTGAAACGAGATCAGGCGCTCTAGTGCGCAGATATATGCAGCCACAGCGGGCCCCAACGGCGAAACTGGCGTGAGCCCAGCCCTTAGAATGGGCATTAACTATAATGTTTAGGCATAACTATCTCCGCCAAGGAGCTGAGAGCAACCGGCATGAACGCAGGATCTGGTTCTAGCAGAGGATAGGTTATAAAAGTTTTAAAACGCGGGCAAAGTTATCTCCGTCGGATCACGGCAGCGACTACAACATGCGAGGGTTTTTTACGATTATCTAAGAGATTCAGATTCATTAGTCAAGCTCTCTTCCAATAATTTTACAAAGAAATTACATCTTCACGTTCAGTGAAATAAAAGAAACTGTTGACGCGGTTAGGGTAAAGATATTCCTGATCTTTCTGTTTTGTTCAGGAACTGATTCAACCTAGGACCGACCCTTCCCTTATAGTTATTTATATATAAGAGGCCTAATTACTACGACCTCTTTTCCATATATATAAGTGTCCATATCCAGATAGCCGGATACGCCCTCATGGCTTCAGGCTTCTCACGGGCGGAGCTGCTCGGCGCGGGGCTGGCTAAGGCAGGACCAGGCGACGCGGACCTCGATCCCCGATTCGACACAAAGAGCTTCGAGCCGTCCAAGCTGGACATCGGAAATAGCATGCGCATAGTCGAGGTCACAGACACAGGTTCAATCAGGACATTCAACACTGCGCTCCCAGACCCATCACGCGGTTCGTTGAATTCCGTTGTAATAGCCTCCCGGATCTTCATCATAGCGGCGTGCGAGGACTCACAAGACCAATTAAAACCGTGGATCACTGTAAACCAGACGTTATGGCCAGAGTTCTTCCGAGCTCATCTCAACGGCGACGAGGGTCTGCAGAATTCACTGCAGCAGGATAATTTGGGTATGTTCTTTTTTAACTGGGGGCGACTGGTGGAACAGAGCAAAGAACAGTACGAGATCGGAAAACGGATTCTAGCCAATAAACCCTATGATATTGGTGCTATTGGCGACCCCCTGCACCGAAGCTTGAACCATGAGAGGTATTACCAATGGCCCGACCGCCCTTACCGTAAATACGATATGATATCTTCTTCAGAGGACGGCACGGTCTTATATCACGCTGCTAAGGAGTGCGTATCTTTCTATTCAGAAGAAGTTGAAGGGGTATTTACCGGTACGTTCGAAATGCTCTTTGCTAAAATCGGGCTTTACAGTCAACATATGTACATCTGGTTTCATAAGACCTAATTATCGAGCCCAGGTATCTTGTTGGTTGATCCGATCCGTCACCATCGTATCTTCGATATAGCCTTTGACTTCTGGCATGGCGGGTTCGATTTTAGCGAAGAGTGTATACCGAGCTTTGTTAAATTATACGGTAGCGGCGACCTAAAACCTGACCGGGGAGGGACCCTTTTCAACGGACAGCCACTCGAGAGATTTATCTCTGCCCTCACAAGACATATCGGAAAGCCTGCACCTAGCAACTGGTACAACCTCGTTTATATAGCCCTGGTGCAACTGATATGCGACGATACAACAGAGGTCCTCAAACAAATGAATTCTACGTTCAGCACAATTGAGCTTTCGCTGCATGACGACCGCATTTTGAAAGAGTCTCTCCCTTTATGGCGAGGCCAATTAGGTTGCTGTCGCAATATCAACTTTCTCCAAAGCGAACTCCTACACCATCTATCCGAAGTCCTTGAAGCAACAACCCCGACAGCGACATCGGCAGGTAGAAATACCATTAGCCAACTGGTACCATCAGCTATGGCTGGTAATAGTAGTCTTAAGAACGAACAAGACGCAGCTCTCGCGCGGCTGCGTAAACTCTCCACAGCGGTTGAGCGTGTGAACCGACGGGGCGAGGGTGTTTTCCAGGCACTGATGTCGAGTATGAGTATTGTCGGGAGCGAGCGCGCTATTGCTGAGACCGAGCTAGTCTTGAAGTTGACACAGCTGGCGTTCTTCTTTACTCCGTTGGGCCTGATAGCTGCAATCTTTGGAATGAATATAAATGTAAGTATCAAAATATCCTTCACTAACTGCCCTTAATATACGTAGCTACGGTGTAAGCCAAAATTAAATATAAGTTCATGCTAACACTTATAATTACCCACCACAGGAATTCGAGGGCCAACTAACTTGGTGGCTTTGGGTGGCCGTTTCGCTCTCCACCAGCGCTTCAACTTACGTCCTACTCTACAGGGTCGAGATCCTTGCGGGGCTAAGTCGGGTTCCAAACCTGATCCGAAACATAAGCATCCGGCGACTCAGTAAACTTTCTGCTCGGTGGCTAAGCATCCTCCAGCCGATAATTAAGTGTATGCCCATCCTGGTCGTCGTGATGGGTACCATCGGCGTAATAGCCGGCTTCGCGGTGATGACTTGGAAACTGGCGGCCATCGACAGCCTATCGATGGCGACTAAAGTGTCACTTGCTGTTGTAGGGCTTTGGACGCCTTGTATAGCGCTATTATCAGTTCTGATCTTTTTTGCCTGATTTCTGGTTAGTTAGGGGGATATACTAATTCAAAGCACTTCAAAAAGAGATATCTTGATTAGCCTCTAAATCTTAATAGGGTTCCGCCGGTTTTGTTAGTTGGTTTTATATCTTTCATATATATAGATAAACCGGTTCTCCAAGGGGGTAGCGACTATTGCAGTACTCCGTGCTTTGTTACCTCCACAACTTTACATCCAGATAGGCATATCCTAGTAGGCTCAGCGAAGAAAATGATAGGTATGTGGAGAATAGGTAAGTACTATGCTACGTATACGTAGTATAAGACTAGTTTATGGGCCACAAGTTGATAACAATATAGTCGTAACGTATTTCCAACAGGCGACGGTCGCAGGCCTGCACCTGCAGTGTATAATTTATATTTAGGAACAACGTAGCTTACACACTTGCAATCACACTAAAATTTTGGCATAAGCATTCACAACTTTCTGGTGGCGAGACTGAGTTTATAGATCTGAGTAAGAAGTACTTAGTTCAGCAAAGTTGTATTTTTTCGATTCTTTGTTCCGGGAGGCAGGCACTGAATGCCGAAAATCGAGGAACCCATTCTTGAAATATATTAATACTTGCAACGGTAATTAAGTAGTAAATCTGAAGCATAGCTAACAATATAGAATAACACCGATATAACGAACGATACTCGAGACGAAGGCTTGTAAGTACCAAGTAATTGAGCAAGAGGCATCGGGCATGGAGTTACTATTCTCTCTCCAAGTTCTGTCCGGGCCAAGAGTTGCGCACGTTGCAGTTTTGTGGTTTTGTCGCCCACCCGAACAAAACCTCCACGGACCACCGCGCTCTATTCAGAACAAGCATAAACATCACCGTCATCGAGGCGCTCCGGCTGCTCGAATCAATACCACCAGCCCGACAGAATATTTAAAGGCAGCGTCATTAGTAATTGGGAAGATACTTTCAGAAGCACAAGCCGGTGAGCAGCAACAACCCTAGGGACACGGATGTGCTTTGTCGGCTGGGCTTGTAATTCCGGCATCACGAGGCCCTCCCATTCTTCAACCTTCTGCAATCGCCACCTCGAACTAGCATCCTTCTGGTAGGTCGTCCACCCGCAGTTGTCAAGATAAGCCAGCTAACAGCTGCACATGCACAGAATTTTCAGTCGAAGGGCTGCCAAACTGTCTTCGTCGGCTGCTTCGCGGTTGACCCCGCATACACACTAGCCATCCTTGGCTGTGGACCCACACCCGGACGCTGGTCCTGGCCGCGCCAAGTTCGCACCAGCAGGGGTGAGCGACTCGAGACCAGTTCCGATCTCCTGAACAAGATCGTGCTTTTTCCCCATTCCTCAGAGAGTTGAGTGGGTGCTTGCCGTCAGCAGTTAACCTCTCATGTTCTTCGGATGAACCCGCCTGTGCAAACTACCGAGTGCTAGTCCGGGGTCACGGGCGGCTTCCTATCACAAATCAGAACAAGACCAGATCTCTTCCGGTTTTGATATTTAGTCTCCATCATGCCGGAGCTTCAGGAAGACGAGAATTCTGCTCCCCTTCCTCCTCCTGGCTCTTCCGCTGCTGCTGCTGTTGACGCTGCCACCGTTGGATCACCGTCGACGACGTCAACATCTAACCAACCTCCACATCCGCATCCTTCACGGCCGGAAAATAGTCATAGGAGAGACCCTGCTGAGTCTCTCCAAACCTCCTCGGATGCTAACACTCTGAGGTTTCCTCCTCCTGTTTCATCAGCCCCTGCTTCATCCTCCTCCAGGTCCGAAATGCCCACCCGATCACAACCAGACATAAACACCAGACGGAGATCTCGTGGCCAAAGTATTTCCACCTCATTCTCCCCCATCGGAACCCAGAATTCATCACCTATTGGCACTCCAACCGACAAAGTAAGCCCTACAACCCGTGCTCGTGCTCTCTCCCAATCCGTTCAACCCACTTCCGATCAATCCGCCACAAAGGAGGAAGAATCACCCAAACCGAAAGATTCACTCGAACTCTCCACACTATCCTCCGGCGACTCGGACGAAGAAGCAGGGCTCACCGAATCAGCTCGCGATCGACGACGTAAGAAAAAACAGCGAAGGAGAGGCTTAGGCGGACTAAGCTCTGACGGCGGCAGGATGCGTGATACACACGCTTCTTCGCCCACTGCCAACAGCAGCCACCACCACATCCATGTTCCGGACGAAGAACTCGCCCACGGAACGATCATCAACGGTATAGCGGTTACAAACGCCGAAAAACGGGCAGCGGATCAGAATGTTATGAAAGACCTCGCCATCAACTGCCTTCTAATCGGCATGTGGTACCTCTTCTCGCTTTGCATCTCAGTCTACAATAAATGGATGTTTTCGGAGAAGCATCTGGACTTCCGGTTTCCGTTGTTTGTGACGTCGTTTCACATGCTTGTCCAATTTTCGCTGTCATCCCTGGTGATGTGGTATTTCGTGCAGTTTAGACCCGGATATGTGAATCCGGAGAAGCAGAAGAAATCAGAGCGGATAGGGTCTTCCTCATCGTCGTCAAACACATCTCCAACAAGAGGTGCACCAGAATCACGGCCTCTTACCACCGGAGACGACAGTGATTCCGACGATGATGCAGAGGATACTAGAGTCCTAGCGAACGAGACCCAGGAACCAGGACCGAAGAAACCGATCATGACGAAACTCTTCTATGCCACGAGGATTGCACCCTGCGGTATGGCTACAGGTTTAGATATTGGTCTCGGCAATATGTCGCTAAAGTACATCTCGCTGGCGTTCTACACGATGTGTAAATCTTCGTCATTGGCGTTTGTCTTGATCTTTGCGTTTATCTTCCGCCTCGAGAAGCCGACCGTTAAATTGGTCTCCGTAATCACGGTGATGACGGTCGGTGTGATTATGATGGTGGCGGATGAAGCTGCGTTCGTCCTCATCGGATTCGTACTCGTCATGCTGGCGAGCGTGTTATCCGGGTTGAGGTGGAGTTTGACGCAGCTGCTGCTGTTGAGGAATCCAGCGACGAGTAATCCGTTCAGCAGTATTTTCTTCCTGGCACCGGTTATGTTTTTCAGTTTGTTGGTTATTGCTATACCGGTTGAAGGACTTGGGAGGTTTTGGAGCCGGTGGATGGTGTTGATTGGGGAATGGGGAGTTTTCCCGGGTATCGGGATGTTGATTGCACCTGGAGTCGTAGCGTTTTGCATGACGGCCAGTGAGTTCGCGTAAGTGGCCCTCTAAACTCGTTCGTTCGACCCCGATAAAATGAGTGCAAATACTGACCAGTTGTTTGTAGATTATTGAGACGTACCTCTGTGGTCACGCTATCAATCTGCGGAATTTTCAAGGAGGTGGTGACAATTTCAGCCTCCGCTACGATCTTCCACGACATCCTGACACCGGTGAATATTACGGGTCTCTTCGTCACGATATTGAGTATTGCAGGTTACAATTACATCAAGATCAAGAAGATGAGAGGTGAGGCTGTCCGAGGCGTTCTGGCGACGGAGGCGGATGATGCGGAGGGTAGGAGAAGTCTTTTATTCGAGAGGAGGAGCTTGGCGCTGAATAGGGCCAGCCTGGAGAGTGGGAGGGATGGGAGGACTTAGACCGCTTTCCACCACGTCTTCGGCAACTAGGACATATCCGACTCGGCCTATGGGAAGGGTTGATGGTATATATAAGGGATCGTGTAAGATTATGTGTATAGTGGGTTAGTATACAGCGGATTAGCATTCAGAGGATAGGGGTTTTCACTGGGGAGGGACAATCGGCGTTTTTACGGCGTTTGGATGTTTGCTTTGTGGTTTTATTGATTGGGTTAATGTGTATTTTATATGGGTATTTACTTGAGTGCCGAGCCGATAGAAGTCAATGATCCCACCACAGTTTTTACTAAAGATATGCTCGCGAGTACCTCCCTGTTTAATCGAGACGTCTTATAATATCTAGTGCGTGATAAGATATGGTTTCTAAGTTAACACCGGTTTTTCAGCCCATTTAATGAACACCGGTTGGACCATATGGCTATGTGAATCTTCGTGTCATCTCTATTGAGGTTCGCACTCACTCGTCCCATGCACTAAACTTCCCAGAAATCACTGAACCCAACAGAATGCAATCGGAAACGCGGCTTTTCATGAACGCCCTTAAGGTATTCAACGTGGAGGCTATCATGGTCACTTGGAAGATATTCAACGTGCGGGTACCACCTCGCCGGATCAGCGCCCTTGGATTCCCTGTTCTTCATTTTCCAGGACCATTTGCCATACGGTTTCTTTCGTTCTTCCGAATCGAAAGCGGGTTGTCCCCACATAGTCCAGATCGTGTCCATGTACTCCTCCTCGTGAACAGTCGGTGGGTTGATTATGAGCTCTCCAACGCTGTCGAAGTCCTTTTCATTTCCTTCCACGTTGAATTCGACCTTCATTAGTTCGCCTTTACGCCACTTTATTGCATAATCTAGGTAACCCAATGCATCTGGTAGACCGAATGTGAGGTATTCCAAGCTTGGGCGCTCGTGGATGTGTTCGTAGGCCTGTTCGAGAAGATCCACTAGCA
Source organism: Arthrobotrys sphaeroides (assembly GCA_036971245.1). Taxonomy (NCBI): domain Eukaryota; kingdom Fungi; phylum Ascomycota; class Orbiliomycetes; order Orbiliales; family Orbiliaceae; genus Arthrobotrys; species Arthrobotrys sphaeroides. Next base: position 3,021,269 of record JAJTTW010000004.1, read on the forward strand.
GGTACGCGATGGGGTTTGGTTGTATATTTCCGTAGCCGTACCGGGCCCGGCGCTGGACTGTTGGGAGGGCAGTGGGTACTATGTAGAGTATTTGAACTGTCCTAAGGTTAAGGCCGCGAAAGCACTCGGTTTCGATTGTGTGCGGGGCGGTGTCCTAGTCAGAGTGTGAAAACGTTACTGACTAGTCCACTAATTTTGATTATAAGGTCGTGTATAGACATACGCTTAAATAATCCATTGGTACGACGAGCGACAACTCTCGCAGTTGGCAAGAATCAACCAGTTCGCGAATTTGAGGGAGGTAAGCGCACGAAGAGATTAACCTGCAATCCATGCGCTCTCCGGCGTAATATACCTCATTGTCGGTTGTGCAGAAGGGGCCCCATGATATATAGATCGCAAAGCTACGAAGCGTGGCTGCGTGCCGAAGTACGGCTTCCTTGTGTATGATATAGATCGATTGGTCGATGGGTGTGAGCTGCCGAACTTTCTTGAATACTCCCAGATCAGCTTTGTTTATGATCAGGCATAAGGATTCCAAGCCTGGTTTCAGTGATTCGATGAATGATTTGACGACCAGGGTGTCGCCAGAATCGGCGGTTATGGTGATCTCGACATTCCGTAGATTTTGCCGGCTGTGCTCTAGATACTGGTCCGAGATGTGAGCTTGAAAAGGCTCCCAGTTACTACATCGGCTGAATTTGATGGTATGCAGACGGCGCATGTCGACAAGGGATACGCACAGTCCGAGATCAGCGTAGCGAAGACCGAGAGCCCGAAGTTTGGTCAGGGAGCTCAGCGCCGAATATATCAAGACCTGGTCCTCATGTGTTACTTTGTTCCCAGTTTTATCGGGTATACGTAGGTCATGATCCGGGCGGAATTCGCACCCGCCGAGGAGAAACCGCAGGTCGACGTCGACGAGGTTTTGACCAGCTCGAAGGAAGGTGCAGGCGGTCTTCACCTGATCCTTCGTGCCGGTGTGGTTGCAGAGACTAAGTTTCCTGAGCGAAGGCAGGTCAATACCCTGGGTATCCACCGATGCCATCGACTTGAATAGCTCCAGGTCAAGAGACAGAGAGACGAGGATTTTGGCTCCGCAGAACGTGCCGGGGGTGAACCGCGGGTGCTCTTTGGGGAACTGCGTTTTATTTGCCTGCAGTCTAGATCAATTGCGATATATGTTAGCTATTGCGACATACTTTATATAAGTATATACTTCAGATCTGGACGAATACTCCTGGACGATGCCAGGCATATATTTAATATATAGTATCCTTACTCGAGACTAAGAAGTTGATCCGCTGCGATTAGACCGCGTAGACGCTCCACGACCCCGTTCAGACCTGGACGGCTCCAGTGCGAATCCCGCACCCTCAGTTTTCTTACATGCCTCAAAGCCTGTACGTTGCAATGCCCAAAGGGCTCGCTGGTTGAGCGCCGGTCCCGTCGATAGAGCACTATAGTGGTGTAGAGACTTGCAATGTAGAGTTCGTAAAGTCGTTTACTGCAACGGATCAGAGATACGAGATCGCGGGCCTCGAGCTTTAACATATCGGTTAGTTTGGGCATATCTAAACTACACATCAACGGAACCGGTGTATTCTTACATGCGCGGCTACTATCACGGCGATATCGCAGGGTGTAGTGTCGAGTGTAGCCATTTTGGTGTTATGTATGTTGAATGCAAATGTTAAAGGCCGGATTATAAGATTGAATACTTGAGCAAGTATCGATAAATGCCCCGATGAAAAGGAAATCTCGGTCCCTTCGGCCTTTCCTCTCCGTCTGTGCGTATACGTGGTTTATTGGTCTCGTAACAGATACAAGATATCGGGAGTACCCTAACGATAGCCTGTCACAGCCGACCTGAAACTGCGTGCATGTGTAAGGACGTGCTTTGCATCCGCGAAATTAAACAGCGACATACCGTATCATCAGGGCTTGATAGCTAACTATTGACACCGTATATTATGCCTGGGCCTTACGTTACTGGTATATAAGTAACTCCGCAATATGCGCAATGGATTAGGACCGCAACGTCCGCCAACGATAGGATATAAGATACATCCTCAAGGATCTAAGTAGCCCGGTATCGATATCAATCTCGATACGGCCGTACACATGCATGCGTGGTCGACAACGTGGATAACCCCCGCAGCCGTCCGTACCATGGCCATGCGCCACATCTGTGCCGCGGGCTAGCTCGCGGTTCCGAGCTTCACTAGAAGTAGTCCTCAAGTGCGTTAGTAAGAGGCCTAAAAAGAGAAGCCGAATCACTATTACTCATACCTGCATGGTACCTTGCCAGGCCGTCCCGGCTGCCTGTCTTGAGCTTGCTCATTCGGTTCCGCCGCCCACCAAATTCATAAGCCCCGCCACCGAACTGGCCCTAAAAGCCCGGCGAGCTCTCCAGTTTGAGAGCAGTTCTGTCGACAAGATTCTTTTGCGGAAGAAAAGCTTTAAAATCACATCATCGATATATGCTTTGGTCGGAATCGATATTGCACCGGCGGTTTTGTCATTTTCTTTGTTTCCTGTGATTAAGTTCTCAGGAAACGCTCGAATTCTTCCCATCCAAAAGCAACTAACTCAACTCCAACTTCAACTTCAACTTCAACTTCAACCACAGCCCAGCAAAACACACACAGCAGGCTACTTTACAGGAGCCAGCTTTGTTAGCAAGGCTTCAGAGATTACAAGATTCAGCGACTCACACAGTCCCGCGACATCTTCAACTTTCACCGTAAACACCCACCATGAAGCAGCGTTTCTCCTCGCTCGATGTTCAGGCATGCAAACCCTCCGCCGCCGCCAAGCATCTCTAACTCCACTAACGTTATCCCGCGAACAGGTCATCACCCACGAACTCCACTCCCACCTCCTCTCCCACCGTCTCTCGAACATCCACGACCTCTCCTCTCGCACCTTCCAGTTCAAATTCACCTCGTCGGCGACCCAGACCCGTCACATCCTCATCGTCGACTCCGGTTTTCGTTGCCACCTCACAAACTTCTCTCGCACCGTCGCTGCCTCCCCCAGCGGGTTCGTCGAGAAGCTCAGGAAATGCCTGAAGACGCGGAGGGTGACCGGTGTCCGGCAGGTGGGGAGTGACAGGATCGTTGAATTGCAATTCGGGATTGTGGGAGACTCTGTTGCTCCCGCTGCGACAGACGGAGGTACTGCAGCCGCAGAAGGGAATGTCGAGGCCAAAGGAATCCCCCACGTCGGTGGATATCGTTTGTTCTTCGAATTCTTCGCCGGCGGCAACATAATCTTAACCGACGCCTCCCTCAAAATCATCACCCTCCTGCGAATCGTCCCCGAAGGTCCGAACCAGCGAAAGGTCGCCAGGGGCGAAACCTACGACGTATCATCCGATCGAAAACCCTTCGGTACCGCCGAAAAGATCACAACATCCAAAATCAAACAGGCGCTAAAATCCCATGTTGAGAAAAGGGAACAAGAAGAAAAGAAAGGAACAGATGATTTGAAGGATTGGCAGAAGAAGAAGCTGAAGAAAACTAGGAAGGATGATGGGTTGAATCGTGTCCTTGGCGCGGTCATGACAGAGTTTAGCTCTACATTGATTGAGCACTGTCTGCTAACCGTAGGTGTGGATCCCGAATTAAAGGCTGGAGATGCAGTGGACGATGATTCAATCATCGAAAAGGTGGTGGAAGGGTTCAGCATGGCAGAGGATGTCGTCAGAGATATCGTAAACAGCAAAGAAGTCACCGGCTGGATTATCGCCAAAAAGCCACAACCGAAACCCGAAAAGGCCGACGTTGAGGAAGGGAAATCCAAAAAGAAGACCGCTAACAAGAAAAAGAAAGTAGCCTTTGGAGACGCCGGTGTGAGAGAAGCGGAGGAGGAACTGGAAGCCATGCTCGAAGACGAGGATATCGTTCCACAAACCGACGCTTCCGGCTACATCTACGACGACTTCCACCCTTTCCTCCCTGTCCAGTTCAAGGACAAGCCAGGCGTTCACACCATTCCGATAACAACTTACAACAAAACCGTCGACTCCTTCTTCTCCTCCATCGAATCACAAAAACTAGAACAGAAAACCGCAGAGAAGAAGGCATTGGCGGCGAAACGTCTGGCGAACGCGAGGAACGAGCATAAAAGTAAAATCGAAAGCTTGAAGGAGGTCCAGGAGATCCATGTGAGGAAGGCGCAGGCTATCGAAGCGAACGTGGAGAGGGTGGAGGAGGTCATCGATGCTGTCAATGGACTGGTCGCGCAGGGTATGGATTGGACGGAGATTAGGAGTCTCATCGAACGAGAGAAATCAGCGGGCAATGGAGTGGCGGAGATGATCAAAGACGTCAAGTTTATGGAGAACACCGTGGTAGTCAGGCTATACGAGGAGGAAGAGGAGGACGACAGTGAGGATGAAGACGACGAAAGTGGGAGCGAAGACGGGGAAGGCAAGGATAGGGATTATCTGGACATCGAGATCGACCTAGGACTCACAGGGTACGCGAACGCCAGGACATACTACGAACAGAAACGGTCAGCAGCGGTGAAGGAAAGCAAGACTCTACAATCCTCCGCCAAAGCGCTGAAGAGCACTGAGAAGAAAATCCAGAAGGACCTCAAACAAGCCTACAAAGCCGAAAAGATGGAACTCAGAACCTTCCGACGTCAAGGGTGGTGGGAGAAGTTCTACTGGTTTAGAAGCTCAGAGGGTTATCTAGTCCTAGGTGCTAAAGATCCCACGCAGGCGGATATGCTTTATAAAAAGTATTTCAAGAAGGGGGACGTTTGGGTTCACGCTGAGGTCCCGGGGAGTTGTCATGTTGTGGTTAAGAACAAGGTTGAGGATATGAATGCGCCGATACCGCCAGGAACACTCAGCCAAGCTGGGTCGTTGGCGGTAGCGTCGAGCGATGCTTGGGAGAAGAAGATGATCATTTCGGCATGGTGGGCCGGGTACGAGCAGATCGGGAAGATTGGAGCCGGTGGGGTGGTTCTCAGTACCGGTGAGTTCGCGGTTAAAGGGGAGAAGAAGTGGTTACCGCCTGCGATGTTGGTTATGGGGTTTGCGGTTGGGTGGTTGCTTGCGGATGGAGAGGCGGAAGACGGGGACGTGGAGGAAGAGAGGGGTTTACCTGAGGTTTCTAACTCTGAGGAAGAGAAGGTAGAGCAGAAAGAGGAGGAGTCGGAGGATGAAGAGTTCCCGGATACAAAGCTGGAATCCGAGGAAGATGAAGGGGATTCAAGCGTCAAGGAAGAATTAAATCCTCAAGCAGTAGAGGACAGCGACGAGGAGTTCCCAGATACAAAACTCGAGGACATCTCACCCGAAGAAAATACACCGTCACAGGAAGAACTGGACGAAGAATCCGATACTGTAGACCCACTCCCCAACGGCCGCGACATCCACCCGGCGTTCATCGACCGAACCGCCGCATCTTCACCAACACCCTCAATCACATCAACGATTACTGGAAGCCGCCACCTCAGTGCTAAAGAGAAACGGGATATAAAGAAGGCCAAAGCCAAGGGCTTGAGCCTTCCGGCTTCAGCGCTGGCTACACCCAACGGAAGCCGTCCTCCCGTGGGCAGAAAACAAATGAAACCCCCCGCCGCACCCAGGAACCTATCTGCAAAATCAGCGCAGCAGCAGAATGTTCGCGGGAAGAAAGGGAAAGCGAAGAAGATTGCGGAGAAGTACGGGGATCAGGATGATGAAGATAGAGAGTTGGCTCTTAAATTACTTGGTAACGCGAAGAAGGAAACTGAAGCTGCCCTTGAAGCGGCCGAGATTGAGAAGGATAAGAAGGCTGAGAGGATTAGGGAGATGGAGGAGAAACAGCTGAGGCTTAAG